>CM059208.1:13962391-14617391 GCA_030347435.1 Clarias fuscus | reverse complement strand
GAAAAACTAGCTGACCTGGAGAAGCTTCTAAAAGAAAACCGTGAACAGCAGGTTAAATACTTTTGTATACTTGAATATAATTTACTTTAATAACTCAAATAATCGGTTTTATCACATTGATAGATATTCTGTAAAAGTGCAAGGCTTTTCTTTGATTGATTGATTTATTTATTTAACAGAAAGATCTTGAGGAGCAGCTCTCTGGTCCTTCATACGTCAATCCTGGCCTGCCTCATCTTAAACTCTTCCTTGGCAGCTTCATGAAACCGTATTTCAAAGACAAGCTGACTGGTTTGGTAAGATCTGGAAGTTTTAAATAATGAAAAAGCCATTTGAAGTGTTGTATCCATTCATAATCCTGATTTAATAAATGTTTCTCTACTTTGTTTCTTTTTTCCCCTGTTTAGGGACCTCCAGCCAATGAAGAAACTAAAGAGAGGGTGACTAATGGGACGAAGCCATGTGATGAAAAAACAATAAGGAGATGTAGGTCGCTGGATTTGTCAAGCCAGACTTTTTTGACATGCTTCATGTAGATAAAATTGATGCATAGTTCTCCTGTCTTTCAGGGGAGCCATGGCAAAAAACATTGCTCATCAACTCCGTAGTCACAGACACGATGAAACGCATGCTGCAGCCCAAACTCTCAAAGTATGTTTAAAAAGATCTACACATTTCCCCACTGTTGTGTCGTTTTGTAAATTACACTTCGCAATGTTTATGGCTTGTTTTTACATGTCTTATAGGATGGAGTACTTAACTGCAAAGATGACTAAAGCAAAGGAGCCTGAGAAAGAAGAACTACAAAACCAAATTACTCTCCTGGAGAAAGACATCGAACAAATAAGGTCCCTTAAATGAGTTGCAAGTTGTTTTTCCTTCTCAGCTGTAGGGGGCATCATTGGTTTGCTTCACTCAAATATGTATTTTGATTTCACTGAGAAACAGCGAGAAAAGTTAATTTGCTCATGAGGGTTGGTCATGTTAATTCTTTCGCACCTATTGTTTTTGCAGGTCATTGAAGGAAGAGCAGCTGTATGGGGATCGCCATGGTGATCATGATTGGGACAAAATAGCGAATATTGATGTACGTCTTAAGGTTCTTGTCAAGCATCGTCATATTTTGTTATTGACCATGGATAAAGTCAAATTTATCTTACAAACCCAAAATACAAATGACGATGGTTTTCCTAATTTTCTGCATTTAACTTTTTCCATTTTAAATAAGATTGGCAAATTAAAAACATCCAAATATAGTGTCACTGGTACAGAAATCACTGTTCTTTATGTGTATCTGGGACACTAGGTGTTGCATCACATATTGCTTTAAGCTTATTAACACCTTGCACTCATTATTAAAAATCTGAATATGATTTTAATGCAGTTTGAGGGGTTCCGACAACCTGATGATTTGATGAGATTCTGGCAGAATTATTTGCATCCCTCCATTAACAAATCAACTTGGAATCAGGAAGAGATCGCGAAGCTGACAGACGTTGCAGAAAAGCATAATTACTGCCACTGGGACCAAATAGCAGAATCACTTGGGGTAAGTGTAACAACAGAAGTTGTTATGTTTCGTCTGGTTAGTAACGCATTGAGGATTGGACTTTCCGCTCATATCTCTAAAGTGTGACTGTATGTTCTCGCTCTTTTTCTTTATAGACCAATAGGACGGCTTTCATGTGCTTCCAGACATATCAGCGCTACATCTCTAAATGTTTCAGAAAGAGCGCGTGGACTAAGGAGGAGGACCAGGTGTTCAGAGCGCTTGTGGACAAGATGAGGATCGGCAGCTTCATACCGTACACTCAAAGTACTTGGAGACGACTTATTAATAAAGCAGTCGCCGATTATATTAATGGGCAGAGTTAAAATTATGTTCCGTCATATTGATGCAACACCACCATGCTTGTATTTATTCAATAGTTTGTTTGCTTATTTGTTTATATATGTATTTCTTTTCATATCTCCTCAGTATCATATTTTATGGAAGGTCGTGATAGTTCCCAGCTCATCTACCGTTGGACGTGTGTTCTGGATCCTTCTATTAAGAAAGGACCTTGGACAAAAGAGGAAGACCAGGTAGGCACTTTGATGTCTTTGAACCAGACAAAATCTTCGAACCCAAATTTGGAGGCCTGTGGATGGCTCCGCCCTAGCCACAACTCCTTACTGCACGAGCGTTGGAGTAGAGCCTCTGCTAGAAAAGTTTTAATTCCTCACCATGACACCATAATCAACCCCACCCCACCACCACACGTGCAATAAGTGAAAATACCAGCATTATCCCTTTATATACAGAGGTATCCTGGATACAGAAAATAACCAGTATTACACAATCCTGCATACTGCGTAATTTCTATTTTTATGTACTTCTGTATATTAAGTTAATTTATTATCTACTTTTACACCTCTTTGCTTTTGTCTGTTTTTTTGTTGTTGTTTTTTGTTTAGTTTTTTTGTTTACTGTCCAATGTCTGTTTACTACTGTGCCCTTACTGTAGTGTCCAGTGCTGCTGCATAGCTGTAATTTCCCACAGAATTGAATAAAGATCCATCTCATCTATCTTATTCTAATTTCGAAAAACAGTCGGGATAATGGTTCTGGAGTTTACTGTATAAAAATTGTGAATAAATACTAAGGAGCAAGTTTTTTTAATGCCATATTGCAATAACTTGAATTGAATTCCAGTTGTTGTCATTGCAGTTACTGCTGAAGGCTGTAAAGAAGTATGGCTGCAAGGAGTGGTGGAAAATTCGCTTAGAAGTCCCTGGAAGGACAGACAACGCATGTCGAGATAGGTGTGCTAATACTGTCTAGTATTAGCAGGTGCTATACTGTATATATGAAAGTGTGTGTGTACACTGTGTGGATGTGTGTGTATAGAGAGAGAGAGAGAGTTTCCCTCTGTAATTTTTGATTCTGTAAATGTAGCACTAAAAATGCAATCCTCTCTCAATATCCTCAGATATCTGGATTGCCTTCGAGATGATATAAAGAGAGGTGCCTGGAGCGATGAAGAGGTGGAACTGCTGAAACAACTGGTAGAAAAACATGGTGTTGGTGAGTAATTAGTTCAAAGCTGAAGGTTGTGCTTACTGTCAGTTGAAGAATTAAACCCTAAATTTTCTTTCCTGTATGCATTTGCCGGCTAACTTATATTACTACTGTGTATCCCCCCCCCCCATCATTGTTGCACAATCTCTTCAGGAAAATGGGCTAAGATCGCCTCTGAAATTCCAAACCGCGTTGACAGCCAGTGTCTAAACAAGTGGAAATGGATGATGCAGATCGCTAATGTAAGTATTTGTACTTACTCTAGTATTGGGTTTTGTTCCACTGTGCTTTTGAAAAGCAGTTCTAAAAGTGGAGTGTGGTAGAACGTGCTGTAACAGTAATGCCATTTCACATCCACCTATAGTTGATTCTTTTCTGTTAAAACAGCACTCCCTTGTTTTAGGTACTAGATATGCTGCACTTTTTTCCCCATACAGAGAGAAGGTGAAGGGAAAAGAAGAAGAAGAAGAAGGAAGAGATCAGTAAGTGATGAGCCGCAGTTGAAGAGGAGGCGGTTGCGTCGGAAAAAGGTCAGAGAAGAAGATGACTTCGGGACTCAAAGCGACACCTCAGAAGATGAACTGGAGCAAGTGCCGTACATGGACAATGTCATCGAAGAGGTGGTAGTAGTAGAAAATGTCCCGTTAGATGAGGACTGTAGATTAGAGTACGTCCAGCCAGATATGAAGGAGTGGATTCCAGCACGGAAGAACAATCTGCCACATTCTTCAGGGAACCTGAAAACCACATGGGTAAGACTGCCGACTGAGGCGGAAGAGTGTGACAGTGATTGTGTACACATCACTGTGCTGGACAAATTGGGGAACACTGTTAAGACCTATGTCGGCATGGAGCCACCCGCCTTGCAAAAATGGGTGAGTTTTAGACTTTTAGACTATATATATATATATATATATATATATATATATATATATATTTTTTTTTTTTTTTTTTTTTCAAGCCTTACATACTGTAGCAAAAAAGCTACAAAACTCTGCACCTCAAAGTTTTTTATTCCTCGTCTACCACAGGAAATTGTCAATACATTTAATTTTTGATTTATTATTAACATCATGTCATGTTTTTTAACCATTTATGACTCTCAGGTCTTTCCAACTTTAATACTGATCAATTTTTTAACTGTATTTTACTTACAGAATTCAAGCAATGAGAATGCCATGGTCATGGTGTCTGAATGTGACATTAAACGCTTTTTGATAAACATGAAAGCATCTGTCATTAAAGCGGTAAGATACATTTGGGGGGGGGGGGGGGGCAATATAAGGCATGTCATGTTTTTTTTTTGTTTTTTTTTACCATTTAGTTAACTTTAATGGTGTTGAGCATCTACAAGACAAGATGGTTCCTGTTATTGCTTGGTTATAGCAACTACAACCTTCTATCTTGAAGTCAAAAAGACAGAAAAGCACAGCTTTTCTTGTTACTTAGTAACTAGACAGTCTGTTCTGAATGGCAGAAAACACAAAGACAGTAGATTTCTTTTAAAACAAGTTAAATAAAATGATACTTGCAGAACGATTTACCAGAGAAATGGTTATGCATGGATCACCCATCATAATCTTCCATGTGTATGAGTTATTACAATAAAAACAATAAAGTATTAATACCAGCTAATTCATATTCATCCCTGAGTTGAATTATGCATAGAATTCAAAGCTGTGCTTTTGCCATTGAAATAAAAAAAATATATATATTTTTTTTCCCACCAGAGAACACCAAAAACCAAAACAAGCTCATCTTCATGTACAAATCAGAGCAATGCCAAAACCGACGAGGAGGTGGATAAGAGTGAAACAGAAAGCGGTCAGAGGAAAAGACGTAAACCTGTTCCCAAAGCTGTAGCCACCAAGCAGCTGAACTATGATCTCTTGTTAGCCATCACTCCATGGGTTGGCAATGTAGTAATGCCTTTATCTTTCAGAGAGAGGCAGATTTGTGAAGGTAATTATGTGAAACAATGATAAAAATATGAATTCCTTTGTGTGTTTTGTGTGTTTTGTGCAAATTGTTTCCTTTCTTCAGCAGCGATGTTATCTTTGTCTCAATACAGTGGACGTTGTTCGAAATAGAGCAGCAGATGTTCCTCTTTTAATATCACCAGTGTTTTTGTTTTTTCTGCAGGTGAGTGAAAAATGTTCTTTCTAATATTAGAGTATGTTATCATAATGAGTGTTAAAGGCCGGCTACAGTTTAAAAAGTGCGTTGTTTTGAAACAGACCCTAAAAGTTGATGTTGATGGCTGCAAGAAAATTATTGAAGCCCGCAAAAACAAAGTGTCCATGGTAAATTCTGTACCCTTTTTGTTCTTTGTAGCTTTCTAAATCTCTCTCTCTCTCTCTCTCTCTGCAACATTTGCTGTTTTATACTATTTAGAGCAGCAGCCTTCCCTCCCAACATACATAGCCTGTAATAAAATAATAAAAATGTCTACATTTTAAATGCTTATAAGGCATTGCAGATGCTCGAAAAATATTCAGTGACATTTTTTTCTCTTCTGCTCAGACACCAGGACCTGAATCAAGACCCGATTCAGGTATTCAAGCTGTCATTTGTGTTTCTTTTCACATTCAGGTGCTGTAAATAAGACCTCCAAAAACAAAATCTGTTGTTTTAATCTCTTTTAGCCAAGAAGCCCACTCCAGGTTCCTCCCGTCGTGGTAACACCATAGCAGAATTGCTTGCCAAAAGAACGGAGCAAAGGAAACGTTATAGGTCCCTTCAGTCCCCTGTGTTTGTCGACTCCTTGTTGTTTCCACAGCCAGCCAAAATTGCAATTCCTCGAAGGCCTCGACCACAAAAAAACACAAAACAGGTCAGGCGACCTGGTAATCAGAAGAAAAATGCTGTGATACCCCAGACTTTTGTTATTACGCAGCCAAATACTGATAAAGTAGCCAATTCACATATAGTGACACAGGGAAATTTACCTCTTCTACAGCTAAGTGCACCTGATGCATCAAAAAATCCCCCACCAGTATTACTCTTTGCAATGCCAGTAAATTCTGGGGGTGTCCCAGAGTCAGCCTCATGTCCCACAACCGCAGCATCCACAACTAAACCACCTACAGAGCTTGTAGAGAATGTCAGCGCCCCAAAACGCAAACACAAACCCACAATGAAAGCTCAAGCGTTGATGGAAAATAAAAAAGACAAGCTCTCCAAGAAAAAGCAGCTGCAAAACAACAAAAACAGAGCATCTGCAAAACAACAAAAGGGTAGTGTACCCCAGACAGTGACTGTACTACCACAAACTACAGCTTGGATTGTCACCCCTGCTGGTTTAATGCCAGTTGCTGGAATTCAAGTGCAAACCCCTGGCATCTCTGGTCCCCAAAACAATCTTCAGATGATATTTCAACCGCCTGTCATAGTCAACCAGAGTACTTCTGTTACGCTTGATGATGGCTTGAAACTAAGCAATCCAGCACCTAATTTAGCCAGAAATAATAATATATCTCAGACGTCTGGATCGAATCGTGGTGAAAACTCTAGACCTTCCTCTGTCTCAGATAACGCTAACGTTTCCTCATTTCCCTCTTCTTCTAACCTCCCCAATGTTAATTCTGTTGCTGTCACAAATAAACCTGATGTTCTTCAAGCTCTACCTGGCACAAATATCCCAACATCCATTACAGGATCTGTAGCCCAAGTTACTCCTTTTCAAACTGCATGTCATGAAAACAAACCTGTGACTTCCACGAACCCCATGTCCTCTCTGGTTCTTGATTCATCGTCCCGTGTGGGAACTAGTCAAAACCTTACAGAGTCCTGCATTTCAGATACAACCGACAGCATTCCCAAAATTTCTGCTGTCACAAGCACATCTGTTCCTTCTGCCCATCTGTTGAACATTTCTGTTTCAGGTCCTCAAAGCCAACAAATAAAACATCATGTTTCTGAGGTTCATCAACCAATCATAGTAAACCAAAATGTCTCTTTGGCCCCCATCGACCCTGCAAGTGCCTGCCTAATTAAAAATGCACATTTAACTTCTACTGCAAATGTTACTATGGTTTCAACTAACTCTCCATCACCTAATATATGTGTTGCAGAACCATGCCTGATTAAAAATGCCCCTTCAACTCCTACTGCGAATGTTACTGGGGTTCCAACTAACTCTACAACAACTGAAGTCAATATGACTCTACCACCATCTTCTACAAACAGTCCTGCTACATCTTCAACCTATTTAATAATACCCACTTCTGCATCCTCCTCTGTGTTAAATGCAATTCCCCCGTCCAGTATTCTGAACAGTTCTGTTCCAATCAGTGTAGGTGGCCTTCCAACAGATCAGTTGTGCGTTAATCCAGCTATCACAACTGTGAACACTAATTGTCAAATTCCGCCTCAGACTATGGTGCAGCAGATGGCGTCCCAAGCCAAAAATCAAACCGTTCAGGGAGAAGTTACCCCACCTAATCTCACACCAAAACCAATTACTTTTGATCCTAGCTTGATGTTTCTTGAGCCACCAACCCACGTGAATAATTGGAGAAGGGGGGTGGGTGGAATTACACTGCCTGAGCTGAAAGACAAGATACCTTATCTTCCCCCATTTGTTAGCAGTATCAATACATTGACCACCTTGCTTAAAGGAAGAGATTCTTTGTTGATGTCAGCAGTACAGCTCCTACCGGAAGAACACAGAGATTCCAGTGACGATGAAGCTAAGATAGCTGCTGTCCGTAAGATGGTGTCTGAGAGGTTTAAAACCAACCAAGCATATTTGCTTATGAAGGCTCGCTTCTTGTCATGCTTCACTTTGCCTGCCCTCTTGGCCACAATCAATCCATGCAAAGAGTTGACTGATGATCTGGATCAGGAAGACGATATGGTCGAGCCAAAACTATTTGAAGATCAACCACTGGTGAGTTTTGTGTGCTCATGACCTGATTGCTAAGGTCATGAGCACTAAAGGGGCAAAAATTATGCATTTTTGCCCCTTTATTTCCATTTCATTATAGTGCCCAGTGTTGGGTGTAACGCGTTACAAAGTAACACGTTAGAGTACTTGGATTACTTTTTTGATGTAACGAGTACTCTAAGACGTTAGGTCCGTCATTAAAGTACTCAGTTATTTACAGTGGAACCTCGGATTGCGAGTAACGTGGTTTACGAGTGTTCCGCAAACCGAGCAAAGATTTTTAATAATTTTTTATTCGGAAACCGAGCAAGTATTAGTTTACGAGCGCTGAGTATCATGCTTCACACATGCGACTCTTATTTTGACACCGAGCGTCACTCTCTCATCATTTGGTTTAAGAGTGTTTTGGAATACGAGCCCACTTCCGGAACGAATTATGCTCGTAATCCAAGAGATGGGGGTATCTGTAGTAAACAGATTATGGGCCAACCTTCGCTGAGTGATGATGGTAGAATAATTATAAACGTCTTGACTAAAACAACATTCATGAGGAATAACAAAGGAATTTTCATTTTCCTCAATGGAAAAGTACTCTAATTAGTTACTTTTATCAGAAAGTAATGAAGTAATGTAACTGATTACCTTTTAATGACAGTAATTTTGTAATGTAATTAGTTACTTTAAAAAGTAACATCCCCCAACACTGCTAGTGCTTTACTTGACTTGTCCAACTTTTTCAGGGGTCTCTTCTCAACGTGGAAGAAGGTGAATTAACAGCAACACAGTTTCCTGGGGTTGAACCAAGGAATGACAGTCATATAAATACTACAGTATAATAATATGAATAAGTATTATGTACAAACATGAATAAGTTTACTACTAGCAGCAATTTATTTGTAAAATACTATTGCCTGTGTGACTGTTCAGCTAACTGTTCTTAAATATTGTCATTAAGTTTGAAAATATGTAATGTATTTGTTCACTAAGAAATGTAATACTTAAAAGGGTACATTACAAATTATTTCTCAAAATATTTTTGTAATAAAATTATTTAAACTAAACATTCTTCTTGCATTGCCTTTATTTTAAGTGTAAATTATTTTTAATGATTTGACAGTATTAATGATAAGTGTGACTAGAAGATGTAGATAAGAATAAAGTATGGGTTCAGAATTTGTGTTCATTTCCACTGGATGTCACGAGTTAAGCATTGGCACAACTGAATTGGGAAATAGAGGGAAATGAAAAAAAAACTCAAATGACACTCGAAAAAAGGAACTATGGTTGATTTAGCTTGACCAACATTTCCTTTTTGCTTCTGAAATACTGTAGTGAAGTCAGCCCTGTTGCCAGTTTCAGTTAAGAAGTAAAGACAGAAACAGCTACTAGGATATAAGCGATGGCTGATGGACCAAACGCTGTTGAGTTTGAGGACGATGAAGAGTGCTGGATGCAGCTGGATGACTACAGAATGCTTCTCATCAAGACCATTGAGCCTTCACGAATAATACCATACCTGAGACAGTGTAGAGTGCTTAATAGTGAGGATGAGGAACAGATTTACAATGATTCAAGTTTGGTTATTAGACGGCAAAAAGTAGGTAGGTAACCTTAACTCTACCTGTACCATTAGCTTGTTCCATTTATTGTATATATTTATTTCCTAGAGATATGTTGTGTGTTCTTTAGGTATGCTACTAGATATTTTACAAAGGACCGGTCATAAGGGCTATGTGGCATTCCTTGAGAGTTTGGAACTGGACTACCCTCAGCTATATCAGAAAATAACCGGTAAAGAGCCATCAAGGGTTTTCTCAATCCTTGTAGGTAGGTTTGCTGTTGGTTAAAATGCCATAATGATTAATAAGTTTGTGATTTTATAATAGGAATGAGTAATAATAAAAGACAATGTATGATTTAAAAACTCGATTGACATGTGGCTATTTTGTTGTGCCAAGTAAGATACCGCAGGTGAGTCAGGATTAACTGAATTCCTCATGAATGAGGTGACTCGGCTTCAGAAAAGCCTCCAGGATGAGCGTAAAGCAAGACTGGCAGCTTCTGCACGTTTAGCTGAGCATGCGGACACAGTTCGCCAGCTGCAGACTCAAGAATGTGAGCTTCGCAAACAGCAAGAGCGCGTACAGCGTATGCGTGAAGATCGGGACCAGGGGTGGGATGAGGCACGGCACTTAAAGGATGAGAATTACAAATTGATGAGTGACATGAACCGACTGAGTGAGGAGAAGAACAGCGCTTTCATGTGTAATCGGGACCTACAACTGGAGGTTAGACCATTCGAGAATATAGTATATCATGCAGCTATGTTTATGATGTATTTTCATAAGTATCGAGAACGTTCTTCTGTTCTCGATCAGATCGAGAGGCTGAAGCACAGCTTAATGAATGCCGAGAGCAATTCAAAGATTCAACGAAAACGTACCATTACCCTTAAAAATGCTATGGAGCAGAGGCCTAGCCAAGAAATGATGTTGGAGCTTCAGAAAGAGAATGATCTACTGCGGGCTCAAGTGCAGGAGCTTCAGAATTCTTCAAAGGTAAACTAATTTTTGAAAAAAGAGAGAGAAAAGATTGCTCTCATGCAGTAGACCCTGCAAAGTCAAACTTATGATTTTTCATTAGGTTCAAATTCCAGATGAAAATGAGAAGCCAATAATTGAGTCACTAGAAGATTTAAAGAAGCAAACCCAGGCACATCAAGAGCTGGTCAATGAGCTTTATGAATTACGGAGAGATCTACATGATGCTGAGTATCTACGAGATAAGGTTTGTGAAAAAGTTACAAAAAAAAATGTAATTTAACACTGCAGGTTTCATTATCAACATACTGTCTACAGGAAGCTGTTTGCCTGCTTATTATGAAAACTTTGTGTTTGCAGTACCTGGAAAAGAAGGATGAACTGGAACTGATGTGTGCGATTTTAAAGAAGGATTCAAAAATGTACTGCAAACGCATGGAGGACATATTAAAGCAGCTGGATGAAGTTATTAAAGAAAGAGACAAGGTACTAAAATTACCTTTTTAATTCTGTTCCATGTGCACAACTGTCACGGTGTAAGAGCATCCCTTTTTTTTCTATTCATAAGGCGATTTCTTCACGAGAAGAGTATCACCTGGAGAACTGTAAAAACCTCCAAGATAAGGACATTTACCGCAAGCAGCTCCGAGAGATAGGAGAACGTTGCGATGAGCTCCAGGTCCAGCTCTTCCGCGCTCAAGGAGAAAGTCTTGCTCTTCAGGCAAAACTCCGGAAACAGAACCACTTCCACAAAACACTAAGAGTAAGCACTCATGATATTTGCAGAACTCAGTCTTTTGCCATATGACATGTGCTTTGATCAGGGAAGTAACAATTTCTGCAACTAATTTTTAAGCATGCAGTATGTACTCGTACGGGATGAAAGAAAAACTCAAACTGCATTAAAATTTACTGCATTAAAAAAAAAAAAGACCTTTCTGCTGCTATGTATGTACGAGGGACGTTCAAGTCAAATTGGGAGTCGTGATGAAATTTCTCATTCATGAAAGTGTAAAACAAATCGACATTTACAGAAGACGTATCACAATACGGTGATGAGTCTCTTAGCCGCAGTAAAACATGTGAATGGTGTAAACGTCCACCCGGGGCGGCTCTGAGCCCACTGCAGTTGTTCCCGTGAACATTCGATGAGTGGAATGTCTGATCCTTGAAAATGAATTTGAACTTGACACCAACGAATCTGTCTGTGGGAACTCTATACACAATCATTCACAACATCACTTGCAGATTAAAAAGTCTTGGTTTGACTTGAATGCTTCTCTCACTGTCTGACTGCAGTATATCACAATATAATTTCAGACACAAGGCTACCACACTGACTTTAGAAGATCCAATAGAACTTATTCTTAGAGGATTATCCACAGGAAGAAATTTTACAGCATTTGCTTTTGTATCCAGACTTTTGAGCCACCTTATATAATAGTAATATGGTCTTATTATAATATGTGTACTTATTGCTTTGATTTTTCCACTTCCAGAGAACAGAAGGGAACTCTTTTCAGGGCACAATGGAGGTTAGTAGTATTATATATTTTTTTGTTCCGTCATTAAGCATACTCAGCAGTTTCGATGGCACAATGAGACAAAAAAAAAACGTAAAGTTTTTCACTTTCCTAAATATGAATTATATCACAAATACAGCAGCTTATTTCATTTTTCCCCCCTTTTGTATGAGAAGGGATTGTGTAAAATTGTATGCCTGAATACGATAAGCAGTTAGGATCAGCAGTAAGGTGGACAAAAACGGATGCCTCAGTCTTAAAAAAATGAATCACACTCTAGTTACAGCAGCTTGTTCCCCTTTTTTTTGCATTTAAATGAGAAATGACTTTGCTTTTTTTCCTCTTTAGCTAAAAAGCCAGACAAGTGAGGAGGATTTCAAGGAGAGATATGAGAGAGGTACTATCTTTTTGTCACTTTATTTCTATTTACAGTAATTGCGATGCATTTTATTTATTTTGCATTACATTTGTATACATATACTGCATATATATATATAGATAGATAGATAGATAGATAGATAGATAGATAGATAATGTATTTACACATGTTCCAATATGTCTGTAGTTGGTCTTTGTTTGTACTGATCTGCTTTTCTTCCATAAATTCAGTCTCTTTACCGTTTATTCAAACACAGACCTTCAAATGTTTTGAAACATTTGTGTTCCTAATTGCCTCAGTGGTGGAACTAGTCAGACCAGATGTACCACAAAACCTAGTTCCTTTTTCTATGGTTGGTTGGCATTAAATTTAAATTTTTGAATCTCAGGTATAAGTGATGATGCCCAAAGCCCAACCTCAGGGGAGTACAGTGTCTGCATAAGTATTAAAGACCCACATACCTCAGACATCAAGGAAGAATCTTTTCGGGTAAAATAAGAAGTTAAATACCTTTATTTTATAAATGACATCACCTGAATTACATTAAAAGAGGAATTGAGCAGCGCTGATTTGGATGTATTTCAATATTGCTTTCTTTCTATTACAGGAGAGGATGTTTACTGAGGAGGAACTGTCATCCTGCCACTCACCAAGGCCCAGATGCAATTTTTATTATAGAAGGTTGGTATAGGCATTTTCTGTGACATCGCTGTGCCTCCAGCAAAACTGATACACACATGGTGCTATGATACAATTACATGCAAATGTACAACAGTTATTTCTGACTGAGTAATCTAATTGGACGAGAGACCTTCCATGAGTGTTGGTGTACAGCATTACAGCACTGGGATGTTTAACAATTTGTATCACTCCATGTCACAGGCGTTCTAAAAATCTGTAATTATGCTAAGGGTCGATCACCGGCATGGGTGAAAGTAGATAGTAGATCGATACGGTGCACAGTATTGGGATGAGGGGAGAGCAACTGCCTGTCAAAAACTAAATTCAAAACCAATCACAGAAGCACTTGCAACAAGTATGCTTGCAAGTTATGTCATCTTAAAGAACACTTTGTCTCTTTAGGAATTGCTTCTAAGTCATTCCAAATTAATTGCCTCTGAACTACCCGTGTTGATGTGGTCACGGCTAATGCTAACTACATAGCTAACTAGGCTGTAAATTAGCTTCTAACACAAGGCTGAATCCCGAATAACTCTATAATCCCAATCAAGGGGACTACTTTTTGAGTGCCACAAGGGATTGTACACCCTACATAGCAAACTAGCTTTCTATTTTTTTTTTCTGGCACCCAGGAGTTAGCTAAAATTCTACAGTGGAATCAATTAAATTAAATTCCAGTGGAACCTTGGATTACGAGCATAATTCGTTCCGGAAGCGGGCTCGTATTCCAAAACACTCGTAAACCGAATCGAATCAAATCGAATCTTCCCATAAGACATAATGAAAACTCTAATTATTCGTTCCACAGCCCAAAGAAATAAATACATAAAAATAATTAATACAATATATAAAGTAAAAATAAAACAAATTAACCTTTAAATTGACCTTTAAAAGAAGTAAAAATAAATCCTGACAGATAAGTGTTTGTGCGCGCATGCGCCGTGTATTTGTGTGTGTGTACAGTATGTGTTTGTGTGGAATTAGCCCCTTCCCTCGCCTCGTCTTGCACAATAAAAGTCCTCCTCCCTCCCCCACCTCGCTTTTTAAGCTTCACAACAAACACACACACAACAGAAACACTGTTTTAACGGGGATAAAAAAAAAGAAATCTCTCTAATTACACTCGCGTGAGTGCATACTAATGACTGCTGTAAAGTAAAAAAAAAATAAAAAATGACCCAGCACTTTACCTTTGAAAAGAATCGCGACAGAGCAGAGTTTTCTGTGTAAAGCAGAGAGGGTGTTTCTGTATTTGTGTGAAGCTGTGGAGGGGGTGTAAAGGTGTGAGAGTGTGTGTGCGTGTGTCGGTTTGTGTGTGTCGGTGTCAAATTACGCGCGCACACATAGGAGACACGCTGAAACAGAGAGGGAGATGTTGATTATACCACTAAGAGACGAGCACTAAGACCTAGCAGGGGAGACGATTACCCACAATTCCGCAGCATAAGAGAGAGAAAAATCATTGGCACAGTTGTCACGCTCGTTGTCAAAACAAGAGCGTATGCATGATACATGATACTTGGCAGTCGTAAACCAAGATTTATTAAAAAACTTTCCACTGTACTCGTACTGTAAGTCTCGTAAGTTTCTTAGGACTGTCTACCACCTCCATGGTTTACTTTCCTCAATTTTCCTGCATAGTACCAGTAAGAATTTAAAACTACTGTTAATTATACAAACTCTCGGCCGCCAGCTCCAACAATTGCGGTTAAATTAATTCTGTCTGTCATGGAAAGATACTGTATGTGTTGGCAGAGGCAAACAACTGGTCAAATAAGCAAGCAAATCATATTCTGGTGATAATTATTTGTCCTTGCTGTCTAAAAGAAATATAACTTGAGACGGGGTGCTGTTGTGCTGAATATCAGCACAGGTGTGATGCCTATGACTGCTCGATTCTGAACCATTTTTATATTCTCTTCTCATGACAGGAAACGTGCCTTGAGAACAAAAGCCACTGTTAAAGACTGCGCAAAAGAGTGCACACAGTGTGTTCTGGACAACACCAGTGCCAGTGATAACACAGACACAGATGGCATTTAATATAATTCTACCTTGGAGGTGCCATTTTGCAAATAGCCCACATCAACGTGCTGTACAAAGAAGACTGGAGATTTATTATTATTGCTGTTATTATTGTTATTATTATTGTTATTATTATTAAGTTGTTTTTTTCAGAATTTCCTATAAATACATCGCCGTTTGTGGTCAATTTAAAAGCAAGTTAGTAGCACTAGTCTTAAAACATTTGCTGCGTATCAGATATCACACTGCCTGGTCTAAAAAATTGCAGTTTGGATTTAAATAAGCAAATACTAAAGAGTCTTGATTTGATAATTACTGCAGCAATCAATATGATTCCACTAGCAACAATTCCTTTAATTCTAACTGATGCAGTGAGTAGGTTCCCGTTATCCTTTCCTAATCATGCCAGATTTATCCTGTGGTTATTTGAAAGATGCTACCATGTTTTAGAAACTATTGGCCTGCATTAAGCAAAGAAAACAACTAAGGTGATGGCTGAAAGTACTGGAAATGGATTAGGAGCTGCCCAACACATTGAAATCTATGAAGAATAATGGTGATATGTCAATTAAGAATAACGGTGAGCACTTAAACGCTTACCGAAGTAACATCGTAAACAATCAACAGTAGAGATCACTACTAAGTAAGAGCATTTCCACACACAAAATGACAGAAACCCACTAGTGAGATTAATCTGAAAAAGCTTCAGTTTGTAAAGTCAGTTGGTAAAGTCTAGGCTCATTTATGTCCATTTTTATGTCCAGGCAGTGCGGTATTATAAAATTCTGAAATTTATAATTGTTAGTTAGCCCACTTACTTTTGATCCTTTGAAAACAGAGAGACTTTGTAAAAATGTCTGTAAATGCAATATTTCTTGTTAATCTCTTAAATTAAAGCTGAATGTCAACATGTCAATTCCATATTGATTGCTTCATTTTAAATCCATACTGGTGCTAATACATAGCTGCTAATATAAAAAATTGTGTTGTTCCCCTAATACTCATCAACCTGAATGTGTATTATACCTAATATTCAACTTGAAATACAATCATTAACATGCCAACAACATTATTATTATTATTATTATTATTATTATTATTCCTTGAGTCACCCAGTATAGGTTTTGAAAGCTGTTAATTTTTGTGTCCCATAACATTCAACATTCTAACATCTTGTTACCTAAGCACATTCACCATTATAAAATATTCGGAAAGCCGAACTGGGGATTGTGGGTAATCGTCTCCCAAGCTCAGTGTCAGTGCACTGTTTATTATAATATTTTGACCATGTGTGTGTGTGTGCGTGTAAAGCAAAAGCAACTGTCAATAGAGAGTTTTTTTTTTTAAAAGATCCAGAGTCTCTCTCTCTCTCTCTCTCTCTCTCTGTAAGAAAGCAGAGATTCCGTTGTGTGCGCCCCTGCAAGTGTCATTAGAGAGGTTTCATGACAGTTTTCATGAGTGGTTTCTTGTTTTCCAATGTACTGTATGTGTGTGAGGGGGTATGTGTGAAAGTCATCCCTCACAGTAGCCTCCTTCCTCCTCTTTTATTTGAGAGGTGGGAGGGGGCTACTGTGTTAGACAAGAGGAGGGAGGGAGGGAGTCATTCTAAACAGTAGCTCCCTCCCTCTTCTCATCTTACTTACACACACTTCATACAAATACACTAACGGAAACACTGCTCTGTCAGTATTCTTTTCAACGGTAAAGTCCAGGTAAATTTGTTTTGGTAGAATTTATTTTTACTTTATATTTTGTATTAATAATTTTTATGTGAATATTTTTTGGTTGTGGACCAAATCATCTGAGTTTCCATTATTTCTTATGGGGAAATTCACTTTGTTATACCAGTGTTTTGATATAAAAGCACGCTTCTGGAATGAATTATGCACGCACTCCAAGGTTTAACTTGATATCACATTAATTTGTAATACTGACTGTTGTACTATTGACGAGTTATATGTCTCAGCAAGGCCAGATCCATCATGCCTACTTCGATCAAAAGATGCAGGCTGTACAGTGTATTATGAAAACTACAGCAGGGGTAGAGCTTTTTCTTGCAAAATCCCATAGTTATGGAATAGCCTTCCAATTAATGTTCAGGACTCAGACACAGTCCCAGTGTTTAAGTCTAGGCTAAAAACCTATATATTTAGCCAAGCATTTTTGTGAATAGATTTGTCCTAGGTAAAGTTGCAGATTAGTAACCAGAGTATTATGATGAACTGGTACGTTTAGATGCTGTCTTCCCCACTCTCACTGATCACTCAGGTTTGTTGACGGTGAAGTGACTGGTTGCTTTATTCCCCAGGGAGCCCTCATGATTGTGTTTCCTTCTGGCCCTTACTTTTAGTTGTCATAGTTAGTCCTGCAGTGGTCCCTGCTTGCACTCTGCACTAAATATACATTCACCTTATAAAATGTGTGACTGTAACCATACCTAATTGCTATCTCTCTCCTCTCCTCTCCTCTTCTCCATTGTTAAAAGCGCTATAGAAATAAAATTGATTTGAACATTTGTTTATTCTGTGTGAATAGCTATTCATAAACCTAAAAATGCATTGCATACTTTTTACACATGCCTTTTTAAATATAAAGTTAATGTTAAATGTTACGTCTCTGTGCATGGTGTACCCTTCACTGTCCTGGTGTTCCTCTGGGTTCATCTCATACCTCCCAGAAATGGCTGGGTGTAAACAGGTGCGTGTGGTGGGCTGGTTCTTCATTCAGCATGTTTCAGCATGGATAAAGCAATTACTTGAGGTAAATGAATAATTAGTAGTTATGAAATAACAAAACTCCTTTTTTTTTGTTGAACACTGTACAGCATGATGACAATAAAATCTTCTTTCTAACTTTAAACGGGAAGTTTTTGCTTTAAAAACTTCCCGTATCACTTCCAAAACCTTTATTTGTTACCTCAAAGTGTACTGACTTTATTATTATTATTGCTACTGTGATGAGGGAATGCTGCACCACCTGCTGGCGCACGTGCTTGTATTTTAAGCCTGCCTGCCTGGTCACTATGGTAACGTGGAGAAGCTGGAGCTGCAAGTCCTCGACAATCGGTTAACTCTCTTTCGGCGTTAAAAACTCAACAATTACATCAGCAAGAGGAATAAAAACGAACGAGGAACTAATTTATTCTAGTTTCAGCAACCCACTTTCTCTTTTTAGTAGAGTAGCATTACTTACTTAACGGGTTCATTATCACCACACACTGTTAGCAGCTCAGCTAACGGAAACAACATTAGCTGGAGTCAGCCCCTGAAACAGTCATGACTGAGACTCGCGTTGTTCCAAGCGGGAAGGTTTACCGACAGATGTTTGACGCTCAGGTAAGATATTTTAAAGCCATTTTAAAGGTACTTCAGCTTTTTAATTCAGCAAACGCGATGAAATTTGGAGAATCTCCAATAATAATAATAATAATAATAAAATGTGATTGAACACACACAGTACCAGTAAAAACTCTGGACACAAGTTTGGATTTATTTTCTACATTTTTTCTTTTCAAAACTATAAAATAACAATTAAGTAACAACAACAACAGTTAGTTGTTATTTCAATACACGAAGGTCAGCTGTCCTGGGATAGTTCTCACAAGAACAGTATTGTCAAGTGCATTTGGAAAACCCATCAAGCACCATGATGAAACTGGCTCTCATGAAGACCTACGCAGGAAAACGAGACCCAAACTGACTTCTGCCGCAGAGAAATTCTTTTAGAGTTACCAGCCTTAAAAAAAAATCACCAATTTACATCACCTTCAGATTAGAGCCGTTATGAAGCCTTTACAGAGCATAAGTACAGTAGCAGTGATGTTGTGGTTAGCGCTGTCACTTGCACCTCCAGGGCTGAAAGGTTGATTCCTGCCTCAGGTTTGCATTCATGGAGTTTGCACGCTCTCCCCGTGCTTGGTTGGTTTCCCCCCACAGTCCAAAAACATGCAGGTTAGTCAAGTCAAATGTGTTTTTAAAGCACATTTAACACACCACAACTGACCAAAGTGGTGTACAATTCTAAAATAGCTGCAGACATACAAAGAGACTATAAAAACAGACGATAATAAGAAAAGAAAATAAGCAAAGACAATAAACAAATGATAAATAAAAAAATATATAAAAACAAAGAGAAGAATACATCGTCACACTGTATTAAATGCTAAAGAGTATAAAAAGATCTTAAGATGAGATTTAAAAATAGGAAGAGTAGGGTCCTGCCTGATGAACAGGGGCAGTTGGCATTCCCTAGCTGCCTCTAGTGTGTGTGTGTGTGTGTGTGTGTGTGTGCTTGCATGATTTGGCAACCCAGTCCAGGGCGTACCCTGCCTCATGCCCTAAGTCTCCTGCGATAGACTCCAGGCCCGCATGACCTTGTATACAGGATGAAGTGGTATAGAAGATAAATGAATGAGGTAGCAGACACATCTCAATCCCAACTGTTTAAAGGAAACTTTTGCATATTTTGGATGCCTTCAGTATTGTTTAACAATGACCATGGAATTAGAAGGTGTGTCCAAACTTTTAATTTACTTTTATCTTGTAGCACATGATAAAAAAAAAATCAACAGTTTGATTGCTTGCTTGCTTGTTTGTTTGTTTGTTTATTAGCTTGTGATACACCTTATACAGCCTGTATGTATGTGCTATACAGTATGTGTAAAATATTTAATTCCAGATTTACTCACTGTTTCCTATTAAAATAACCTCCACCCTTCCTGAAATGTTTTCCACGAGATTTTGAAGCATGGTTGTGGGAAATTATATTCATTCAGCCACAAGAGCTTTATTGAGATCAGGCGCTGAGGTGATGTAGCCTGAGGTGCAGTCAGTGTTCAGTGTCCAATGTAAATCGTTTTAGTTCTTCTCCACCATCCTTAGCAAACCATGTCTTAATGAAGCATTTATGTCGGAACAGGTTTGTGCCTCTAGTTCCTGTGAAGATCAATTGTAATTCTACAACATACACAGACAAATTATACAAGTTTGTGCGTAAGGGTTTAGGAATGTTAGTGGGTTAGTGTTGGCTGGCTGATTACCATGATAAAATAATGTTTTTTTTGTTTCTCTGTAGGCTCACTTGTCACTGTCTCTTCATGACTTAAGGAGGAAGCGTGCTACACATACAGGCTGTCTGAGTGGGGATGACCCCATTAGCAGGAGCACAGATACAGGATCCCCTCAGCATCCTCTAAAAAGTCAAACTGGGGATGAGGGAGACTACTCTGAGGTCACCATGAGGTACAGCGGTAACTGTTCAATATGGTGCAATAACAATAAGCATAGACTGATCTCTTGCTCACAATAAATTAAGATTATATCATTGTGACCGGTTGAGGCACATGTTTTGACCTTTCACAGCAAGTGCCTTTGCATGCCTAGCTGACATTTGTTCATTTATCTTGAGTAAATGCTTTGTTCTGGTCAGGTTTGCAGTGGACCTGGGAACAATGTTTTTGCAATGGGAGTAAGCGCAGACACTCGATATATTCATTCACACTGATGAATGTATGTACGTATGTGTGTACAGTATGCAACAATCAACCATCACATTATTGCCAGTGAAAGGTGAAGTGAATAACATTGATTATTACAATGGCGTCTGGATGTATGCAGAATATACAGTTCTGTTCCGGAAGCACGATCGTAAGTCAGATTTGTTCTTAAGTCCGACAAAGTGGGTTTAATACGCCTTTGACATAAAAGCATACTAAGCCACTTGACTAAATCTCTCCCATTTCCCCAATCTGTGATCATGTAGCCAAAAACTGAAATCACGTCTAAGTAAATGAATCTTACACGAGAAATATAACAGTGTTGTCTCCATTTTGAGACATTTTGACTCAGAGATGTTTTCCACTGTATTGGACTTTGAACTCTGTTTTGTTGAGGATTTTCCGAAATTAAGATTACTCACCATCAGTACAGCTTTACAGGACTGCCATTTTCTATCATCATGCTACCAGACTGATTCATTGAAACCGGTGAGGCCGACTACTCATTTCTCCCGCACCCCCACACACAAACAGAAACAATAGACCGGACTTTGGACATTTTACACATTTACTTACACACTGAAAATATTGTATATAATTGTAAATATTGGTATCTGTTGCACTACAGTGCCTGTTTTTTGTACAAAACAAGTGATCTACTTCTGTTATTGAAACAAAAGTAGAACCGCGGTTCGTTCATATCTGCAGAAATTCGTAATTCATATGTTTGTAAGTCAGGGACTACAGTACCGGTATTGCCAAGTTGACCATAGGTTGTACATAGGTACTAACCATTGTGTACCAGGAACACCCCAGAGTATCTGGCATTTTGGAGATCCTCTAACCCAGCTTTTTAGCCATAATAATGTGGCCCTTGTTAAAGGCTCTCACACCCTTATGCTTGCCCATTTTTCCTGCTTCTAGCACATCAACTTTGAGAACTGACTGTTCACTTGCTGCCTAATATACCTCTCCCCTTTACAGTCAATATAAGGGGATAATACATGTTACTGGCTGAAATAAGTAATTTCCTTGGCAGAAACCAGCTGTTTTCAGGAACAAAGCCTGTGTTAACAGTAGATCAGAGTGATCATGAGGAGATCAGAGGACTACCTGACAGTGTCGGTTGGTAGATTTAATACAAAACAATCTTAAAGCACACATCACATTCACATTGTTTTATAGAGTGATAATAGTCAACTGTTCTGCAGTTTCAGCAAAGACAGGCTCAGACATTATTGAGCGACTCATGGAGAAGAAACAAAAGGAGCACAATGAAGCTGTCATCCATCTCAAAAGAGATCTTACGGCTCTCAGTGTGGTATAATATTACTTTCAGTAATATTGTTAAGGAAACAAATATTATTGTAATGATAATGCTTGCCTCATATTGTGACTTTAATTCAATTCAGTAGCACTCTCTTTATTCTGTTCAGCGGTTTGAGTCATTGTTGAGAGAAACTGGAGAAGATTTTCTTCTCAAACTGTCAGGATATGATGAGGAGGTGGAGAGATTGATACAGAAAACAGAACATGCTGGTGATTTAGAGGCCTTCGGCTATCAGGTGATAACATACTGTAGTGCGGATTGTCATGCAACTTCTATACAACAAATTGTGGAAATTGTGAGCTGATAATGTCTTGTTTGGGAATACTTGCTAAGGATCTACATGAGCTTTGGAACTCTGTGAGCCATGTGACTACTATGAGGAGAAATTGTATCCAGGAGCTGGATAAGCTGTTTGTCAAATATGAGATTGAACGAGCAGCAATGGTAGCATATCAAAATAAAAATTACGTTTTCATTATGATCTTATCCAGACTTTGAGTGTCTGTAGTATATACTGTATATTTTTTCTGTGTTTCTAGATTACTGCATTGTTACGGAATCACACAATGAAACTCGAAAAAATCAGTTTTGTGATGCCCAGTGATGTCCACCGGATAATTAATAATGAAGCTATGGTAGGTCATAAAAAATATAATAATTGTTTGTTTATGCATGTTATGATACATTTTTGTTCCTTTTTTTTTTAAAGATGATAAATCAAGCATTGCTGGCAAACAAACGGGCTGTGGCCAAACTACATTTGAACCTGATAGAGGAGGATTTGCAGAAAGAGTTTCTTCATCATCAGAAATGTCAGGCAAAGCTTCAGGAGTGGAAAAAAATCAAGGTCGTTGCTGCAGTCAGCCAGTTTAAGTAAGTCAATTGCAAAATTGGTCTCGCAGTTGGCTTTAGCATGTCGAATCTAGAAAACTGTAGTGTTACTATAATAATTTTATACCCATAATAACGCAACATATTGTCTTGTTATTTTTCGTCTCCAGAGATTTCATGAACAGCCCTGAGATTCGAAACCCAAAAAATGTACAAGACACTTTAAACACCATGCGGACAAAACAAGAAGCATACAAAGAGCAACGGCTCAAAATCCTTGAGGAAGTCAGGTTAGGAAAGTTCAATAATTTTAAACAGTATTAAGCTTTTTTTTTTTAAAATGCACATCAGTTGAAGGTGATCTTTATTTAATATTTACTTATTTTTTGTTTTTACATAAAGAAATATGACCCCACCCCTCTGCTCAAAATCATCTGCTGCTGATTGGTTCTCCTCTTTATCTGCAGTTAATGAGCAGATTGGTAAGGCTATGTTACTATACAGTACGGATAAACAGTGTTTTTATTTTTTAAGGCATGCTATAGACTTTAATTGCTAACTTTATGTGAGTGTTTCCCTTTATTAGATTGCATGCACACTGAGACTATAACAAAACTGCGTGAATATTATGAGAATACCTGGCAAGACTGTTACCTGGAAGTTGAACGCTTTAAGGTTTGCACCTTAATTTTTTATTACGTTTAATTTTTTTAAAAGATTTGATTATTAGGTGAAATCAGAATAAATTTGCATGATGGATTGACACAGAAAGAAGTATCTAACTGTGAAATCACCCCAGACGAGATACAGGACATTGTTAATAGTGAGATGGTGCCTCTTATTGGCAAGCGCCAGACCCAAGCAGAGGAGAGTTTAACAGCAATGGAAGTAAGTAAATATGCTGTTTGATAAAAAAAAATTTTTTAAATCCCATGTGTCTGTATTATGTAGACAGCAATATACTGTACTGTATATGTATGTGTAATACAATAATAAAACTTCCTGCTGTGATAATGACTATTTATAATGAACCATGGTGGATTTTCTTGCTGTACATGACAGGAAGCATTTGAGGGTTTGGCCAAAACTGCTGCACCCTTGAGTAAGTCTTTGTTCAAGTTTGTTCATGGAGCAGCTAATGTCTGGGAGGTGCACTGCGCAGGTCTGCAGAGGACAGAGCAGCAGCTGCAGGATTGTCTCGATGAAGTCAGCAAGAAATATGAAGAAAAGAACCAAGTGAGACTGAAATGGTGGAACAGAAATATAAGAATAACTAAATAAATTTAAAGGGAATAAAAAGTGACTGCAAACCAAAAAACTGACATTAAATGAAAATAATGTTTTCAGTTTCACTTCTGAGTTTTCTAGTTTCATTTAAATTTTTTCATCCATTTTTTAAAATAAAAGTAGTAGTAGTAGTAATAATACTACTACTACTACTAATAACAATATATAATGTTTTGCATATTTCAGTACAGAATATAGTTCATGTAAATGTACACTGATACACACTTCCTCTCTTAAGCCCCAAGCAGCAATTATACCCTAATACTCGAGAATCTACTGTAAGTAACTGTACAATGTAAATGTAACTGTTTTGTTCTGTGCATTCATCATAAAAATGAAACAACCAATTAAGATATTATTAAGACATAATAAGACATAATATGTTCTTATTATAAGGAATGATGTTTTCTATGCAGGAAAAAAAACAGATCTTGCCAGAAAAGAATGTAGTTGAGATTTACAGAGCTGACCAATGAGAATGCTGCTGGCCAATGAGGAAGCGGCCATGTAACGCTGCCCACACAGTATATTTGAGTCACAAAGGCAAACGGAACATTGGACAACTAAGGAATGAAAGTGAAAAACTGAGGAATGAAACTGAAAAACTCATCAGCAATTATAAACTGAAACATTTATTAACGTTTTTTTTGGTTCATAGTTGTTTTGTTTTTATTCACTTTCAATTCATTTATTGATGTTTACTTTTTTTTTTCAATCCTTTTTGGCACAAATCTCATTCCATAGTGCAAAATTCTTATGAAATTTAACATCTGATGATGCACATGTATTCATTGTGGTCTCGTTGATGTTTGTAGAAAAAAGAGGCCCAGCTGGATGTGTTGATGGACAAACTCAGGCAGGAAAGTACAGAGGAGGACCTCAAAGCTACACTGCAACAGATACTCAACCTTTTAGAGGAAATTAAGCAAGGGTAATGAAAAAGGATTGATTTATGTTTGTTAAATTCACCACAAATACAGTATATTAGTATGATTAATCAATCACACAGCATTGTAGTGTTTGCTTCTTCTAGAAACATCTTGCATACTTTTTTTCTGATTTTGCAGGTGTGTTAATTTCTATAAGGAAGGAGTTGATACAGTGGACACTTATCCTGTAATGGTTCTAAAGGAAATACACACATACAGCATAGCAGTCAGTCAGTACTTCAACGTCAATGAAATATACAGTCAGGTACAGTTCAGGCTATCACATAGTCAAAATTTACGTATTAATTGGAACTCTGTCTAATTCAGTGTCTTGTATACTCTAGAACCCAGAGGAGCTTCAGCAACTTTATCCTTCACTTACCCTGGGTGAGTTAGAAGGTCTTAGTGTTGTTGATTTTTCAAGTGATCATATAACATTTTGTATTTCATTGTTCTATCTTTTCTAGGTGCAAGTACAAAGATGTCACCCTCAGTAAATATTTGCCCAGATGCTTTCCAGGAAGTTACTCCTCAAGCACACACTCCTGATTTAGCCCATGCTGAGGTACATCTTTTATGCCCACTTCAACCACCCCCCTCCCGTAGCATACTACACTGCACAATATTACACATGTTTTAAAAACATGGTGTATGTCTTGTTTTCTAGGAGAATATTGGTTATTTCTTACACAAGTTCAGAGACTCTCAAAACAATGAAACTTTCACAACATTAAAGGGAAACATCTACAGCTGCCCTGTAATGCAGCGTGATGATGCTGAAGTTCATTTGAATGCTATGGAAGTAGAAACGGTTTTGTATCCAAAAAGTTTCATAGCTGAACTACACAGAGAGTAAGACTAATATTTTTAAAAAGCATAATAATAACATCTACCAACTGTTTTTCACAACCCAAGTGTGATTTGTGTCTCAATGTTATAGTGTGAGAATTATTTTTTTTAATCACCTTGAGGAGAGGAATCAGGAGGTTCTGAATCACTCAGTGGTCATCATGGAAACCAAGAAAGAGAACCTGAAGTCTGAGTTAGATCTCCGCCTCCACGTTCATCAGCTTCGAGCCAAGAGAATTGAGATGGACATTTATAATGTCCGAGCAGGTGGAAAATTATTTTTTATTCTTTTGTGTGAACATTTAGTTTGTGGTTTGAATACGTTAATTTGAAATCCCGATTGTCTAAACTGTCTGTATGGTGCTGTTAGTTGAATTGGTCTTGCATCAAGATCATGTGGATCGACACTGCCAAGGTATTCTACAGGCTCTATCTGATTTCCGAAATGACTTCAACGACTTCCAGGGCACACAGCGCAAAATAAATGAAGAATTTCGTACTAAAATCTGTAATATGGAAGATGCATTATACAGTGCAGCCAAGTCTGACACGTAAGTGCTTCTTTGGAACAGTAACGGCATAAAATAGGTTTGGCTGTGCACTAATACACTTGTTTTCGTGTTCCATGTTTTATCCAAGTGCTAATGTGTGTTTTAACAGGTTGGTGAAACTCGGTGCTTCACTACAAATCATCTTGACTGAACACATAAATGACATCCAGGAATCACAGAGGCAATTTAGACGAAATTTGGAGATCAGATATAAAGGCCTTAGAGAGGCAAATGCACAATTGATGAAAAACTTCAAGTATGTTAATGCAGTAATATTTTTCTTCTTCTTTTTTTTGACAAAAATATATTTGCGTTTTAGACACCTTTAGATACAATCTTTATTTGTATACAGTATGCATAATCACCATTTATGTGAATCTAATAATTAACATAAACACAAGTAGCGCTTACTCTGTTTTTACTAATGACAAATAATAGCTAAATAAATCCTAATATTTCCAATTGTGTAAAAAAAAACATATACAGTGGAACCTTGGATTACGAGCATAATTCGTTCCGGAAGCGGGCTCATATTCCAAAACACACGTGAACCAAATCAAACCTTCCCATAAGAAATAATGAAAACTCAAATAATTTGGTCCACAGCCCAAAAAAATTAATATAGAAAAATAATTAATACAATATATAAAGTAAAAATTAAAAAATTAACTTGCACTTTACCTTTAAAAAAAGTTAAAATAAATCTCAACAGATAAGTGTTTCCGTTTGTGCGCGCAGGCGCCGTGTATTTGTGTGTGTGTGTGTGTATGTATATGTGTGTGTGTGGAATTAGCTCCTTCCCTCGCCTCGTCTTACACAGTAAAACTTCTCCTCCCTCCCCCCACCTCGCTTTTTAAGCTTCACACCAAACACACACACAACGGAAACACTGTTTTAACGGGAAAAAAGGAATCACTGCTGTAAAGTAAAACAAAACAAATGAATCTGCACCTTACCTTTGCAAAGAATCGCGACAGGGCAGAGTTTCTGTGTAGAGCAGAGTGTGTGTGTCTGTGTGAAGCCGGGGAGGGGGGGTGTAAAGGCGAGAGAGTGTGTGTGTGTCGGTGTATGTGTGTCGGTGTCAAAAAACTCAGCACTCGTAAACCAAGACATGCTTGTTTTTCAAGTCAAAATGTATTAAAAATCTTTGCTCGTCTAGCGGAACACTCGTAAACCGAGTTACTCGCAATTCGAGGTTCCACTGTATAGTATCTCACAAAAGTGTGAAAACGCCCCACATTTCAGCAACGGCTTTCTTATACAGTATGTTCTCAAGGGACAATACTATAGAAATGAAAATTGGATATACTTTATCCATTCAATGTGATCAATGTGCAGCTTGTAAAGCAGCCTTAGTGAACATGAGAGAACTACGTCTAAAGTGTCAGTATTTTGTGTGAGCACCATTGTTATCCAGCACGGCCTTAATCCTCCAGGGCATGGAATTCACCAGAGCTGCACATGTTGTTGCCGGGATCCTCTCCTACTCCTCCATAATGATCTCACGGAGATCTCTGCTGAATGTTAGACACATGGCACTTCGCCATCTTCAGCGAAGGTGCTCAATAGGGTTCATCTCTGGAGACACACTTGTCCACTGAGAAACACATGAACATGATATATAGGACATGCAACATTGCATGGTTAAAGATGTACTGCTGTTATCACTCCACGTGATACTCAGTTTTGTTGCCAGCTATTTTGACAATAATGTCTTTATCTTGAGTTATTTTCAAAGGACAGTAAATCTGTACTGTTATACAAGCTGCGCATTGACTACACTAAAATATATCCAAGGTTAATTTCTGGTGTATTGTCCTCTGGGAAGGTATACTAAAATTAGAGGGGTGTACTCGCTCTTTTGAGTGGGTGTACTGTATGTGTACATATAAGTATAACAATAAGACTAAAATAAAATCTAACTCAAAGGCTGCATGATTCATAGCAATTGGTTACAGTTAATCTGTTTGTCTCATAAGTCCAAATCTTTTACATAGTTGGTAAAAGGTGTCCAAATATTTTCCAATACTTCTTGGTTACTCTTTAATATACATCTTTTCTAATAAAAGTCTTTGGGGGTTTTTCCATAACAGTGCAATTAGGTTTTTTTTATGTTTAGCAAACCAAGATCTATAAATACAGTATGCTTTCATTTTTATCAGTAGGAATGTCCTTCATGATTTAGACTCATAGAAAAGTTTAGAGTCTAGTAAAAATTGATCCAATCAAAGTTTTGATCCCTTCCATTGTTACTCTTACCTCTTTCTAAATATTTTAATCTTTTTACGCTTCCAAATACAATGGAAAAATATTTGTACGTGCATTGTACATATGTCCAATATATTATTATTATTATTATTATTATTATTATTATATCGATTTACCTCCTTTGGGGTAATGTACATCTGCATTAGTCCGTTATATTGTGTTAATTTGAGCCTTGTATTTATTGTTTGTAAATTATATAATTATATAAATTATATAATTCCTTTTCTCAAGTAATCTTTGTGATGATTTTTGCTGTTGTTGATTGTAATAGTTTGGTAAGTATATTGTCCTTAAAAAACTTTTAGGTTGAAGGAATTTGAAGAAAATGCTTTTTGTTGAGATTGAATTGAACCCTCAGTTCTTTAAAAGAAGTCATAAAATCAAAGTCCATAACTATAAATCTTGAATCGTATTAATTCCTTTACATTTGCATATTGTAAAAATGTTCTGCTTTTTTTCATCTGCTTTTCTAGGTATAAACAGGTGACCACGCCATATCAGGCTGTATTGTGATAATGAATGTGTTTCTTTTTCAAACAAAATTTCATCATACCATATCTCTATCATATGCCTTACTGTTTGTTTTTTTACATGACATTAATGCATTATCTGAATATAGAAATGTGGGAAGAGACAATCCTAATCCAAATGATTCTATTTCAGTCCAGTGGGGAGGATCATTTGATTAAAAATAAAACATAACGGTAATACATAGTTTACCGGCCCAATATTGGCACCATAGGTCTGAATATTTTAAACCCCCACAATTATTTAGCAAGTACAGTAAAGATAACCGTAATCTTGCCTTCTTATCCCAACACTTCACAAATCTATGAACATTCTCTTTTCTTTAAAGGCTGTTTGCTGAAGGAGGTAATTTTACCCCGAAAGAGATTACCCAATATAGAAAGAGTCTGGAGAAAATCGCTAAGCGCATTGACTCAGCCGATGAGGCTCTAATGCTGGACATGGAGGTCGCAGAGTCCAAATGCCTGAGCCAGGTACAGTACACACTATGCAGAATGCAGTCTGAGTAATAACGATGCTAAATGATAAACGTCTATTAAATCATTCACCCCGTTCTAAATGCTAAACACGTTTTTCAGCCAAAAGAGGTCACCAGTAAGTTTGAAGAGAAGCTCCAGGTTATGAAAGTGGATCTTATGTTTCTTGAGAAAATCCAGAGAGTACTCTCAAACACCCGTGTCCAGATTAAATCAGAGGTATTTAAAATATTTTCTCAGTTTTTACGTATTCTTTACTGCCAACATTACTCTAATAAAATATATCCTCAGGCCATGAAGAGCAACACTCAGAAAAAAATGATTAACATTGTGATGAGTGAACTGAAAGAAAAACTCGATGCATACACACAACAACGCAGTCTAGATAATACGGTATGTTCTGCTTAAGTAATCACAAGCATGGCTTGTATATGGAAAGTATAAGTAATTCTAATGTATGCACTTCAAATGTTTGCATTACAGGTTACATCTGGTGATATTTTTGGTTTAATAACTTCACTGAAAGAAGAACTCAAGAAAAGATGTCAGTACCTGGACTGTTATCTGGTATGTTAGGAGACTACTACTAATTAGTACTTACAGTAATGTGTTAATGTCTGTTAATGAGGATGATGATAATGTTTATGGCCATCTAAGTCATAAGCATCAGCATCATCCCCACCAACATTGTCAATATTTTGCAGGACCCTTCTATGGCTGTTTCGGTGCCTAACACGCCTTTGCAGGGGGCGTTTGCACTGGCTGCTCGTCCACGGTCCCGTAAGCAGGAGAGTGTAGGAGGCCCAGCTTCAAATCCCCTTCTCCAGCCCAGCTGCATGGGAGCTGCATTTATGGATGACAAAGCTGTAGAGGTGATCAGAGGACTGTTAAGGTAAAGCGTGCAAAACACCTTGAGAATAGATTATCCAGGAATTAGAAAAATATATTTCACATTTATTAGAGACGACTAATCCAACATGTATGACTAGAAATAAGATAAAAGAGTTGATCTTGCTCTTGCTGTTTGGTAAATTCTAAACTACAGAAACTCTTTCTTAAGGGGTTTCAGCATTTCGGTAATACCCACTCACATGGAATATAATGTTTTCATCTCAAAATGAAACTGAAAAAAGGAAGGAACGGTTCAAGACTCACATGAGACTTTTTTTTATTTCCACATTCAGGATAAGCAAACCTCAAACCTTCCAAGAGGTTAATGAAGATATTAAAGAGAAAAACACAATAACAGGTACACCAAACAGGTGGTAGTGAAAGAGTGTAGTGAAATAAACTGCGCAACATTCTTAAACTGCATGGTTTGATGGTTGCAATTTTACTAAGATCTTTTACTGTCCACTTCCGGAAGCTTCAAAGTGCCAAAAAAAGGAAACCTATGGTGAAACATGTAGATAATGTCATCAAAAGGACATTTCACATTTTAGCCGAGTCAGATTATATAGTTGATCATACAAACAGGAAAATAAAATAAAATGATTTTTCATAATTTTAAAACCATGAAAGTTAGTTAAGCTATTGTATGCTCTGTAAACACAGCTACTGTGGTTAATGAATGAATGAATTAATTAATTTATTTATTTTTTTACATCATCAGTTCCTGTCAGACCAAGCTCTACTCCAGGGTCAGGGCAAAGGTCAGTGAGGACTCTGAACTCCCTGTCTGGTTTAGAGGCTCCACACAGGAAATCAGCTGAGTCATTTACTTCACAGAGGTTTGTTTTTTACCACACTACAGTTTAGGAGAATACTTTTACATGAAACATCACTGTTTAAGAAACGTATTCAGTTGCCATCTGTCCAAACTTAAACTTTTGTTTTGTTCAGCATGAGGAGGTTGACCAAACCCACTCGGTTTGATAAGAGATTCCAGGTGTTCGGCCCTAAACCTGATGGCCCACAGGAAAAGTAAATGTTAACCTGTTTTGTAATGCACATTATCCACTTTAGCTAAATATACTGTAGTGCAATACAATGCTTTTTATTAATGTGTGATTAAATTCTATTGTTTCAGTCTCACCTTTAAGGGTTTGATCATTAACATTCTGTGGGAAGCCAATGATCTTGTCCTTCAGGTGGCCGAGGTGTGCATGTCTCTTTAAATATAGTATAAACTTACAACAACAAAAAAAAACACTAAAATGTGAGAAACCAGTTTCATCCTGAGAATAATCAGATTAAGTCTCCACATTTTAAGGACTTCTACAAGAAAAAGGAGCGCCGCTTGATCAGCCGTCCTCAGTATATTCAGCAATCCTTTGAGCTGTGTGCTGGGGACTTGAACAACAGACTCCTTGTCTACCAGAATCAATCTCATGAATACCACCGTGGTTGTGTACAAGGTGAGCCTGTAACTTTCATATGCTGAGAAACTACTGTGATCTTTTATAATTTCTATACTTTGTATTGTAACGGATCCCTGACCATCCTGTGCACTTTAGTAAGCCAGTGAATGATTTATCTTTTATGGCACTGTTAAATAATTTGATAGTTATTTGTGGCCAAGAGTCCATGAAAGCACAACTGGCCCTTATCTCTGGGTGGGAAGAACAGCATTCGTCTCTCCTTAAAACAAACAAACCTGGCCAGTGATCCAATGCTAAGTAGTAAGCTGTAAGCTGGGTCAGTGGGGAATGAAGATTCTGGAACTGGGGTACATTTAAAGCATTTATGTTTACAGAATGCACTTTGTAAAGCAGCTGTAACAAATGGCAAGTTGAAGGATAACTAATGTAGCAATTGGCGCACTAAGAGAAGAACTAGACAGCACAACAAACTTTTACACCCATCCTCCTAATTTCCTTCCCCCTCATATACTGTAATTGCCCAAAAGTCCTGTTGAACCCTGCCTACTGAAAGTCCTTTTATTTTACTGAATATATATTTAAGTAATTTGCTCGCGACTTCGTTTGCGTAGAATTTTATTGCTCACTCATAAGATCTCTATTTTAAAAAAACGCCAGCTGTTGAATTTCAGAATGAACTAAAATCTTTACATGTTAAAGTGAAATTTGCGGAATGATTTTGGTGAATTTTGAGATGAAGTAATGATTTTTTCCAAGGTTGATTTTTTATGATATAAGGGTGTTTTCCATTTAAATAACATATCTTCTCTTCCTGTGTTCGAAACAAAGCCCTTTATGTTACCTCAAGCTCGGCCAAATACACCTGTGAAAACCCTATTAAAATCCGTTTAGTACTTTTTACGTGCGTGTACAGACAGACAAAAATCCCCCCTCCCCCTCACAAAAAAAATTATGTCCCAATACTCGTCTTATGCCGACCGCCCCCCCCCCCCAAATATTTTTTTTCGCAAATATCTTCAATGTACAGACATGTCAACTTTACAGATGTATTATATGTATAGATAACTTGTTAAAATTTTAAAATTTGTATTCTACAGTCATGGCCAAAAGTTTTGAGAATTACATAAATATTGGAAATTGGAAAAGTTGCTGCTTAAGTTTTTATAATAGCAATTTACATATCCTCCAGAATGTTATGAAGAGTGATCAGATGAATTGCATAGTCCTTCTTTGCCATGAAAATTAACTTAATCCTGAAAAAAACTTTCCACTGCATTTCATTGCTGTCATTAAAGGACCTGCTGAGATCATTTCAGTAATCGTCTTGTTAACTCAGGTGAGAATGTTGACGAGCACAAGGCTGGAGATCATTATGTCAGGCTGATTGGGTTAGAATGGCAGACTTGACATGTTAAAAGGAGGGTGATGCTTGAAATCATTGTTCTTTCATTGTTAACCATGGTGACCTGCAAAGAAAACCAGCCATCATTGCGTTGCATAAAAATGGCTTCACAGGCAAGGATATTGTGGCTACTAAGATTGCACCTAAATCAACAATTTATAGGATCATCAAGAACTTCAAGGAAAGAGGTTCAAGTCTTGTTAAGAAGGTTTCAGGGCGTCCAAGAAAGTCCAGCAAGCGCCAGGATCGTCTCCTAAAGAGGATTCAGCTGCGGGATCGGAGTGCCACCAGTGCAGAGCTTGCTCAGGAATGGCAGCAGGCAGGTGTGAGCACATCTGCACAGTGAGGCGAAGACTTTTGGAAGATGGCCTGGTGTCAAGAAGGGCAGCAAAGAAGCCACTTCTCTCCAAAAAAAACCATCAGGGACAGATTGATCTTCTGCAAAAAGTATGGCGAATGGACTGCTGAGGACTGGGGCAAAGTCACATTCTCGGATGAAGCCTCTTTCCGATTGTTCGGGGCATCTGGAAAAAGGCTTGTCTGGAGAAGAAAAGGTACCATCAGTCCTGTGTCATGCCAACAGTAAAGCATACCATTCATGTGTGGGGTTGCTTCTCATCCAAGGGAGTGGCCTCACTCAAGGGAGTGGCCCAAAAACACAGTCATGAATAAAGAATGGTACCAAAACACCCTCCAACAGCAACTTCTTCCAACAATCCAACAACAGTTTGGTGAAGAACAATGCATTTTCCAGCACGATGGAGCACCGTGCCATAAGGCAGAAGTGATAACTAAGTGGCTCGGGGACCAAAACGTTGAAATTTTGGGTCCATGGCCTGGAAACTCCCCAGATCTTAATCTCATTGAGAACTTGTGGTCAATCCTCAAGAGGCGGGAGGACAAACAAAAACCCACTAATTCTGACAAAATCCAAGAAGTGATTATGAAAGAATGGGTTGCTATCAGTCAGGATTTGGCCCAGAAGTTGATTGAGAGCAGCCCAGTCGAATTGCAGAGGTCCTGAAAAAGAAGGGCCAACACTGCAAATACTGACTCTTTGCATAAATGTCAAGTAATTGTCGATAAAAGCCTTTGAAACGTATGAAGTGCTTGTAATTATATTTCAGTACATCACAGAAACAACTGAAACAAAGATCTAAAAGCAGTTTAGCAGCAAACTTTGTGAAAACTAATATTTGTGTCATTCTCAAAACTTTTGGCCACAACTGTATATCTAGAGTTCTGTAAACAGCTGAAGACCATTGAAGAGAACATCTGTTCGGTACCTGAAGTGCTTCTAACAAAACTGCGGGATCAGCATTTGGAGGACCTGAGTCAGAGTTTGACACTCATCCGCCAGGAGTTTGAAAAGACACGGCAACAAAGTGAACAAAAGAAGGTGATTAGGAGCACTGACTGTATGTGAGGACATTTTATTACTTGTGTAATGTTTTAATAAGTTGTTCGCTCCATCATGCTTAGAGAAAACACAACAGTCAGCTATGTGTACGTCTGAGCCACCCGGCATGCGAAGAAGAACTAAACAGGCTGGTCACAGCTGAGGATGACAGGCAGGAAGAGCAGAGGAAGGCTATTGAGGATACCAGACTGGAACTCCAGGTCATACGCACTGCGACTATTTCTTTTTAGATCTTGATGCACTTCTAAAGAAATGTAGCAAATAATTTGCTGCCACACAAAAAGTTGTGCTGTATTAATAGTTTAGAGTGCATCTTTAAGATTATAGAACTGCAAAACATCACCACCTCACATGCAAACATATACAGTAATACATGAATTGCCACACAAAATAATCACGATACATAACTGAATATTTTTTTTCACTTGTGAATGCTCTCTTTCTAAAAAGGCCTGTATTCAGAAGAATGCAGATGACTTTGTGACATTACTCGCAACATTGACAGAAAACTTGCTCTTCCAATTGGACAACATCCTGACCGTTGACGAGATCCAAGATGGAGGTACGTCGTCTGTGATGAGGCATGGGCTGTTTTAGAAAGATAAACCAGATCAGTAACCTGATAACGCTCTGTTTGCAGTGGTAGAACCAAAACGGGAAAACCTCACAACACTTGTTCGTCAAACGCACGTGGGTCTTCTACCAGAGGAGCACAAGACGAGACCTTTATTGGAAAAAGGGAGAAGGTTCAGATCAAGGAAATCTTGTATAACAGGTGCAGTTGATTTTGTACTGTATATAAGATTCCATTTAGCATTTTGTTGATTTTCTGTTTACAGAGTGTGGCCAGGAGTTACTTATTTTGGAACCACCGATTGTTCATCTGTCAAGCAGCAGAAACGACAGACAGCCACCATCACCACAGCTAAAGTTACCCTGGCACAGCTCAAGGTTATGGAGGTTCGAAATATACTGCATCAGGTAAATGATTAATACTGCACACTAATTCATGTTGTTAGGAATTTCCTCACAGCATGAAACGATTATGTTGTTAACTGTCGACCCCAGAGTTACGAGAAGAGGATCATGGACGAGTTTGAGGATGTGGAGAAGTCCAGGCAGAAACTGGAGGCAGAGTTGTTCTCTTGGCAAGAGTACTGGAGAAGCCAACTAAAAACTCTCTCTACACTCAACTCAGAGTAACTGTGCTGCACTAGGAGACATGTCAGCGGTGTCAGGGTTGGTACTGTATCCACTTAAAGGAGGGGGAAAAAAGGGAAACAAACATTTTTAATGATATTTATTTAAATAACAAAACATTCAAATGCTAATCTCTGTAGTGACGTTTTTCTTAAATATAAATGTTAATGTCTTTTGATAAAAGATAAATCAGAATGAACTGTGTGTACGATTAAAAAAACCCACCCCATTTATTTCCTATTTTCAAGTATCATTGATTATTTTTGTGCAAAGATTAACGATCGCTTGGTACAGCAGTACAAGTTCTTCTCAGCCACATCACAAGAACAAACAGTGAAACTGTAATGATTTCTTTTGCGATATAAACATGGTTAATTCACAGTGATAAAGTTGCTATCTAGGACCTTAGATAACACAAATGTTTATATAAAAAAATATTTAATACTCACTATATACTACATAGAAAAGACTCTGTTCAGATTTAGCAGCTCTTAAAAATATAGCCCTACGATATGTTAGGCACATTAGTTTACAGGATCATGAATAGTGTCCTTGCATTATTATGAAACAACTACATGTTCAACTAAGTACCTTCTTATAAAGCATCTTAAGCACATTCTAATAAAATCATGATTTGACTCCACATCGTTCTTTTATATAGATCTGAATTTCCTCTTCGTTTCAGTTTTGTGTTTCTGGGAAAACATTAGTGTTCACAGTGAGTAGCGTTGCAGAGATCAGCGCTTATGGACCAGTATATCCCAGGTGTCTCTCCATCGCAGTGATTCCAGCTGCTCAGAGGAAAGCTCAGGCTGGCCATAAGTGAGAGGGCTGAAGGTGCTATAACAAATGTACACCGAGCACAAAGCTGCCAGGATCACTCCACCAAATGCCTTCCTATATGCGGGAGATCTAGGGGTAGGGAAAAAAAAAAAAGTTTTTACACAAGCAGTTATGAAAAAAACAAAGATGACATTGATAACATTTCTATCCAGCGTCACCTCAGTGTGTGAGTGTACAGGTGCTCCACAACAACAGGGATCTGAAGAATCTGGAAAGTGAGAGCTGGAAGATAGTGGTATAGAAACAGTGTCTTCTCCATCAGAAAGAAGGGCAGGTAATTAACAGCCCATCCTCCAGAGCACACAACACCCGCCAGCACCAGCTGCTCCCAAGAATCTACAAATGGACAAAAATCACAATTTAACAGATGTCATGATCCATAACGACGCTCACAAAGACAGGGCTCTATGTATTTATAATAGGTGATGTTTCTTTTTATAGAGTGCCTGGATCCATAGACATTTTTTCTTGGTAATAAAGGAAAATACAGGAAATATCTGTGATCGGGATACACATCGGGTAAAAGTCAATGCTTCCCACAAATAATGGGACATGAATATAAAGTAAATATTGCAATTTTTTATCTTATTTTTATTTTGCTTTTTGGATCGTCTACGTAACAAGTAGTATTACTATTTTAACCTGTTTTGCCTAACCTTAAGAATTTTTTTTGAATAGTTAAATCACGTACCTTTAGGAATATCCTCTATTTTCCTCTGTCGTCTCAGGAGATAAGTAAAAAACAGGACCATGTAAACAAGAAGTGCGAGGTTTGCAAAAGTCCAGGTGACGATGTTTCCCATCAAGTGGATTTGGGCCTAAAGGAAATGATGGGAGTTTATATTACACACAAAAATGCATACATATGTTTTTTTTTTAATATGGATAAATGAATAAAGAACATACATTACTTGATGGATGAAGCCAGTATGCAATATTGGTATCCATGGTGATCCATTCCAGGGGTACAGAGCTGTATTTGTGTTCTGACTCTTCATTTCTTACAGTCAGCATCTTCCACTATTGCACAATAAAGATTTTGAGCAACTCAAAGTCGCAGAACTTCATAAAAATCATACTGTTTCACACTCACCTGCAGTTCAATAAACTTGGCCATAAATGTGAGGTTTCTGCTGAAGTCGACATGAGTTGGGGACTTGAGTTCAAGTTCTCTCTCTCGCTGTTCCTGACCTGTAACAACAAAATGCTCAGCTGTAAACATTTCTCTCTGACCTCCCTTTTTAACAAATCCACACAGCTGCAGCTCATTGTATGTTTTTTGGACAAAACTTTGTAAACTCTAGAGACCGTCAGTGTGCGAAAAAGCCCCATGAGATCAGCAGTATCTGAAAACTCAAACCAGCTCTTCTGTAACTAACAGGCTATGGACAAAGTCAGCAAGATCACTTTTTTCCTTCCGTTCTCTTGATTTGGTGGTTTAAATTATAAACTTGAATGATGTAGCTGTGAAACCATCAGCGCCAGAGTTCTCACACCATGCTGACAACGCTGCCATTTCTGCATCTGGGGTTTCTGGTTTACCCCACACCCATGTCTGGTTTCAAATGAATCACAAGCTCTCTGAGAGAAAGACTTTCTCTTACTTCTACCGTAGCGATGTTCTTCAACATTCCACACACCGCTCTGCTGGTAGCCTTTATAGAGCTTATCACCCACCACCTCGAGCTGGTGAAACCCCCACTCTGGTAGAGACACTCCACTCAGCTATAGGAGGCAAAGCATAAAGCATATTTGATGTTCTTGTATATAAAATATAAACAAATACAGTATATAGTATACACACCTTTAGCACCGCTGAGGTGTTGACGTGGATCAGCCGCACTTCTGACAGAATAGTCTTCCACACGTCTCGGTCAGACTCACGATTTGTAATGTCCTGAGAAGCAGAGGGCACAAATTTCAGGTCTCAATATCGATGTGAGCATATACAGTAAGTCAGATTATTATTGAAGTTATACTAAATTTATTAAGAAATAGTCATTTTCAGAGGCCCCTCATAAAGGCTTATTCAGAATTACAATTAAGAAAAACAGACAACCCGCTATAAGAATTGAATAAAAAAATATATATATATTTTGTGTGTTTTAGTTTATTTTCTTATAAGTAAAATTAGTCTTTGAATCTTAAAACTGACAAAACTAGCAAGGTGAAATATTGCCAATCACATGTTTAGAGCTACATGATTTTTATACTGTAGATCTAGAAGCACTTAATGTCCAGCCTCCTGACTTTTTAGCAGGAATCTCACCACTCTCCAGAGGTTCTGAGCTGGCATGGACACATTGAAATCGATGTAGCCAGACACTTCCTGGGAGTGAGGGCTCATGGGAGCTGCAACATCATGCCTGCAATATGCAACCCTACCGTTACTTATGAGCAAATTAACTGACGTCTACGTGTCACACTGTGTATGTGGAATTTAGTTACGTGTTGAGAAAACGTGAGGTCATGCCATGCAGCAGCTGTACGATATCGCCGTGTCTGACGGGTCTGGGTGGACTGCTCACCACGAGGCTCTGCCTAGAACATCATCAAGTAGCACAGAATGACACCAAACTCACGCCGGCATTATGGAGCTCTTGTTTCTCTAGACATGCAGAAGGTTTTAGAAGTTGGAAGTCATGCATACGTTCTTGGATGTTTGATAATCCACCAGTTGTTGACATCTTTAAAAGGGTAGCATGTCACCTGCTGCTGGTGTGAGCTGCCACGCCCATTTTCATATCTTCGCTCAGTTAGAAAGAAAGAAAACAGGTCAAATTCCTCCTTTTATGCTCATCATAATGGTGCTAACAACATGTAACAACTTAAAGATCTCTGACCTGATTGGATAATTGGCCTTGTGAGAATGGAGCCAGCATGGAACAGGTTTACTGGAACCACTACGAAGAGTGACTTGGGAACCGAACGCCACCTCCATTGGCTGACCCTGTGTGATCCTGGCCAGGCCACCCTGTTCATTACAGAAATACCAATCCGAAATCCATGAGTTAGTCACAATGTTAGATTCTGATTTTACTGTAGTATTAATTTTAAGCAAGATGTTCAATAGCCACAATAGTATCAGACTACAGGAACGCTACAGTATTTTTCAAAGTGCATGAGACTATCCACAGCAAGACGTCTGCAATCTAATAGAACTAACAAAGACACAGTCAATTAAATTCAAACACAGATGGGTCCATAAGTCTGAGTCCTCTACATTTGATAAGTAACAGAAATGGTATGCCACTGATGTATACATTTGAAGCAAATATTATTTAAATATTAAATTAATACTTATTATTGAAAGCTCCACCATGCAGAAAATCTGACTCCGTATGAACAGTACCTCTAGACTGGCCTGAAAAGCGCTGCTCATCAGCTGGTCATGCGGCCCGCTGCGGTGCAGTAGAGACAGATGTATGTAGAAAAATCCCAAATACAGGAAGACTGGGAGCACCACTAGGGACAGGAAGCGAGCCACAACCTGCAGCAACACTCTGCCCTGTGGGGGAAGGAGGTGGCAGGACATTGTGTGAGTCAGAAGATGCTTTAAGCCAACTATAAATGTGTGTGGGGGGGGGGGACCTCTAAAATCTCACATTGCTTAAAGTTCTATCTCCAATGACACGCCAGGCGTGAAACGCTGCCAGGCTGAGGAGTAGAAAGTAGGTGAAAAGACCCATGTACTTCACTCTGAGGAAATAAAGCAGATTGATATTAACATTAAATTATACAATTAATATTGATATCAACTAGATACAGATATTATGTAGGCACACTTCAATACCCAGATACTACCCATTAGATATCTATCTGTATAAATATAATTAATAATATTTCATTTACTGTCTACAAAAAACTTTTTTACACACACGTACATTCTTTACCAACATGTATAAAACATTATACAGAAAATTGTAATTAAAAAAATACTAACACCACCAATGCATTTAGTCTGAGGTCATGTATCAGAATATCATATAGCATTATCATACTGTCTTATCTCCCAGGGCTATGGCATATGAAAGCTGTAGACAAAGTAAAGCAAATGTGGGCATAACTTTTTTTTTCATAACTGACACAGGTCGTTCAAACGTGCTGCTTTTTTTTTCTTCTAAACTTCTTCATCCATCGTCAGTGGAGTCGTCTCCATAAACTTTGGGTGAGAGACCATCAACTGTGATAAAGGGGATTTGCATGAGAGTCTGGTTCAATGATGGCGCAAATGCAAGGCTTGTAAGAGAGACTATGTTGAGTAGTACCTTTGTGAAAAAGGAAAATGTGCAGTCTAAATGACCTACAGTATGTCAATCAAGGAAAAAAAGTTATGCCCTCTTTAGAATAACTTCCAGTAAAGCTCTCGTATTAAACTATAATATAGAAAACATCTCAAATATGTATTTAATTGTACTGTTACACAGTAAAACTGCTTAATGTTAAGTTGCCATGATTAAATGTTCAACTTACCCTACTGCAAATGTACAACTGGCTCCAGAGACAATAAGCCACAACCACCTGCTTAAACTAAAAATAAAAAACAACAACAACCCTTATCATTACATACTCGTGTCATAGTTCTGTAGTTTGATCACCTTAACGTGACTGAACGAATCTGAACTGCTTCAGACCAGCTGATGGTCATGTGTACCTGTTTGGTGAATTGTGGAAACGCAGGTAAGACACAACAGCAAGCAGCAGGAAAAAGATCAGCACTGCCTCCAGGAGCATGAAGCGAGACTGCACGATCAGGGAGTTCTCTGTTAAAGAGGTGAACATCCATTATGATCAGTTATGATTTGTCGACTGACAAGACGACAGGACATATCAGCATTTACCGAGGATGAGCAGCACGGCAGCCCCAAGTGCAGAGAAATGAGAATATCCCAGCTCCACCATCAGGAGGTAAGCGAGGGGAACGGAAAATGCCCCGGCCAAAGCAGGGATCACACGCAGGGTCCATATCGGAACATTACTGGTGTATTCTTTAACAGACATAACATAAAAAAAATGAAGCAATAATTACACTTCTTTAAATCTAAATGGGAAAGAGCATTTTTAATATAGATCATCTTGTTTGTTTTAAGCTTATGGCTACACAAACTTTGAACAAAAAGAAAGAAAAAAATATATAATTTAGCATAACTCTATAAAGCATAATGGACGAAAACGATGCAATATAGTCAAAGATAACACTGGTGTAAATTTAGTCCCCCTTTGCTGTTCTAATAACCTCAACTCTTCTGGTCAGGCACTGATGTGAGATGACGAGGTCTAGTGCAGAATCGGCACTCCAGTTCCTCCCTAACGTGTTCAGTGGATTTAAGATTCCGCCAATGTTCTTCCAGTCCACGTTGAACAACTACGCCTTGATGGAGCTCACTTTGTGCACAAGGACATTGTCATTCTGGAACATTGTCCGGATTTTGAAGGTGTCCACATATTTTTGGCCATAAAGTGTATGGTCCATCACTTTAAGAAATAAAATTATTGCTTTTTTTTCCCCCTATTCAACCACTTTTATTGTTAATGTTACTGAAAGAACATATGTAAAGCCAAACTATTAATAAATGTCTTTGTGGTTCTGCAGGAGTGAAATTATCTCCATATTTTTCACTCGACTATTTAACCTTTACACAGTTTAAAAGTTAATTTTACCTGCTCCAATTCTGTTCCAGATAAAATTACCATCGAATCCCCCGAGATAACCTGTCAAGAGAGACATTTTAACATAATGTAATCAAATAACTGAATGTAACACGAGAAAAGAACGTCATGCTTGTGGTTTTTAGTCATCCGGATGACATCATTCCCCTGCTAATGTACTAAGGTGAAAATGGAAACTTTTTTTTCTGACCACTTCAACATTGCGGTCATAAAAAAGAAGTGAGTTTGTTCCTCATGTGATTACGGTCGTCTTTAGACACTGTTTGTAGTCTGACCCTCACACACAGCCCTACTTCGGTAACTACCCTGCGGTTTATATTGTACGACTGTATTCCCCCACAGACTAATGAAATAATTAATTACATTTAATTGACACTGACTAATATTCATGATTAATGTGAAATGGTCTATTGAACAAATAAAAAAACCCTATCCCGGGCAGGCTCTGAAGTTCCCCATATCCTGCACATTACAGTGTTTTCCCTAACTGTAGATAAGGTGTGACCTCCATCACCTCACATTACTAAGATGTTCGTGTTAGGTTTAAGAAAAGTAAAAAGTTTTAAGATGAATGAAAAAATTATTATTATTATTTTTTTTTTGCATGATGCATCCAGCACACCACGATACGCTTACTGCGCCTACTGGTCTTATTTTGGCCAGGTACCCTGTATCACATACTATACATCCTGTACATCAAAAGAACCAGTCACTAACGTGGAAGTCATAGAGACACTAGAACACATCCAGACGATAGGAAATAGATAAGCGTTTATCCTGGGAGACAAAAAAGTTCAAGCAAACACGAGATAGATGTATAGTTATCCGGACACGGCCAATAGGAAGCATTACCATATAAGGAATCAGGAAGCGCAATGAGTGGCTTGTTTTATGAGTTTTACATCACAGTTCTTACCTCCTAGTGCCAGGATCATGTGTCCAAGAGGTGGCCCACTCTCATCAATGAAAAACACCCTCTTCATGTACAGAGACACAAACTGTCCATAGTAAACCTCATCAAAGCTGTGGAACACAGAGAGAGAGAGAGAGATGTATGAGATGTTTGTACACAATCACAGAGAGACTGATGATGTAATGCAACACTCACACGACAGCTCTGGGAGACTGGATACCGTAGAGTCTGGTCAGGAGTCCAGAGACTGTGACTGCAGCCAGGAGCACGTTGATGTCCACTTTCACTGTTATTGGTAGTTTAACACCGTGCATGCTGCTAAACATTGCCTGCTGTTACTCAAACAGTGTTTTCTGCTTCAGGGGCTCATGAGTGACCTGTACATTCACCTGACACACATAAATGGATGAGCAGAACAAGAACTCAGGATGTTATTTAAGCTTGAGCATTGAATCGATTTCATTCGTTTTGTTTGGTTTATGTAGGCATTTGTCTATCAGAATATGCTACCCCTGAATTCTACTAGTATATGAGAGAATTTAGGGGTAGCATATTCTGATAAGACAAATACCTACCAAATATACTGTGTGTGTGTGTGTATGTATGTATATATATATATATATATATATATATATATATATATATATATATATATATATAATTTTTTTTTTCCTAGAATAAAATATAAGTTACTACTTTAGCATGTAGATAGTTTTTTATTTATTAATATATTTATTCGCGCTGTGGTAGCATTTTTATCTTTTTTGATACAGCAGCATAAAATGCACTCTGTCCCTCTGTCCCGTCCAGCCGAGTTACCTAGAGACGCGTTAGCTCCGAGGACTGTTACCTCAGCCGAACAGGTCCTGGGATTTATAACCTTTTAATCGCGTAAATTAACAAGCGAAATCAATATACGTGTTAAGAAATCCTCTAACAGACCGTGTATCCGCCGGATAAAGGAATAAGTGAATGAATACATAAATAAATAAATAAATAAATAAACTAAAGAGCAATGTGTTGGACAAACGAAGAGTCTGATTTCCGGTCAAAACCGGTTAGCAATTTCAAAGTAAAAGTAGCAACTCGTCCAAGGGGCGCACGTGCCTCTTCCTCCATTAATCCGATTCAACTGAGGAGATCACAAACAGAGCAGCCGATTTGATTGTAGCGATTTGAACCATATTTCTGGTGTGAGGATGAGTGAGGGTATTTAAAAATATTTATATAATAATTGGAGAGACACACAGTGGTGTACCACTGTGGGCTCGCACCTTCAGGGGTGAGGGTTCGATTCCCACCTCAGGTATGTTCTCCCCGTGCTTGATGGGTGAGATTATCTAAATTAGGATAAATGGCATCCCAAATTGCTCGTGGTGCGTGCCCTGTGATGGTTTGGCGACCTATTCATAGTGTACCCTGCCTGTTTCCCTAAATCTCCTGGAAGGGCCTCCATGGCCATGTACACAAGGAAGGAGGGGGGGGGATGAATCTAAAAAAACTGATTGAGCACAATTTTTCACGCAGATGAACCCTGAACCGAGGCACAAGAGTCTAAATGATTTATAGAATCAACAAACTTTTTCCAAATGGCTATACATTAAAATAAAGACATAAAGGAAGCAATATATAAAATAGACAATACTAAAAACACATAGCACAAAGACATAAAAACATAAAATTAATAATAATAATAATATAAGTTAGCACTGTCGTCTTGCACCTACTGGGTCTGGGTTCGATTCCCGGCCAGGGTCTGTGTGCATGGAGTTTGCATGTTCTCCCCGTGCTTGGTGGGTTTCCTCCCACAGTCCAGAGGTTAGGTTAATTGACATTCCCAAATTGACCGCAGTGTGTATGTGTGTGTGCCCTGCGATGGATTGGCACCCTGTCCAGGGTGTACCCCTCCTTGAGCCCTCCTGTTATAGGCTCCAGACCCCCGTGACCCTGAATACAGGATTAAGCAGTATACATAACTCAACGTCTCTCAACTTTCTCTTCACAATATCTCACAGATTCTCTATGGGGTTCAGGTCAGGAGAGTTGGCAGGCCAATTGAGCACAGGAATACCATGGTCAGTAAACCATTTACCAGTGGTTTTGGTACTGTGAGCAGGTGCCAGGTCGTGCTGAAAAATGAAATCTTCATCTCCATAAAGCTTTTCAGCAGATGGAAGCATGAAGTGCTCCAAAAAAAATCCTGATAGCTAGCTGCATTGACCCTGCCCTTGATAAAACACAGTGGACCAACACCAGCAGCTGACATGGCACCCCAGACCATCACTGACTGTGGGTACTTGACACTGGACTTCAGGCATTTTGGCATTTCCCTCTCCCCAGTCTTCCTCCAGACTCTGGCACCTTGATTTCCGAATGACATGCAAAATTTGGTTTCATCCGAAAAACGTACTTTGGACCACTGAGCAACAGTCCAGTGCTGCTTCTCTGTAGCCCAGGTCAGGCGCTTCTGCTACTGTTTCTGGTTCAAAAGTGGCTTGACCTGGGGAATGCGGCACCTGTAGCCCATTTCCTGCACACGCCTGCTCACAGTGCCAAAACCACTGGTAAATGGTTTACTGACCATGGTATTACTGTGCTCAATTGGCCTGCCAACTCTCCTGACCTGAACCCCATAGAGAAGCTGTGGGATATTGTGAAGAGAAAGTTGAGAGACGCAAGACCCAACACTCTGGATGAGCTTAAGGCCGCTATCGAAGCATCCTGGGCCTCCATAACACCTCAGCAGTGCCACAGGCTGATTGCCTTCATGCCACGCCGCATTGAAGCAGTCATTTCTGCAAAAGATTTCCCAACCAAGTATTGAGTGCATAACTGAACATAATTATTTGAAGGTTAACTTTTTTTGTAGTAACAACACTTTTCTTTTATTGGTCGGATGAAATATGCAATTTTAGGTTTTCATGAGCTGTATGCCAAAATCATCAATATTAAAACAATAAAAGGCTTGAACTACTTCAGTTGTGTGTAATGAATCTAAAATATATGAAAGTCTAATGTTTATCAGTACATTACAGAAAATAATGAACTTTATTAGAATATGCTAATTTTTGAGAAGGACCTGTAGATGATGAGTGAGTGTTAGTATGTGTGTGTTTCTGTGCCTGTGAGAGAGGGGTGTGAGTGTTAACATTTGTGGTGTATACAATAGGCCGCAGATGCTGGAAAAAAAAGCAATTACTAACAATTACAGATTGTCAATCATGTATAGTGTAGTAAAAACAGGAAGACATCCCTATTAAAACAGAAATTACCAAAATAAAAGAGTATAATATATACAAATATTATATATAAATATATAAAGAGAATGAAATTATGTGCAAATTTAACTGACTGAGGATGAATATTAGTGGATAGACTACAGACAATTGATGTGCAATTAGTTATAGCCATTGGAAGTTACAGCCACTAAGCACATAAGACTGAGCAGCATCTTTCTAAGCAGTGAAAAATGTACCAGCTGTGGTAACTGCACAAGAGAAATGAGTGTAAGCCTAATGAATATAAGGTTTAATGGATTAAAGTAACAACCAGAACAGGAACAACAGGACTAGACAGACAGGTAGTCATACACAGTACTGTACTTTAATTCATCCCAAAGGGAACTTATAATTCACAGCAGCGAGTTAAGATATTATGCACAACAAATTACAACAAACAAGGTGTGCAAAACTTTTGGAAACACAACCAAAAAAAAAGAAGGTACAAAAAGGAACACCTGAAATATAATAGACTGTGCATTCATGCAGTCAGATGGTACATTAATGTCCCTTATAATGTAATATCAGCTGCATATTAATAGTACACTGATCCTACTCTATGTATACTGTCTGGGCTATAAAAAAGTCACACAATGTCATAATGCAATGTCACAGCCTTTATTTCCGTCTAGAATCACATTAATTTCTCACTAAGATCTTGTTTTGATAATGGGAGAGTCAGACAGTTGCATATCTTTCTCAATAGGGTTAAGGTCTGGTTTCTGTGTTGGCCAATCCATGTGTGAAACTGATGTCTCACGCTCCCCGAACCACTCTTTCTCAATTTGAGACTGGTGAATCATGGCATTGTCATCTTGGAATCACCCACAGACTTGTATGGTAGGCACTAGTCATAATTGGTGCATCACATCATCTGCTCCTCTTCCTTCCCTGATGAGCCCGTCACTCTGGAACAGGGTAAATCTGGATTCATCAGGTCACCACATCAATGCCCCACAGCCCATTCTTTATGTTCTCTAGCAAACTAAAGCCTTTTTGTTTTCCAATTAGCCTCAGTGATAAGTGTTTTTCTAAAACTACTTTGCAGTTTAGACTTAAGAGTTTAGACTGTACATACTATACATTAAGGTGCTTCAGTGAGTTATTAATACAGTACATCGGGATATTAAAGAAGATCATGCACATGATACATGATCATATTAGTGCAGTCAGGTTTACGAGGGTGCACCATGGCATATTAACAGATTTAACAATATGACTATTAACTACAAAAGTACATGACCATATGTACAGTGATGTCAGAGGAAATAGAGTTAAATGGCTGTTGACAGGAAGGACTTCCTGTAGTATTCTTTGTCACAGTGGAGCTAAAGAATTCTCTCCCTAAAGGTGTTCTGCTGTTTGCCCAGCAGCTTGTGGAGGGGATGTGAGGTGTTCATGATGCTCAATAGTTTGTGTAGAATCCCTTCTTCACAACACTCTCCAAACAGTTCAGTGGAGACCCCAGTACCAAACTAACCTAATTTATTTAGCTTCCCAGTGTCACTGTTGCTAAAGCTGCTGCCCCAGCAGATACAGTACCAGTGAAGAAAATCACATCTGTATGCCTCTAGCTGGCTCTGGAGATAAAAGGGGAAAATTTACGAGATAACTTACTCTTACACTTACAATGGTTTATTGTACAAAAATGGATAATGAGCACTCTTTCTCCATTATCATTTTTTCCTCTTTTTGCCATTTTTTCTACATCTTTATACTTTGTTACTGTACTTAAGTATTTTTTTGTATCTGTACTTTACTTGAAAATTATGTTTTTGATATTTTTTACTTCTACTTAATATATTTTTATACATATATTTTTTCATACTTTCTTTTTACTCACTATATGAGTCTTGTTCCTCTTTGGATGATGATCACACAGAAGTGTATACATTTTCTAATCTACAGTGTTCTGTTCAATTAATGTTCAGTCTTGTTGCTATCAACAGGTCATGGCTTCATGTCCAGAGTCTCCTTTCCATTAGCTTTAGTACCTTAATAATATCTGTTATATTTTTTCAACAGCCTTTCTGAAAATAACAAAGCACATTTCTCTGGGATGATTGTTTGTTTTTATTTATTTATTTCCAGAAATTTGCCAACCATGACAACACCGGCTATTAGAAACCTTTTTTTTTATTTTACCAAAGTTAATCAACATTTTTAGCATTTGAAAATACACAGCTCCCTTGAAATCAAACTAAAGTGTATTTTGAAAAAACTGAATATCAAGAAAAAGCAATTCTATGTCGAAAAGTGAGATTCTCAAAGATTATACATTAATTACATGTAAATTACATACATGTGAAGTCTTTTGTTGCTTTAATTTCAATGATTACAGCTTACAGGTCATGAAAATCAATTATGTCAAAATATTATAAGATTTTCTAAAATCAATTTAGAAATTCTGATTATTGATTTATTTGATTTATCAATAAATGCAGCATGGCATGGAGGCGATCAGTGACCCTGCTGAGGTGTTATTAAAGACCAGGTTGCTTTCATAGCGACCTTAAGCTCATCTGTATTGTTGGTTCAGGTATTTCTCATCTTCCTCTTTAAAAAAAACTATAGATTCTCTAAAGTCAGGCAAGTTGGTTGGCCCATTTAAAACTAACATTATAGTCAGCATCTCTATGAAGCTTGTCAACAAACTGAAGCAACGAGTGTCCTTAAAATCTCTTGGTAGACGGCTATGTTGACTTTGGATTTGATGAAACACAGTGGACACGGCACCCCAAATCATCACCATCTGTTGAAACTTCATATTAGACTCCAAGTAACTTGGATTCTGTGCCTCTTCACTTTTCCTCCAGACTCTGAGACTTTGGGTTAGGATTAGTTATTTCCAAATAAAATGCTAAATTTGATTTAATCAGAAAAGAGGACTTTGGACCACTGAGCAACAGTCCATTTTTTTCGTTCCTTAGCCCAAGTAAGAAGCTTCTGATGTTGTCTTGGTTCAGGAATGGTTTGATTGCAACAGTTGTTGCCTAAGACATAGCAGAATCTACTTGAGTAGTAAGAGCAGGTATTCAGATAAACTAGATAAGGAAAGAAAGATTGACTCACTCATCGCTGCTGGCTGAAAGATGCCAGCTGAAAAAAAAACTAGCAGAAAATTAGTCATCTTTTTTTATTTATTTTTACCTGAGACACTGTTAAAATGTGAAGATGATCCTACCTAATAAAGGTATCCTCGCTCTCCTCTGGAGAATGACCGTCCTTGCTTTGCTGCAAACAGTATTAGGTCATTAAACACAACATGTATTCAACCTCTCAGTAAGTTTAGATAGAAATCAAGTATGAGATTATGCTTTACCTCAAAATCTGGATTAATATGTGAGTCAGCATGAGAAGTGGAGAAAGGTTTCTCGTCCTCCTGAAAGGTCGCGTCTGCCAGACATAATAAATGTTTTAGAAAACTAATGAAGACTGCTGTCACCAACTGATCGAAGATGTCTTGATGCTGGTAAACCACTACAGCAGGACACGTGGATCTCCCATCCTACACAGGAAGTGCCACTCTATCCCCACTGACTAGCACAAAAATCACAGACACAGACAATGAATGGGATGCTAGTCAATACACACATGGATGCACACACACACACACAGACTTCAAACTGACAGAAAACTAAGCTTAGGATGAAACCGGGAAACCTTTAGCTGTGTGATATCAACATTCCACACCACACCACTGTGATCCCCCTATCTAATCTAGTCTAATCTGTCAGAACTTACCTGTTTGGCCTCATGCTGGACAACATGGTGCCCTGTGCAACTGGTCCTTCATTGGAACCTGGTGCAGCAAGCTGTCCTGTTGGTCTCAGGCTGGACAATTTGGTGCTCTGTGCAGTCAGTCATTTGTTAGAGCGTACCATGAAGAGCCATCCTGTGAGCCCTCAATTGAAGTGCAGTGCTGGGAGCCATCCTGTCAGCCTCACCCTGGACACCCTGGTACCCTGAGCTGTCTGGCTTTTGTTGGTGGGAAGTGTATGGATCCATCCAATTGGCCTCAATATGGACACCTTGGTGCTTTCTGCAGTCCTTCTTAGTCCTTCATTGGAGCGCAGTGCAGGGAGATTTCATTTTGGCCTCACGCGGGTCAGCTTGAGGGGCGCCAATTTGTTGTTCTCACCCAGGACATCCTGGTGCACTTTGCAGTCAGCCCTTCATTGGAGTCTGTCCCACCTTCTGCATGTAGACATCAGACATCTGGCTACTCCAAACATCTTTATGCACCATGTTGTCTGCTTTGTCTTTTTTTTTAAATAAATTTGCACACTATAATTTTATTGTCAGGTTTATCCTTTACACAAAATGTCCTTACGTGCTGCAGTTATTCTGAGTTGAGTGAAGAAAGTTTTTTTAGCTGGCTCCTCCAGTGCTCTTGCCAACAGAACAACTCTCCCTCCTGTTTCTGCCTGGACTTCTCCACGTTCTCAAACTCATCCATGATCCTCTTCTCGTAACTCTGGAGCCAACAGATATGTGCAGTTAACAACAACATAATGGTTTCATGCTGTTAGGCGTAAATTCTTGCTGACACAAGGATTAGTGTGGTCTGCAACCTATAAGCATAATATTCATTGTTTACCTGATGAAGTGTATCTCGAACTTCTATAGCATTAAGGTGTGCTTTTGTGGTTTTCACTGTAGTGATGGTGGCTGTCTCTTGTTTCTGTTGCGTGACAGATGAACTACCGACGTATTCAATGTAACCGACTCCTGGCCACACTCTGTAAAAAGAGAATTGACAAAATGCTAAGCGGAATCTTACATGCAATATTATCTGCACCTGTTTTACAAGATTTCTTTATTCAGCCTGAACCTTGTGCCTTTTTCCAATAAAGGTCTCGTCTTGTGCTCCTCTGGTAGAATACCAGCTTGTTTTTGACGAACAAGTTTTGTGAAGTTTTCTCGCTTTGGTTCTACCACTGCAAACAGAGGGTTATCAGGTTATTGATCAGATTCGTCTTTCTAAAACAACCCATGCCTCATCACAGACGACTTGCCTCCATCTTGGATCTCGTCAACGGTCAGGATCTTGTCTAATTGGCAGAGTAATTTTTCTGTCGATGTGGCGAGCGAAGTCACAAAGTCATCTGCATTCCTTTTAATGCAGGCCTTTTAGGAAGGAAATATGCAGAAACATTTAGAAATGATAGTTCAGTGGAATTGGAACAGTAACATCATGAAACAGTGTGAAGTGTGTATAACCTGGAGTTCCAGTCTGGTATCCTGAATAGCCTTCCTCTGCTCTTCCTGCCTGTCATCCTCAGCTGTGACCAGCCTGTTTAGTTCTTCTTCACAACATGGGTGGCTCAGACGTACAGACAGTTGACTGCTGTGTTTTCTCTGTGAAGAGAGGGAACAACTTGTTAAAATATTGCACATAAAATAAAATTGCATTCGCTTACACTGTATAATTCCAAATCACCCTCTTTTGTTCACTTTGCTGCTGGGTCTCTTTAAACTGCTGGCGGATGAGTGTCAAACTCCGCCTCAGGTCCTCCAAATGTTGATCGCGCAGTTTTGTTAAAAGTGCTTCAGGTATTGTACAGAGAATCTCTTCAACGGCCTTCAGCTGCTTACAAAACTCTATACATTGGATAAAAACATTATTAATCATTAACTTTTTGGCACATTTTAACTTTGTGTTCTTTGATAAATTAAACATTAAACTTATGAGCAATCAAATTATAGTACAAACCTATTAAAGTACAAACCTATCAAAATTAGCACAAAGTATGTTTTAATAAATGAAAAGACCTCAAATCTTGAATAGATTTTTGTCTTAGACTCCTAGAAATTATGTTTCCATTTCCCACTTAAGTGTCAGCTTCATGTAGCAGATGAACATTCTTCCATATTTATTTCATTATATAAAATTAATCTGTTAATATGATTATTATTTTCTGCTCTGTGTATACATGCTAGGTAAATGGGCAGGTGCCCTTGTATTTTTTTGTAGAGGTTTAAGCAAGACTAGTAGCTTTATAATGGCAGTTAAGGGAAAAGACTGAATACAGAGTAGGTTGTAAAAGCTTTCCTTACAGTATGTTCATGTTTCCTTTTAGTGCTTTTAGTCTACTTCACCTCCTACAGCACCACCGGTTACATTGGTTTTCGTGCCATATATTAAAGCTACCTGTAAATGTGTCTATGCTAAAAAAAGTTCCAAAGTCTCTTCATTCCCCACAAACACAGTATTTTATCTCCATCTCTTTACTAATCCTCTACATAGGCACTATGCCCTTAGGAAGGAGTCCAAACTGAACAGGGCCATAAAACAAATACAGGTTTTCTTTGCCTTCAGAGATCCTGGACAGTTGTGCTTTCATTGAGTCCTGAACACAAATAACGATTATGGAACTTATCAGTGTCATAAGACAAAAAACATTCACTGGTGCACCAGATGTTACACTACTTCACGGGCATATTTTAGAGCTAAAAATTATTATAGTAATCATTGGAAATGTGATAGCTTGAATTAATCTAAGGTAGTTTTTTTTTTTTTTCCTGGTAAGAAAACAAACTGATTTTCTGAAGTTTTAATGAAAGAGGCAGCAGGGCACCTGTTGCAATACCCACTCGCTTACACACTTACTCATCATCTAAACCGCTTTATCTTGTACACAGAGTTGTGGGGGGCCTGGAGCCTATCCCAGGAGACTTAGGGCACGATGTGGGGTACACCCTGGACTGGGTGGCAATCCATCGCAGGACACACGCACATACGGACAATGTGGGAATGCCAGTTAGCCTAATCTGCATGCCTTCGGACTGTGGGAGGAAACCAAAGTACCCAGGGAAAAACCCAACAAGCACAGGGATAACATGCAAACTTCATGCAGACAGGAATAAAACCCAGTCCCTGGAGGTGCAAGGTGACAGTGCTAGTCACTGTGCTGACCTGTTACAATACAAGGTCTAGAAGTACAAGGTCTAAAAGACTAAATCAGCTTTTTTTTTTCAGTAAGAAAGGCAGATTCTCACCTTGTACACAATCATGGTGGTACTCTCGAGAATGACTCTGGTAGACAAGGAGTTTCTTGTTTAAGTCGTCAGCACACAGCTCAAAAGATTGCTGAATATGCTGGGGACGGCTGATCGCGTGGTCCTTTTTATTGTAGAAGTCCTGAAGGGGAAATGACTCGATGTGATTATGATTAGTACTGAATTGGTTCACAATGTTTAAGTGCTTTTTTGTACTCCAGTTAAATCTTGGATTCTGAGCATAATTAGTTCAAGAAGTGTGCTTGAAACCCAAAGCACTCGTATATCAAACCATAGGGAATAAGGGAAACTCTGATGAGTTGTTCCACAACCCGGAAATATTCATATAAAAATAATTCATACAAAATGTAAAGTAAAAATAAAACAAATTAACTTTACTGCATTTTAGCATTGAAATGAATTGTGGCTAGTGTGAGACAAGAGAAGAAGGAGGAGGTGGGCTTTCTCTCACACACACACACACACACACACACACGCACTAATGGAATCACTGCTCTGACAGAGAGTCAGAGACTCTGGAAGCTGCAATCTTTAACAAGGAACCTCTCTAATAACTCTTGTTTTGTTGTTAAACACATTGATCTCCCGCACTGCTACAGCGTTTTTAACTTGTTTCTTCCCGGGGGTCGTTGTTGCAGTATGTTTACTAAGAAAGTCACTACACTTGGACACAAAAAAAAAATGCTTTATGTGCGCGAACACACACGTGGTCACAATGTTATAGTGAACAGTACAGGCACGCCTGGATGTTGACTATACATACATACACATGGGAGACGATTACCCACAATCCCACAGCATGAGAGAGAGAGAGGGTAGTACCATTGGCTTAATTGTGATTACGCGAACCTCGGCAGACAAATCGTATACGTATACTCGTATTTCAAGACCTCGCTTGTTTATCAGATAAAAATGTATTAAAACATTTTGCTCGTCTTGCAAAACACTCGCAAACCAAGTTACTCACAATCCGAGATTTTGCTGTATATTTAAAAAAGAGACAGGCATACCTGAGCCACCTGGAGGAGAAGCTCATTGCCTTCCCACAGAATGTTAGTGATCAAACCCTTAAAGGTGAGGCTGAAACAATACAATTTAACCACCCATTAATAAAAAACCTTATATTGCCATAATAAAGGGTAAAGTGCACTACAAAAAAAAGGTTAACATTTACATTTGCTGCCGACATTCAGGTTTAGGGCCGAACACTTGGAATCTTTTATCGAACCAAAAACTGAAAGAAAAAAAAAAGAATATAAAAATTTGGACATATCAACGGAATACTTTCCTCAAAGACATATAATAATCAAAGATGTTGCCCGTGAAAGCATCCTCAAAGAACATTTTAATATCTGATATGAATTTAGCTGTATTAGGGTGAAAACTGTGCGTGGTACAGTAACTGACTCGGTTGATTTCCCGTGCTGTGCCTCCAAGCATGACAGGCCTGGTTCTGTTCTTGACCCTGGACGAGAGCTTGCCTTACCACGAGCTGATGGGTCAAAAAGGAAACATCAATATTTAAAAGCACAATAATTAATAGTTTTTTTTTTTTTTGGATCAAAGTCTTTTTTATTGGAAATATAAACAAGTTACATATACATATTGTATTGATAGCAATCAAACAACAACAACAAAAATCTAAACTAAAGAGAGAAAAAAAAAAGAAGAGAAAAAAAAAAGAACAAAACAAACAAACAAAAAACAAACAAACAAACAGCCAGTCAGCAGAAAGAAAAAAGGAAGAAAAAGAAAGAAAATTAAATAAATTACGCATCAAACAGAAAATGTAATGAAGGAAGTATTAGGAACAGAGATAAAAAAAGAAATCTTTTATTACAGATCCAGTTGCTCTGCATCTATATGTTCAAAATGGCTTATAAATGGCAATAATTAATAGTTTAATACAATAAAAAGCGCAAGAAACTAGAGCTAGCCAAAACCTTTCACTTTACTTTAAACAAATAAACAAGTTTAAATAATTTGTTCTTTCATATGCATGATTACCTTTAAAATCTCACTAAACTACAATGTAAAATGGCATTTTCATTACATGTTTAACCACAGAATGCTTCTGTAAAACAGCTTCAGGAAGTGGACAGAATCTCAGAGAAAAAAGTTTGCATGGTTGCTTGGTTTGATTAGCAAACTACCAGTATGCAGCTAAACAATTAATGTTAAAACACACTTGTACAGTAAAACATACAGTAGCAAGCTAGTCATTCACTCTCGGGGAGAAGGACTGAAGAAAATATTTATGTACCTTTTACTGTTACTGACTTTTTCTCTTTAAGCTCTTCATTGACATGTTGGCTGATTGGAGGTTTGCTTGTCCTAAATGTTGGTCTTCATTTTGAGAAAAAAAAAGCACATTGATTGGGTGCTTACCAAAATGTTGAAACCCATTATGAGGAAAACAGTAATTGAGTTTTAAATGTACTGAACAGAAGTTTATCTGTTGCTTTCTAATCATTCCTGGTGTAATTATTTTTGAAGCATATACAGTAAATATGAAGAAATATCTTCCTTCAAATTGTTGCAAATAATGCTGTCAGTGTGTTTCTGTGTAATTTTTCGTTACCTTAGCAGTCCTCTGATCACCTCTATAGCTTTATCATTTATAAAGGAAGCTCCCATGTGGCTGGGCTGGAGAAGGGGATCTGAAGCTGAGCCATCCACTTTCTCCTGCTTATGGGCTCGGAGACAAGCAGCCACGGCAGCTGGCCCCTGTAGAGGTTTGTCTGGCTGTGGAACAGCCACAGCTGGGTCCTGTATACAAAATATAATATTGACAATGATGATGAGGACACAGAGGGTCATAATTATCCTCATCATCTTCATAGAACAGACTTTAATACATTAAAGTGGTACCTGGCCATATGAACAGAGTGCCTTAAGAACTGAAATTATGTAAGAAATTTGTATATGAAGCATTTTGGGTATACAGGCGAGCAAACCGAGCCAGACTAAACAGTGGCTAAGTTACAGTACATGTATGTCTGGGAGACAAAAAAATTTGTTTGTGTAAGTGGAAAGCCAAGTGAATTGGGGTTATATCTCACATACAAGATTTAGCGAAGACGTAGCACCAGGAGTTCCAAGAACATTAGAAAAGTGAGCCGCTTTCAGTTTAGTGTATAAAGCAGCCGGTGCCAAGAGGAATCATAAATGAAGGTTAAGTGAGGTTTAATGTCTATTTATTTCATATTTTACTTCATGTACGAATTTTTTAAATGTTGTGATTGTTTTTATATGCAAAAATATGATTATAATGTTGGACATTGGTAATATTAATAATATTTTTAGGTAGCTGGACCGGATTATCTGCATTTCCCTTATTATCTATGGGAATATGTGGTTCGCAATACGAAATTTTGCCTTAAGAACTCGCCTCCGGAACGGATTAAATTCGTATGCCGAGGTACCACTGTACGTACTAATGAGTAGTTGTTCACTAACATACCAGATAACAGTCGAGATACTGACATCTCTTTCTTAGTTCTTCTTTCAGTGAAGTTATTAAACCAAAAATATCACCAGATGTAACCTGTAATGCATACATTTTATATTAATACATTAGAATTATACGTTATATGTTCCATAGACATTTAAACTCGGAAATTTTAATTCACATTTCTTAACCACTCCACAGATTTCATACTAACAAGCTGTAGCTCTACTTTATGCATGACAATACATTTTCCCTTTAATTTTTCCTTTACTTGTAATTTACTATATCACAATTCCATTGAGTCAGAATTTAGATACTGTATTGCCTGGGCAATTCAACTGTCTGGGCCTATAAAACAAACAAACAAAAAAAGTCCAGAAAAAATTATGTCTTTAGAAGGTTCAGAAAAAAGGAAAAAACAACAACAACAACTGTGACCCTCCATGGAACCACACAACCATCATCAAGCCTACCACGTTCTACAGCTGCACACAGGGAGAAAGATCTTATTTTTTGAGAAAAGTAATAAAAAATAATAAATAATGACCATTGCTGCATGGAGGGAAAAGGGGAGACTTGCACTCTGAAGAACACTACTCCTACCATTTAAAAGGGGATGGCAGCATAATTTTATGAAATGCAAATGAACAAAGACCCCAAGCATACAGTACTTTCACAGTTGTAGCAAAATGCCTTAAGGACAACAAAGTCAAGATAATGGAGTTGCTCTGACCTCACACTATTAGAAAATGAGTGTTCAGAACAGAAAAAGCCTGTTTGAGCAACAAAATCAACAAACCTGACTCAATTACATTAGTTCTGTAAGGAGCATTGGGATAAAATTCCAGAAATCTATTTAAGAAGTTTGTGGACGATTAGATGAAACATTTGGCTCAAGTTAAACAATTTAAAGGCAATGTTACCTAATACAGTACTAACCAAGGAATGTAATGAAAGAAATAAAAGCGGAAACATTTTTTCTCACTACAAGCATTCTTACGTTTCACATTCTTTAAATAAAGTAGTGATCCTAGAACTGACCCAAGACAGGTAATGTTTACTAGAATTAGATGTTAGAAATTGTGGATTTTTTTTTTTTTGAGTTAACAATCTATTTGGTTAAGGTGTATGTAAACGTCCATCTGAAACTGTATAAGGCTTGTGATCACTATAAGCAGAATGTACCCTTTTATCCAGACTGCGTTGTTGGGTGTAGGCCTCAAGCTTCTCTTTCAGTTCACTCATCACGGTCGCAATAATTTTTTTCTGAGTGTTGCTCTTCATGACCTGCAGATACATTTCGTTAGAGTAATGGTGCTAATAAATACTTCACAAGAGCTAAGGAAATGTTTAAAGTACCTCTGATTTAATCTGGATGCGGGTATTTCTAAGTGCGCTTTGGATTTTCTCAAGGAACCTCAGCTCCACTTTCATAAACTTCAGCTTCTCTTCGAACTTATTGATTACATCTTTTCCCTGAACAGATGAACGGAAATTTTCAGTGTTTATATTTATCATTTAGAAATTTGGTATCATTTAGCACTGTTATCACTCATACTGCATACTGTACCTGTCTCAGGCATTTGGACTCTGTGCCCTGCATGTCCAGCATTAGAGCCTCATCAGCTGAGTCAACGAGCTTAGTGATCTTCTCCAGACTCTTTCTATATTGGGTAATCTCTTTCGGGGTAAAATTACCTCCTTCAGCAAACAGCCTTTAAAGAAAAGAGAATGTTCACAGATTTATTTCTTGAATTGTCAGAGTAAAGGAAGAAAAATATTATTAACATACTTGAAATGTTTCTTCAGTTGTGCATTTGCCTCTCTAATGCCCTTAAATCCATTCTCCAAATTTCGTCTAAATTGCCACTGTGATTCCTGGATGTCATTTATGTGTTCAGTCAAGATGATTTGCAGTGAAGCACCGAGTTTCACCAACCTGGTGAAACACACATAAGCACTTGGATAAAACATGGAACATAAAAACAAGTGTATTAGTGCACAGCCAAAACAATTTATGGCGTTGCTGTTCCAAAGGAGCACTTACGTGTCAGACTTGGTTGCACTGTATAATGCATCTTCCATGCTACAGATTTTAGTACGAAACTCTTCATTTATTTTGCGCTGTGTGCCCTGGAGGTTGTTGAAGTCATTTCGGAAATCAGATAGAGCCTGTAGAATACCTTGGCAGTGTCGATCCACTCGATCTTGATGCAAGACCAATTCAGCTGGCAACAACATACAGACAGTTCACAAAAACACGGTCAGGATTTCTAACTGACATATTCAAAATGTTCACATAATTTTTCTTTTCTTTTTTTTTTGTTGGAGTCTTCCCACCTGCTCGGACATTATAAATATCCATCTCAATTCTCTTGGCTCGAGGTTGGTGGAGATGGAGGCGGAGATCTAACTCAGACTTCAGCTTCTCTTTCTTAGTTTCCATGATGGCCACTGAGTGATTCAGAACCTCCTGATTCCTCTCCTCAAGGTGATTAAAAAATTTCCTTCTCACACTATAACAATGATACAATGAGACACAAATCTAGGGTTAATTAGTGAAAACCACTTGGTAGGTGTCATCAACTATTTTGAAAAATATTCATCTTACTCTCTGTGCAGTTCAGCTATGAGACTTTTTGGATACAAAACCATTTCTACTTCCATAGCATTCAAATGCCCTTCAGCATCATCATCACACTGCGTTACAGGGAAGCTGTAGATGTTTCCCTTTACTGTTGTGAAAGTTTCATTGTTTTGAGAGGCTCTGAACTCCTGAGAGAAATGAAAAACACACGGTTTTTAAAAGCTAACTAATATATATAGACTACAGGAAGGTTGAAGTGGGCATAAAAGATGTACCTCAGCATGGGCTAAATCAGGAGTTTGTGCTTGAGGAGTAACTTCCTGGAAAGCATCTGGGCAAATATTTACTGAGGGTGACGTCTTTGTACTTGCACCTAGAAAAGATAGATCAATAAGATACAGAATGTTATCACTTGAAAAATCAGCAATATTAAAACCTTCTACCTTACCTTCCAGGGTAAGTGAAGGATAAAGTTGCTGAAGCTCCTCTGGGTTCTAGAATATACAAGACACTGAATTAATAAAGTTCCAAATAATACGTATATTTTGACTATGTGATTGCCTGAACTGTACCTGACTGTATATTTCATTGACGTTGAAGTACTGACTGACTGCTATGCTGTATATGTGTACTTCCTTTAGAACCATTACAGGATAAGTGTCCACTGTATCAACACCTTCCTTATAGAAATTGACACACCTGCAAAATCAGAAAGAAATTAATGCAAGACTAAATATGCTCTTCTACAAGAAAATGAAAAGTGTGATTGCTCAGCAGCAGGGGACACTGTAGCTGCTCTTCCCTGAAGTACAATCCACAAGAGAGGATGGGTTCCCTGCGGAGTCTGGTTCCTCTCAAGGTTTCCTCCTATTACCATCTCAGGGAGTTTTTCCTTGCCACTGTCGCCATCGTCCTCGGCTCGCTCATCAGGGACAGTCTTATCATTTTGATTCATACATGTTCACTTCTCATACAAACTTTTATAATTCTTTTGATTGTGTAAAGCTGCTTTGCGACATTGTCAATTGTTAAAAGCGCTATACAAATAAAACCGAATTGAATTGAATTTAATTAAGATTATCCAGGAACTCTTATTTTAATCACCAGAAATGCTCCAAAGATTTTTTTTTAGATTCTAACTAAATATTTGCCTCCTAAGAATACCCAAGCACTCAATGACTGGGCTCTTTCAAACCTATAATCTAACTGTTGGTGGACTGTTGCATTAGTGTGAAAGCCAAGCATTAGAGCCATTTCAGTTTTTTACAGGCAAGGTACAGAACAGATGCGTTTGTGAATAGCAATATCCTTATGTGAAATATCCTTTTTTGGATACATGGGATCATACATTATATCTCAAAAATGCAGTGCCAAAGAGTGGATGAAATAAACATAAAGATAAGATAAACCTTAAGAAGAACAAAAATGTTACTACTTATGTTACGTGTAGTGCGGTATGGAGAGCCGCACCACGAGATGTTTTAATAATAAGAGCCCTGACGCAGGGCTTTAGAGGAGGTCAATACTGTAGGAGTTGGTGAGAGTGCTTGTGATACGTACGGGAAGACCTTCCCGTTTGCAGATGGCGTGGGATTATTAATTAGGAAACTTAAAAGGAAACAAAAGAAAACTAAAAACACAACAATAAACAGAGCTCCGAAACTAAAAATAAAACTTATAAGACCCTCTCAGGGCTTATGCCCTTAACGAGGATTTATGAGAGAGTGTTATATGTTTTTTGCTGTGCACTTTTAATTTAAGCTGAGCGCGCATGCTGGACTGACGCCATTCTGCTCTCTCCCTCTCTTTCGCCGGCATCTTAGGGAGGCAGAGGCTGGGGCTTTGCCTCGGTCTCTTCACTTTCTGCACACTTATCTTTCGCTTTGTTTGTTTGTTTCTTTGTGTCTTTTCTTTTGCCCTGATACCTTACTGGTGTTATGCGCTACCTGCCCCCGCTACCACGGATTGCCCCCCCAAACATAATCTCTATCAAATATTATTTTAGAACATAAATTTGTAGGTTTATTATTATCAAATATATTACTATTATAATTAACCCTTGGCACGTGACAGCCGTTGAGACCATTAATACAAATTCTCATATAATGTTTTTTTTGTGCCACTTTTATTTTGCAGAGATTTGTCATGTAATACAAAAATGTTTTTAGCGCATAACACCGGTGCTACCTAAATAATCGCATGAGGTGCCACGGTATCAGCACCCTTATATAAATAAACACGCCACCAGGTGCGGCTCGTTCAGGCTGATTGCCTGACTGCGGCGTTGCCTGGCAACCGCGCCTTTGCCTGTCCAGAATTCCGCGTGGTAGCAGCGGATCTGCCCGTTCTGCACAGTTTATGCGCGGCTCTGCCCCTCGCGCCGTTAAAGCTTGAACACTACAATGCTTTGTGAATGCACAATCACACTAATAACGTTATGCTGAATACAACACAGAGGTAAATTGATCATTTTTCATTACCCTTCCTTAATTTCCTCTAACTGGTTGAGTATCTGTGCCAGTGTAGCTTTGAGGTCCTCCTCTGTGCTTTCCTGCCTGAGTTTGTCCATCAGTATATCCAGCTGAGCCTCATTTTTCTACAAACACCAAGCAAACCACATGCAATAAAAATAAAAGCATCTGCGTCACCAAAAGTTACATTTACAGGTACAACAGCTTTGCATTACACTTTAAACTTTACAAAACCAACAAGTTTAGAGACGATACAGTAGTTTCAGTCTCACTTGGTTATTTTCTTCATATTTCTTGCTGACTTCATCGAGACAATCCTGCAGCTGCTGCTCTGTCCTCTGCAGACCTGCGCAGTGCACCTCCCAGACATTAGCTGCTCCATGAACAAACTTGAACAAAGACTTACTTATGGGTGCAGCTGTTTTTGCCAAACCCTCAAATGCTTCCTGTAATGTACAGTAAGAAAATCCAAAATGATTTCATTAAAAATAGTCATTATCACAGAGCATCCATCCATCCATATATCCATATATCCATCTACTGTAGGAACCTCTGTAGTCCAACTAGGGACCGTGGAGGCCAATGGTGATTATGGTTGTTTTCATTCCCATTTTACGACTGTAGTAGGCAATTTGGAAATGCCAATTAGCCTAATCTGCATATATTTGGACTGTGGGAAGAAACCGGAGCACCTGGAGGAAACCCACCAAGCACAGGGAGAACATCCATGCAAACTCCATGCACAAAGACCCAGAGGTGGGAACTGAACCCGGACCCTGGAGATGCACCACCGTGCTAACCATTGTGCCGCCATCACAGCATCAAGTTCCATTTTGTACAACTGGAAGTCGGAAATTTACAAACACTTCAACACTGTAGGTTGAAGTCATTAAAACTGATTTTTAACCACTCCACAAATTTTATGTTAACAAACTACAGTTTTGGCAAGTTGGTTAGGACATCTACAAGTTTGTTCAAGGTTGTATTCAAGTTTAAATACACTCAGTTGGCTGGGCCTTTAAACAGGTTGGAAAACTGGAGGCATATTTTCAAACTCAGTGCCTCTTTGTTTGATGTCACTGGGGAAGAAAGTACAGACCTTCACAAGTCTTGTTCATGCTTGGGATCGAGTTCCAAATGTATGAAGGTACCAAGTTCATTTGTACAAACAATTGTAAGCACCATGGGACCACGCAGCCATATCATAGCCATACCATAGCCATACCATATTGCTCAGGAAGGAGACGCATACTTTGGTCCAAAAGTACAAATCCATTTCAAAACAAGAGCAAAGGAGTTTGTTAAGACACTGGAGGAAACAATTACAAAAGTATCTATACCCACAGTAAAATGAGATCGATACCAAAATAACCTGAAAGGCTCCTCAGCAAGGAAGAAGCCTCTGCTCCAAAACGGACATAAAAAAGACAGCCTATGCTTTACAGCTGCTCATGTGGACAAAGACTTACTAATGTTTGGACAGATATCCTCTAGTCTGATGAAACAAAAATTCACCTGTTTGGCCATCATTATGTATGGAGGAAAAAGAGGGAGACGTCATGTTAAATCATATTGTAGGAGTCCTTTGCTGCAGGAGGCACTGGATACTGCTCCTGGCATCAGCTGAATTAGTGTTATGGCTGATTCTACAATTATGTCTCAGGTACACCGTTTATGTCAAAAGAAATGGGTTAAGATTGCTTGATGAAAAAAATGCAAGCTGAAATCTCTCACCAGTAGTATTCTGACATTTTGCATTCTTAACACAAAGTAATGATCCTAACTGACCTAAAACAGGGAAGGATTAAATGTCAAGAATTGTGAAAAACTGAGTCAGCTAAAAGGATTTTGCTAAGGTGATGTAACTTCAATAGTATTTCCACATACATATACAGTATATTGCTGACATCTGGATAATTCATAGAAAAGGGTCCTTTTTTACCAAACACATGGTATTTACTTACTTCCATTGCTGTTAAACTCTGTTCTGCTTGGGTCTGGCGCTTGCCAATAAGAGGCACCATCTCACTATTAACAATGTCCTGTATCTCGTCTGGGGTGATTCCACACTTGGATACTTCTTTCTATGGGAGTCCATCATGCACATTTTATTCTGATTTTAAATCATACAATTATATGAAATAGTAAAGCAAACAAACAAACAAACAAAAAATTAGGGTGCAAACCTTAAAGCGTTCAACTTCCAGATAACAGTCTTGCCAGGTATTCTCATAATATTCACGCAGTTTTGTTATAGTCTCAGTGTGCATGCAATCTAATAAAGGGAAACACTCTCATAAAGTCAGCAATTAAAGTCTATAGCATGCCTTAAAAAATAAAAACACTGTTCATGCGTATAGTAACATAGCCTTACCAATCTGCTCATTAACTGCAGATAAAGAGGAGAACCAATCAGCAGCAGATGATTTCGAACAGTTGGGTGGGATCATATTTCTATACGTAGAAACAAAAAAAGCAAATATGAAATGAAAATCAACTTCAACTGATCTGTATTTCAAAAAATATTGAACCTTCCTAACCTGACTTCCTCAAGGATTTTGAGCCGTTGCTCTTTGTATGCTTCTTGTTTTGTCCGCATGGTGTTTAAAGTGTCTTGTACATTTTTTGGGTTTTGAATCTCAGGGCTGTTCATGAAATCTCTGAACATAAAGAATAACAAGACAGTACAGTATGTTTTGTTTTCCTTAACTAGTATTATTTTAAGCATAATAACACTACAGTTTTTTCTAGATCTGATACAGTAAAGCCAACTGCGAGCTTTGAGAGACCTGTCTTGGAGTTGACTTACTTCAACTGGCTGACTGCATCAGCAACCTTCATTTTTTTCCACTCCTGAAGTTTTGTCTGCCATTTCTGATGATAAAGAACCTCTTTCTGCAAATCTTTCTCCATAAGGTTCAAATGGAGCTGGGTCATAGCCTGTCTGTTCGCCAGCAATGCCTGATTTATCATCTTTAAAAAAGGCACAATAAATTCATCATTGCATGCTTAACAGAACAATATATATATATATATTTTTTTTTTTATAAAAAGTGACCTACCATAGCTTCATTATTAATTAATCGGTGGACACCACTAGGCATCACATAACTGATTTTTTCAAGTTTCATTGTGTGATTCTGTAGCAATGCAGTAATCTAGAAACAAAGAAAAAATATACAATATATATACTGTACATACTTAAAGTATATACATAACGATAATAAAAACTTATTTTTATATGCTACCTTTGCTGCTCGTTCGAGCTCATATTTGACAAACAGCTTATCCAGCTCCTGGATACAATTTCTCTTCATAGTGGTCACATGGCTCACAGAGTTCCAAAGCTCATGTAGATCCTAAGAAAGAATTACAATGATAAATTTCCAAAAAAGAAATTAACAGCTCACAATCTCAACAATTTGTTTTGTAGATAAATGACAAAATGACTACAGTATGTTATCACCTGATAGCTGAAGGCTTCTAAATCGCCAACATGTTCTGCTTTCTGCATCAATCTCTCCACCTCCTCATCATATTCTGATATTTTGAGAAGGAAATCTTCTCCAGTTTCTCTCAACAATGACTCAAACCACTGAACAGGACAAAGAGAGTGCTATTAAATTAAAGCCACAATATTCTGCAAAAAATAGCATTATTTTATCTCTTACTGACTTGAAGTACTGAAAGGAATATTATACCACAGTGAGCGCAACAAGATCTCTTTGGAGGTGAATGACAGCTTCATTGTGCTCCCTTTGTTTTTTCTCCATAAGTCGCTCAATGATGTCTGAGCCTGTCTTTGCTGAAACTGCAACAAGAGATGACTATTATTTCTCCATAAAACAATGTGAATGTGATGTGTGTTTTAAGACTTTTTTTTTTTTACGAAATCTACCAACCGATCCTATCAGGTAGTCCTCTGACCTCTTCAGGTTCACTCTGCTCTATGTTGAATACAGGTTTCATCTCGTTTCTGGAAAGAAGTAAATTATATATTAGAAAATCTCTCCCTCTGTCTCTCTATACATATGTTTGTGTGTGTGTTAATGTCTGAATCCTGAACTTTTCTGGTTTTTACCTTGGGGTGAGCTCAGAGACCTCTCCAGTCCCAATTTGATATCTTGCCGGATGCTGGCACCCAGGATCTTCGCTCCTGTTAGTGGTGATAGTCTCACTCTGACAGGTGATACTATCACCACGTGCACGTGAAGCACGACTTCTCCTCGTCTCATTAAGAGACACTGACAGCTGAGTCTACGAAGAACAAAAAGCCAACACTAAACACTAACATGCATCTCATCTACTCTTTCCTTCTTATAACCCAACTACAACTGAGACATACACTAAGTGGGCAAAAATCTGTGCACATCTGACAATAAAACCTCCCATATATATATATATATATATAAACTGACAAGAAAAAAAATGTGTGTTGACATATTAGCTCCGTAACCAGAGCTAAAAGTTAACAAGTTGGTGCCTGTGAACTACTGTTTTGCTCTTGTTCGGAACATTTATGCAGGAGAGGCTAGATAGGGTGGCACATCTAGCGCTAAAAACCTTTTAGAATGGGGAGTCACATCAGGGAAGGAAGCATTTGATGTTTTTGAAGCTGAGGAGAGTTAGATCTATAGGTGGTGGTGATGCAACCTACAGAACTCCAATTAGATGCTGAGTGGTACTCATAGAAAGTAGTGCCGGATAGCATACATTAGACGTTTAAGAAAGGCTGGTCTGGAAAATCAGCTTGAAGAGGGCAGGAAGATGAGGGAGAATGAGAGAAATACAGTTGGCGCTAATTTAACCAACCTACTGGATTCCAACCGCCGTTAAACAAAGAAGACTGTTGTTTAAAAAGTAAGATAAATTTACATCCTGTAGTCATATAACATTACAGATATAAAGTAAGTCTCCATGATATTAAGGAATGGACGATCATGTTAGCATTAGCTGATAAGAACCGAATCTGTTAATTAGTTTTATGTACAGTCACATCCTTAAATAGTGTTTGGGAACTTTTTGACCATTTGACCAAGACTTTGCTCAGTTATAATGGTAGTGAAAAAAGGCAAAGTCTTACAGCCACAGTGGAGGCCATGCACCAAGCAAAGGGGGACCAATTTCAGCACCCCTGGACGAACACGGGGCGGTTATTCTACAATGGTTATGTGACTTGCACTAACTCAACACATTACAACAGGGTAAAGCATTGTGTCCTGTTGCTCTTGTTTGCATGTGCACTTTATAATGTCTTTTGTATACTTACTTAGCATAAACTGTTAATTTATTGTGTTGATGTGTTTGGTGTCAGCGAATTAGGTGTCTCAGTTAGCTAGTTAGTTTTGTTGTTAATGTATGTTGTATGCATGTAGCACCTTGGTCCTGAATGTTGTTTCATTTCATTGCGTACCTAACTGTATGTATATGCTTAAAATGACAATAAACCTTGCCTGACTTCTTCCATAATAATCCCCATATTATCAATCTGTATTAACTCTCTAGAGAATATCGAGTAGTTACACATAAAGATTAGTCTATAGTGTGTGTGTGTGTGTGTGTGTGTGTGTGTGTGAATAAGCCACAGGTTAATTAATAAGGCAGTGTCCCTCTTAATTATCTTTGTTACCTGAGCTTCAAACATTTGTTGGTAGACGTTTCCTCTGGAAACAACTCGATGTTCAGCCATGGCTGTTTCCGTGGATATCTCTTCTAATGTCAGTCGTTAGATTAGACTTTTATCTGTGCGAAGTGGGTTGATAATTACGTCATGTTAAACGGCGTGATAAAGTATCTCCATGGTAACAGCGCCAGTGTCAGTGTGGCGTGACATGGGAACATTTTTTTCGAGGAAGACAACTGAGGCAAGGACCTTTATCCGTCATTTTTACTATTGCTATTATTCTTATTGTATATGTGTGTGATAAATAATACAGACGCCGCTGTAACAGCCAATGAAATGTAATAAACGAGGCTGGTGACGTCAACAGGTAACACGTAATTCTTCTCGTTTCTTGTTTTATGGCGATTGCCATGCAGTATGTTGCATTACCGCCACCTACAGGTCTATAAATTCCCTAGTTAAATCTTCCTTCAAAAAAAGAAAAAAGAAAAAAGGATTTCCCTGCTTAATAATTGTAAACCTTTGGGTGTACCCACCCAAAAAAAGGGACAGATGTTTATGTAGCAAATAAACATACATAGACAAAAGTATATGGCCAAACTTGTTAATGATTGAATTCAGCTGTTTGAATCAGGCCCCTTATCCCCAGTGAAGGAAAATCTTAATGCTTCAGCATGCAAAGACATCTTGGACAATGCTACATTATGCTTCCAACTGCATGGCAACAGTTTGGGGATGCCTGTTGTCTATTCCAACATGATTGTGTCCCATTGCACAAAGCAAGGACTATGAAGACATGGTTTGATGAGTTCGGTGTGGAAGAACTTGACTGGACCCAGCACTGAGCCCTGACCTCAACCCCATCGAGCACCTTTAGGATGAACTGGAACGGAGATTGCGGGCCAGGCCTTCTCGTCATAAATGCTCTACAGAATATAGCCCTACAGAAACACTCTAAAAGTTATAAGGTTATAGCTGGAAAAAATGGGAACAGATTCATATCAATTTATAAGTTAAGCCTTTATTTGTCACATATACATTAAAGCACAGTGAAATTCCTTCTTCGCATATCCCTGGGGTCAGAACGCAGGGTCAGCCATGATACAGCACCCCTGGAGCAGATGGGGGCTCACCTAAAGGATTATTAGGAACACCATACTAATACGGTGTTAGACCCCCTTTCGCCTTTAGAACTGCCTTAATTCTATGTGGCACTAATTCAACAAGGTGCTGAAAGCATTCTTTAGGAACGTTGGCCCATATTGATAGGATAGCATCTTGCAGTTGATGGAGATTTGTGGGATGCACATCCAGGGCTCCCGTTCCACGACATCCCAAAGATGCTCTATTGGGTCGAGATCTGGTGATTATGGGGGCCATTTTAGTACAGTGAACTCATTATCATGTCCAAGAAACCAATTTGAAATGATTCGCGCTTTGTGACATGGTGCATTATCCTGCTGGAAGTAGCCATCAGAGGATGGTACATGGTGGTCATAAAGGGATGGACATGGTCAGAAACAATGCTCAGGTAGGCCGTGGCATTTAAATGATGCCCAATTGGCCCTAAGGGGCCTAAAGTGTGCCAAGAAAAGATCCTCCACACCATTACACCACCACCACCAGCCTGCACAGTGGTAACAAGGCATGATGGATCCATGTTCTCATTCTGTTTACGCCAAATTCTGACTCTACCATTTGAATGTCTCAACAGAAATCGAGACTCATCAGACCAGGCAACATTTTTCCAGTCTTCAACTGTGCAATTTTGGTGAGCTTGTGCAAATTGTAGCCTCTTTTTCCTATTTGTAGTGGAGATGAGTGGCACCCGGTGGGGTCTTCTGCTGTTGTAGCCCATCCGCCTCAAGGTTGTGCGTGTTGTGGCTTCACAAATGCTTTGCTGCAGACCTCGGTTGTAACGAGTGGTTATTTCAGTCAAAGTTGCTCTTCTATCAGCTTTAATCAATCGGCCCATTCTCCTCTGACCTCTAGCATCAACAAGGCATTTTCGCCCACAGGACTGCCGCATATTGGATGTTTTTCCCTTTTCACACCATTCTTTGTAAACCCTAGAAATGGTTGTGGTGAAAATCCCAGTAACTGAGCAAATTGTGAAATATTCAGACCAGCCCGTCTGGCACCAACAACCATACCACGCTCAGAATTGCTTAAATCACCTTTCTTTCCCATTCTGACATTCAGTTTGGAGTTCAGGAGATTGTCTTGCCCAGGACCACACCCCTAAATGCACTGAAGCAACTGCCATGTGATTGGTTGATTAGATAATTGCATTAATGAGAAATTGAACAGGTGTTCCTAATAAGCCTTTAGGTGAGTGTATATATAAACTGTATTTGGATACAATGTCATCGAACACTTTGTCAAATACATCACATGTCATCATAGATATGACAAAATAATTTTTTGTTTAAACATTTTGGCTACATACCTCACCTGAATTATATTAGTTTAATTTAATTAATGTGACAAATTAAGGAAAAGCGCTCTAGCGTTCATGTTGACCTGAATTCTTTATGGTATTATTCACTAAAAAGCTGAATCTGAAGTCTCAATCGGTTTCCAGGTTTTTTTAATCGGAACAACAAATGAGCTTTTACATTGTCTGGTTTTACATTTTACAATGTTTAAAATTTCTACTTTACATTTTCAATCAGACATGGCCAGACAGTTTGCTGTTGACAGGTCTTTCCTGAAAAAAACTTCAACATGTTTTGCTTGGCAGGATGCTGTTTCATGAAATTTTGACCATTATTTAGTTTTGTTCAACTTAGATACTTTACTTAAATTCCACTTTTAAGATAAAAATAATTTCAATTGAAATATGTTAATACATAAATCATCTTATTTGGACTGTATATGGTCATATTGTCTAGATCCACACACACACACACACACACACACACATAGACCCAAGGTTGGAAATTATATTTAGGCATTTGGAACCCTTAACCTGGAGGTGCAAGGCCACAGTTGTAACCACTACACCAACTGCAATACTGGTAATAAACATTGCCAAAATGAACCATACACAAAACATTTATTTAAAAAAAAAATGATACATGTTTGTCTTTACCAATCAGAACTGAAGAGAGAATATGTATAAACATTGTGATTCAATGAATCATGGGCCTATTATTGTATTGATGCAGATTTAGGCCTACCTACAGAAAAGCTGATCTAGGCGATCTATTGATCTATTCAAAGCCAAAAATCACTGAACATGAAAAAAGGTTTTTATACAACACAGGAAAGAAAAACATAATACAAAAAATAATATTAAAAAAAAAATATGGCAATATAAAGATCCCTTAGAAGTGCATAAAAAAGTAGAAATTTAGACATATCAAAAGGCTACTCCTTGTAATTAACAGTTATTTAATTATATGAGAAAAAAAAACAATGTAAGAAAATGCAGATTACATTGTGCAAAATTATACTAAAAAAAACAAAGGATCGGTTACTTTTAAAAATATTTAGTTCTTTTTAATTCCAATTAAACAAGTCAAATAATATGAAAATATAGATCATTATACTATTTCTGCTCTTGCAAGTCGTTTAGATCTACGAGGTTTTAGCTCATCTATGGACTTTCTTTTTTGTTGAGGTTTCTTTTCCTCTTCTCCAATCATCTCTTCTATCTTCTCTGCCTGATCTTCCATTTCACTCTGACTATCCTGCAGCACTCTTCTGTTTCTCATAGCTGAACTTTGTTTAGGTGAGGCTGGTTTGTATTTCCTGCCTCGAATGATCAGTTTTGTCATTATTCCAGACTCTTGTTCTTCATCTGTGGTTTCTTTTTCCCCAAATGAATCTTTGATCTTTTCAACCACTTTGTTACAATCTGTATCATCATCATCATCATCATCATCAATCTCTTCATCCAGCTCCAAGGTGAAATTTTCACCTACAGTTACACTGGCTTCAGTAATTTTCTCAGCATTCTTCTGACTTTGCTCTGGCTCTTCTTTAGTATCTTCAAATTCTTGGGGTTCATCATCTACATGATCAAATTTAACTGTATTGTTTTCAGACTCCATTATTTTTTCTGCCATTGGCTCCTCTTCCCTCTTCTCCTCAACCCTTTCTTCTTCTACTACTACGATATCATCTTCTGACACATTTACAAACTCATTCAACTGGGCTTGCACATCTTTTGTCACTGTGATTTCGTGGCTGTTATTTTCCTTTCCATAATTTTTTCCCCCTGCTACTTTATGCTGGTCCTTATCTTTTGGGGACATTTCTCCACCTACAGCACTGGTATCTTCTATTTCTTGACCTTTTCCTTGATCAGTTATGTTTTTTGCAGGTGATTTCACATCAGTCATCTCCATTTCTTTTGCCCTTACCGGTGAATCATTTTCACCCCGACCTTGTTGACGGAGTCGTTTGGATTTCCTTCTAGAAGTATCTTTGATAGTTATTGTTCGTTTTCTCAGGGGCTTTTTCTCAACACCTACATCCTCTTCTGACTGATCCAGAACTTCTTCTGAAATCGATATGTTCACACTACTATCTTTTTCTTCTTCTCTGAGTTTTTCTTTCTCTCTTTTACTAGGCTCTTCTTCAAATGATTTCTCAAACAATGTTTCATCCTCCAGAGCAATTTTCTGTTCAGAATCTGCACTTCCTATGTGTTCTTGGTTCAACTCATCAGGTTCTGCGTTCTCCATGGTTCTCATGTGTAGATCACCTTCTACAACAATTTCCCTGTCTTTTGTTTCTACCACCTTATCATCAACAATTTTTTCTACCAGATCTCTGCCTCCATCAGGCGCCTCTTCTGCATCATTTTCAGATATAGTTTTATTTTTCGGCTGGTCTTTTCCCGCTGATTCAGAGACGGCAGGTACCTCCTCGACATCACATTCTGGACTGGTCTCTTCCGCACTTTGCACTGTTACAATTTCATGTCCAACTTTCGCCTCAGTCTCCGGCTCTGCTGCTTGTGTTCCTATGACATGCTCAGGTCTTTTTTTCGGTGTTACCGTTACTATTCTTGTCCTGAGATGCTTTATGAATACAGGTTCGACTTCTTCATCTGAGATCTTCTCTTCTGTGTTTTCATTTAGATTTGTTTCTTTGTATATACGTCTAGACTTTCTTTTTGGTGTAGAATTCACTGGTAGAGCTCTAGGGCTGGGATTTCTGCTTGTGTAAGCTGAAATACCTTCATCCTGATTGCTTTCCTGGATTCTGTCACATTGGGCAGGTGTTGTACTTTCTGCAAAATCTTTCAGAGATTTGGTTTTATCCAATCCTGATAAAGTTGATTTTTCTTTTAAGTCTTTTTCACCATTTGTAATAAGTGTATTATTCGTATCCGGTTCCACTGCTGCTTCATGTTGTATTTTTCCTGTCACATGTCTTGTTACATCCATCTCAACCAATGCCTTCTCTTCATTTGCCTTGGTAAGCAATGCTACATCCTGTGATTGCGAGAGTTCATTCCCGTCGGTCTCATTTCCACCTGTTTGGCTTTGAAAATCCACAAGCACGACAGCAACTTCATTCAGTCCTAACACAGATGTGGACTTGCTTACATTGTCCCTGCTCTTATTGGCATCAGTTGTCTCCTCTTCTAAATTACCAATTACTGCGACACTCTCTTTCTCAGCCGCATCCTCACCAGCTGGATTCAGATCTGCTTTCGTAATCTCCACCCTCTCCTTTATTATTTCTACTGCTTTTCCATGTTTCATTTCTATATCTTGCTCTTTTTCACTGGGTTCCACCTCAAATTCTTTGCCCTTATTTCTGTGTTGAGTACTTTCTGGCATATGAAGTTCAAGATCCACGTCCTTCTGAGACACTGAGGGTTTTTGAGCTTCTTTATTAGCATAGGCATGCATCAAGGAAACTTTTGGCAGTTTCAAAACTGCTGTGGTTTCTTCACCGGTCTGGAAGACTTTTGCTGAGCCTGGTTCCTTCTCCTGCTCTTCAGCCTCTATGTCTGCATGATTCCTCTTTATTTCAGGCTGTGACCCATCTTCTATTTTGTTTTCCATTTCAATGATGTTTCGGTTATCAGTTATTATTTTTTCTAAATGCTCCTTATCCACATTTCCCTCATCCCCAACATCATTATTTAAAGCTGAAATCAAGTTTTCACTAGTAGAAATTTCAGGAGTGATGGTTACTGACTCAATTCCCTCTTCCACATCAGTTCCAATGTGTGTTTCTACAACTTCCTTCATGTGGTCAATTTCAGAATCCTCTAATGCTTGCTTAGTTTTCCCTTCTTGTGCTCTCGCTGCTTTAGATGCTTTTTTAGAACTCGTGTGAACTGGATTTGTTATTTCAATTCCTACAGCCTGATTCTTTAGTCTACTAGAGCAACGTAGTGGAGTAACAAAGTTTGTTTCTTCAGGCAGCTCAATCTCATCATTTTCACTTGACACAATAATATCTGTATTTTTTATTTCCTCATCTGGTGTGTCTCGGTCAGGCTTGGACTTTTCCACCTCCTCTCGAAACTCAAAGGTTTCCCTACCAACTGGCAGCATCTCCTTTTCCAGATCATCTTCAATTTCATTGACCTCTCCAGCTCTTTCTCTTGCATTCTCAGTTTCCGATGGCATCTTAACAATTTCCACCTCTTCCATGTGCTGAGGTTTTTTTGTTTGGTGAGGAACTGGAGCAATTGTGGCTTCAGATGTCGTCATGATTTTTTCATCCTCATTGCCCTTTAAGCATTGGATTTTCATAACAGGAGCCATTTCTAGCACTTGTTCTTTTTCTGTTTCTGACTGACAGGTAGGTTCAGGAGTCAATTTGGTTTGTTCCTCACAGCAAAAAGGAGTAATCTCTGATACTGCCTCCATTGTGTTCTGTAAAAAAAAAAAAAAAAATGTCATTAATACATTTGAAACTCCAGAATCCCATTTAACAACCATGCAAACATGTTCTTTTTTCAGTGCATCAACCGTGGATGCACACATTTCTATAAATGGAATGTAATTTATCAGGCTATTCTTATTTGTGAAAAATAAGAAATGAGTAATTGTATGCAAGTTAATAACTAAAGACTCCCATTTAACTGACTGTCACTCATCTCAGCCTGACAGAGTAATTGCTGACTCTGGTGCTCAAAGCAAAAATACAGTCTTTTCAACTTTACAGTATTTTAGCCACAGGCACATTTCTGTGTCAAACGAGAAAGTTCTTGCAATTCAAAGCAAACTACTAGCTGAATCTTACACTGCCACAGAAAAGACAATCGTAATGAGACATTTTTACGCCATTTCAGGTTTTTGCAACCATTTTTTCCCCTTCCCTGCTCCATCTCAGGGGTCAGCAGATCACCTTGTCCATGTGGTTTGATTTGGCCTTGGTTTAAATGCTAGCTACTGTACCTTTCCTGATGCAAGTCTCCCACATTTATCCAGGCTTAGAACTAGTAGTAAGGGTGCGCCTTTATGACTTATGTGACCCCCAGTGGCTGGGGATAGTTGCTTTATCAGGAAATTAACAAATGCTAGCCATTAGTCCACTGCACATGCACACACACACACATCCATAACATCATCCTTTTAAAGTGATGGTTAAAATCTATTGCAATTTGGAGTCTGTGATCTCATGTACTGTATGATACTGACATTTGTAAATAGAAATAGGCAGTTTTTATTCACAGGATTAAAACCTCAGGATACTCTGTACCTTAATGTCCAATAAAAACATAATACTTATGCGTACCTTGAGTTCAATCTCTTGTAAATTCAAAGGAAGTTTGTCATCTTCTGCATCCTGAACAACAGGCTTAATGTTTTTTCGGCTTGTGATTATTGTGTCCTTCACCTCTGTTATGATCATAGGACATAGGAACAAAAACGTTATAATAATAAAATGTTACTTGCAAGTAGTAACATTAATTTGATATTTAATTTAATTAATAAAGTAATTAATTTGATTTGATTATACATTTTATTCAAATTTGTGGTAGCTGAGGGTTACAGATCAAAAACACTCTACACTATACAATGTAGAAACTCAAAACTGCTCTTACAATAAACATAAATCCACTGATTTTGATGTAGCACCGTAGCAAAGAACAGCAACTTTCATGGAATTTTCATACTTGCCTTTTATTTTGATCTGCATAACCTCGTTCTATAATGTACCGATAAAAAGATATATTTTTTTAAATAATAAAATATTGTGAGAATCATATACTGTAGACATTTTCATAATAAGAAGTAATTAATACATTACTGTACATACTACAACTTTCTTGTATTCCACAATCTCCAGTTCTTCTGTAATACGAACCTCCACCTGTGTTTCATTGTCTTCTGTATCAAAATTCAACTTCCTCAGAATTTGGTGTTTGCCTATAAAAAGATTAGAAGAATTTTATTTAAAAAATATCAACTTACTAGCCTTTATACATTTATAGCCTTTTCAGCAACTCCTTACCTTTTAGGTCGATTTCATGTAGCTTTTTTGCTATTGGAGTTCTCTGAGAGGGGCTTCCTACCCCCTGAATTTCCAGAAGCAGCTTCGAGTCTTCTGGATAACAGCTCAGATACTTTTCACAAACTATAACATGAAATTTTGAATGGTGCATGTGTAAGGTACAATAAAAAGCCACTAAGAAGCTACAGGCTACAGCTACGGTTTTTTGCAATACCTTTTTTCATGGCCGGTGAAAGTGGATATTTCAAGCCCATGGAACCTGGTTTGAAGCTGGCAACAAAGTCCTTCAGCATTTGAAAACCATGTCCATTGCCACGGTGACATTTTCGGATGAATATGGTATCCATGACAGGAAGCTGATAACAGGTAGTCAAGAAGCCATCACATACTTTTCCTATTGTTGAGAACAAATAGATCAATTGGAACGGAATTCTGTGGCTTCTTCGGAAATGCTGGACCTGGGTTCACAAAATATGCAGTAGAAAGCTGGAATATTTAGTACCTTTACCAGAATTTGTCCCTTTCTGATGTTACAAGGTTGGTCTTTAGCAATCATAACACTGGGTCTTTTCCAAAATATAACGGTAATTTAAGTTTGCAATTTAGTATGAGTAATATGTTGATTGAATTTTTAAAATAAATATATAAAAGTCCTGCTTTGATTGTCTGGCAATCAAGTTAGCAAGTTAGATTGGAAAAAGCGTTAGGTTTTGTTGCAAACAAAAAAAATTTTTTGAAGACTAAAACAAAATCTGAATGCAATACCAATAAGTCGGTTTTCCCCTATCATTATCCTCCTTAACCAGTGTCAATTCCACTTCAGGATATGATGACAGCACCTTATCATAATACCGTATATTGTCCATTTGCATACACGTCCACGGTCTCACAAGGACATGACATAATTCAAAAATCCCGATGGAGAATTGGGGAAAGTGAATGTAACCAAATGTAGTAATGTCATGTACTCGTACACAAAGTGCTCCTGCATTTCTTTCTTGAGTGCTCTAGCCTTATAGCCCCTCTGCTTATTTATTTATTTAATTAAATATATGACCATGACAAGCATTGTGGTTCCCAAATGCAGCAAAATTACTGCTAGTGATGGGAACAAGATGAAAAACAAAGCAATGTATCAATTTAAAAGTGAAACAGACAGAAGTTTACCTTTCAGTTTCCCACATAGCTTTGTTAAGTGTATAATACAGTGTTTGCACAACACAATTTTTACAGTAGTACAGCTGGTTTATGCATTTAAGCATCCTTTTTTTTTTGGCTATAACATTTTCCAAAAATCCATTAAATGCATTTAATTCATTCAGGGCAGCTGCTATTTTACAGAACTTACAAGTTAAGTTTTGCTTCACTGATCATGGTTTGCCTAAACCATGGAAGTTCAAAAGGTAAAAAAGAAGAAGTTTTTTTTGCAGTTTTTAAATGAAACATTCCATTATAGACAGCCAGTGTTTATTTTGTTCTATCAGGATTTTCTTTTTGTCATAGACTTTTTTTTGTCATACACCTTTACCTCTAACGTACACTGAATGACAGACAGATTGTACCTTCAGGTTTGACTGAGTAAAAGCCAATAGCCTCGCCATTTCCCCAAAGGATTTTGGCGATTTCATCTTCTCCATGACAAATAAAAGCAACATCGTCCTCAGCCTTCTCTTTCGTCCTGTATATAATTCTGTTCAGAACATACAGAACTACCCTTTCTCCAAGGGTTCTGACCTGTGGTTAAAAGACATTTTAACACTCCACTTATGTTTTATATAAATGATTATATGGGTTGCAGATGATATTGAAGTGGGAAAAAACGGCTGATGACTAACCTCCATCAGTCCTGTTCGTGAGGAGTCTGCTGTTTTAAGAATATCTTCAGGTGACCACCACTTATTCAGCAAGTAGAGCCCAACAGGTACTGTAACAGCATCACACAGAGGACATTGCATTGTTGGACTGTTGGTGTTTTATTTATATATATATATATATATATATATATATATATATATATATATATATATATATATACACACACACACGTGGACAAAATTGTTGGTACCCTTCGGTCAATGAAAGAAAAACTCACAATGGTCACATAAATAACTTTAATCTGACAAAAGTAATAATTTTTATAAATTCTATGAATGTTAACCAATGAAAGTCAGACATTGCTTTTCAACCATGCTTCAACAGAATTATTTAAAAAAATAAACTCATGGAACAGGCCTGGACAAAAATGATGGTACCCCTAGAAAATACTGAAAATAATGTGACCAAAGGGACATGTTAATTCAAGGTGTGTCCACTAATTAGCATCACAGGTGTCTACAATCTTGTAATCAGTCAGTGGGCCTATATATAGGGCTCCAGGTAGTCACTGTGTTGTTTGGTGACATGGTATGTACCACACTCAACATGGACCAGAGGAAGCGAAGGAAAGAGTTGTCTCAGGAGATTCAAAAGAAAATTATAGACAAGCATGTTAAAGGTAAAGGCTATAAGACCATTTCCAAGCAGCTAGATGTTCCTGTGACTACAGTTGCACATATTATTCAGAAATTTAAGATCCATGGGACTGTAGTCAACCTCCCTGGACGTGGACGCAGGAGGAAAATTGATGACAAATCAAAGAGACGGATAATCCGAATGGTAACAAAAGAGCCCAGAAAGACTTCTAAAGATATCCAAGGTGAACTTCATGCGCAAGGAACATCAGTGTCAGATCGCACCAGCCGTCGTTGTTTGAGCCAAAGTGGACTACATGGGAGACGACCAAGGAGGACACCATTGTTGAAAACAAATCATAAAAAAGCCGGACTGGAATATGCCAAACTACATGTTGACAAGCCACAAAGCTTCTGGGAGAATGTCCTATGGACAGATGAGACAAAAATGGAACTTTTTGCCAGGGCACATCAGCTCTATGTTCACAGACGGAAAAATGAAGCATATCAAGAAAAGAACACTGTCCCTACTGTGAAAGATGGAGGAGGTTCTGTTATGTTCTGGAGCCGCTTTGCTGCATCTGGCACAGGGTGTCTTGATTCTGTGCAGGGTACAATGAAATCTCAAGACTATCAAGGGATTCTAGAGAGAAATGTGCTGGCCAGTGTCAGAAAGCTGGGTCTCAGTCGCAGGTCATGGGTCTTGCAACAGGACAATGACCCAAAACACACAGCTAAAAACACCCAAGAATGGCTAAGAGGAAAACATTGGACTATTCTAGAATGGCCTTCTAGGCCCTCAATCCTATTGAGCATCTTTGGAAGGAGCTGAAACATGCTGTCTGGAAAAGGCACCCTTCAAACCGGAAACAACTGGAGCAGCTTGCTCATGAGGAGTGGGCCAAAATACCTGCAGAGAAGTGCAGAAGTCTCATTGACAGTTACAGGAATCGTTTGATTGCAGTGATTGCCTCAAAAGGTTGTGCAACAAACTATTAAGTTAGGGGTACCATAATTTTTGTCCAGGCCTGTTCCATGAGTTCATTTTTTAAAATAATTCTGTTGAAGTTGAAAAGCAATGTCTGACTTCCATTGGTTAACATTCATAGAATTTTTTTTAATTATTACTTTTGTCAGATTAAAGTTATTTATGTGACCATTGTGAGTTTTTCTTTCATTGACCGAAGGGTACCAACAATTTTGTCCACGTGTGTGTGTGTGTGTATATATATATATATATATATAATTAGTTTAAATATTCATGTTCTTATTTAAATTCATGCATGTTACCGTTTAAAGACTGAGGAGAAAAGACTGCAAGTATCTTCTCTTCAATGTTAGTTCCATAGAGCGAGACAAAACCCACATTACAGAGGCCGATCTCTATCTACAGCATGTTAAAAAAAGCAAAATTATTATTATTATTATTATTATTATACATCCTTATAATCTTTAACTGTCTTGCCACTTGTAATTGCACCTGTAAAAATATGCAGTGTTGTTTACTTACAAATGCTAGTTATAATCTTTCTTCACTTTGAATAACTACTTAATAATGGTTTCACAATCTCATATTAACATTAACATTCTAGACATTTAAGAAACAGCAGGCTGCTCTTACTTCATCTGATCCAGGTATGCTCAAGTACTCGTGCATTCCAGGCTTTCTGGAGCATGGTTTAGACATGTAGTCTTTTGCTGACTCCTCTAGGAGTCCAGAAGCCACAGTAGTCAACTGATCCACTGGATACATCATCCTGGGAAAGAAACATCATTAGTTAGATCACAAGTGTTGCCCTAAATACTCTAAATCACTTTTATTGCTTATAATATAACATATCTAATATCACTTTAAAAAAATCTTTAATGCAATATGTAGTTTTATAACAGGATAGCCCAATGCCCAAACCTCAGCCACTGGACTCAGTGTGAGAGGGTTGCGTCAGGAAGGGCATCCAGCGCAAAACCTGTGCCAAGTTGATGTGCGGATCATATGGTCCGCTGTGGAGATCCCTTGATGGGAGCAGCCGAAAGACAAACAACAACTACATACTTTGATGAATGATAAATACTGAGGTCATTGCTGCTGCTTTGAAGTGCTCGCCCTATCATCTGGAGATTGCGAGTTCGATTCCCGGGTGATGGTGTGGAGGAGGTCAGAGGGGAAGGATGAGAGGTACTTAGTGCTCCCATATTAATCACGGCTCTACAGCCAATCAGGGGCATCTGTGAGCTCAAGCAAGCGGAAGGAGCGGATAGCGCTGTCCTCCGAGTGTGTTACGCCGGCCCCAACGGTGCGTGAGCGAGCATTTTCGAAAAGATGCGGTCGGCTGGCGTCACGTGGTTCGGAGGAAACACGTGATAGTCTTTGGCTCTCCCAACTGAGTGGTAGTAATCAGAGGTGGAAAGTAACGAATTACATTTACTCGCGTTACAGTAATTGAATAGTTTTTTTGTGTACTTCTACTTTTTAAAGTAGTTTTTAAAATCTGTAATTTTACTTTTACTTAAGTATGTTTTGTTTGAAGTATTGTAATTCGCTACATTTTAAATCATATTCGCTACTGAGTAAAACAAATGAATGAAAATGCAAAAATAATAAAAAATATTATGCTTTGTATAAATGCTTCGTTGCACTCGCATGTGTGTATCGTGTCCTGGTCGCGCGCCGCTCCAGACTCCACTCCAGGTTTTCTGACATCAACCAGCGCGAAGATATATAAAAAGGGAAAGAGATTGTGTATTCTGGTTTTGACTTTTTGCCTCCCATTGACTTTGATTATTGCTTTGTCCCTTTGGTTTGGTTGGTCTTTGTATATATTTGTAGATAATTTCACTGTATGTTTGTGCACTCACCAGTAGTAGGGGCGTGGCTGCCATTTATTTTGGGAAGAGGGAATTTATACACTGTTTTTGATTTAGGGAGTCAGGGAAGGTACTCCCTAAATCAATTTTTGTATTTTTGTTTGTGTTGTTGGTTTTTTTTGCAGGTAATCTAGCTACTAAATATAAATACCATTTTGTTTATTATTTTGTCCTGGGTCCACCCTGAATCTGTGTGTGTGTGTTTGTCATATACCACAATTTCCATACAGTTTAAAATAGAACCCTGAACCATTCTTTTGCTGTACAGTCCAACACTAGACTGGGGCGTAACACCATATTTAAGTGACCACGTTGATTTTCAAGCACAAGAAAGACAACAGCTTATGCAAAGGTGTTTCTTCAGTTAAAAACAACTAGTTTGAGATTTATAGCTGCTCATCTTTTTTGAACTACACTAGAATGCCTCATCCCACCCCCGCTGTAAAAAAAAAAAAAAAAAAAAAGTAACTAACTTTTACTCTGAGTAAATTTTTTATGAGCTACGTTTTACTTTTACTTGAGTAGATTTTTATAATGGTAACTGTAAGTGGCCTCTAGAGGTCACTAGAGGTAATTATTTCAGTCAGGTTATTCATGTGACAGGGTTTGTGTTTGTAAGCCCAGGAACCTGCATAACCCATCAACAGTTGCCTTGTTCAGATTTCCTTTGTTCAAGAAGCTCAACACATATTTAAGCAAATTCTATCTGTGTAATTCTAGTGCTGTGCACTGTAAAATTTTAAGTTGCTTCACTTCATGTTCACACTTGTGTGCTGTTTAGCTCAGAGACTTTAAAGCTACATAAGAAAGCAGCAAGTAAAAGTTTGCACCCTTGGTGAGCGGAGCGAGGTGTGTATTTTGGTTCCATGTTTGAGAGGCAAAATTTCTACATTGACTGTTTCTGGAATTTTGTTTTGTGTATCATTTTTGAGGAAATTTTAATGTTTGTATATCAAATTATTGTTTGTGTTTATTTTGTAGTTTTCACGGTGCTTATGCTGGTTGCAGAACAATAAAATTAATTGCACCCGTTAGAGACTCTCTGCCTTGTATTCAGAAGCCAAGGGCTGTGACAGTAACTTTACTTGTACTTCAGTAAAATTTCACTGAAGTAACAGTACTTTTACTTGAGTGCAAAAATTTTGTACTCTTTCCACCTCTGATAGTAATATAGTAGCTACTTAATGTGGGAGCCCCCTAGTGACGGGGAGGACTTGTATATGACTAAATTAGGGAGAATAGGGGGGGGGGGGGGGGGGGGGGGGGGGGGGGGGGGGGGGGACAAAAATAAATTGTTACATGAATATCAGTTGAGAAAAAACTGTCCAGTGTTTACCATACAGTGCAGTGACCTCAGTATTTATCATGGGTAAACATCTTCTGTAACTGTAATTACCAACTGTAATTACCATATAACTGGAATTAACTTCCAGTTATGTAGTAACTAGCAATGCCAGACGACAATGTCACATATTCGATCCATTGTTAGAGTCTCTGATCATTCCTGGCTTTGTACTGTAGCTCCTGAGGATTGTAAGGAGTTAAGACATAATTGGCTGATTAACCCTTTAATTATAACAAGTGCCTCATGATAATGCGGTGGAAGAGGATTGAGCGAAACAAAAACAGGGTAGTAAAATCAGGGATTGAGAGAATGGTTATTATTATAAGCCTTTCTGGTTGCATATTTTCAAACAGCAAAAAGAAACCTGTTACTCACTGCTCATTAAATATTATTCAGCCCAAAAACTACAGTAATGAGAATACACCCAAAAACACCTCTAGCACATTGGTGGGTTTTGTAGAAGAGAAACATGACTAGTGCCTAAATCCACAACAGACGCTACTGCATGAACTCACTGGTGCCTTTTTCTGTAAGGGTCACTTTTCAGCTTCTTGCAAATTTTAAGCTGGCCACAAAAACAAAAATGAAAATAAGTCAATCATAAACATAATAATAAAAAGATTATGAATACCTTTTTTAAAAAGGTTGCACACTCTTGTATTTCGAGTATTATTGGACCACTTTTGCTTTGATTATGGCCATGGCATCGTTTAGATAAGTTTATGCAGTATCACAACATTTATTTTCCATCCAGAGTCGCATTCATTTCTCTCTAAGATCTTGTACGGATGATGGGAGAGTCAGACCTTTCTGTCAGATGGGGGATAGGAGTGTGAGATGAGTGTGTCAAAGCCTTTGCCAATGATTCTCAATGGGGTGAAGGTGTGTACTCTGTGTTGGCCAATCCATGTGTGAAAATTATGTCTCATGCTCCATTAATCACTCTTTCACAATTTGAGTCTGATGAATCCTGGCATCGTCATCTTGATACATGCCCATGCCATCATTTAATTAAAAAACCCATTAAACTCTCTTTACACTGTGTGCCTGGAAATGCTTTTTTTTTTCTGGCTTGGCAGTGTATTTTACCAGTCAAAAGTTTGGGCACACCTTCTAATTCTTTCCTGATTTTTACTTTTTTTTCTATATTGTAAAACAATGCTGAAGGTATCCAAAATATACAATAATCTCATTTGTACCGTTGATATTGAGATTTGCTACTTATACACATCTCAAAGCCTTCATTGTGGCTCTAATCTGAGGTGCTGTTAATCTGTGATTTTTGAGACTGGTAACTCTAAATGAATTTCTCCTCTGCAGCAGAGGTACGTTGTGGTCTTGCTTTCCTGGGATGCTCTTCATGAGAGCCAGTTTCGCAAATGCACACTGTGGCCCCAAAAGTATTGGAGCTACAAGGTCCATTTTTTTTTTCTTTTGCTTTGAGGTGAAAACATCTGGGTTTGAAATTAAAAGAAGAATACGATACAATAGATAAGATTTTCCTGTGCTGATATTTATATCTAGATGCGTTATTTCGGATGGTTTCCTAATTCAGTTTCCTCTATGAGATGTGAAATTTGTGCTTGGTCAGAGTAAAGTCTGTGGATTTAAAACCTTCCATTTTTTTGTCATGATGAAGTCCTTTAGTGCATTGGCAGCATGTCTATTAAGCCTGGTAAGAACTATTAATTGTTTAAACAGTTAATCTAACAGGCACACCCGGGAAACAACAAACACGTCAGAGATGTGTTCCAATATATTTTAGCACTTGACTCATGGGTTATTTCAAATGTGATATTGAAATTGTGATATGTTATGTTGTTTAAAACATCTAGAAATATTGTCAAACAAAATCTCCTAGTATTAATCTTTAAATGTAATAAAATATATCAGACCACAATTTTGGACACATGCATGAAAAAAAAAGTTTGGATGTTTAGCTAAACTTAAAATGCAGTGTTAATGCGTATTCATTAAAAAAAAAAAAAAACTTGTGCAACTTAGTCACTACTCACCTCGTGATACTGTATGTACAGCCCTCAGCATAATTTCACAACTTAAAATAGTAAAAGGCAAAATCCTGCAACATGCCCAAATAAAAGAATCTTTTCCTCTTAGCACCCTGTTTCCCCACTATTAGTCAGAGAAAGCTCTGACAAATCCACAGAACCCTAAACAACCTCTGCTTGGTCTAGAGCACTGCGAACCATATTTGTGTTCCATACCAAAACACACTGCTCCCAGTGTTTGCCCTCAGACATTTGCTTTTTCAGGGCATGCTATCGGCAACACAGGAAGTATCTACCAAATATCCTCCATACTCAGAGAACATATAGGAATGGAAGCATTTAATGCACCATAGACATAGCCACAAACAAACATGACAAAGTCTTTTATCTCCTGCTGAGAGCTCCTAACCACACCCTTCTCTAGTTTGGCGAGTTTTAAGTCCATGCTAATTAGATTTATTGTATGTCTATGTCATACATGGCAGGGTGAACTTGTTTATTACCTGTCGCACAGAATGGGAAAAAAAACAGCTCAGATTTCAGATTCATGAAAAGCAAGTACAATTTCACTGGTCTGAAAAAAGTAGAAATCTCTATAAGTTAGAAAGAGGTGTGGTTCAGCATAATACAAGTTTCATGTGCATGTATGTGTTTGTGTGTGCCTGCCTTGTATGAACCCGCAGTCAGTGGTTCCCCTGTCAAGGCATATTACCAGTGAAGCAGAAAAGCTGGCCCATGTGTGAGAATGTGTAGATTCACTGAAAACCAGCTTCTATACACTCCCTCCAAGCCTGCACAGCCACGCAGCTCAATACACACACTCTGACCAAATATGCAACGATGATTCACAAAAGACTGTTTCTTACCTATTTGCACATTAGATAGTGAAGTTTTACTGTAGTTCTAAAAGTTTGCTGAGGCACCGGTAGTGTCATTCTCAAACCTTAGGATATGTACTGTAAGTATGTGAATAAGAACACAGTGTACCATTCAGATCACAACACACAAAACCCTTCCCCCATAGTCATAGTCAAGCAGCTTTTTTTCTCCAGTCAATAATTTTGAATAATTTTAACCATAACATGTTTTCAGCTACTTGATTGATTGATTGATTGAACGATTGATTCATTTAAAAAATAAAAGTATTAAAATGACCCACACTCCTGAGACAACACTGCAAACTCCTGTGCACAAAAACAAATCAAGCAATGTCAGCTAGACTGATCAACTGACTTTTTTTTTTTTTTTTAACAATTTGTACTACTGTATTTGCACACGATTAAAATGTACACATATTAAAAGAGCAAATTTGGAATGCAAAAATTGCACATGCATTGTCTGTCATTCCTGGATACATTTACGAGTAGGCTGTTTATTATTTCATTAACACACACAAAGTTTTATTTCATAACAGGTAACTTGTTTGCACACAGTGGAGGGAGGTAACATTGTTCCTCAGCCAGCCATAATCTTTTTTGAAACAAACATTACAAATTCATGCAAACTAGTGCAGTGCATCTTAAAATAAGATTACTACTTTGCATATATGTTGTCAAAGCGCCAAGAGTTAACAAAGGTACAATTCCAGAGCAGCTACAGTATACTGACTAAACTCGGGCACAAGCGCGTGCGTGCGTACAGTACGTGCGTACAGTACGTGCGTGCGCGCTCGTGTGTTTTTATTGCTGGGGTACAGGCAAGCTCTTCTTCTAACTTCTTCTAACGAAAATCACCTATTAAGCACCAACAAACGTATTTATAACTTTTGCCATATTTGCAGTTTGGTTCAATTTGGACAAATCAGTTTGTCTTCAAAATGAAGATGTAATTTAGAGCTGAAAACACTGTTCTGTCTTAAACACACACACACACACACACACACACACACTTCCATGTCAGTGCAAGTAATGATAAATGCACTAGTGTAATTGTCCATTAAATCTTTAAAACTGACAGAGAAGTTGACTGTTTCCTGAGAGTTAAAAGTCTGGGAAGAGCTCGGACTCGCACACCTGCTGTTCATTTGACTTAATAAATAAAACGTCGACTCTGTAATGATGAGATTAGAATTAAAGAAGGTGTTCCTGGATGATTTATTAATAAGGACATATGACGCCAGGTGAGCGCCGATGCTTTCTTGGCCCGATGACACTTTGCACTGAAGAAAAAACAGTCCCAAACTAAATGCGTAGTACAAGCCAGAAGAACAAACACACTCACCCGAAATAAGTTGGAGATGCTGTAGAAGCTCTGAGCAGCGCGTCAGATCAAAGTCGTGATGTTTATTCGACTCTGCAGAGCTCTTTGATGGTAGTTTGTAGTTACATAGTAGCGAAGTGTACAAAAATGGCTGTGAGACGCCCCCTCCGGCCGCGCGCGCGCGCGCACACACATTAACAGCTGGCGTCACGAGCGCGCGCTCGAGCCTGTTGCATAATCCACATGCTACGCTCCACAAAAATTATTCATTATCCACATAATCCACACGCTGTCTAAAAATCAGTCTAAATGGAATAGAGCACATGTCCTACCTATACCTGGTCTAGATAACCTGCTAAATACAGAAAACAGTGACAAGTCAGCAGGCATAATATTTTATTATTATTATTAATAATAATAATAATAATAATAATGGTCAGCTTGGGTAGTTTCACTCACTCACTCACTTATCATCTATACCGCTTAATCCTGTATTCAGGGTCACGGGGCGCCTGGAGCCTATCCCAGGAGTCTTAGGGCACATGGCAGAGTGCCAATCCATCGCAGGGCACACACACACACACACACACACACACACACACATACACTCACTCATTCCCACACTACGGACAATTTGGGAATGCCAATTAGCCTAACCTACATGTTTTTGGACTGTGGGAGGAAACCGGAGTACCCGGAGGAAACCCACCAAGCACGGGGAGAACATGCAAACCCCATGCACACAGAGACGGGAATCGAGCCTGGCCGGGGATCGAACCCGGACCCTGGCGGTGCAAGGCGACAGTGCACCACCGTGCCGCCTTGGGTAGTATCAATGAAAGAAATTCATGGTTACCTCCAACATTCAATCATTTATTCATTCATATTCTATACCGCTTATCCTGTACTAGGTTGCAGGGGCACGAAGCGGGGTACACGCACACACACACACACACACACACACACACACAATGTGCAATTTAGGAATGCCAATTAACTTAATCTGCATGTCTTTGGACTTTGGAACGAAACCTGAGAAAATCCACCAAGCACAGGAAGAAACATGCAAACTCCATGCACATAGACCTGAGGCAAGATCACATCAAACAGAACAAATGAAATACCAAGAAAATAGTAAGAAACTACCCAAATAAGATCATCATGCAGTTAATCTTATTACGTCAGTTTAGGTTGAACTGAACCCCACCTGAGCCCCTGAATATTCACAGTGGTAACTTGCTAAGTGCAAAGTAAAATCAAGGCTTGGATATGCCTGAGGCTTTTGGTTCACAGAGTAATAAAAAGGTGGCTTCCCACTTTATTGTGCAGGAAAGAGCTTAGAGTCTGATAAACCCAGCAAATAGACCATCTCTAAAACTGTTACATGCCACCATGTTTTGCTGTTATTAGGGATTCATGATTAGTATCATGTTTTCATGCAGGAGTGACTATCATATTAATCATGTCTACACGCAGGAGTGATTATGATATTAATCACTTCCACACGCAGGTGTGTGGACATGATTAACAGCATAGTTACTACTGCATGTAGACGTGATTAATGTCATTACAGTTTCTGTCCCAGGGAAATAACACTGTGTATTTTTTGTACATATATATGTTAGCCTACTCAATTCAATAAAATTTTATTTTAACATTGGTCATTGTTGCAAAGCAGCTTTACAGAATAAAAAAAAAAAATGTGTGAGAAAATATGCATATAACAAAATGATCAGATAAAGCCAAGGGTGACCGTGGCAAGGATAAACATGACAATAGGAAGAAACCGTGAGAGGAACCAGACTCAACAGGGAACCCCTCCTCATTTACGTGATATCAGATAGCAGGAGTGATCTGGTCAGGATTGATCTGCAGTCATACTGAGTGTTAGGTACCTGAACGTTCATTATAACAGGAGAGAAGTTTAAGTTTATATGGAGGCCACTTTTGTTATTGGCGCATCAAAATTGTATGTAGTAATTTCAGTCCTGAACTATTAAGTGATTGCAGTCACTCAGAGTTTAGAACAACAGCAACAGTTTAGATTTTTTTTTTTTTGCAAATAATTTTTATTGAACATTCATCATATACAAAAAATAGCAAGAAAATCACTGAACGAAGTACAGTATATTATTATTATTATAAAACAAACTGAAAAGAAAATGTACAGGAAATCTCCACTCCACCCAGAACACAACCAAAAATACACACAAACACACACACATGCACACACACACATCCTCTAGCTAAGATGGATGGATCTTGCATTCATCCTGTACATTCTGATGCATGTTCAAATAATCAATCAGGCATTACCTGTAAATTTGCAAAATAAAAAATAACCAGTCTGGCCTCTGTACAAAATATACATTCATACCACCCCCCCCCCCCCCCCCCCCCCCACACACACACACCATCCCGTCTCTCTCTCTCTCTCTCTCTCTCTCTCTCTCTCTCTCTCGCTATGCATAGCATACAGTACCTGAGCTGACAGTGATCTCAACCCCTTCTCCCTTCCAGACCTGGTGCCCCACTCCTGTTTGGATTCTGTGACTTGGCTTAATGCTGAGGCTGGCCCTGTACGGTCTGCTTGGGATGTGTGATGACCATCCAAATGAGTCTGGTTCCTCTCAAGGTTTCTTCCTATTGTCATCTCAGGGACTTTTTCCTTGCCACTTGTATTTTGTCTCCCGTGGCTTGCTCATCAGGAACAAACAGATAGTTATAGTCTATACTTTTTATGTACATTTTCTAATTTATTTTCATACATTTTCTTTTTTAAAAAAAAGCTACTTAGCAGTTACTTTAACAGTTACCATTGTTAAAAGTGTTTTTATAAGACAGCTGATGTAAACAGAATTGGAATGAATCCCTGGAACAATGCAAAAGAAAGACAGTTTTCAAAAATCAGGATTTCCATCCGCACTTAGGGGTGTGATGCCACACAATATTGTCAGGACGCTGAGTTGGTGGTGGTGCATGGGGTTTGGGTGGGAACTGAACCCAGGCCTTCTGAGAAACCTATCACTGAGCCACCAATGCCCATGTCCATTTTCCAAAATAGCTTGTCAAGAAGTGTTTATCTCCTCTGATAACGCAGCAAATTGCCAATAATTCATTCGTTTTTCTTTCAGTGTTTCCATTCTGATCTCTGATCATTCTGTTTTCTCTCTCTCTGAAAGTGCCATCTCACATCCTCTTCATGTATCGTGAATGAAGCTTAAGAACCGGGATAGGACTGAGGAGAGCGCCACACTGATTTCGGATTGTTAGCAGAAAAACCTGTTTTTCATCTCATTTTGCCTGCTCTGATCTGCTTTCTCAGTGAGATTCAGACCTGTTTATACATGACCTCATTCCAATTCTGTAGGCATCCCCCCTGTGAACCACAGTGTGTTATTGCTGTATGTGTGGAAGACAAGTCTTTAAGACAGGTCTTCATTGGCACACACGTCTTCACAAAAACTGATCTAAAATGTCCCAGTGCCAGTCAATTTGTCTGGTTATGCTCACAGTACAATTTTGCCTAAGTATACCTTTTGTTTCATTAAATAAAATCATAACTTGACTTTATTATTAGTCTTTACAGTATGTGTAGTGACTGTGATTTGTGTTGCAGATTGAAGTATTGTTAAAGCTGCTTTTACAAAAAAGAATAATCAACACCTTCTGACCAACCAGACAGAAAGTGGTACATCATCATAGAATTATGGATATATATGATATTATGCTATTTGACCACACGATGGCGCTATTGACCCATCAACACGCCTTTAACTATAGACTTGTGTTACTATTCTATTTGACCACATGATGGAGCCATTGCCTCGTTGACGTCCCTGTTATCTCTGAGTCCTGTTGATATTTGATGTTTCAGTTCATCCCAAATGTGTTCAGTGGAGTTGAGGTCAGGGCTCTGTGCAGACCACGTGATTCTTTCCACTTAAGTCTTTCCTAGGCATGTATTCATGGAGCTTACTTGTGAAATTGGGTCTAACTTAGTGGGAAAAGTTTGCAGAAGAACTACATATGGGTGTGATAGTCAGGTGTCCAAGGCGGCACGGTGGTGTAGTGGTTAGCACCGTCGCCTTGCACCGCCAAGGTCCGCATTCGATCCCCGGCCAGGCTCGATTCCCGTCTCTGTGTGCATGGAGTTTGCATGTTCTCCCCGTGCTTGGTGGGTTTCCTCCGGGTGCTCCGGTTTCCTCCCACAGTCCAAAGACATGTAGGTTAGGCTAATTGGCGTTCCCAAATTGCCCGTAGTGTGTGAATGAGTGAGTGTGTGTATGTGTGTGTGCCCTGCGATGGATTGGTACCCTGTCCAGGGTGTACCCTGCCATGTGCCCTAAGTCTCCTGGGATAGGCTCCAGACCCCCCGTGACCCTGAATACAGGATTAAGCGGTATAGATGATGAGTGAGTGAGTGAGTGAGAGTCAGGTGTCCACAAACTTTATGACATATACATAAAACTTTATGGCATATATGTAAACATGGGCATATAGTATATAGTATATAGTATAAATAGCTTAAGGGCCAAACTTATGCAACTTCTGGTTGAATACACTGTTCACGCTGAGAAAATACCATTGTGTTACCATTAAGAGTATATCTTTTCTACCTGACGTCTGCACGCTTCCTACTCAAAAGTGTGCTGAGTTTTTGAGCATGTATTTTCAGTGTTCACTTTACTATTTATTAAAATTCCTTTCGTCATGCAGGACATCCGAGCCAGCACAGCATAACATAATTGCAGAAACGCATTCACCTGCAGCACCATGTTAAAATGGAAGGTGTCCCAGATTAGTAATACAGGCCAGCATATGGCATTCCCCTCTTCGCCCACACTTCTCCCAGGGAGGGCAGGAAGCCACAAGCTCGTATAACAGCCAGTTCTTCGGTCTATATCCCTTTGCCCCAACTATTGCTCCATGCCATGACCTGTCACCACTCAGAGACAATAACAACAAGACTCTGGACATGTAATCTTTATTATGATTTATTGAACGAAACCCTGTCCTCCTGGTTTTACTTATTGATGATGCACTTCAAAAAATATTCATTAATTACCCATCCACCTGGGCGCTAGACAGGCTGCATGTAGAGAAAGACTCATTAGAAAGGAGAATATGATACATGGCATTAACAATTGCACCCTTGTGGGGCCTGAGACTGAGACCATGTATTGTGTTACGTTCTTGTGGATTGTGGATTGTGTTATGCCCGAGTGCTTTGAGGCGTGCTGTTGTTTCAGTAGTATTTGTAATCCATAGAGCTATTTCTGCACCAATACCTTTAAAAGAAAAAGAAAAAACAGTTAAACAACATGTTCATATATTAAACTCTAGACAAATGTGAAAAGATCACAAGTGGTGATGCACATGATTTTTTCCCTACTCTATAATACTCTATAATAAGATGTGTATACTGTATAAATACTGTAGATGTACTGCAGGATTCACAGTCAAACCTGCATTTGCGGGGGAAAAAAACTGAAAATGCAAGAGGGAAAAGTGTCATTTTACATCTAGTATAAAAGATAATGCTTTAGCCTAAGAAACCAACCTGAAAAACACCCTTTATTATTTTCTTAGTCTAAGAGACAATGGGAGTACTAGAGCACAACCTGAAAGGAAATATGAGAAAGAAATATGTGAAAAATCAAATTACATTAACCCCTAAAATCCCAAGTTATACACACATGAACAAAATTGTTGGTACCCTTCGGTCAATGAAAGAAAAACTCACAATGGTCACATAAATAACTTTAATCTGACAAAAGTAATAATAAATAAGAATTCTATGAATGTTAACCAATGAAAGTCAGACATTGCTTTTCAACCATGCTTCAACAGAATTATTTTAAAAAATGAACTCATGGAACAGGCCTGGACAAAAATGATGGTACCCCTAACTTAATAGTGTGTTGCACAACTTTTTGAGGCAATCACTGCAATCAAACAATTCCTGTAACTGTCAATGAGACTTCTGCACCTCTCTGCAGGTATTTTGGCCCACTCTTCATGAGCAAGCTGCTCCAGTTGTTTCCGGTTTGAAGGGTGCCTTTTCCAGACAACATGTTTCAGCTCCTTCCAAAGATGCTCAATAGGATTGAGGTCAGGGCTCATAGAAGGCCACTTTAGAATAGTCCAATGTTTTCCTCTTAGCCATTCTTGGGTGTTTTTAGCTGTGTGTTTTGGGTCATTGTCCTGTTGCAAGACCCATGACCTGCGACTGAGACCCAGCTTTCTGACACTGGCCAGCACATTTCTCTCTAGAATCCCTTGATAGTCTTGAGATTTCATTGTACCCTGCACAGATTCAAGACACCCTGTGCCAGATGCAGCAAAGCAGCCCCAGAACATAACAGAGCCTCCTCCATGTTTCACAGTAGGGACAGTGTTCTTTTCTTGATATGCTTCATTTTTCAGTCTGTGAACATAGAGCTGATGTGCCTTGGCAAAAAGTTCCATTTTTGTCTCATCTGTCCATAGGACATTCTCCCAGAAGCTTTGTGGCTTGTCAACATGTAGTTTGGCATATTCCAGTCTGGCTTTTTTATGATTTGTTTTCAGCAATGGTGTCCTCCTTGGTCGTCTCCCATGTAGTCCACTTTGGCTCAAACAACGACGGATGGTGCGATCTGACACTGATGTTCCTTGAGCATGAAGTTCACCTTGGATCTCTTTAGAAGTCTTTCTGGACTCTTTTGTTACCATTCGGATTATCCGTCTCTTTGATTTGTCATCAATTGTCCTCCTGCGGCCACGTCCAGGGAAGTTGGCTACAGTCCCATGGATCTTAAATTTCTGAATAATATGTGCAACTGTAGTCACAGGAACATCTAGCTGCTTGGAAATGGTCTTATAGCCTTTACCTTTAACATGCTTGTCTATAATTTTCTTTCGAATCTCCTGAGACAACTCTTTCCTTCGCTTCCTCTGGTCCATGTTGAGTGTGGTACATACCATGTCACCAAACAACACAGTGACTACCTGGAGCCCTATATATAGGCCCACTGACTGATTACAAGATTGTAGACACCTGTGATGCTAATTAGTGGACACACCTTGAATTAACATGTCCCTTTGGTCACATTATTTTCAGTATTTTCTAGGGGTACCATCATTTTTGTCCAGGCCTGTTCCATGAGTTTATTTTTTTAAATAATTCTGTTGAAGCATGGTTGAAAAGCAATGTCTGACTTTCATTGGTTAACATTCATAGATTTTTTTAATTATTACTTTTGTCAGATTAAAGTTATTTCTGTGACCATTGTGAGTTTTTCTTTCATTGACCGAAGGGTACCAACAATTTTGTCCATGTGTGTATTTAGTCAAACTATGTTATTGAGAAGCTAAGAATAAACAAATAGGAAAGATGAATTGGTTTATGGAATGTATTTCTGGATTCTGATGAGTTATTGGTTTTACTTAAAAACAAAACAAAACAAACAACAACAAAAAAAACATAATGAGAGCATTATGAGCATTTGAGCCATAACCTTCTGTTCAGCTGTTCGTTAAAAAGTCACTCTGTTTCTGGGAAGCAAGTCATTAAGAATTTGAGTTCTTTTCTAATTCCAGGTAAAACGCTAACCATTACATTTTACAATGGCTTTTATAACCTACTGATATGAAGGTGATGACAGTTTAATAGTTTCTATTAAACCTCCACAATTTCTTATCACAAAAGTGTCTAATCGTTTACTGTACTGTATATGCTGACGTTTCTTCATGGAGACATTCAGAATTTCTGTAAAGCTCAGTTAAACTGACCACTGTTTCTTTAAGTTTGCAGACATTATACAAAAGGAAGTGCACTTTCATGTTTCCCAGTAACATGACAAACGCCATTTTCCCTTATGAAATTTCATAAGGAAGAAACATTAGAGAGGCTGGCTAGAAGTTCAGACACCTTTTGGCAATCACCGTACTAGATTCTAAACCTATTTTATGGGACTGTTTTATATAACTTTTTTTTTAAATTCATGCAAATATACATGTACCCTTGCTGTTGTATTTTTTTATGCAGAAATAAAAAGTAAACAAAATCTAGGAAAAATTATTCAATAAAAAATATGTTTATTTACAATGTATGTTCTTTACAGTAGCTTGAACTTATAGCTAGCTAGATATCTTTGGTGAGTAATAACAATATATCTCCAGTGCTTAGCTGTTATCAGCAGACATACAGTACTGTATTAGTTTCAGTTAACACTTATGTTTACAGTTTGGGTGTGGGTTGTAGTAAGAGTTCAGTTTTTTGTTTTTATTCAGATCATGCAGGTATAATTTTTCTTTAAATTTGACATTTAGTTACCCACCATTGTATTAATGATTGTTTATTTAAACTAGAACATTGTTAGTAAACACAGGCTAGTGAGTCTTTTTTATCTTTTGATGAATTGGCAGAGCCGTTTATAACAAGCTGTAGTTTTGCTGCCATCCTTTTTTCCATAATTTTCCCAATAAGCCAAGAGCTAGTCCTAAGATTTGATTGGCTTTCTTGATCAGCTAATTGAGGTGCTTGCTGTCTCCTGTGGTGATGATGATGATGATGATGATGATGATGATGATGGTCCCCAGTCGTGAAGAGGAAAAGTGATAGGATTGAAAGGTGATAGGATTGAGATGCCCCTCACACAGTTTGGTTAACAACATGATCCTTGCTATAGCTCCAGGTTTGTTTAGGTGTGGGTGCAGCTCTTTGGTAGTCAAAATATTGTGGATGCTGGTGTACCGTGACCAAATTCAAAAGTTTATACAAATTGTATTTATAATATGCACAACCATACACAGTACGATATGCAGCGAAATGCTTAAACGACACTTTACTACGATGAAAATATTGGACTAGAATTGAATTTAGCTAAAGAATTCTCAATAAAACTGAAATAAACTAAAAATTTAGGCTGCCACTTTAGAAATGTACAAAAGTTAAAGCATAAAATATAATCAAAATAGAAATATATAATATATAATATATATAATATATGTGTGTTAACACATAAACAGAATGAAAGTGCAAACTGTGAGGTATTCAAATCTAAAAATGAAGAAGAGTAAAAATATGGTGTGTGGGTATGACAGCAGCAGTGTGATTGTCCATGTTTCAAACAGCTCAGACCCATGCTGTGGATACGACAGCAGCAGTACGATTGAAACACAAAGTATGACATGATATGTACTGTATGTCAGCAGCAGTATAATTGTCCACGTTCCAAAGGACATGGACAGTCACACTTTTTCACTACTACTGTATAGGTCCTCGTGATCTGAGTGGACCAGGTCTGTAGTCCTTAAGCGAGCTGGATTTTCCTGTTATTGGCACTAAATTCTTTTGGCACTGCTTTATACAGGAAATCCTCCAACTTTCAGCCCCACAGTCTTGCCTGTATTAAGTTTTCTCTCCTCGCTTGGTCAAATGTAATAGTCAAACAGTTAGAAAGAAAGGCTGCAAAGGTAGTGGATTTTGTGCCTTCAGTGGTTGAGTCATAAATGAACAAAGTGATAATGGTTGACATGCCTGACAACTAGGGAACTAGGCTTAAGAAATTATTTATTATTATTTTTTGTTTGTTTTGTTTTTTTAGCTACTCCACACACTTGTAATTATTTCACCTCCCTAAGCTGATTTAATGATTTGCAAAACAGATGACCGGACAATCACAGCATAATAATAGTGTTACAGTACTGTAACAATAACAACAGTAACAATAACAATAAAATCTTCGTGTTTGATGGTGACAACAGACAACCACAAAGTTACAGATATTTCCTGATTATTTGTAATATAGATGCTTTCTTTTAATATGCTTATTTACATCCCAAATTGTAAACAAAAATATACTGTATAATAAATTTTTGCTTTTTGTATCTTAAAAAAAAAAAAAAAAAGTCATAACAATTCCGAAACAAAATTTTACTTGACCCATTACCTTAGCCTTCACAGGTCTGTACTGTACAGTATGTGTTGCCTCAATAAGCCGCTGCCAGTGCTTGTCTTGTTCAACCACTGGCTGCTGTACTTGGGCCAGATGAGTGGAAGGTGGAGGGCACTTCTCTCACTGCGCCTGAGGGCTGTGGATTAGGGGAAGGAGGATATTATATAAAGGCTCTTTGTTTCAGGAGAGGCCGTGTGTGTAGGCCAACTCTGTAGACACTGCTGAGTGACAGGGTTTGTCTCAGTGTAGCCATGGCGCTTGCTTGTCTGTCACTTACCCATAAGCCTCCGTCATCAAACACACAAAGGCCACGATTATAACTCTGATTACTCTTATGGTGACAGCGACCAGAAAAAGCCAAAGAGCACCCAAACCACACTGTGTTGACTTACTGCAGCTTTCAGACTTCTCTTGGAGGGTTAGGGTTTGGCTCCGGGAGGCAGAACACTAGAGTCTATGATCAGATTTTCATAGTTTAAAAAGCATCATGCTGGCTGAAAAAAAAATGTTTGGTGTCAATTACAGTTCACTCTATTGCTCGTTAAAGGCTTTATGGTAATAAAAGTCTTTAGTGATAAAACAATGTGATAAAAATAACACGTTTATGTGAAACCAGGTATAAACATAGGTTAGTGATCTCAAGTTACCCTTACCAAAAACTCTTAGCACACAGTATACAGTATTTTATTACAGGTACATGAATTATATACTATATGAAATCCTATATTAAATACTCACGCTAATGTGAAAAGGTTTTGGCTTTACCAGAAGTTGCCACGACTAATGTAAAACCAACCTGCATATAAATACCAGTATCTAAGTTGTTCGTTAAATTATCTACTTATTATACACCAAATAATTAAGTAAGAATGAGGAAAAAACCTTTCCCTCTTGTCTGACTTAGGATCAGGTAAGCCTGCATAAACCGTCTTAGTGCTTACATAGAGAAACACACAATCTACAGTATTTTCCATCGGCAGGTTCAAGGCATTCCCATAAAAAGCCTCCCACACTAATGCCAGATGAAGTGATATAGGGGGGAAAATGGTATAGAAAACCAACATGTTTGGAATTAATGTAATATTCAATCTTATTATTACTTATTTATATTCATAATCAAATAAATTGAATAAAAGCAGAAAAATACAGTAGGTGAAATTAAGACTGGTATACTGTATGTATATGTATGAATTGTATATATGTGTGGGTATGTAAGCATGTGTTTAGCACAGGTCAAACATATCAGTGTTTTTATATACTTGTAAGGCACTTGAAATAATGAAATAAAAAAAAATCATAATGCATTGGCATGCCATCATCAACATATATGATTACCATCATAAGACTGCTCACATGCTTCGTGGAAGAACACTGAGATAATGGAAACTTTTGAATAACACCATTTAAAACTGTGTTTGGGGAATTCTAGGCATTGTAGAAAACTGCTAATGAGTCAGTAGGGACAATTTTATATTCAAAAATGTATTAAATCATAAAGCAGTCCCTGAGCTGACTGAAGCAATGAATCTAAAATTAAGTGTAAAATTAAAGTTTTGAAAATAAAACTCTACATTAGGCACTTCTCTAATGCATTCTCTGTACTTAACCTTACATACATTACATTACATTACATTAACCCCACCTAGGAAGATCTAGAACGGAAACCCAAAGCCTTTCATGTAAGCACATCACAGAATAGCGATGTGGAAAAACTTATAATCTTTTATTTTGGATTTACCGCTATTACTGTTCATGTGCATTAGTTACATTTAACTATACAGTGGAACCTTGGATTACGAGCATAATTCGTTTCGGAAGTGAGCTCGTGTTCCAAAACACTCGTAAACCAAATCATCACTTTCCCATAAGAAATAATGAAAACTCAAATTATTCGTTCCACAGCCCCACAAATTAAATACATAAAAATAATTTATACAATCTATAAAATGAAAATAAAACAAATTAATCTGCACTTTACCTTTAAAAAAAAAAAGTACAAATAAATCCCGACAGATAAGTGTTTCCGTTGGTGCGCGCAGGCGCCGTGTGTGTGTGTGTGTGTGTGTGTGTGTGTGTGTGTGTGTGTGTGTGTGTGTGTGTGTGTGTGTGTGGAATTAGCCCCTTCCCTCGCCTCGTTTTACACAGTAAAACTCCTCCTCCCTCTCCCCACCTCGCTTTTTAAGTTTCACAACAAACACACACACACAACATAAACACCGTTTTAACAGGAAAAAAGAAATCTCTCTGAGACTGGGGTGTGCGCATACTAACGGAATCACTTTTTAAGTTTCACAACAAACACACACACACACACACACACACACAAACACAGCGGAAACACCGTTTTAACAGGAAAAAAATAAATCTCTCTGACACTGGCATGAGAGCATACTAAAGGAATCACTTTTTAAGTTTCACAACAAACACAAACAAACAACGGAAACACCATTTTAACAGGAGAAAAAATCTCTGAAACTGGCGTGAGCATACTAAGGGAATCACTGCGGTAAAGTAAAAAAAACAAAAACAAAACAAATGAACAAGAGTGACGATCGGTGTCAAAATAAGAGTCGCATGCGTGATACATGATACTTGGCGCTCGTAAACTAATACTTGCTCGGTTTCCGATCAAAAATTTATTAAAAATCTTTGCTCGGTTTGCGGAACACTCGTAAACCACGTTACTCGCAATCCGAGGTTCCACTGTAATAATAACTGGTCAATTACTATTCAATTAGCAAAATCAATCCTACTGCTGCCTGTGAGTGGTTGCACCAAATGGCATGATTGCAGTTACAGACCTGTATACTGTATAAAACATGGCATGGATAAAGAGTTTCTAACTAAGATAGAAAATGAAACCAAAATTTATTCTGCCGTTTCAACAGAAACCAAAGACAGGAAGTGGCATAAAGTAGACATGACTGCTCAGTCTCCAGCCTCTGCCATGTTTAAGATAAAGAAAGGAGCAGGAGGAATACAAAGCACCTACAGTACACCCGCGCACTCACAGAATTCCACATATAAAGATTACACGAAAGACCTTTTCTAATTTTATCCAATCCAACATTGACATAATTGTGTACAACTTCCAATCAACAATCTCATGTGAAAATTGGTTGATGAGAACTTCAAATGCTTTATGAATTTTTTATTGTTTATGAATTGATTATGAATAAAGGTTAGTGGATATCCATTACTTTAAATAACTAAATCTAAATGATGTTTAAAATAAAGGTTACTGACTGATTCACTTGGAGAGACCACAAACTTTTAGACAACAGGCATGGCAAAAGTAGTGAACTAAATTAATGATAATGAACAGCTGAATAATGGACAATGTAAATGTAGGCATGGCCTTAAGCAAACAAAGGCATTTCACCTTAATATTCAAGTTACCAGAACAAGAGACACATTATACCATGACTGTTCTCTGGTTAAATTATGATAGTCAGCAGGGATTATTGTAATAAATGAAACTTTGCCATAAAAGACCACCATCTTTATATGCTGGATTAGCAAATTTAAGACTGTTGATGCATCAACAAAGATTGTTGGTGTTACACTTTTGAAAGATTTATAAAAAAGCATTATGATGTCTAAAACAGTAGGAGATTATTTTATATAATTGTATTTTTAAATATAAAAAAGACAATTGAGGTAGAATATTGTGTACTCTATAAATGTGCTTTTTAATAAGATGTTTCATAGATCTTTTGTAAGACAACAAGAAAGACACACTACTCTAAGTAAGAGTTGAAAGGCACTTGAAATAGTCATTGAGGTCATAAGTTTCAGTTTCAATGGCAAAATGCATTGATTGTTCTGCTCACATTTAACAGAGAATCTAACTTTTTTTTTTTTTGCCTCAAAATAGGTGCAGTACAGTTTTGGGCAGAAACATGTACAAACAAGCCCAAAAACTTGGTGCATATACTGTAATATAGGTATAAGGTCCATGTTTTAAGAGACTGTACTCATCCCATGTTGAATTTTACTCTCCTCGAGTTTTTCCTCAAGACACTGAATGAGGACAGGGTCCACTTTGGGATCAAACTTGTTTGCAAACCAGTGGCCATCGTTCAACAGCCACCTAAGTTCTGCAGCACCATAAATGCAAACACTACGCATATGTGTTCCAGTGCAAGGGGGGTACAAAGACCCTTCCAAATAGTTCCATTTTACTAGACGGGTTTTACTCTTCAAATCGGTAACATCGGGCTCCGACCTTAGGATCTCTCCGGGCACTCCAGGCACTCGTGCCAGCGTGGCCCAAAAGTGCTCATCCGGAGAGTAGGTGTCAGCTGACCACTCGAAGAAGTCTTTTGCCAGCTGGCTAGTCTGAACATACTGGACAAAATCCCGAGAAAGGACAAAATAGGCACTTCCAATAAACATTTCAATGTCGTGAGGTGGAGGGCTTTTTGCAGCTGTAGTTCTAACCGGTAGCTTCTGATACTCATATGGGACGTCTTTCAGTTCGTGTTGAAAGCTGAAGCGTTGTCTCTTTAACTCACTGGGTCGGCTCGACTCCAACATGTTTGCACCCTTCAACGTTTTTAGTTCCTGCACCAGCTCATAGTTGGACTTGAGTGGGAAGTCTTGCCCACAAAGATTGATAGCATACTTCCATCTGACCTCTGACCTCATTAGGTCCGACAGGCAATTGAGATCTGCGCGGAGTCTTGTGATGTGTGCATACTGCACTGATTCCAGCTTAGAGGCGATGAATATGTTTGGGAAACATTTGGCCAGGTTTTCCACCCCGGCGATGAAGGATTTCGAGGACTTCTGATCATAATGTATGCAGTATATGTTGTGCGGTGCATAGATGGCCCTGATAATCCTCTCTACCATGGGCATATTCTTATGCACTACTAAAGAGTACGCCAGTGGGAAGTCACGCTCCTCATTAGTCACGGGGATGCCATTGTAACCTCTCGCGGATAGGTATTTTGAACAGTCCTCAGTGAAGGACACAACACTCTCATCATCCAAATCCACAATGTCTCTGCGCCTTATCTCCAAAGACTTGCCAATTTCTACTGGATCTAGCTGATAAATGGCAGTGCAGTCAATGGCATCTTTGTTAGGCTGAGAATTGGATGATCTTACTGTAATTCCATAGGGCTCGACGTAAAATCGCTTTTTCAACGAGACCTTTACGTAGACAAGCTTCAGGACACACACAATGGACAATGACACAAAGAGCAGGTAGAGTTTGTACCTTCGCTTATGTAAAGCAGCGCATCTCCCTTTCATTCTGTGGGGAGGGAAAAAAAAGTCAATGTCAACGTAAAATGGAGTCACATATATTTGTATCAAAATCATTATGCTTCGGTAAATTATTTAAGTTTATACAGTATCTCTTAGCAGATCACATAGCAGATAAAAAGGATGTACAGAATAAACATGTACCATCTGTGTGGTGACCTAATTATCAGTCAAACCCTTCACAGTTTGACTAACACAATGTGTTTGAGATGTCTCTCTCTTAAAAATAAATAAATAAATAAATAATGTCACCAAGAAAGTACTGTTAAGGGTTATGTACGGTTAATAAACTGTCTATTTCACAGCAAACAGCATGTCCTTATAAACATAAGACCTGCTCAGCTAATGGAAACTTTTTCACATCATGTGTGACACCCACCTTGCACTTGCGTTGTCTCACTTCTTTCTTGTAACGTTCCATCAAAAAATAAATAAATTAATTTAAAAAAAAAGAAAGAAAAACTTGAACAAACTGAAATGGCTTCACCACTGGACTCAAGCTGAACCTAAAACAAGAAGAATGTGTAATAATCCTGGATCATTATATTTTACAGCATATACAGTATGCACACATGCTATTGTGAACGCATCAGTAACAGAAACTGGTATAATGTATATTAATAAAAAGAGGCTGAACAGCTGCTTCTTTCAGCTCTCTTATACTCTCTATCTCTCACACACGGATGCTGCATCAGACTCAGAGTCGGACAGAAATTGAGTTTCTTACATGGCTCTGCGGATTTATAATGACATTAACTATTTTTTTTTGGTTTGTTTGTTTTTAATAAATGAAATACTTACGGTTGTGAGCGCGAGCTCCTCTTCGCCTCAGAGTGAGCGTGAGTGCAGCGCGTGAGAGTGATATCCGCTACTGCTGTGCTCCCAGAGCAAACGGGGCGGGGCGCGTTGTGATATGGGCGTGGCAATCAGTGAGGTCTACACGCTCAAGCCACGCCCAGTTACTATACAAGTACAGTGACCGAGCTCTTTGGGGAAAAAACCGCAATAAGTACAAAAAAGTAAAGGGAAATTTGCTCAGTGGTTGATTTTATGAAAGCACAGCTCAGGTTTTCATCCAAAAAACAAGTTTAATCATCAAAACACCTTCTCTTACATTCCAAACAATCTGTTAACAGCTTCTTTTTTTTTTTTTTTTTTACTGAACATGAACATGCATTACACAGCAACACAAAATGTATAAGATTCAAAACCTTTTTTTTCTTGCAAGTTCTAGTATAAACAAACTTTCCAACAAAGTTTTTAAAAGCCCCAGTCGTCGCTGTTCATGAACGTCTCCCAGTAACTGTCCATTATGTATGATGGCAGGAACTCTTCGTTACTAATCAGTCGGATGGAAGTGATGCTCATAAAAGGTTCATTCCTTAATGGTCCTAATATATAAAAAAAAAGAAAAGAAAAGAAAAAAAAAAGGTCTCATTTACATATCTGCATCAATCTTTATTGATATAGATTTGAGGGACAGTGTTAAACAATCTGATAGAAAAAAATAAAATTATGATGACTGATATTTACAAATATTATATTATATAAAATATTTGACACAAGAATAGACTTTAATAAACTGTATTTTCCTCTGGGCACTCCGGTTTCCTCCTATAGTCCAAAGTCTAGCAGATTAGGCTGATTGGCATTCCCAAATTGCCCGTAGTGTGTGTATGTGTGAATGCCCTGTGATGGACTGTCACCCCGCCTTGTGCCCAAAGTCTCCTGGGATACCTCCCTCCCACAATGACATGGTTTAGAAGCGGTATAGAAGATATATGAATGACTGTAAACTGTATTTTACAAAAATGTGTAACTGATATTTTATAAAAAAATAGATTGAAGTACACAGTTTTGGCATAGTCTTTTATTGAAGCACATCTGCTATTTCTTATCCTACATCTTATGCTTAGCTGTTCCAGTTGTGGATGTGGTGAATTTTTTTCCAATTAAACATGTGCGTTGGATGAAATCCTGGTTTATGGTTAAGCTAACACATTTTGACAAACATTCAATCATGTTTTGTTTACACAAGAGAAATTCACAGAGCAATAGCCCCAAAACTGGTCTTTCCTATATGAAATTCAAATGACTGTGAGCAATTATTTAATCTTTAACCCACTGAACAATTCCCAGGACCCACGAGTGGGGTCTAGTCTTTCATTCCTCATAACTTTTAAGTAGGTTTACTGTAGTTATAAATTAATTTACTTTCCCCAATAAAAGAAAAACGACTGACTTTAAGGAGTTAAGGAGAAAGAGACATGCTCAGAATCTGACAGTGCTGAAGGTCTTCTGGGGCATGTGGCAACTTGTTGACAGGCAAAGTAGACAGGACTGCAATATGTAAAGCAGTGTGCTAAAACCTGAATTCAAATTTGTGTTTTTTTTTTAGTTCTTTTACAAAGATACCACCATGTCTGAAGCACAGTTGTGGAGAACCGCTCTCAGCCTGGTCAAAGCCAACAGCATCATAGAGGCTGAAGAAAATATAAGCTGTTTATGGCATAATTGGTGAGAGAAATGGTGGTTAAAAATTTTCATCTAGTAAAATAATAATCAGTTCTTTTGAATATGACTTTAACTGTAAGCAACAGCAGTCAGACACCAGCAACAATATACAAACAGAAATGCCATTTCTCACACTTGTTCATTAATTCCTTTTATTTAAATAACTCTCATTTACTGTTAAAAAAGGAACTAGTGATGCCATTACTTCAGTGTATTATGTACCACAAGGTATGTATACAAATCAACCCATATACTGTATGTCAACTCATTACAGGGCACAGGCACATACATACATACAGTACAGTACATACATACACAGTCATATGCAGTACTAAGGGCAATTTGACTAATAGCCTAATCAGCCTACACCTGGACTGGCACCCTGTTCATGCCCTAAGTCTCCTGAGATAGGCTCGAGCACCCCCAACCCCCCCCCCCCCCCTACCAACCCTAAATGGTATAGAAGATAAAAGTTAATGAATAAATGAATAAGCACCCTACAACACCCATATTTGGACTCTGTGAGACAACTGGAATACCCAGAGGACACCCATCAATCATGGGGAGAGCATGCAAACTCCAGACAAACAGAGTATAAACAAAATCTTCTAATAAAAAAATTAAAAATAAACTTGCCAGTTGCTCCACAAGCTCTGAGGCGGATACCTGTCTGCTCTGGTTCTGCTTCTTTAGACATCCCCGTTGTGATTTGGGACTGACCACAGTCAAGCTAGAAATAGTTAAAGTTGAAAAATTATTAAATAATTAAATAATACCTACATTACTGTAGTTGTGGTTCATAAATGTTACATACTGAATTAGGTGCAGAACCAGCACGGCTTCCAGCACGGCTTCCTGCAGTCTTCCTCTTATTCCCTCTCCTGAACGTGTCAGGTGGTTGTACATGAACCGGTTTATCTAAAAAAGCAGTGTACTAAATGTAGTTGTGTAAAACTGAGCAGAAACAAAATACTAATGAGCTTGTAGGAACATTATACTCTGAGTGTCTTTTTACTATTATTAATATTTTTTTTTATTATCTTTTTTACAGTTTGATGTGCTAACTAAAAGATGGTTTCCTTGCAAAAAGTGCTAGCTTGCAATTCTAAGCCACTAGCTGCAGTGGTGTCAATTGTTTTCACAATGACCTACAGTATAATCATGCAGCTTCCTCACTGCATATAAAGCCACGAATTCCTAGAGACCCATTGTTCAATGAATAAAGGGGGTTGCTGTCTGTTCCTGTTTTGGTTAAAGTTGCTTGGTGGATTAATCTGGGTCATTAACCTGACAATGAAAGATTAATTCTGTGAGTGTTTCCTTAGCACAGTATATTTCTGCTGCAACACTGTTCGGAGTGCCTGTATTAAAGCATTACTGTGAAAGTTGAATGACAGCAAAGATGTTTGATTTTGTTGGCTCTCTTTCTCACAAGAAAGCTGGCCCGTGACTGTCTTCTTCGATAATGCCTCCACGTCCTCATAGGCTAACCTCATGGTTCGGGACTGACAAGACTCCAGCTAGAAATGATTCAAAGATTTAAGGCTCAATCACTATGAGCGTTTACAGTGTTGTAGCTGAGATTATTCAAATTTATTGTACATACTAAACAACAACGTGCGGAAACAGCACGTCTTCTTGCAATGTTCCTCCTAACATTTCCCCTAAAGGAGGCAGGTGGTTGTCTGCAAACCTGATGATCTGAAGAAAAAGAGGAAGACGGAAAAGAAAAGCCTTAATTGTAGTTGTGTAAAACTGATTGAAAACATTCATGACTGAAATATTCTGCCCATCTCAGGTGCACACATCTCCAGCAGAATTATAATACCTTTCTGTATTTCTTCACAGTGCAACATTTCAGAGTCTTGTTTAAAAGAATCAGTTGGTTGCCTGTGAACAACGGGAGATTTTCTGAATGTCAAGAGTAGCTCTTTGATGATCTCGTGTTTTGCAAGGTCCATTGCACTCTGTCCGCATGAATTCTTATCATGAGGATTTGAGCTGTATTGAAGAAGAAGCATCACCACCTACGAATGAACACTGAGTTTTTACTGCTTGTAATGGCAGGCACCTTTATGTCTGGTCCAAGGTGAAAAGTTTTGCATGAATGGAAATGAGTGTTGACAAAATCAAAGTAGTCAAAGGACAACCTGAAGATTCTTCTAAAATATTCATTATAGCAAAAATATTCGGTGCAGCCCAGGCACACCAGTTTTAACTAACAATTGCACAACTGTATTTCAGTGATATTCAACACGTCTCTCTAAAAGAAGGAGCACAACAAACAATCTTTTTTTCCCTTTACCTCGTATTTACCATACATAACCGCATTGTGAAGAGGCGTGATTCCTTCCAGTCCCCTGCTATTAACATTTGCACCTGCACGCAAAAGTTCCTCCACCACATCTGGAAAACCTCCGACACTGGCCTCATGAAGTGCTGTCCATCCTGACAATGCAACATAAGTTATTATAATTATATGCAGTTGTTATGTACACTACCGCTCCAAAGTTTGGGATCACGTTCTAACTCCATGGTTGCTCCTGATTTTTATTTCTTTCTACATTTTAAAGCAATGCTAAAGGCACCCAAAATATGCAATAATCTGCTCTGAACAGATGTAGCTCTGTCTGCTACTTATGCTCTGTAAAGCCTTTATAACAGCTTTATAAGTTTTGGTCTTGCTTTCCTTGGATGATCTTCATGAGAGCCAGTTTCATCATGGAGCTTAATAGGTTTTGCAAATGTACTTGACAGTACCGTTCCGTGTCCCTCCGTATCTTAAAATAACAACGGACTTATTATTGTTGTTGTTACCTAAGTCCATATGTGTTATTTCTTAGTTTTGAGATCCCCAGTACTGATGTGGAAAATAAATGACTAAACAAAAACGAAGAACTTTGCAAGTGTTCCTAAACTTTTGAGCGGTAGTGTACTGTACTTCTCCAACCCCTTCTGTGATGTGTTATTTTGTGCCTCTAGCTCACCTGCATTATCAGCAATATTAATGTCTATTCCAGCTTTAATTAACCTTTTAACCGCTGTTAGGTTTCCTTTCTTGCAGGCTTGATGGAATAGAGTCCCTCCTATATTTTGAGCTTACATAAGTTAGATGCATAATATATAACTGACTTATTTATAGGGGGAAAAAATTGAAGTGAATGTTACCTGCATCAGACAAACCAGCCTGGTTTGTATGTTTTCCGAGTTTATGTTTGTATTGGTTCTTTTTGCACTGGCTCAGTGTAGCAGGGCTTGAGCCCCCCTCATTTTCCACAGTTTTCTGAAGACCGTCTTGTTCTGCACTCTCTGTACCTTGACTGTTATCATGTGTTGGAAGTAAACATAAGGGCTTCTGGGACAAGTCGGTCAACATGCTGACACAGCTCTCTGTGTTGTCTGGATCAGTTGTGCTCTCTGTTGGTTCTCCCCTGTTCTGCTCATCGACAGTTTTACACAAGTCATGCTGCTTCTCTCGTCTCCCTTCCTCACAAGTGCTGACTACTGAGGCTGGATTTAACCTTGCTTGAACTGTCACATCATCTCTAACCTTGTCAGTTCTATGTAAGTGTTCCTGCTCTTCAATCACAGTGCAGTCTGAATCGGCTGAACTTTTGGCATCATCAGTTACAACGGCAGAATTATCATCTTTGGCACGCTCCAATACTGATGGCACTGTAGGAATATTAGCCTCTGGGGGAATCTTTCTACTACTATTAATATTGATTTCATCATCTTTTGGGCTTTTACGGCTTGGCGCGCTAACTAAAAGTTGTTTTTCTTCACCTACAGAGCTAGCTTGCAATTCTGAGGCAACATCTTGAGTGCTGTCAAGTACCCTTGATAGTGATCTGCCACTACAGAGACCCTCATTGCATACAATCTCTGCGGAACTGACAGAGCAATGACAACAACTTAATGGGATTGCTTTATCTTCCTGTTTTCCCTGATGTCGTTTGATGGATTTGTCTGGGTCATTACTCTGACAATGAAGTTCTGCAGGGAACAAATCAGCGAGAATGTTTTCTTTAGGATTTTTATATGCAACATTTTTTAGATTGTCTGTATTGGTTTTAGAGCATTTCGAGGCAACACCATTACTGTCAAAGGTCATCGCTGACGAAGATGTTTGATTTTGTTGGCATTCCTTATGATAACTCTGGTTTGTGACGGTCTGATTGCTTGAATGAACAGGTTTTAGTTGCTCATTGGTGGGTTTTAATTGCCCTATCATCTTTAAACCCACCTGAGGCTCTGGACTGCAGGTGAGTCCCTGGTTATGAATTAGCCCTATAAGTAGAGACTGAGATCCGCTTGATTCAGAAGATTCTTCTGAGGATAAAACTTGCTCATCTGCACATGAACCACTGACTTCAGTTTGGCAGGATGTAAGGACCGGAATACTACATTGCTGATACATGTTAATTTGAGCATGTGAGTGATCTGGACTGGAAGAGGAATTCTCACATTCATTTTTGTTCAGTGGAGCTGCTCCATTAGTCCTATCGTTTACAACAGAGATGCCGTTCAGGTCAAAGTTGAGCAAGTAATCTAAAAACTTTTGATCGCTTGCCACTCTCATTCTTCGCGTCTTTTTTTTTGCAACTCCAGAACTGCTCTCCTCCAAAAGAACAGTTTCATGATTGTCTCTAGAACCATCCATGACTGCTTCATCAGTGGTCTCCCTGCAAGAATCTTTCCATTGATTTGGGTTTGTTTTACTAGCACCTGAAACCAAACTCTGAAAAATAGGAATATACAGTATATTTAACTATTAGAAGAAATAATAATGAAAAAAAAACTAGTCAGGTCTATTTGTGTTAATATTATATTATCACTTCTGATATTACCTTCTCTTTCACAGTGTTGTCATTTGCCCTCAATGTATCACCAACTAATCCTAAAAATCATCAACATGTTCAAATAAAACCTGATATACTGTACTTCCCCAATATGTTCTAATAAAACTAAATATATTCATAAAACCTAAACCTAAAGTAGCCTTCTAATCACTTAGATCTAATTAGACCATGGGTGTGTGAATGTGGCAGCTTTCCAGACTGTTTGAAATGTACAGTAGATTATTTAAAGGGAACTAACAAGATTGCGAAGCTGGCACACCCGTTATTATTTCATAATGTTAACTGAAAAAAATATGCTGAGCACTGAAAACATAAACCAATCAGCCATAACATTAAAATCCAAAATATTAAGCCTGATACTGTGTAGTTTCCCCTTTGTGCCACCAAAACAGCTCTGAGCTCTCGAGACATGATCTCTGAAGGTGTGCTGTGGTATCTGGCACCAGGATGTTAGCAGCTGATCATTTAAGTGCTGTACACCGCAAGGTGGGGACGTCATGGATTAGAATTGTTTGTCCAGCACATTCCATAGATACTCAATCGGATTGAGATCTGGGAAATTTGGAGGCCGGACCAACAACCTTGAACTCTTTGTCTGCTCATCCCCATAAACACCAAGCTATGATGTACTGATGATACCTTTCTATCATAGCCAGCATTAACTCTATTTTCAGCAATTTGTGCTACACTGGCTTTTCTGTGGGATTCGATTACATACGGTAGGCAAGCCTTTTGCTCCAAACAGGCATAGAGCCTTGGATACCCATGATCCTGCTACCAGGTCACTGATAAATTGGTAATCAATGTAATGTTATCAGTTCACTTGATTGTTAGTGCTAATGTTAAGGCTGTTCGGTGTATATTTGCAAATTGTAAGTGTAGAAACGACAAAGCAAGGCTTGCATAATATGAAGTACATACTGTAACTCTGATCCTAACAAATACCAATGCACAATCATATTTTTGTGATGTATTGCTAACTGTTTATTTTTGTTTTATAAATGATATTTTAACATCAACCCTTAACAGAAGCAGTAACATGTTAACACAAACATGAAACAATCTACTTGAAAAAAAAAAAAACACACAAGTGAAGGCATTAGTTACAGTTTACAGAGACAGTTCTGGTCATACTAACGGTATGCGGCTCCAGAAAAATCCTGTGTAGCACTTAAAGCCCAGTGTTCAGGAGATGACGATCGAGTCTCGGTGTAATCCACAGTGATATCGCTGTCGGGATCACTGTCTGGGCAAGATACAATGTCAGATCCTGGAGACGCTTGTCCTTGAAGAAGGAAGAACCCATCATTATCTGAGTCTTTTTTTTGGCCACTTTGTTGGAGCACAATTTGAGCTGATGGCTTTGCTAAGAAATAAAAAGATACCACAGTAAGGTACTCTTCTCATGCAATGTATAAACCCATATAATTATTATAAAGCTGTCTCTTGACCTTACATGTTTAATGCTCACATATAATTAATACAGACAGGATATCCTTTTTACCCCTTCCTTGCTATATCTATAATAATAATAATAATAATGCATACCTCCAGGATTTTCAGAGGAAGTGTCAAGTAGTTTTGCTGCATCCAGTGAGTCTGAACAAACAGCTGGACGGACTTCAGCTTCACTTGCCTGCAGATCTTTTTCTGCTTCACCTTTAGCAGTAGACTGTCTTGTCGTCTGAGTAAAACACACACAGAAAAACTGGTATGGAGATCATCCTGTGCAAGTGAAAGAATCAGCAATGCTTTTTTGACTAATACATAAATTCCAAACGTGCTGGATCACAATGATATGAGTAGCTGTTTAGAAGTCTATATGTATGTCAAATCTGAAACACAAAGTTAAGCTGTTCAAGTCTGTTTATCATAGACGACACTGTAGCCTCGCATGTCCAGGTTCGGGCCCTGCCTTCGGGTGAGTGTGCATCGAGTTTGCAGCTTCTCCTTGTGCTTGGACTGCCTCTTCTGTGTACTCCGGTTCCTCCCACAGTCAGGCTAATTGCCATTTCCCAATTACCCATCATGTGTGAGTGGGTTTGTGTGTGTCTGGCCTGTGATAGATTGTACCAGGTGAACCTCCCCTAGCGCCCAGAGTCCCCTGTGATATGCTTCTGGCTCCCTGTGACCCGACACAGGATGAGGAGTATAGAGAATGAGCCAGTGAGAATCTGTTTATTCATCATTATAAGACTGAGATGAATCATTTTCATATTAAACATCATGTATGCTTAATATCTCAAATTAAACCATGGAATGAAACTTCATCACCCAGTGTGATACAGTATATGTAATTTAAAGCTGCTATACTGTTTGTGTTATTTGTACATGCCCAAGAAACCAATCTGCTGATTTGTAGTTTGTGGATATAGTAAAATAGCAGTGGAAATTCAGTGCTCACTTAAAACAGATAATACAGCCTTTCAGTCACAGATAATACAGCCTTTCAATTATGTTTCCAATGTTTTATGGCTACAGAACAGTTAATAGGTCCAGATCCATATCAAGCAAGTTCAAATAAATGTAAATGCTGGATAAAAGGCGTACTGAGCTTCAACTACTTGCAGTTTTTTTTATTTACAAAATCATAAAGTAACTTCAACATAAACTCTAACCACTACTGGATCAATAAAACCACCCCGAAGTGGAAAAAGGCATGACATATGATAGGGTAGATAACAGCCCATCTGTTGAATTATAAATTTTTATAACCTACTACCTACTCATCTCGCACTGAATATGTAGCCTAAACTACGCTACCAGCACATTTCATGGCTCAAGAGTCCTGAGTCATGAATAAATTTATTTAAAGAAGGCTTATCTGAGCTGAGCATGGGCTGGAAGTTCAGCCCATCTGTACTCTATGGTGATGACGTTGAGTCCACCACACAGCTGGTGAGCCTCTGCCCGAACAGAAGAAAACAAACAGTTGATCTAATGTTCAGATATCACAGTCCAAGATAAATAATACCAGATGGCATGTACCAAACACAGCAAGAAATGCTTTGCAGGCTTAGAGTCTCACAATCTTATAAACCTCAACAATTAATAGCAACTTTATTAAAACAACTCTGTTTATATGTACTGTAACTCAGACTAAGAATTCAAATGAATTACATTTTATTTGTATAGCACTTTTAACAATTGACATTGTCGAAAAGCAGCTTCACACAATCAAAAGAATTATCGAGGTTTGTATGAAATATGAATGTGTATGAATCAAAATGATAAGATTGATAAATTGAAGGTTTTGATTTAAAAGCAATGAAAAGAAAAATAAACAAACAAAAAAAGATTCTCTGAATATTTAGTGAGACATTACCAATTTCTGTTAATGATAAATGATTAGGTGTTTTTTTTTGTGTGTTTTAATATTATTTTTCAATCCACTAGATACACTCCATGGCCAAATATATGTGGACACCTAACCATCTCTCACACACCAGTGCTTTTAGAAAATCTAATTCTAAACATTTACAGTATTCACACTTTTATATACAGTGAAACCTCAGATTGCGAGTAACGCGGTTTGCCAGCATTCCGCAAGACGAGCAAAGATTTTTAATAAATTTTGACTTGAAAAACGAGCAAGTCTTGGTTTACGAGTACCGAGTATCATGTAGCACGCATGCGCTTCTTGTTTTGACGCCAAGCGTCACGTGATCACAACTGAGCCAACGTTTTTTCTCTCTCTTGCGCTGCGGATTACAGATAAAACAGTTTTATGTTGTGTGCGTGCATGTGTGAAAGGAGTGGAGGAAGTGTAACTGTGTAAGACGAGAAGAGGAAGAGGGTGAGATGCTCCTTAATTTAGCTTCACACACACACACACACACACACACACACACACACACACACACACACACACACACATACATAGGGCCTGCACGCACAATCGGAAAGACTTATCTGTCGGGATTTCTTTTTACTTTTTTTAAAGATAAAATGCAGATTCATTTGTTTTATGTTTACTTTATATTCTGTATTCATTATTTTTATGTATTTATTTTTTTGGGGCTGTGGAACGAATAATTTGAGTTTTCAATATTTCTTATGAGAAAATTTGGTTTACTCGTATGTTTTGAAATACGAGCCTGCTTCTGGACTCCAAGTTTCCATTGTATATTGCTGTTATAATAATCTTCTACTAGGAAGGCTTTCCACTAGCATGCCTGTTGGGATTTGTGTTCATTCAAGCACAAGTTGGACGTTGGAAGTTGGAAGTTAGCGAGGTCAGACATTGATGTCAGGTGAGAGGGCCTCAGGTGCAGTCAGCATTCCAGTTCATCCCAAAGATCTTCAGTGGAATTGAAATGCATGCGACATCAACTCTTCCAGTCCAACTTTAGCAAACCATTTTTTTTTGGTGCTCACTTTGTACACAGGGGGACTGTCATGATGGAACAAGTTTGGATGTCTTTATTCCAGTAACAGGGAACTTACTTTTGTAAGTCACTCTGGATAAGAGCATCAGCCAAATGCCTAAACGTAAATGTAAATATACAAAGACATCCAAGACAATTGTTTGAAATCCCCAAGGTGATCTATCGAGTGCAGGCCAGTCATGTTCCTCCACACCAAACCCATCCAGGTCTTTATGGACCTTGGTTTGTGCACTGGTGAGCAGTCATGTTGGAACAGGAAGGGGCCATCCCCAAAATGTTCCAACAAAGTTAAGAGCATGAAATTGTCCAAAATGCCTTGTTATGCTGAAGAATTAAGAGTTTGCTTCACTGGAAGGGGTCTGAGCTTAAGTCCTGAAAAACAGGATTAATTAGAGCGGAGACTGCAAGCCACACCTTCTCGTCCAACATCAGTGTCTGACCTTACAAATGCGCTTCTGGAAGAATGGTCATAAATTCTCATAAACAGACTCCTACACCTTGTGGAAAGCGTTGAAAGAGTTGAAGCTGTTATAGCTTTTTGGGTGAAAGCTATCACGAGTTTTGCCCTACCCAAATTTGCATCCACGTAGACAGGAATTCCAGATTAAAACACATTTAAACACTATTTGCCAGGAAACTTAGTCATATTACAAACTGGTAAACAAGTAATAAGCTATCATAACCCTAGAAAGCTGTCATGTCAATGGAGAAAATTTAGCCTCTCTAAATAATGAGGCCACTTGTATCCACCAATGTACACCAATGTATCTTGTTCCAGATGTGGGTTACCACTTCTGGCTGCTGATGACACACAACAGGTTGCTCACTGCACTTTTTTATAGCCCCTGTCAAAAGACATGGTTGTTTGTAGTGAGTTTAATCCTGTACCAGCCTGCCTGTGGAAAAGCTATGCAAAGCAGAGTGAGCTGCTGGACTTTTTTATATTTTAGGATAAAACCAATTTGGAGAGGAAAAAAAAAAATATTACTCATCAAGAGTTATAAAGTCAAAAAGGTTTAAAGATATATAGCTAGATTTGGAGGGCAAGGTGCCTGTCAGGCAAGAGTAGTCACAAGTTGATAAATCCATATTGTGGAGGTCTGACATGTGTACAATACAAGAAAGAAATAGGTATGCGAATTTATTGCAAATACTGGTCAGATCGTATGTCATTACTTGACATTGTTGATCAGTCTCGGTATGTGTGCACAAAGAGATCCATGGGTAGTCAGCACTTATGATAATTAGCAGGGAAACGAAACTTTTAAACTTAAACTTTTAAGCTGTATGCTAAATATGTTTACATACAGAGAAGTGACAAAAAGACAAAGACAACCATAGGCTCAAACCATGCTAGCAATTTTCCCCCCACAGCGTTACAGAGACAATGATATCTGTTTTTAAACACAAAACACTGAAGTGTTCCCCTGGGTGATGAGAGATTAGAAGGTTTGTTTACAGTATAGGAGTCCTCAATGTGAAGTTAAATGAACTAAATCCATTATTGAACTAGATTATGTTGTGGGTAAGTTACCCACAAAAAATAGACATTATGCCCAGTATTGTGTAGGTTCCCCTTATGCCACCTGGGCAGCTCTGGTGGTGTGTTGAGGTGGATCCTTTGGGTGCTGTGAGTTGCAGGGAGTTCCAGCACATCCCATGGGCACTCAATCAGATTGGGATCTAGAGCTCTATTTTGAAGGCTGGGTCAGAAGCCTACTATTTGCCTACTATAGGACTATTTGCCTTTCTATTATATATTGACTGTTTTGGAGCGTTGAGTGGCTTTTTTGTGGGATGGGACCAGACAGACTGACCTTTGCTTCCCACAGACATAAATGATCCTTGGGTGCACATGATCCTGTCATCAATTTACTGGTATATAATTGATATGATTGTTAGGGTGTTAACATTATGGTTGATCAGTGTATATTTGTATTGGAAAAAAGAAAATCTAGATTTTTATTATTGTAAAGTCATGGTATACGGTTAACTTGCAAATCCTGTTTTCTGGAATGTACACCAGGAAGCAAAACCCCTGGCTTGGCAGAGTGAGACGCAAGCTTAGAACTACTGCAGAGATATTGATGGATGTTTTGGAAGCAATAGCAGAAAAGTCTGGCATTCAGCCGAAAGCGTCTATCACAGCCGACAATAGCTTACACTGCGAAACAGTCTAAGGAAATTAAGCTAATAAAAGGCTTCTTTTTAATGTTTGAGAAGTAATTGTTTTGCCATGATAGACTGTGGTGTCATTTATTATCCTTCAAGGAGATGATCCATACGATTACATCCTCCTGTACAAAATACCGGCAGACACAATCGGTGTTGTATACATTTTTTTTTGTGCGCAGCTTTTATATGTGCTGTTAGGTAATTAGACAGCAACCGCATGCCTTACAAATTTGGCATTGATATATATATATTTTTTATAAATTTCAACTGCTTTACAAGACTTAATACGCACTTACTTAGATTTTTTAAATGAATCTTGCACAAATTTATTGGTTGATTGGTTTATCAGCTATTTGGTTCTTTATGGTAATGATGATCATACTTAAAGGGTCCAGTTCACAAAATACATTATTAAATACAATTATTAAATGTGTTATTTGACACATTTAGTCATTAAAATGCTGACAGGCAACAAGGGACTAACACCTACAATCCTTTATACAGTATTTTACTTGAGTGACTCATGGACGGCTATTGAATTAGAAATGTCTCTTTACTTTGAATTTCATTTAAAGTAAATCGCTTAATGTAGTATCTTGCCATTATTATTATTCATTTATATGTTTCTGGCTTTCTGGGTATGTGGTCAACAGTTTTATATATAACTCAGGGTGTTACAGTATGTCATGCTCGTAAGTGTATGTGAGTTATAATTACTGGGTAGATCGACGCATCAGGTATTGATACAGAGCTCATTCTGCCTCAGTCAAAGATTAAATTTTAAATTTTGTTCAGCTACAGTACAAATTAAACCGAGGCAAAGTGTGTTGTTACTCCCCTTCTTTACATGTGCACCAGGCTTATCAAATGATCAAACCTGTCAGCAGACATACAAAGGAGAAGATACAGGTATATGGGTATACGCATCCAAGACATGCATGAGACATGCTTTAAAATGAGTTTCCCTGATGACGAGTTGTTTTTTATCCCTACTGCTCAGTCAGTAATTTCATTATTTAAAGAATGTCAATGGCCAAGCCAAATAGATACTGGAACAGAAGTCGCCGGAACAGCGTCTTCTCACATGCTGTCAGGAACCGCAATAACCAACCACCTGCTATGTACTTGAAATTAACACTCACACCAACCGCTAACCACCACGGTTTCTTAGCTTGGCCCCTCTCATTACTACACCTAACTCACAGACACAGACTTAGTATCAGTCAGTATGCACTGCCCACAAAGCCACAGCACAAGAGTCACTTTATTCTGTCTACTCAGAGATGTCTATGATACTGGTGGCAATAATGACCTACAGTACTCACCACATGCCACCTACTGTGTATTGAATTTAATGTCTCATGTTGTGTCTGTTGTTTTTTCCTCATTGGTGTATTTGCTCTACTATCTGTTGTACAGTAGTACTGCCACTTTTGTATTACTCCAGGTAGTCCCCGACTTACGAACATTTGAGTTAAAATAACATTTGAGGGACAAATAATAGAAAATGGCTGTCATGTAAAGCTGTCCCGATGGAGAATAATCCTAATTTCGGAAAATGAACAGAGTTCACAGTCCACTACAGTGGAAAAAAGCTCTGAGACAAAATGACGTCTGGAGACGTCAGTATGGAGAATGGGCACGATCACCTCAGTCAAGTGGATTGAAATGCTTTACATTGTATCTTCGTGTCAAAGGCACACAAAACTCACTTTGTCTGACTTAAGAACAAATCGGGCTTACGAACGTGCTTCCAGAAAGGAACTCATTCATAAGTCTGGGACTACCTATATATGTTGTATACACTCCTGTCCATGACTTCTGTAACATCACATAAATCCTTTGGATAATAGTATTTCTACTGTATGCTGACTGGAACAGAATCTGGACAGAATATATAATATCTAAATTAGTAATGATGTACTGGACCAAGTCTGTACTGTTAAACTGCATAACGTATACTGAACTGCAAAAAAAATATACAAGGGGCATCTGATCTAGGTATGTTCAAAAACATGTGTGTATTTTGTTGAAAGCTACTTACTCTACCACCCTTGTCTGCATAGCGCCTCAGTAGTAACTTTATTTTCCTATCTTCACAGAGGTCAAAAGCACTGTCTCCCTTTTGATTCTTCATTATTGGATCAGCACCCCACTTTAACAATAGCTGAACAATCTAGAGTCACAAAAATAAGACCACGGTTAAACAAACAAATTGTCTACAGGATAACAAGACCAGAGATCAATGAAAGAACGCACCTTAAGGTTACCAAGGCCTGCTGCATCATGTAAAGGTGTGATTCCTTCCTGTCCGACAGAGTTCACTCGCGCTCCGGCTTTCAGTAGAGTTTCGGCAATGGTGTCATTACCTTTCAGTACTGCCTCGTGAAGTGGGGTCCAACCTAAAATAAGTTCAAAGCTGTAAATTCTATATCCACAGACAAGTGATCGAGAGGCAAAAAAAAAGGTAGAATGTGTCACGCTGTAGCAGCACCACCGCTTCAATGATGGGTTAATCGTAACCATTTTATGGACTGTGTTCTCTCCAGCTGTACAGTACCTGCATTATCCGTCAAGTTGACAGAGGCGCCAACTTCAATCATGTTTTTCACAGCCTGAAGATCTCCTTTCATCACCGCAAGATGGACGTGTGTCTCTCCAAATTTGTTTCGTTTATGGATGCTGTGCAATCGTAAAACTTTCATTTTGCCACATGTTGATTTTGCAACTGCAAGCAAATAGCAAACAAACATTACATCTTCTCATTATCATGTTTCTCTTTATCATTTACCTATTATTATCAACTTAATTTTCTTTTCATTTTACAACCTAAACACAAAATGGATGGTTCTACATGGTACAATTATTTTTGTAATATAATTAAAATATAATTAAAACAGAAACATCTTTATGCTGTTTATAGATTTACCCAGAGATATACCATTAATTGCATTTTTATGCTGATTACATTTTTTTTCTTTTTATTAAACATAATCAAAAGTGATTTTGGGTATTTATTAAAAAAACATGTTTTCTGATTAGTTGAAATGATGAACATCACTGTTGTTCACAAAATGACACTGTAATGCTCAGAATATTTCTTAATTTGTCTTTGAAAATACTCTTTGTTAAACAGCTTACAGTAGACGTGTGGTATGTAGTATGTAAAACACAATTGTTAAGTATATAAACAGTGCTACAATGCACATACAGTAAGCACTGCAGGAAGAGGCACCTGCTCCTGATGTCTGCTGCCCTCTTGTGGACAGATGGGATAAGACGGCGCTGTTTATATTCTTACCTTTTTCAGAAGATACATTCCTGCACTCTGGTGCCTGTGTCCTAAGCATAGAAACATCAGTGATAAATAAACTGGGAAATATTTTTCCTGTAGTAATGTCCATATTATGGATTACTACCACTCAGATATTTGAGCCCCTATATTAGCACACTATTATTTGTAAACCTGCGCATACCTTCTTTTAGAAATGCTGCCTTTTGGCTTTTTAGATTTAGACGATCCTTGTTTTTTTGCACTTTTCTGACTGCTCGTAACTGCACTCTGTCCACGGCGGATGCACTGTGACAGGTCATGTGTGAACAGAGGTTTGGGATGTTGAACTGATGATACAGGGTTCGGCTGGGCTTGTTTAGCCTTGGTACAAATTCTTCTGGATGTTGGAGTCATTGCAATGGTCACTGGGCCCCCTGCATCAACACCACAATAAAACCAAGCAAGAAATGTACATATGACTGCTATAATAAGAAACAGACACTAGATGGAGATAATTGCAACTACTAATGGCCACTCCAGATTTAGGGGAGCCTGAAGCCTATGCCAGGAGGGGTACACACTAAACAGGGTGTCAATCCATACACTCACACAGACACTACGAGCTATTTAGAAATGCCAATTAACCTAATCTGCATGTCTTTGGACTGTGGGAGAAAACCCACCAAGCACATGCAAACTCCATGCACATAGACCCAAGGCAGGAATCGAACCCTTGACCCTGGAGGTGCGAGGCTGCAGTGCCAACCACTACACAACCATGCCTCCATAGCCTAACAACATATTCACATATATTTTTTCTAATTTACAACAAGTTATTTTATATTAGTATATGAATCTTACACAAAAACTTTTTTTGCCATCACGTTTGTTACATCTGTCATTTTGTGTCGTCCTACACTTCTTTGCTTGCTTACCTTCTGACTGATCCATTAGTGTTGACCCCTCATCCTTATTCCAAACAGTGTTGCTCTGCCAGAAAGCGTTTATCAGTGGGCTGTCCCTATTCTGTAAAAAAAAAAAAAAAAAAAAAAAAAAAAGTGATCTTTTTCACTTAAAAAGTATATTTTTCCCCATTTGCAATATTCTTCAGGTGGTTATTCTGGGAAAGAAGCAATCCCCAACATTTCAACCATAAACACAGGATAATACACAACATGGACAAAAGTTGGTAGACACCTAACCATAACACTTGTCTTATTTGAAGCACAAGGCCAGTCCAGATTTAGTCCCTCCTTTGCTGATATAAGAACCTCCATTCTTTTGGCAAGGCTTTCCACTATATTTTGATGAGGGCCACATTAACAGGAGAGCATTGTAAGTGAAATCAGTCACTGGCTCCAGGTGAAAAAGCCTGGGCACAAGGTTCAATTCAATTTTATTTGTATGGAGCTTTTAACAATGGTCATTGTCGCAAAGCAGCTTTATAGAATTTAAAAAAATATGGAAATGTGTATGAAATGTGAGAACATTTGTATGAATCAAAATGATCAGATTTTCCCTGATGAGCAAGCCGAGGGCGACGGTGGCAAGGAAAAACTCCCTGAGATGGCAATAGGAAGAAACCTTGAGAGGAACCAGACTCAACAGGGAGCCCATTCTCATTTGGGTGAGGTCTTTTACTCGAAACTTGGCAAATCAAGTTTTTGCTTTGTGCACAGGGTCACTGTCATGCTGGAACAGGTTTTAGTTCCATTGAAAGGAAACCTTAATACTTTCAACTTTGTAGAAAAAGGTTTGGGAAGAGCCACATATGTACATGATGCTAAAATTTGTGTGTATGTGCATTTTACCTGATTGCTGCCAACAGACCGCCTCACCCCTCTGTGGGTGATAAGACCAATCTCTGGTGAAATTCCTGTCAAGAAACACTTGGTGAAAATGAACCGAATGCCCAATAAGTATGCACAATCCCTTATTGTTAGACTTCATTTCTGTCACATTCTCTTTTCCTGATATGTACTCTAGGTTATTTATTGCCTGAAGCCATAATGTTGAAATCTAATCTGCCAATGCGGTCTATTTAGTCCTGCTGCTGATCTACTCGTGTAACTTATTCTTATGTTAAGTTAGTAGGATGCTTTAATGAGTTAATACCGTGGGGAGTAGGGTGACAGGACAGTGGGGAAGTGTGTAGAGAGGCTGCAGAGAGTGCTCCTGCTGTTCCCATCAACAGTCTGTGGAAAATCACAACAAAGCAGTTTTTAACAAACACATTAAACATGTAGGTAGCCAAGTTTCTGCAAACCTGTAATAACTAAAAAATATCTAATAACTAAAAGAAAATAACAAAACTGTGACTGTTTTACTAGTTATATATTACATAACCCTGTCTGCTGGTTGGCTTCTCGTTAACCAGCTAACTTGGCCGTGGAATTAGCCGTTACCTGTTCATGTAAAATATCTCGTCTGCTTCTTCAGTTTCAGTGTCGGTTGCAACTACCTCCTCCTGAGCTATGTTCAAATCCATCTTTTTTTTAAAATGTATTAATCCAGGCCTTTAATTAGCCTGTAACGAGCGTTATCATTCCCGTCTCCTTAGCGCCACCCAGCAAGCTCGCGACCCAGTCGCGCGCGAAAATGTTCGGAGTGAAGCGCGAGGACAGCGCTGCGCTGATTGGCTGGTGAGCGATGCTGTGGCACGAGCGCTTTCTGTTTAACATGGGTCAAAGATAAAAAAAGGTGATCGAGTATATATTTGTTTCTTCATCTCTAACAGTGATTGTGATGGAGCATAACCTGGGAACAGTGGCATGATGGGAGGCCAATTCGAAATCATCATCATCAACAGCAGCAACAATAACAACTCCTACTCCTGCTGCTACTACTACTTCTAACAATAATAATAATAATAATAATAATAATAATAATAATAATAATCACAGCATTTTACTGGCTTCTAAAATGTGATGGTAGAATTATATCATGTTTATATATTCGGAGTAAAGCTTATTTACGCATTTAGATGTTTATCGCGCACTTTGACAACTTTGCTGTGACATGCATAAAGGTTATTTGCTGTGACTCAAAGATACAACCATATCCTTCAGTATGTTGATGTTTTTTAATGAACAAACGAATAAACAATGCAACAATTAGGCCAAAATAAATGTATTTATAAGTATTTCCCCCTTGCTGTGTGGTTTTTTTAGTGCTTAGTAGTGCTTGCGAAGAGAAGCACTACTATTATTATCTCACAGGGTTATTATTAATTTCCCCTTTTTTTCTTCTTCTGTACAAAAGTTTGTCGCCGACCCATGAATGAGGTGTCAAATCGTGCGGCTTATTCGGGGATGGGTGCTATGGTTAACTGCCCCTGCCCCAAAAAGTTCCATAGATTTTTTTTTTAATAAATGCTTTATTCATCAATTGCACAATTTACAGGAATGTTAATCTCCATTATAATAATAACAAAATGTGCATTTTCCAACATTTGCAGGTGTTTTAACATAAACAAGATGTTTTGGAATGCGCAAACTTACATTTATGAATGTAAGATTTTGCCAACAGAATAATGAGATTAATAATGAAAGTTTCATTAGGCATAGTTTTAGTTCTGTTGAGGTCATAAAGGCCAAAAAGAACATCCTTCCAATATAACTTGAAGTCTTTCACATTTTTTATCAGCAATAAAATTACAAATGTCAGACCAGGAACTTTGGACAAAGGGGCAGTGCCAAAACAGATGGGTAACTGTTTCACAAAAAGTGCACATTACATCAATATCTTTTTAAACATTTTTAACAATATGATAAATCCCATAGACTTAACATTGAGACCAACATCAGCTATGACATCAGCTATGTCTATCACGCCATGGCAACTCACATTTTCTTCAGGAAATGTACCTCTCTAGTTTTTCGTTGCTGTTGTTGCATATTTGTTACATTTAACTGATTCAGATCATCAGAAACATTTTAATATTACCCAAAGAGAACCCGAGTAAATACAAAATGCCATTTTAAATGATGATTTCATTTATGTAGAAAAAATGCTGGAATCCTGCCTTACTAAATGAAATCGGAATTTAATAACTGCATTTTGTATTTCCTCGGGCTATCTTTGTGTAATATTAAAATTTGTTTCATGATCTGACTCATTTAAGTGTTATATATGCACAAAGAAAATAGTAAGTCCCTTTTTCTGTGTATACAGCACAGTATATACACACGCGCGCGCGCGCGCGCACACACACACACACACACACACACACATAATGTCATGCATACTATATGACAGCAAATAATTTATAGAATGTGTAATAATAATAATAATAATAATAATAATATAAACACAGGGCACAAGGGGTGCACCCTGGATGGACATTATTATTATTATTATTATTATTATTATTATGGATGGATTCACAATAGCTGCAAATAAGTAAGTCGAAGTTTAAAGAACTAAATGTTTCATTCCAAATATTGACTTTGATCTAACTATGACTTAACATATTAGCAGATTATTATTTGACGTAGAAACATTGAATGACATAATTCTTTAAGCAGGTAAAATCAAGCCCATTCTGATGTGAGTGATGGCGAGATCACGCGTCCTCGCAGAGTTACCGCCTTCTAAAAGCGACAGTGTCAGTGGGCGTGGCTTGCGACTTCGTGTCTTCGGTCCGTGCATGTGATTGGCTCTGTGCTGGAGTGACGCAGTGCCGTGCCATCGCTCCACGCGCGTTACAGGGGCACGGCGGCAGGTGATTGGCTTCAGTACCGGAGAGCTCACTTAAACAGACTGCGATGGATTCATTCTGTCCGCTTTTTCCTAACAACACAAACAGGCTGCGTGCAACTCGTACCATCGTCACACTTCAGCTCCGGGGTAATGCGGCGTTAGGGTCCATACGCGAGGAGTTTTTTTTTTCCCATCTCCGCATTATTGCTGAAATTATCCAGCCTTTCCCTGGCACAGGTAAGTCCTGCGCTCTGATTTGCATTGATCAGATGACTGATTGTGGCTGTAAATACGCTGATGTGATTTATGCATATTTTCATGACAACCTTGCAGATCTTATCTATCTAGATTGTATCTATCAAAACATGCATTACATCAATATTACATCTACAGACAGTATGATAACTTAAATTATTGGACATAGTTATACAGAGCATTTACTCTGCATTATGCTTATATAGTTTGTGCTGGAGTGAGGTTTTTGTGTTCATTTCTACAACATAAGGGCCGCTATTAGAGCAAATATCCTCTAATATTCACAGTACTTTTCCAAGTCACAGCTTTTTTTCCCAGTCACACATTTGACATTTAAAGATATTTAGCAGGCACACTCATCGTCTATACCGCTTACTCCTGTATACAGGGTCTCAGGGGCATGGATCCTATCCCAGGAAACTTATGAAACTTATGGAAACTTATAAAGCGTATGAGGCGGGGGTACTCCCTCGACATGGTGCCAATCCATTACAGGGCACACACACACACGCACACACACACACACACACACACAAACACACCCACACACACACACACACACACACACACACACACACACACACACACACACACACAGGCACGCACACATACAAACACTCATTTACACTATACGGGCAATTTGGGTCTGCCAATTAGACAGGCACTTCATTATTTGTCATTTTCATTTCTTACATTAGGTTTATCAAATTATTAAATCACCAACAGTTAGACATACACACAGTAAGTATCTGTTATTAATTAATTAACAGATTTTCTTTTATACCTCCTTTACTTACAATATGTCATGGTATGATATGATAACTGCAATGATTCAAATCTGGGTGGTCATTAAACAAACAAACAAAAAAAAATCCCGGTATTACTGAGACCATCGATTGTGTGATCGGGTCCATCACCTCAAGAATCTGACAACATTCTCATTCATGCCTCTTTGTTCTTTATTTTCTTCACACCCTTCCTATTCAGTTGCAATACGTCAAAATGCTGAGCAGACTTTTCCGACTCCACGGCCTGTTTGTGGCCTCCCACCCCTGGGAGGTGATTGTGGCCACTGTGACTCTCACCATCTGCATGATGTCCATGAACATGTTCACTGGCAATAACTGCATTTGTGGTTGGAACTTCGATTGCCCCAAGTATGAAGAGGTGTGATGCATCATAATTAAAATCGGTACCGTTTATTGTTTGTAAATTGTATTGTTACATGCAGTTGCTGACATTGTTCTATAATGTTTACGTACCCAGCAAGTCCTCAGCAGTGACATCATCATTCTGACCATCACACGATGCATTGCCATTGTCTACATTTACTTCCAGTTTCAAAATCTTCGGCAGCTTGGATCAAAGTACATACTGGGTAGGGTTTATAAATTTGGATTCATTTGGTCAACGGATTGGAATCTCCGTCTGATGTTAATTTATATATCTGACCGTATTTTTATTTTTCAGGTATTGCTGGGCTTTTCACCATCTTCTCCAGCTTTGTGTTCAGCACTGTTGTGATTCATTTCTTGGATAAGGAGCTTACTGGTTTAAAGTACATAAACTGCCATGTTTTTATGCTATTTAAAAAGATCTACAGTCTGTTTGGTGATATACAGTAACATATTCTTTGTTTGTCTTACAGTGAGGCATTGCCATTCTTCTTGCTCCTGATTGACCTTTCCAAAGCCTGTGCTCTGGCAAAATTTGCTCTAAGTTCAAACTCACAGGTACATGACATCACATTCCCATCTGGCTGCTCCTCATATAAATGATTAACTATTTATATATTGTAATGTAAGTATTTGCATTTAGAAATAGTGATGTTAATTTCTTTTCTTTTTTTTTCTGCTTCAGGATGAGGTTAGAGAAAACATAGCCAAAGGAATGGCAGTTCTGGGTCCAACGTTCACCCTGGATGCTCTGGTGGAGTGTCTAGTGATTGGCGTAGGGACCCTGTCAGGTACTTATTCCTGTATATCATGGATCATTCTGCAACCACCCTAGATGCAATAAATAAGGAATATATAAGGGATATTAGGAAATAAGAGAACATAATAAGGTGTGTAATTTTCCAATAACATGACATGCCTTTAGGGTGTTTTTTAATCTCTTAAAACCATATAAATTTGCAAGAGATTACTATTATTTTCATTGCTTAACCTGACTTATATAACGTGGACCATCCATGAAACAGGTTCTTGTTATCAGTTGTTATAGTCATGATCTGTTCTTTCACATAGTCTACTCTTCTACACTCATAGTTGGAAGCTTGTTGCTATTTATAAAGCGCTCACACATTCCATACATGAAATAAACAGCGTCTTCCAACAAAATAATTTACCGTGTAAATGATTTTTTTGTTCTAAATAAGAAACTTTATTATTAGCCGTATCTTATGTGGGATGTCCCTCATTTAAGTACATATTAAAGGAGTGGATTAGTCTAAACCTGTGATTTGTATTACAGCTGGAACTTCTGTCAGAGCTTCTGTGATAGAAAATGAATAAACTGCTTATCGTAAGTCAAATTTAACATGGAATTCAGTGTGAACATCCCTTTCTGATGAACGACAGGTGTACGTCAGCTTGAGATCATGTGCGGCTTTGGATGCATGTCTGTCCTCGCCAACTACTTTGCCTTCATGACTTTCTTCCCAGCCTGTGTCTCGTTAGTGCTTGAGGTAAGTGTATTTCCGCAGCTCTGGTGTACTATATGTGTCGTTTTCATGTGTTCATTTTCTAAAATGTATTTAACAAAGTTATCCAGGGAAAGCAGAGAGGGACATCCTATCTGGCAGCTGAGCCACTTCTCCCGTGTCCTGGAGGAAGAGGAGGACAACAAACCCAATCCGGTTACACAGAGAGTCAAGATGATCATGGTACATAGTGGATATTTTGCTATAAAGTAAAACATACTTGAATGTAATTTTACCATAAAAAGGATGAACATTCAGTATATAAACAACAAAAAGAAAACTGATAAGTGAAAAGAGTATCCTTTTGGGTATAGGACAAAATAATAAAAATAACGGCCTCCGAGTGGCGCAGTGGTTAAAGCGCTCGCCCTATCATCCGGAGATCGCTAGTTCGGGTGGTGCTGTAACCTCTCGCAGCCGGAGGTCTAGAGAGAGCTGATTGGCCGAGCTCTCTCAGAGGGGAGGGGTGAGAGGTACATAGTGCTCCCACATTAATCACGGCTCTACAGCCAATCAGGGGCGTCTGTGAGCTCGCGCAACGGAGGGAGCGGATAGCGCTGTCCTCCGAGTGTGTTACCCCAACGGTGCGCGAGTGAGCTGTTCGAAAAGATGCGGTCGGCTGGCGTCACGTGGTTCAGAGGAAACACGTGATAGTCTTCGGCCCTCCCGGCTAAGTGGTAGTAGTAATGTGGGAGCCCCCTAGTGACGGGGAGGAATTGGACGCGACTAAATTAGGGAGAAAAATCGGGGGAAAAAAATCCAAAATAAATAAATAAATAAATAAAATAAAAATGAAATATTATTATAAAGAATAAATATATAAATAACAAACATATTGGTTAATGCTACTTAGCCACAAGGTAATGCTAACAATCACCTGGCTACATCACCACCATATTTATCAAAAACATTTTATCAATGTCATTTTTTTCTAGAGGATGAGACATTTGTACTATACTATTTTCCGATGTCCTTTGCAGTCTCTGGGCCTGGTGATGGTTCACGCTCATAGCCGATGGATTGCGGATCCTGCATCTTCAAACAGGAGTCTGGAGATTCCCCAAATGGGAATGAGTTTAAATTCACCCAAGAGGATTGAGCCAGATATGCCCTTGTGGCAGTTCTACCTGTCCAGGTAAGTCATTTTTGGAATAGCTGTACTATTCTTGTTTAAGCTAAAAAAAAAAAAAAGGGGCACAGTAATATATTGATCTGTGTTTGTGACTGTGTAATTGTATTTGTAATAATAAATAAATATATACCTTTACAGAATGGTCAGCATGGACATCGAGCAGGTCATCACTTTAGGTCTTGCTCTCTTCCTGGCCGTGAAATACATCTTCTTTGAGCAGGTGGAAACGGAGTCTACGCTGTCTCTTAAAGTCTCTGCTCCCACCACCATGCTCACACAACGATGGTGTCCTGACCAGGGCTGCAGGAAGGACGTGACTCCCTGCTCTATCAAGGCTGAGAAGCCCACTGCTCGTCCTCCTCCTCCTGTCATCACTAAAGAGGAAAGAGGTACTGTAGGGATAATGTCTCTTTCTTTCTGTTCCTTTCTTCTTTTATGCTCTTACCACTTACTGATTTAGCCCTAATGTGAAATATTACATTAAATGTAATTCAAATCTCTAAACCAATGCAATTCTTCATTTGTTAGATTTAGTGATAAAGCCTTTGCCTATGAAGACTGAGCCAACTCCTAGAAGCATGTTTATGGTGGGAGAGGAGGAAAACCTGGACAGTACTGTTGTGGTGGAGCCTCAGCCCAGCATCCCGTCGGAGCCTAGGCCGGTGGAAACGTGCTTGAGCATTCTGAAAGACCCACAGGTGAGGACGCCATGGAATCTTATTTTGAATCAAACAGCCTGGTTACAGTTTTAAACCTGGTTGATAGATGATGTACAGTAGTTCCTTACTTTTTAGAGTACGTTCATTGCATCCTTGGTTGTGACCCATGTAATCTCTAATGAGCTTGCCCACTTTACTTACTTACTCACATACTCTTAACTAATTAGTGTATGACGTGAGAGCGGATCAGAAACCTCTTGTGACTTCAAGAACCGTCCCTTCTTTAAATATATTATGTAAGAGCCCTGTGTGTGATTATACAGTATGATTTGTGATTCCACAGATGGGTGCTCGATACCTGAGCGATGCTGAGGTTATGTTGTTAGTAAATGCAAGGCACATTCCTGCCTACAAGCTGGAAGCAGTGATGGAGAACCCAGAGAGAGGGGTGATGATCCGTAGGAAGATGCTCCACCCCAAACTCCCTAAGACTTCTGCACTCACCGGCCTTCCCTACAAAGACTACAACTACTCGCAGGTAAAGCAGAAATACTATTTTCTATTTAAACCTGTTCTGTCGCTAGGAGGACACTATTCATGACTTGGTATTCTTCACAGGTGATGGGAACATGCTGTGAGAACATCATTGGTTACATGCCTATTCCAGTGGGTGTCGCAGGTCCTCTGATGTTGGACGGAAAGCAGTTCCAGGTCCCGTTGGCTACAACTGAGGGCTGTCTTGTGGCAAGCACGAATCGAGGCTGCAGAGCAATAGCGGTAAATCATATCACTATAAATATGCTTAAACAGCTATAAGATATGGAGGACATTACATAATATTTAATGTTGAAAAGCTTGACATATTCTGGCTGTTTCTCTGGAAGCTGTCTGGTGGACTCAGCAGCAGGCTTTTGGCTGATGGTATGACCCGTGGCCCTGTGGTTCGCTTACCTTCTGCCTGCAAGGCTGCTGAGGTCAAGGCCTGGCTAGAGAGTCCAGAGGGCTACAAGTGCATTAAAGAGGCATTTGACCACACTAGTAGGTAAGCACAAAGAAAAACACATAACATAAATGATTAAGTCTATTTTGTTTGAATCTAAAGTAACACACTCCTGCTTCTTTACTACTGTAGGTTTGCTCGTTTAGAGAAGCTCCTGATTGGCCTTGCTTCACGTAATCTGTACATCCGCTTCCAGTCCCAAACGGGAGACGCCATGGGGATGAACATGATCTCAAAGGTGCAGAAATGCAATTTAATATATTCTAAGACAATGCATTTTTTTTTCTCTCTTAAAACTCATTATGATCATTGCCATTTTGGGTTCTTAGGGAACAGAACAGGCTCTGGCTCGGCTTAAAGAGGAATTTCCTGAGCTGCAGATCTTGGCAGTCAGTGGGAACTACTGCACTGATAAAAAACCAGCCGCTATTAACTGGATTGAGGGCAGGGGCAAATCCGTGGTGTGTGAAGCTATCATACCTGCTCGGGTTGTTGGAGAGGTAGTTCTTCATGCGATTTGAATATGCACTTTTATCATCACAAAATGTGGCAAATTTGTAATGATGTTAAACTTTTATCGCAGGTTTTAAAGACTAGTACAGAAGCTCTGGTGGATCTAAATATCAGTAAGAACCTTGTGGGTTCCGCCATGGCAGGAAGTATCGGGGGCTACAATGCTCATGCCGCTAACATTGTTGCTGCCATGTACATCGCATGTGGACAGGTAATCGACATTGCAAGGAACTTTACACATTACCATTTATGCTTTAAGGTTCTAGAGAAAACAAGGCTGGTATGAAAGTAATCATGAATATTATGTCGCCAGGACCCAGCTCAGACAGTGGGCAGCGCTAACTGTATCACTTTAATGGAAGCAGCAGGACCCACAGGAGACGATCTCTACATCAGCTGTACCATGCCATCTATCGAGCTAGGCACCGTTGGAGGAGGAACCAATCTGGCACCTCAGCAAGCATGTCTGCAGGTATCTAAACTGTTAAAGGCTCACTCAGCTACACGTTTATCATGTATTCCTACCATTTACAGTTTACATTAAAGCCAATCTATTGTTACAGTATATAGTACCTTCATGCTGTCCATTAACAAAGAGTGTTAATTGTGGTGCCCCAGACACCGTGCTTAAAGATACAATAATAATAAAAAAATTAATAATAATAAAAAAAACTTAAGCAGCAACCTCATTTTCCCTCTTATCTGTTCCTACCACTCAGCATTAAGCATCACCAGGATACTAATCACTAGCCTGATCATCTGCCCCTGCTTTCCATTGGTTTATGCCTTAAGTTTGTTTTTGTTGTTATGCTTAAATGATTCATTGGTCACGGTGTGATTTAAACAAACAAAGAAATCGTCTGAAACTGGTCAGGTACAGGGACGGGATTGAAAATGAGAAACAAAAATGTGACAAAACGATAGGCAAAAAGTCCTTCAGGAAGCCTGGAGAACTATTCCTCAAATTCCTTACATTAAAATATTAGAAAGTCGGGCTTTTTGGAAGGAAAATATAAAAAAAATAGGAGGATAGTGTACGTTCTCAAATATGAAGAAATAAGAGGATAGTGTACGTTGGGGCGGCACGGTGGTGTAGTGGTTAGCACTGTCGCCTTGCACCGCCAGGGTCCGGGTTCGATCCCCGGCCAGGCTGTGCATGGAGTTTACATGTTCTCCGTGGGTTTCCTCCGGTTTCCAAATTGCCTGTAGTGAGTGTGTGTGTCTGTGCCCTGTGATAGATTGGCACCCTGCCATGTGCTCTAAGCCTATCTCCTGGGATAGGCTCCAGGCCCCTCTGACCCTGAATACAGGATTAAGCGGTATAGATGATGATAGTGAGTGAGTGAGTGTATGTTGGTTTTAGTTCAGAAGAAATAAAAAAATTAAAAAATGACCAAACGACCAGCAAATTTGGAGCTTCTCAGGGCATGTCCTCCTTCTAGGAATACAAAATGTACAGGTTTTCGATGAGATTAGACTATTAGTGATTAGATGAGCAGTCCTTACATAATTCTATGCAAAGAGATGAAAGTATGAGTAAAGCTTTTATCTTTATTTAGGAATTTACACGAGTCAGATAATTATTATGTTTTTGTTTGTCTGGTTTGAAAGTTACAGCTGGTTGATTTTGGCAGATTAGCAGGGCTGAAACCGAACTGACCAAATGTGATCACTAAACCCACATTCAAGACTAAACACTAAGTGTGAACAGCTATCTGTTTTGACCACTGGATGATTGTTAATACCAAATCTGATCAGAAAATTGTGCCATACCCGAGTATATTAACTCAGATCAGAATTTTATCTATTTATTTATTTATTTATTATTATTTTTTTTTTCCCCCTCCCTCTCAGATGTTAGGTGTGCAAGGTGCCAGCGAGATGTGTCCCGGTGAGAATGCCCGGCAGCTTGCCAGAGTGGTGTGTGCCACTGTGCTGGCAGGGGAGATATCGCTGATGGCTGCTCTTGCTGCTGGACAGCTGGTCAAAAGTCACATGACACATAACAGGTAAGTAGAACCTTCAGCTTTAATTCAGCTTCCCAAAAGGATCTCAAGAGCAATGATAAACTAAAGGCTTATTTGTTTTGTATTTTTAGGTCAAAAGTAAATTTACAGGACACACGAGGAACCTGCACAAAACAAGCATCTTGAGACTTAGATGCCTTAAGTGGGTATGATTTAAGCACAAAAGGAAAAAAAAAAAAAAAAAAACCTGAAACGGGACAAGAACACAGTTCAGGTGCATTTGATTACTTTTACTAGTGAGTAAAAGTCAAATGAATGGCTGCAATAAAAAGATTTCCAACACCCTGTCTAGGAGAGAAACGCTTTCATTCTTACAACTGGAGTGGCACAGTCATCTCAAATACTGCTGAAAAAACAAAGCTGTGTAATGTTCGGACATTTTACTTTTAAACATCTCAGAACTGATGCTGTTTCTGATGCCGTCAGTGTTTGCTGGATGCACTCAGAACATAATTTATGTTTTCATATTTATAGTATATATTTTTTCATGAGCCATATTTGTTGTTGTTACACAGATTGTTGTGGAGAGCAATAATTAATTCCTATAGATGATTATTTTACCTTAAATTGCAAAAACCAGCCTTGCAGGTATTCCCAGTTATGTTTATTTGAATGAATATGGGTTTTATGGAAATCAGCTGATGTTATTTAATTACTGACATCTTGATTATTATTATTAATATATGCAAGGTTTTGGCTGAAGGGAAGTTTGCAAACTATTTCCCCAAGGTACTATAATTATGTGTTGCGTGTTTGTGGAGATACAGCAAAAAAAAAAAAAAAGTGCACTGGGTGTGTACAGTAATGCACACCACTTTATGTGCTGCTTACTGGCTTTGCTAATATGGAACAACTAATTGTGAAAAAGCACGTGCTACTATCCATGCGATACTTTTTCAAACGCTGCCTCCCTCCCATATGATACAATATAATGATCAAGTTGTACGTTTTTATAATTAAAACATAAAAGGTGAATTATAATAATTTAAATAAAAAACAAAAAAAAAATGCAGTTCAGTCCTCATTTGTTGTTTTTCTGCAGCATTGTTACTTATGACCACTTCATTTAGAGCTAGTTTCTTGTCATATTCGACATATAATATATTCGAAAGAAACTCAGATTATGCAGTTGTATTTCCAGGTCACCCCAAAGGTGTTCAGTGCAGGACACTTGTGTTCTTCCAAACCAACCGTAACATAACTATTTCATGGAATTTATTTTGTGCACATGGCCATGCTGGAACAGGTTTTAGTTCAAATTAAGGGAACAACCGTATTCTTTCACTTTTGTTATAGGAAAATAATCAACGATGGTATAGCGTACAGTCCACCACCGATGGTATAGTGTAGATACACCACAGCGATTTTACCAATTATTATTATTGTTAGTGAAAATATAATGTGAGAATTTTAAAGTTGAACTGTCATACAGTCAGGTTCATACATTTATGAACAAAGATATCCTTTTGGCATATGGCTTCTAAACACCACCACATTGAATTTCAGATAAAACACTGGAAACGTGAGCAAAGTGCAGCTTTAATGCTAGAGGTTTGACAAATATTTGTGGCATTAACCATTCAGGAATATCAGCTGTTTTCATACACACATACCTTTTTGGGAAGGCTCATAAATAATGAAATACAGTAAACAATTACAATTAATTCTTTAATGAAAATCCTTTGCAATTAATGATTGCTTAAGTCTGGAACCCATGGACATGGCGAGTTTCCTCCCTTGAGGTGCTTTGTCAGGCCTTTACTGCATCTGTCTTCAGGAGCCAATGAGACCAGTGAAGAATATCCCATTTCATTGCTTTCTTCACCACAGACAGAATTCTACGGTCATCTAACTTTAGTTGTCTCCATTTTGTTGTTGCTGAGCTCAGCATTTAATCCTGTTTCTCTCCGATTCATTTACTTTTTTTTTTTAACCTAATGATGGCCTCCTTCACTTGCACAGAAACCTCATGTTGATAGTTGGAGTAAACAGCTACCAAATTCTACCAAATGTAACACTAAGAACTACCTTTTATCATCTTGATTTGTCATAGAGTAATGAGAAAGCAGGCCACACCTAGCCAAGCTACTACTTAGTTAGTTATTTGCTTAATTATGAGCCCCCAAATCAGCTGCATATGAAAATGGTTTATGCCACACTTCTGTCAAATCACTTGAATTAAAGCTGAAAGTCTTGAGAGCTTTACTTAACATTCCATGTGGTGGTATACAGAGGCTAAATGGCGCAAAAAAAAAAAAAAAAAAAAATTGCTCAGAAAGTACTAGAATTTTGAGGGATATTTGAAGCCTTTTATTTTGATGTTTACAACTTGTAGCTCATTAACGATCCAGTATCTCCTAATAGTAAAATATTTAATTTTGAGTCTGAGTAATTTTTACATGCAGTATAAATACAGTGCATTTCTCAGTCTAGTTCAGTGCATCTTCTTAAGGCTGCGGCTATTCTTGTTGCTTTTTCTTCACAAACATTCTAAAATTTTTAGTTACTGGATTTCTTATTTTTATGAGCTGTAAGTCTCACTCACTTCTATACCACTTTATCCTGTATTCAGGGTCACTGGGGGGCCTGGAGCCTATCCTAGGAGACTTAGGGCATAAAGTGGGGTCCACACTGGACATGGTGCCAATCCATCGTAGGATGCACACACAAACATACTCACACATTACGGGAACACTGATTAGCCTAATCTGCAGGTCTTTGGGAGGAAACCGGAGTACCCAGAGGAAGCCTACCAAGCATGGGGAGAACAGTGCTAGGCAACAAGCAACAGTGCTAACCACTACACTACCATGCCACCTGAGCTGTAATAAACACGATCAGCAAAATTAAAACTAAAAGAAAATATTTCAGCTCATGTTGTAATGAATCTAGAATATGAAAATTTCATATTCAGAATTAAATTACACATACTCCATGTGAATATGAAGCGAGTCAAAGTCTCATTCCAACACGTTTCAGAAATATCTGGGTACTGAGGCAAACCATGGCTGGTGAGATATTTGAAATCTTCTAGTTAAGCAACGAAAGGACACTCACCTCACCAGAGTGTGCACTGGCCAATCAGCTTGCCCTGCATCATATCTCACCAGAAACACTGTAGCTGATAGGCTGAGCCTCATTGAGACCAGACAGAACTGCTGAAAGGACAGTGCTCTCTCACACAAACAGAGGTTAATCTGAGGTAGTGTGAGTTCTGCAGAAGACTAATCTCTGGTAGCACCAGCATTAACTCTTTTGGCTTAAATAATTGGCTTGCTGGCTTTGAATCAGTGCTTTACTGGTGTAGTTACATTACAAAAGGTGATTCAAATCATTTTATTAATTTGTGCATAGAAATAATTATCTGGTATAAACCCACATGTTACCTGTTAAAATGCTGCTGAAACGTCTTTTTGTTCTCAAAGAAAACAGTTGACAAAAAAAGGATACGACTGTACTCACTCTACTATGACCTCTATTACTACTAATTAATAATAATAACAACAACAACATTGTACATTACACCATAAAGCTGGAAACTGTTTATTCACACAATCATATGCTTAAATCTTTTCAGAGTGCAATCAACATATGACTGATACATTTGCTTATTACATATTTACAAATACATTTCTCAGTGAAACGCTCAGTGTTACTATTAACAGGCATTATAATAACCTATATAATTTTTCATACATCCCACTCTCTATAAAATCATTCATACATATGATTCGCATTTGGCAACACGTGTAAACTGATTGTAAAGCAACGCTTTTATAATTAGTGCAAATATTAACATCGACACAGATTTCTGTGTGTTTAACAAAATTAAGCCCTAAAATAAGGCCAACCAAGGGCTACAACAATAATAATAATAATAACAACAACTAAAACACTTCTTGTATATGCTTCAAGTTATTCTGTCAAATAGGGATATAGATAAATATGACTCATTTTATGCAGGTCAAATAAAATGGCGTTCCTCCATTCTAAGTAAATATCTGGTAAATACACTTATGCCTCGTGTCTAACATACTGTAAGCCCATATCCAAAATCAATGCTCAAACAAAGGTAGTTCTGCATTATTTTGTGAAATGTTTTACAAAACAAAAACAGAAAAGTAGAGCTTAATCTTCTGTCAAACAGTTGACAGTGCCAGTAGGTGGCAACTCAATTCATCATGGCGTTATTTTGTCCTTCAACTTCTGCATATTATAACCTCTATCACATACATTTACACAAAATAATATACATAAAATTAAGGCATACAGCACTAAAAGGCGTTTTAATTTAAAGCTCTTCACATTCTCTATTGATCAAAGAAGAGAAATTATACCACAGAGAAAGGGCTACACTGCACCTAAAGAAAGCTGTTAGAACTAAAAAAGCTTTTCATGAAAGATATTCAAGTTTATAGTGTTTTCATTTTAATAAACATAATAATAAAAAACGTATTCATATTTCTTGCACATTGTTTTTTCTTTTTTTAAAAGAAAGCCATAAGTAAACACTTTAACTCTTATAAAAGGCAAAGCAGACAAAAACAACCAGTAGCCATCCCCTAAGCACGAACAAAGATTGCACTGTACATTTAATTATTGTGTAAAATCAATACCTTGTGATCTTCTGGAACCCTGAATAAGAACATTATTCCTGATCCAGGACACTGTAGTCCACTTGACTGGTCATTGCTCTTTAGGACTCTGAAGCTCTTGTACTGCTTGAAATTTATAATATAGTATAGTATGTATAGTGTGTTGGGATGGATAAGGCCTCTCAGGGATGTCTTTAAGGGCGGCTGGTCGATTGTCACAGAGCAGGCAACCTACAGTAAAATGTAGATATTGTTAAGAAGCATGCACAATGTAATTGAAAATGCTCCTTAACATTTCGAATGCTAACCTTTTTTTAATTACCTCTTTTAATGAAGGATTGGTTTGTCGCTGGTCTTATCCTGAACGTATGAACTGAAGCGCCTTAAGAATTTGGGATATTCTCGTCTGGCCACCGCACGCAAGACTGATGCTGGTGCCCATCCGCCTGGGTTCACTACATTGAGTAAAGTGAGTTTTAATACAGCGGGGGGATAATGGTAACACCATTAGATGATCAGTGTTTCATGGGGAAAAAGGAAAGGGTCATTAATATACTCACCATTCGCTACATAAGTTATTTTACAGAGGATATTGTCTCTGCTGACCTCTTTATTGCCCTCTGGTGGACTGACTAGCGTCTGGCAGATCATGGCCACATTGATTTTGGCACGGATACACCTGCTTGTGGGCTGGAAAATAAAGTGGGGTCAGGACAGGACTTTGACAAAGTGATTGACATATTAAGATCATGATACAATTCTTGAGCACAGTGACTACAATCAATGTCAATATTCCTATTGTGCCAAATGTTTAATTTCTCTAATTTTTTTTTTTTTTTTACATTTTTGTTTCAAACAAACAAACTAGCTTTTGGTGTCATTTATTAAAGACTATACCAAAACAATGGCCTCTTACTGGGTATCTGTCATGATCCACAGAGAAATTGCACACAATCCATGTGTCTGGTTCATTCTCATTGGTGGGTAGGATTTTACGGATCACTGACAGATAAAGGATGTCCCTTTGTGAAGCAGGCCACACCCTCTAAAACAGAATCAAGGGCAAGGATGAGTTACAACAATATAGAATGAACACACCCAGATTAACAAAACTGCCTTCCCACGTCAGTTGATCCTGTAAATAATTTTGCACGATGATTCATTTTCTGTACCTTATGAGTCTGGTAAATAATTGCTGCGTTCTCTGATAATTTCTCTACCACACTGAAGTTTTCGACAGTTGCTGGGAAAGGTGTTTAGAGAAATCGAGTTAGGGGTTTATCTATCCAGGTTCAGTATTAACATTCTCAAAGAAAAACTGATTAAATGCAAGGTACTTACTCTCCCAGTCATTCCGAAAGGCTGTGTCCCAGAAGTAATGACAGACCTCGTGGCCAGTAACCCCTTTAACAGAATTTGTGGCTTTAAGAGGGTCCAACACAACACCGTTCTCCTCCACCTCTCTCCTGTACACCTACAAAGCATAGAAACAGGAAAAAAAAAAAAATCACGAATTGTCACAGCAGTTTTATATTACATAATAGTTGGCCTTCAGTTAAATCAGCCATGCTTAATAAAAATGAATTTAAAAAAATCATTTAGGGTTGACTTGCCTTTAGTTCGCCCTCTTCAGTAATAAGTTGCCAATTAGCATCTCCACCTACATCTTGTAAGGAGTGGGTCATGTGACTGTGTATTATTTCCTCCACCTATACAAAATTAAATAGGTTGTCAGTCAAGTTAACTACTCGCAGACAAAACTGAAACATAAAAACCCTTAATCTGGAACCGAGATGGTTAAACTTTGAATGCTAAATGTATACTGGCTTTATCACAGTGCTTAAAAGCTGCTTCAGAAGAAATCACAGTTTTATTGGTTCTTTCTCTTTTGATTAGAAATGTTTTACATTTAGGCATTTGCCTATGTAACTTAAGCACTTACAAAAGTGCTTAGGTTTCAGTCATTGGATGGATAATTACATTGGGTAACTAATGTATTCTTAGTTAGTAACCTTACATAGGTTACTAACTAAGAATAATAACTTTAGAATATAATCCCAAGGAAAGTGCTTGTTACTGTATATACAGAATATAGACAGATTCATTTATCTATTTATGACGCACTTCTCTCTCTCTTAGTGAAGGTACTGTAGATGGGAGTCAAAAGTGACAGATGATGGTATTGAAAGAAACCTTGCCCAACCCTAGAACACTGACAAAACACTATACCTGAGCACTGAGTCTGTGCACATCATCAGAAGCACTGACTAAGTCAAGAGAGGACACTGAGGAGGCATGACTAAGAGGCTAAACCAGGGGAGAAAGAGAAAAGGAGGAAAAAAGACAGAGTAAAGACAGAGCCATCACCACACATCAGGAAAACAGAAACACAGTTAGACCTAGATATGATAGTTTTAGTGTCTCCCTAGCCTCTATCTACCTACACCTGCAAATAGCACAGATAAGATTATCCCTGTAGTGAGAAAAGTCGTATCTGTTTACACAAAATGGAATTATGACACAAGTCTGAAGAAGTCTTTCATGCCAAACATATTTCTGCAGATGGATCTTCAGTCAAAGGTACAAACTTTGTACGTTATTAAAATATTAATTTCATTGAGAGATTTGTCGATAAGTCACCAACATTTTAAACACAGCTCTTTAAGCAATGAACAGGGAAACTGTAAGTAACCAGAACTAGAATTTATATTATTGCTTAATAACTGCTGCGTAGAAAGCTTACAAAACCTCTATCCAACATTAGCTCTATGGAAAAGTGAATGTATGCAAATTCCTCTGACCAACTTTAATATTACTAATTCCCTTGAGGTTTCAGGTGAAGGTACAGATAAAACAATGTATGGTTACAACAGTACTTTTTATTTTGCTTAAAATTGGTGTCTTTGTGTTTAAGTGTGTTTTCAGTCAGGTACCTTGTTGGTGTATTTGTGAGCATTATTTGTGGAGCTGAGTGTAACTGGCCAAGAGGTCCTGCACTTCTCTGTCTGGAAAAAATAAAAAAGTCAAAAAAAAAAAAAAAACTTTGTGAAAGCTCAGAACAATTTTGGCAGAAACACCTTAAATACAGTCACCTGGTTTAATTTATTATACATATATTTATTTACAGCAACACCTCAGAGCTCCAGGGTCCTCTCTTCAGTCCTGAGCTTGTGTTACTGTCTGTGTTATGTTTCTCTGCATGTTATCCAGCATGGCATTTACTAATGATTATAACAACAATAACAACAAAAATAATAATAATAATATGGTATAAATCTGGTATACTGTAAAATTGATTCATCTTATTATGAATCTGGTACATATTCAGATTAATATGCTCTTATATGCTCTTATTCTTCAGATTAGTAAACTATGCTCAGGATCTATTTACACTACACTAATACTATACAACTAACAAGCCTTAATCTGCATTATTTTACTGCTTTAATGCCTGGGTAGCACAAATACAACCATTTTCTTAAATGTACAGAACTGTAGGAACATAGAAGCAAGTAACACATTGTAACTAATAAGTTTATATAAAAGGAATATAGTTCATAGTTTTAAAGTAGAAGTTTAAAAAATATATACAGTATATTAAAAATTGGTCATCCAGACTTTTTGTGCTAAATGTTTTACATTACACAGATTAAGCAGTTAGCTTATAAAGGCGTACAGTAAGTCCCCAACTTATGAACATTTGAGCTAAGAATTTTCATACATATGAACAGACTGTGAACATTCTATGAACATTCATAGTTGTGAAGAAATCATGGAAGTGGCTCACATGCATTGTACAAAAAAAAAAAAAAATAGAGACTGCGGTGCACCAGTTACCAATATTTATAATTATATACATAATTTTTTGTGTGTTAGGCAATGTATAAAATGTCTAAAGTCCGGTATACTGTACGTGCGCACGTGTGGTGGTGCGGGAGTCGGCCTCACCAGTTTTTATGAATAAGTCCGAGAGCACAATGAGAGAAAATGGCCGTCCTGTAAAGCTGCCCTGATGGTGAATAATCACAGTGTTTTTGGAAAATCCAAAATGCTTTATGCTTTACATTGTATATTTGTGTCAAAGGTGTATAACACCCTTAACTCCCCTACGCAGATTGACTCGTGGTGTTCCGATGTTCTGCAAGATTCCGCAGGGTATGCGGGGACCGACCAAAAAAAGAAATGTATAATTTTTCATGTCGAAAGGTTGGAAACATAATCACTACGCCAAAACTACAAAAAAATTCACTGTGAATAAACTGTACTTACGACCACTGCGCAAAACCGCACTGACCGCATACTGTATGCATACTCTCTGAAACTTTGTCAGACTTACGAACGAATATGACTTGTGACTGTGCTCCCGGAACGAAACATGTTCATAAGTTTGAGACTTACTGTACTTTTTTCAACTCCACTTTATATTGCATTAAACTTGATAAATAAATAAATGGTGAAAATGCATGTCTTTACAGTAATTGGTACAGTAACTGCCATTTGTTACTGATGAATAAAACACCTACTGTTCAAAATTCTGGATAATACCTCATTAAATATTCATTAAATGTATTTTGTCTAAGAGTATATTGTGGGCTAAAATGTCAAAGCTAGTGTATTTTAAAAAAATCTCTGAACAATTAATTCTCAATATGCTTAAAGCCTACCTGTTCCTCAATCTTGTCTTGCTTATCCAGAGCTGCTTCAACAGCATCAAAGAATTCATCTTCATTGATCAGACTGTTTGGCCCCTCCTAAAAAATCATGACAGTATATTTAATTACACATATTTTCCATATCATGCAAACAGTTTTGTTTACACTTCAAAAGTAGACTGACTTACTTCATAGTCTGGTCCTCCATAGTGAGGTTTCTTCTTCAGTTCTGTTAAGGCTGAATTATAGGACTCTTCTATTTTCCTCCTTTGTTCCATTTCCTTATATATAAAAAAAGGGTAAGATCTTTACCTTAGAGACTGACTGAAAGCAAAGTATTATGTGGCAATGAAGAGCAGTCTGAATTAAATAAAATCTTAAATAAAATCTTGGTGTCAGTAAGAAACCGTGAAAGTAAATAAAAAAAACATGACTATGATCATAAACCTGGACACCATACTACAGTATTTTATGTCCTCTACACTGATCAAAGCAGACAAATCACGCTACACATATAAACACTATGAGGCGTAGATTCTCGTCCATCAAGACATTTGTGTTCTAACAGGTTCTACCTCTACGTTCAGGCTTCAGACAATAAAGCCAAGGAAAATAAAGCAGGTGAAGCCCTATTGTTAACAGAAGTTCTGTTTCTGGAATTGGGTTTGGCTTTGGGGTTGTGTCTGTGCCCTGGTTATAAAAAAAATAAATAAAAAAAACCCCTCAAATAACCTCCACCAAGATGCAAAAGAACAAGAAAAAAAAAAAACATTTTACTTAAAAAACATTTTACTTCTTATAAAAATGTGTTCTTTAAGTGCTTCTGCACAGATACACTTTTATTTTACAGTGTCACTGTAATTATGGGACATAGCAGGTTAACTCAATCTTTTAAATCAACTGGTTAAGCAACTGGAGCTAAACACGCCTCACACCTACAGTATTTGTGTTTCAGTGTCAACTGAAACAAACATTAACATTTACATCTTGTTTAAATCACACCTGCTAAGGAGTGGCACATGAGGCCACGCAAGTCACCAAACCAAATAATGATCTGCCTGAAATGACTGCCAGTTACAAACTGTCAAAATGTATTAATGTATTAACAGAACCAAGTAATAAATAAATAAATAAAGAAACTTGTATAATGCTTGGACAGAACTGGGGAAAAAATCACAAAGTTTTACTGTTATTCCCTAATTTCCACTGTGCTCAAGAACTGTATCAATTTCAAAAGTTCAAAGTTCAAGATAAGTTGAGCAAAGCTACCACACATACAACAGAGAACAGGTAACACCTACTGCAAAGAAGTTGCTCTGGAACCCAATTCTGTTCAGACTCGGCTGCCCAGAGCACCCAGGGCTTTAGTGTGGATAGCCAGGTCGACATATTAGGATGTATCCATATAGTGCACAGAGTAGTGAACTCTGCAGGTTATCTTCTGGGCTGCAGGTTTCTTTTCAGCCGGTATACGCCCACAGATCCACACCCCTTCATTTTGCATGTGCTCCAAATGGAATGGAATTTAAGTACTTCCTGACTTGCCAAGATTTTTCAGCTGTATAAGCAAGAACTGGCTGGACAAGTCTAAACTTTACAAAGAGATGTTACAGTGTAACAAGGCTGTGTGAAAAAGTGCTCGGATAAATTAGCACAGGTTTCAAAGAATGCAGCCCGTTGTGGTTACCAACAGTAGACTGCATTAGTTAGAGATCTTATTTAATTCTATTAAAAATACGTCATACACATTAATCATAATTGTAGACCTGATTCAGCCTAAAAGTGTAAATGTGTTCAGACACAGGAATGGAACAGCTTCCCAATCTTTATATCCTGTATTCCTTATAGAAAATCTATTTTTAACGGTCCGGTTCACTGTAGCTTGTAGTTGTTGATTTTTTTCAGTCATCCTCTATAGCTTTGCACCGATGTGTGAAAATGAAAGTGATAATGATCTGCTTACTGGTGAGAAGTCCTACCAACAAATTTCCTCTATGGTTTTAACTTCGCAAACAAGAAGACTAGAACACTTTTTCAAATGCTAACAGGCATTCACAGCTGGAAGTTTCAGGTATCTCAAGTTATTTTCTAATACATTGGAACAACTACTTACATAAAAGCAACTTGAGCACAATTTTATGAAATATGAGTGCTCCAACACTGAAGAAGAAAAATAAACCGCACAGAAACATACACATTTTTACCACAAAAGCTGTTTATAAAAAGCTGACAGCTATTTATTTCTTTCAGATATGTGTCAAGCCTCCAATTTTTAAAATGGGAACTCACAAGTAAATTTATACACAGTGACAGTGAGTAATGAAAATAAGGATTACGACAGTGTCCTGTTCTCCTTCAGGCATTTTCCTTTTCTTGCCCAGCAAATTATTGGCTTCACCACTGCTTTATCCAAAGAAGAAGTTTTCAGATGTTTCCTTTATTACTGTGGCAAGAGGGCCAAGATTATAAACTTCGCTAGGTTTGGAAAAAAATAATCATCTACACTGCGTGTGTGGAATATTCTCTATCACTTGTATAAACGAAACACAATCCTCCCTCCAAAATCCAATGCAGACAATTACATCCAATGGATATTATTTAATTATTAGACTTACTTTTTCCAGTCGCTTCTGCCAGGTCTCCTCACGCTTGACCATGATCTCGATGCAGTGGGACATTGTAGAGAGTATGCCTTCTGTGGTGGCTTTAAAAGTGATGGCTTCACCTTTGAAATCAACGCCAATGGGCCCTCTGGAGCTGGTTGAGTATACTAAAGAGACAGACCATTTTTTCCCCCTCTCATGTCCTCTTTTCCATGTAGCTCATAATACAGTCATGATTAGACATGTTCATGCTCCTATATATTTTAATATAAACTGCCTGTCCCCCCCCAAAAAATAGCTTTTTCCACAGGGCCTGCAAGGAACAACACCTAATATGACATCAAAAAAAAACCCCACACATTTAATGTGTGAAACTAAAGTGGAATTGCTTATCCTGGAATTATAAAAAAAAAAGGTTATTATTCTTATTTATTTATTTTAAATGTGATTTTTTTTTTTTTTTACTCAACTAAAAGACAACAGCAGGACACTGGTGCTATCAGGTTTCTTCCTAGCACCTCTATTATTACTATTATTATTATTACTACTACTATCATCATTATTATTGTTATTACTATTATTATTACCACCAACATTTTTTGTCTATAGTCAGAACGTTACTGATTTCAATTGTTGTAGAAAATACAAAAAGTATAGTGTGAACATTCTGCTCAAGTCATGTTAAGAGATAAACATATACAGGGCTACATGAAATCGTCAACAACTTGTCGGAATTTGTTTTAAAAAATACACTTCATGACATGGCATTGCCGTGTGGCTGTGTGATTGAGGAGTTCTCCTCCTTAAGGAATAATTTAAAGTTTGGTTACAAAAAACATTATCATGTCTTAATCTGATGGTAAATCACAACAGATTATAAGGAAGGGTAGTGTCTTAAAATTTAGTCTGACAATATTGTCTTGTCATCCTATGGGTGATGCTGACTGTGGATATTGACAGAGACCGCAAAATGAAAACAGTATGAGGAAACTGTCAGATACATCATCAACTCACTGTAGATAAGTGGTCTGTATACGCTGACTGTCTTTTTGTTGACTTCTGCACAAAATAGCCAGTGGGGTAAAAAGGACAAGAATGTCAACAATGTAAACTAGTGGTTCCTTGCTCTGCACATTTTAGTGTTTTCTCTGTTTCCAGCACACCTGCGTTAACTAATTAGCTATATAACAGTCTTGGTTGAATAAAAGTGAGTGTGAAAGAGCAGGAAAAACACTACAATGTGCAGGACAAGGCATACTCCAGGATTGGCAACCACCAATTATAAATAAGGGAAACCTATTTATGAATTTTTTAAAATCAACTTTTTTTAAATTGACTTTGTAATCGTAACAAATTAGCAGAAGAAACGGTTGCATTTAAAAGCAAAATTAGATTTTTTTCTCGTTTGATTCCAATGTGTACACTGGATGGAGAGAAAGCATATATTTGTTGATCAAATAACTTTTCTCTGCAGGACTTAAAGAAACACCTGTCTGCGGCTCTAGCCATTTTACCTATGCTGACTATTTAAGTCTTAACATAGTACCTTTAATTGCTACGCACTGTAGTCAAGAATTTTTTATGTATTTATTATTATTACTTTTAATGGAGAGGACATGCAGTCATACTTACACTTCTCTTTAGTGCTGTTGCTGTTGAGGAGGTAATCGCCATCTGGCTGTAAGGTGGGAAAATCATCTTCGTCATCCTCAATTACTGCATGAGGACAGATTAAATAGTAATTACAGTTATAATACTCGACTACCTATAAAATTATTTCTGCGGGTAATACAGATGTATTTTGCTTGTGTTTACATTTAGTTTTCTTCCTCTACATTTCTTTGGAGTTCATAGTGTTGACAATGAAACCAGGACTAGTTAAACTAGAAATTCTTTTAATAATAAACAATGCATAGACGTAATGATGGAACGTTATGTCTATGCATCACATAAAACAATTAAATACAAGAATAAGTTTTACTCATCTTGAGGTTCTGGAGATTTTTAAGGTATCACACAGCTTTATAACTCAGTGTGTAGATTTGGGCATCTAGCTTGGCAGCATTTTGTATACACTCAGAGTCAGTTTCTATACCAGAGACTTGTGTGTGTGTGTGTGTGTGTGTGCTTTTCACATTTTACTGTAAAATAACAATAATTGCAGGAGAAAATTTCAAGCATTGTCTATGTTTCAAAAATAATAATAATAATAATAATTTGTCTACATGGACACAGTTTAAGTTAAACATTGGATGGAAGAAGAATTTTAAATACAAAGTTAAAAATAAAAAAAAACAACAACAAAAACATCTCACCCCTGTCACTAAAGAACTCGTCTCTGTAATCTGCACTTGCACAGCTGTCAAAGTAGCGCTGCAGTGTGTCCACTTGTCTGCACAGAATGTCCCGGAATGTCTCCATCTCCGCTAGTTTCTCTCTGAGACTGTTGCCTTTCTGCACAGTGACCAACATTAAACAATGCATTTATTCAGAAATACATGAAACATGTTCATGCAATGAAACATATTTAGTGAGCTCTTAGTCCTGTATACTATAAATCATAATATATAGTTTTTATCTTTATGTCTTTGATTTATATCCTTGTTTCAAGTACAATTCTTTCACAATATATTTTATTTTGCCACACACACACCACGCACACACGCACACACTAACAGGATCTCTCCTTTCTTACAGAAAGACAGACTCTGGATCTTTAACAAGGAACTGCTCTAATAACACTAGCTTTTGCTTTACGCAAGCGCGCACACAAAGTCACAATGTTATCATAAACAGCACACACACACACGTATGTTGATTATACAAGTGACCCACCCACACTGAGAATGAGCATGGGAGATGATTACCCATAATACCGCAAGAGAGAAGAACCATTGGCTTGGTCATGATCATGTGACACTCAGCAGACAAAGCACATGTAACTACTCGTATATCAAGACCTCGCTTGCTTCTTAAGTTTAAATTTATTTAAAATATTTTGCTTCTCTGGCAAAATGCTCACAATTCAAGGTTTCACTGTAATAGTAACTGAGTGGCTAAATACACTTTAGCAGCCGACAATATATCTGGGTGGCCTACGCAAGTAAACTCTGAGAAACACTCGAGTAGTTAAAAGGTAAGCAATAGAATGCTATGACTTTTAAGGGGAGTTTTTTTTTTTTTTTTACCTTAAAGGAGGAAGTGGAGGTGGTTGAAAGGCCACTGGTGGCAGAAGTGAGGGACAGCATGGATCCATGGTGGGGTAGACTGATTTCTGAACCATAGCCTGATTCAGCCTGCAAACACACATACACACACATTTACCCAACATACATTACCCTACAATGACATTCCTACAAACACTGGATGCATTTAAACAACAGTAGTATGTATGCAGGGAAGAAAAATTCTCTTGCCGTTTACTAAAATGAAAACGTATAAATAACAATTAAAATACACTAAATGGCACATGGATACATCCTGAGATACACACCAATGTTAAAAGGAATTTCCATGTCCTGCCTCTGAACATCAGCTAGTACTCTGGATAGTTCTAAGGAACTTAGAGGGTGAGAGGTAGCAGGTGTAAAAATATCTCTTGCCTAAATTATGGCATTCAGGTTTAAAATTGTGTTTCGCTGGATTCATCAAATTTAGCAAAACCTTCTTAAATATAAAGGTGAAACAAAGGTGGACAAATCGGACTGAATTTGGGTTAAAGGCATATCCCTTACTAAACCTCCCTATCCTTGAGAAGGTTGAGCATATCTATGTTTATACACCCATTAACAAAAGAATTAAGGTTACATCAAAACTTGGGGACATTTATCTAACTAGCAGAGGTGGAGGTTGACTAAGTAGCTTTACTTGGTTACTGTAGTTAAGTAAACATTTCACAGATCTGTATTTGAGTAGATATTTTAGGATGTTTTTTTACTGTTACTATAATACATCATACAGGAAATATCTGTAATTTTACTTGACTACATTTGTGTGTGGTGCTTCGTTTCATAATTACAGTGGTGTGTTGTATTTGGAGCAGGAACACTGCCACCTGCTGACCACTATGAGGTAATTGTGTTTACTATGTGACATGCTTAATAACGCTACAAAATCAGGAGGGGAGCTGCTTGCAGGAAGTAATGAAAACAGCACGTTCACAGCAGAGAGGGGTAGACCTTAAGTACATTTGGTGAGTACTTTTGTACTTTTATTCAAGTAGACACAAACGGTTGACTTCTAATTTTACTTGAGTAACATTTGTGTCTACTTTTACTCAGGTTTACTTTACTCACGACCCTACAATGCAAAACCTTGAACAAAACTGAACTTATTATAAGAGTAGAAATCATTATTTGTCAAACAATCAAGTCGTAGTGTAGTGTGGTAGTAATATAAAAAGTATGATAAATAAAATGTGGTGGTCTAAGACAGCCACCAGCACAATGGAAGCTCTATCTTCAAAGCCTAGTTGAAATGTAAATGACCACTACATTCAGTTTTACGAACTAATGAAAGATAATGGTTTAAAAAAGAGATACAGTGGAACCTCGGATTGCGAGTAACGTGGTTTACGAGTGTTCCGCAAACCGAGCAAAGATTTTTAATAATTTTTTATTCGGAAACCGAGCAAGTATTAGTTTACGAGCGCCGAGTATCATGCTTCACATATGCGACTCTTATTTTGACACCGAGCGTCACTCTCTCACCTTCCCCTCCCCCCTTCCCCCACGGCTTAGCAAACACACAGAAACTCTGCTCGTGCGCGCGCAATTTGACACTGACACACACACGCACAGACGCTCTCTCCCCTTTTCACCCCCTCTTTGGCCTCACAAACACACAGAAACTCTGCTCTGTCGCGATTCTTTTCAAAGGTAAGGTGCTGGTTCATTTGTTTTTTTTTTGTTTGTTTTTTTTTACTTTACAGCAGTGATTACTTTAGTATGTGCTCATGCCAGTCCCGCTTCTTTTCGTTAAAATGGTGTTTCCGCTGTGTTTATGCACTTGTTGTGAAACTTAAAAAGTGAGTCTGTTAATATACGCTCATGTCACTCTCAGAAAGATTTCTTTTTTTCCTGTTAAAACGGTGTTTCCATTGTGTGTGTGTGTGTTTGTTGTGCATCTTAAAAAGCGAGGTGGGGAGAGGGAGGAGGAGTGTTACTGTGTAAAACGAGGCGAGGGAAGGGGCTAATTCCAAGCACGCACACACGGCGCCTGCGCGCAGCAACGGAAACACTTATCTGTCAGGATTTATTTGTACTTTTTTTTAAGGTAAAGTGCAGATTAATTTGTTTTATTTTAATTTTATAGATTGTATTAATTATTTTATGTATTTATTTTTTGGGGCTGTGGAACGAATAATTTGAGTTTTCATTATTTCTTATGGGAATTGGTTTACGAGTGTTTTGGAATACGAGCCCACTTCCGGAACGAATTATGCTCGTAATCCAAGGTTCCACTGTACTGTTGTTTTAACATAGCCTTAGGTTTTTAAGAACACACCTTCAAACTGCATGGCTTTTCCTGATATTTATTTCTACAATGCTGAAGGTGTATGAAATATACAATAATCTAATTTGAACAGTTGATATTGAGATGTTTCTGCAACTTATGCTCTGTAAAGACTTCATAACATGTCTAATCTGAGGTCCTGTGCTGTTAATGGGTGATTCTTGGGGCTGGTAACTCTAAATGAACTTCTCTGCAGCAGAGGTACTGTAGGTTTTGCTCTTTCTTTCCTGGGATGGACTTCATAAGAGGTTTCATTATGGTGCTTCATGGGTTTCCCAGATGCACATGACAATACTATTCTTGCAAGAACTATTCCAGAAATAATTACCAAAGTATATACGTTTTACTTCATAGTTTTTAAATGAACCCCCCCCCCAATTTTTTTTTTTAATTATCAGGTATGTCTAAACATTTGAATGGTACTGTACATCTTTGCAGGTGCAACTTTTGCCAGTAATGAAAAGAAAGTAAAATAATTGCCAAACATGGGTAATAAACAGCTCATACAGAGTGCTGTACCAGGTAAAATATGTTGATATGAAATGAAAACAACCTGTGCGAATTACATGTACATATACAGTACAGACCAAAAGTTTGGACACATCTTCTCATTCAAAGAGTTTTTTTTATTGTGTTCATTATTGTGTTCTTTAGCCCAAACAAGTCTCTTCTGCTTGTTGCCTGTCCTTAGCAGTGGTTTCCTAGCAGATATTCTACCATGAAGGCCTGATTTACACAGTCTCCTCTTAACAGTTGTTCTAGAGATGTGTCTGCTGCTAGAACTCTGTGTGGCATTGACCTGCTCTCTGATCTGAGCTGCTGTTAACCTGCGATTTCTGAGGCTGGTGACTCGGATGAACTTATCCTCCACAGCAGAGGTGACTCTTGGTCTTTCTTTCCTGGGGCGGTCAGCATGTGAGCCAGTTTCTTTGTAGCGCTTGATGGTTTTTGTGACTGCACTTGGGGACACCTTCAAAGTTTTCCCAATTTTTCGGACTGACTGACCTTCATTTCTTAAAGTAATGATGGCCACTCGTTTTTTTCTTCACTTAGCTGCTTTTTTCTTGCCATAATACAAATTCAACCTCTATGAATGAGAAGGTGTGCCCAAACTTTTGGTCTGTACTGTACTGTACATACACACACACAAACATACAGTATATTTGTTTGCCCAAAAATGTTGATGCATTTAGACTCTACAGTCTGAAGGTACAAAAGCGAGCAGTGTGCAGTGCCAGTTGCTAACCAGGTGTTAATGAATGAGAAGAAGAAAGTGGATAAGCAAATGAATTGAAGCAACATACATGTTAACCTGCTACCTTAAAGCCATCAAGGCTTCAGAAAGTAGGCTTAGAAATGTCTTTGTGCAAAAGGAAAAGGTTCAATATGGTATTTTTTTCCTCGCTATTTAATCCAGCTGCAATGAACAGTTAACGGAAATACAATAAAATAACAAAAAACAAGTCTATTGCTAATTGAAAACAGCTGTAGCAGATTGAAAATAGAATGCATTCAGTCAGCAGACATGCAGACATGCAAACATGCGAGGTTAAAGCCCACCATTCGTCCTTTCCAGCAGCCAAAGCAGAAGAGTGTGCTGCTACGGTCCTGGCTGTCTGGCCTGAGCATGGCCCCTCAGCACTCTGCACAGACACTCCCAGTGTTTCCTAGCAGCCTCTCTTGCAGGCACGTGGTGGAGAAGAGCAAGGCAGAGATGGCAAATGATGCTCCTGTCCTCACGAGCAGCAGAAGAGCAGTGATTGAAATAAAGGTAGCTGGTTTTGTAACGTGAGCCTTTCTGTGCTACACTCACGTTACAAAAAAGCATTATGTGCGAGAGTGTGAAGCATGACGACTGAGGAAGGGAGCGGATGTGGCAGAATGGGAGAAAAGACGCGCACACGCACGCACACACCTCTTGCTTCAGTCAGTCAGCAGCATCCATCCCTGCGGCAGCCCAGTGGAGACAAAACGCTGCATGTGCCCGGAGAGACAAAGATAAAGAGCACACCGGTTGAGTGTCGAGCGTTCGTAGAACCGCTTCTTTGCCTGGTGATCGCAACTGCACTGAATTATAAGTGAGGTTTTCGCGCTCCCTCCACGAGCAGCATGCTCATGTATTATTTCACACAAAATGCATAATTGTAGCAGAAAAATAAAGTCCGTCGTGTGCAGCCTTAATTGCCCATACACATGCATGGTCACACACACACTTGAGCACAAGGCTGGATGTTATGTCCATAATATCAACTCAATGGTTTTCACATCCATTACAGTATTTCACTTTTCAAAGCTACCTGCATGAAAAAGCAACACAGGCTGTGTTACCAGTTGCTGAATTCTGCCTGCCAAAAATGATCCGTATTCTCACGTCTGGATTGTTCTTAAAAAGGGAAACACCCAGCAACAAGAGATGAACAGATCTTAAAGGAGACCCATTATGCAGAATTCACTTTTGGACTATTGTTGGACTTTTACATGGTCTCCAATGTGTGTGTACACCAACAAATTATGAGGGGAAAAAAATCTTCTCCCTTTTTTGAGAATGCAGTGAGAAGGCTTCTCTTCATGTGCATAAACAACGATCCAGACACGAGTGCTTTTTATGAGCTGCTGAATCTTTCACCCACAAGAGAAAAATACAACTCTGCGATACGCATAGTAATTTTAACCTACTAGTCTGGGAAGGTAGAGACAAGGTAGATATACAGTATGAATAAAATTTAAATTTATTGATTCTAGAATGCTAACTAACTAGCTTGCTAATGTGGCTAGCCTAGGCTTCTCTGGCTCTTAGACAGACAAGCTGGGACATTTAGCTCAGTCATATTTATTTTAGCTGTTACATTGCTAAGCAGACCAACATTGAGGATTTCACTCTGAAATAACACTCTCACATCCAAACACAATAGATCTGTTGCTATTGAAATGCCTGAAAACAGGCAAAGGCTTAATGGTTGGGGAAAAAGTTTTGTTTCCCCACTTATGTCAGTGAAGGCCTGTTTCCTGACTGAAACAATACGGGACCTTTAAATTCATCGACCAAGAAAAGGTTCATAAGTCAACCATCAATCAACAATCAACAGTGTTAATTACAGTGAGAGGCTTATTGAAGAACTGAAGCCTAAAGTTCGGATTAAATGCAGAGGGCTGATATCCAAGGGTGTTGCACGACAATACACGTGTGCACACTTCTGTCTACACTTTAAGTTTTGAGGTGTTGAAGCATCCTCCCTATAGTCCTGATCTTGTTCCAAATAACCTGTTTGGACCCCTGAAAGCAGCCCTATGAGGACAAAAATTCACTTCTGATGAGGAAGTGAAGACAGCGAAATGAAATTTTTTTTTTTTAAAGTACAAATAAATCCAGACAGTTAAGTGTTTCCTTTTGTGCGTGCAGGCGCCATGTATTTGTATGTGTGTGTGTGGAATTAGCCCCTCGCCTCGTCTTAAACAGTAAAACTCCTTCTCCCTTCCACACCTCGCTTTTTAAGTTTCACAACTAACATACACAATGCAAACACTGTTTTAACGGGGAAAGAAAAAGAAATCGCTCTAATGATACTCATGTGAGCATATTAACGGAATCACTGCTGTAAAGTAAAAAATTAAAAATAACAAATGAACCAGCACCTTACCTTTGAAAAGAATCGCGACAGAGCGCACACGCACACAAGTAAGTGTGTGTGTGTAAAAAGTGTGTGTGAGTGTGTGTGTGGGACTAACTAAGGACTCTTATTTAGACACAGGGGACGCAGCAGGGGAGACGATTACCCATAATTCCTGCAGCGCAAGAGAGAGATAAATCATTGGCTCAGTTGTGATCACTTGCCGCTCGGTGTCAAAATAAGAGTCGCATGCGTGATACATGATACTCGGCGCTCGTAAACTAATACTTGCTCGGTTTCCGATTAAAAATTTATAAAAAATATTTGCTCGGTTTGCGGAACACTCGTAAACACGTTACTCCCAATCCGAGGTTCCACTGTATTTAACTTTTAGAAAAGTTAATTAAAAAGCCAGAACGTGGATAATTTTTGACTCACCCCCGTACATAGCCTGGTTACATTCTTAATTTTTTAAATGACTAGATGATGCATTGTTATAAGTCAGCCTTGCGCTGCACTTCGTCTCACTTGGTTTCATCAGTGTTGGCACATAGCTGCATGTTCTTCACTCTAAAGAGGTCATCTGTACAGCATTAAGAAACCAGTTTGAGATGATTTTAGCTTTGTGACATTGCGTGCCATCCTGTGGTCATAAAAGGATGGACATGCTTAGGAACGATACTTTTGTAGGCTGTGCCATTAAAAATTTGCTCAATTGGTACTAAGGGGCCCAAAGTGTGCCAAGAAAATCTCCCCCACACCATTACACCACCAGCAACAGCCTGAACTGTTGATGTCAGAGGAGAATGGACTGACTGTATCAACAAGAAATTTTTGCTAACAGAACTGATGCTTACTGGACATTTTCTCTTTTTCAGACCATTCTCTATAAACCCTAAAGACGGTCGTGTGCAAAAATTCCAGTAGATCAGCAGTCTGTAAATTCTCAGACCAACCCGTTTGGCACCAACACCTACACCACGTTCAAAATCACTTAAATCACTTTCTACCTCATTCTGATCCTCGATTTGTACTTTGGTTTTGTGCTCAGTTTGCAGATCATCTGGACCATGCCTTAATGCATTGTGCTCCTCAGTGATTATTAAACAAGCAGTTTAATGGGTATACCTAATGAGGTTGTTTTCGCCAGTGTTTGTATATTGTATATGTTCTGAATTTATTTAAAAAAAAAAAAAAAAAAAGTTAAATGGCTTAAATAGTAATGAACATTGGGTTATAGATTCTGTCTAAGAAAACGGCATTCGGATGCTCATAATATGGTGATGTATCTCGATATCATTTAATATTGACAAATTTATCATTACAAAATTTTGGGCTGTCATGAAGTAACTTACATTTAGAACATTTTGCAGATGCCCTTATCCAAAGCAACTCTCATAAATGCTTTGAAGTCATCAATAAACACATTATATAAATGACAACATGCTGTCTAATGAGCATGGTAGCCTATTAATCAAATATGATATTCGGTTTGCATGGCCTTGTACTTGTTACCTGTAAATTTCTATTTTGGACAAGCAGGCTCGGCTAGTGATGACTGAGGGGCAAGTTGCTGACGCTGCCTGATGTAATCCCTGAAAATTCAATAATCAGGGTTAAATCAGTTCTCTGATTATCAAACCAGGCAGCAATGAATAAATAACAGATAGCCTGAACGTGAAGCGTAATCTGGGAGCTCGAGGCCACCAGGGTTTTTACAGCATTGTTCACAATATATTTGTGAAATGATTTAGATGATACTGCTGAATATAGTTACAACAATCAAAGCACTGCCAATTTACTCATTTTATCCCATTAAGCAGGGTAATGAAGTTTAATTTTATTAACTAAATGAAGAATGTGAAGGCACACTTTTAATATGTAATGTAGAAACACTTGATTCACAGCCTTATTCACGCATATAGCCACTCTTCAATGAACCAGGGATTAAAAATCCCAATAGTTAAGGTGTTACTCAATTCACCATCCTAAAATGGCTTGTAAATCATCTATCAATAATTGGGAATCAAACGATCAGGGGCAGGTTTCTGAACAGTTTAAAAGAGACTAGAGTCAGGGTTTCCTGACTGGAAAACCATCTCCATAGTTTAAGTAAACCAAGTCCATGTTCATACAGAGGGTTAAGATGGTACATGAGTTGACCGACTGATAGAGCTGAATAGATTGATATATTCACTGGGAAGCAAGTCATCTTAATATGGCAACACTGCCAAGCAAACAACACAATGACTGGAAGACAGCTTCATTATTAAATCAGATGAAGATAACAGGGTCAGTCTTGTGTTACGCTGCACAAAGTGCTTTTGCTATTTAAAGCCCGAGATGTTTCAGTTGAGCACGTTTAGACCCGAAATTCAAAAATGACCCATCCGAATGTGATCCGTGGACTGATTAGTAAACATATTTAAGTCAGTGATCAAATCAGTAGTCAGTTGTAGCACATGTGGTAAATAACGTGTAAATAAATATTTTTTTTGCATTGGAATTGAGAAACTGCCACTTTCTACCAACAGAGGGCACGTGGAATTCCTGAAGATGTGCCTCTTCAGGGTGTTCTGAATCATTCTGTTTTACATTACGCACACACACAAGCGCACCATATGCATGCTATTGAGTTACATAATGACTTCTCTGACACACTGACAAAACTGGAAAAAAAAACAACAACCTGAAAACAAATCATCAACCTGCCTACAAGGAAAACAAAAATGCTGACAATAAACTGGGTCCTTCACAAATTAGCCAGGGAAGCCAATCTCCTAACTCTACAAAGAAGTGTGCTGATCAGGGTGAGCTGTAAATTGTGTGTTAAAGAAACAGGACCACTGGACCTTGCCAGATATCAGCCATTTTCCAGAAAATAACAAGACACCACACGCCTGCCTCAGAACTGGGATTAACCAAGCATCAAACCTGATGGACAACATGTTTTAGGGAGGCACAGAAAGGTTTTCAAACCTAAAACCATGCTGTCTAACCAGTTTCTCAAATTGGGAAAATGTTAAGTCAATGTTTGATGTCAAAGTCCTACACACATTATTACAGAGAGCCAACAGCAGTACTTTATCACATGTTAATTTATATAATAATAATAATAATACACTGTACATGCCTGTCTCTGACCGGACAGTAGTATATATTTTAGATTTAGTGTGTGTGTATGAGACATTTAACGTATGCTGAAATTTTTTTTTATATATATATATATATAGTATAATAATATACCAAATATATAATATAAATATATATAAAAATATAAATTCAACCGATGTTTAATGCAACAGAAGAAGATGTAATGGTTTTACAAATATGCATTGAGGGACAGAGAGAGAGAGAGAGAGAGAGAGAGAGAGAGAGAGAGAGAGAGAGAACATAAAAAAAAAAAGAGAACGAGAGAGCATAAAAATGAGCGAATCAGTAACTGGATTGGGGGTCGTCCATTCTGACAACCTGTTTCAATTTTGATACTCTTTGTGTCCCTCATTGCACTTGTATTGTTGAGCCTCTGGGCTCTGATTGGTGGGAACTGAGCGAGAACAGGACAGAGTGGAAATACAGTTTGAGTGTGACACGAGTGAGAGTTTAAAGGCGCAAGCGAGCGCTTAAATGAGCAAAAATAAAAAATTTTGGCACGAAACTAACGGCACACAACCCCAATACCACCAAGTAAACTGACCAGGCTGTTTAGTTCTGCCTCCCGGGTCATATGAGTGACAGCAGACCGCATAAATGAGGAAGAGAGATGGGAGAAGTACAAGATGTACAGTATGACTGAAGCTTTCTCTAATCTCTGTCCTGATTAGTGTTTTTGTATATTATTATTATTTGATCATAGAAACAATTGGAAACAACAATAAAAAAAAAACAGGTGTACTAGATCATACGTGTCGACGATATTTCTTTGGCTTGTAACCCATTCGTTTTTATGTTTATATAATTGGTTAAAATAAACTAAAATGAATTTCATCATATTGGCCTAGGTCGTGCTGGGAAAAAAAAGGATACGACACTATGTATTCATTATAGGTTTGTATACGTTATTGGTATGTACTCATTAACCCATAGTAATGCAAAAAAAAAAAAGGGGGGGGGGGGAGGGGGCTCCGGGGTTTAAGGGCTACGAAGTAATTTTACAGATTCTGTTCAGGAAATAAGCTTTTAAAATAACACAGTATGCAAAAATGACAAAGAATGCGCTTTAAGGAAGTCGTTAAACCAGAGTGAGACACACACGCGCGCACACACACACACACGCACGCACACGCGCACACACACACGCACGCACACACACACGAGTTGAGCTCATGTTATTTTTCCTAATTAAAAACAAAAGGCGGTATTTGAACAATGCAAACTAACCTCACGTACAAAAGTTGAACATTTAACTTAAAATTAAATGAAACAAAAGCTCCTTTTTTATTTCCATCTTTTTTTTTTTACTGAGTATCTCTGCCATCTGCCATAATTATTATTTCTAAACAAACTTAGCAAATAATTCAATCCAACCAAACAGGATGTCAGTGTATGAATAGTTTCTAGTGTACCACCCCCGTAGGATAATTAAGAAAAGGCGATGTTTTACCACCTCAAATGCCTCCAAGCTTTTTGAGCATTTGTGAGCATGCAGGTACACACAGACTAATCATCTCTCGTGGGGTTTTGAAACTTGTGTATGCGTGTTTAATGAGTGGGTTTGAGACCAATTCGATTGCAGAGTTTAGAGCATCGGACCTGGCTGCATCTCTATTATAAATGTAATAAATCATTTGAAAATTCATTTTGGAGCCAATGTGGTGATCCATCCCCTCCCCCATCTTTTCATATATAAACTAAATACATCATGGACTTTAAATTAATCCCAAACAGGATAATACACACATTTAATTTTTGTAAATGTCATGATTGTGGTGTTGTGTTATTATTGTGTATTTCATGACAGTCAAAAATCATGAATCAGGTTTAGATAACCCAATCAAACAGCTCAGATCAGAAGCCAAGTCCATAAGACGATTCAATTGGGAGCACACCATGTCTGAGCCACTTGTTGTTACCTTGTGAAGTTTAATGGTGTCAATCCACTGGCACCGGAGATCGGGATCTTCAGCCCGCAAGTACCAAATGTTGTCATTTACACTGATGTCAAAGCGGCATTCGTCAAATTCATGCGGCTGTGGGCAGACACAGAAATAAATAAATCTACATAACTAATGAGCCAAACCAAGTTCCACATCTGTGTCTACATCAGTACACATAAACGGTGAAAAACACATTACAGCACGCTTATACTACCATCATTATCTTTGGCCAATTATACTACCATTAATGGTCAAAGTGGTCTTATACGATAAGACAAGACATACATTTATTTGCTCCAAAGTGGGGAAATTTCTTACAGCAGCAAAGAAAAAATTGTGCAAAAATAAATAAATGAATGAATGAATGAATGGGCAGTGGGTTTAATGTTGTGCTATACGAGGTGATGCCAGTGACACAATTACTATTACACAAATATCTTTCAAATGATATAATGAATGTTATTCACCTTAACTGTCTCAACTGTGGTTTTAATGTTATGCCTGGATCAGACTGTTCTCGTTTTGTTTCTATAGTAAAAGCTTATACACACTGACTTGTATACTGTACCAGACAGTCTACCGAAATATAAACATATTCAGATTTGTATATGTATAGCTCTTTATGTGTGTGTGTGTGTGTGAGAGATGGGGGGTGGTTTGTTTGGTGCAGCTTGAATGCAAGTAAAAACAGGAATTAACTTGTCTCACAGCTGTTAAAATGGGCGAAGCATCATTCACTGAAAATTTGAAGTCATTGATAAATCATTGTGGTTCAGGTGAAATAACACACCTGACATTGGTGTTATATGAAAATAATACACTTTAATCACAAAAAAACTTCCTTAAAAGGCAGTAACTCTCCTCTTTAGTCGCTTGTCAGATTCTGAGACTCATTCTTCATTCTTGTTCACATTCTGATGTGCGTGTCCAAAAATGTCCAGAACCTGTTGGTTGAGATCTTTTAGTCCTGAAGGCGCTACTGTATATTTGCGTACCAGTTTAGCATTTTTTCCTGATCTATATATTTTAAATATTTCAGCCTTACTGTGATGCAAATCATACAGACTAAAGCAGCCTTTGTCACATAGTTGGCAAACAAAAATTAATAAATAAATGAATAAATAAATAAATAAATAAATAAATATCGCACATTTAAATTTAACAATGTTATTTTTTTTGGCAGTAGGAATAAAGGTAAGTAATTATTACACTGTTTGCCTTCTAATCTTCAACTAAAAAGTTCTCTGCTTTAATCTCATTGTCTCAATGTTTTCCAAACTAAAGTAAGTTCAAACCGTGACATACAAACTGGAATGCACACAAGGCCTTCTACACAGTACCTCCATGCACTCTTTCAAGTTTTTGTGTAAACCAAGATAGTCCTTGCTACAAGAAACAGACGAAAGGACAAGGAGAATAAAACACACACACACTCAAAGTGGTGTTTTGACTCATTCGGCTCCCTCCTGCAGCGCACGATGACTTGCGGCTTTCATTGTTTTTGTCTGCTAACCTGATAAAGACTCCGGTCTGGGACGGTATAATGTCAGCACACTGAATACTTGCTTACTTACTGAGGGCCTGTCATCCATTCGCTGAAAATATTACCACATGGCTCTTGCATCATTTATAGGCTTTGGAAAGACGGTGTGTGTGTGTCTGTGTGCGTGTGTCACAACTCGGCATCTGTTTCTGATTAAGAAATATGACTAAAGACCAGTAAAAAAAAACGTTATACAACAGTTGTTGTAAATCCAACTAAACAAAATGAAACGGTCGCTGCGGACAGGACAACATATTGGAGAACTCTGATATGTCAGGACTATCTGCAATGGGCTAATATAAAAAGAAAAGCAGGTGAAAGTACAACTTTGAGACTAGATGTACTGTGCTCAAATCTGCTCCATGTGACTGTTTCCGCATACTTGAGGCACTATAACAAAAGATCTGTGTATGAGCATGGCCGTTCTGAGGATTTAGTGAGAGGCAACAAGCTGTGCTTGTTCAAACAAGACTATGAAGTACACTCCCCGAATCTTTCACTTACAATAAAAACCATAAAAATGAAAAGTTGAATATTTTAGTTTTGTTATTTGTTTTGTCTTTTCTGTATCAGTGTAATCTATATTTTAAAAATGCTTCATGATAACTCTAAAGGGAAGCATCATGGTCAACCACCTGAAGTCTCTTTCGAATCTCAAGTGCTTAAAAGACATTAAACACAGTCAATTAAAAGTGACTCGCTGAGACACTTTAGTGTTTTTACTTTAGTCAATGTGGCATGGCTCGGTTCAGCAAATTAAACATGATCCAGATTTTCCACCACCATGTAAGCTGTGTTGAATTTTTTGTTTTTTTTGCCAAGAACCAAGCATAGTCGTAAAACAAGTTGAGATAGGGTTAGGGCTATAACAGGGATTATGCGGGGAGGGGGGAAAATCAATCAGGTTTGCTGTCAGTTTTTTTTTTTTTTTTAAAGCAAAAGACCACATGCTTTTTTGTTAATCAACATTTTCCAGCAATGTTCAATATGATATTAAAGAGAAATTTAACACAGAGATATGCAGCCGACATGGCAAGCACTGGACTCACAGTTCCAGCATGCAGTATGACACAATCACACCAAGTTATGGCCAAGCCTCGGTTAGATAGTGATTTACAAGGCGACGAGCACGATGACGTTTAAGGCGGAGTTAGAACTTTATCTGTTAAAAGTAATACAGCTGAACAACCGGACTAAAGCACTGCTGCAATGGTCTCTTTAGGTAGAAGCAAGGCTTAAACCCCACTGACTCTTAAAGGCCAGGATGGAAACGATGTTAAATACAGGGAGGAAGCCTTACCTTGATGACAGCTTTGCTGAGACAGAGTGATCCTCTGCAGCCATACGCTTGCTCATGCTCTGCCTTATAGTAGCTCAACGTGGTGTTTTTCAGTACAACCCAGCGGTCCTGCCATCCATGGATATAGTTGGTCCACTGAAAGTAAAGCATCAAACACCAGAGACTTACAGTTATAAAAGGATTGTTGTGCACATTAGAAAAAAAACATTTAAATTAAACTCTATAAATATGAAACTCCAAGATGACTTCTTAGTTTTAACTGTCAAGTTTAATCCGCAGTACTCTGCAGATCAGTTGAGATCACTCTGTATTCACATGTGCCCTTATTTATTTGACAACAATCCCAGATGCTTCATCTGTCACACTCATTGGTCACACTCACACAGTGTAAAACAAAACAGTGTAAAACTCACACAGTGTAAAACAAAACACCAAATTTTGTGTGTGCACATGCATACACACGTGGACAAAATTGTTGGTACCCTTCGGTCAATGAAAGAAAAACTCACAATGGTCACATAAATAACTTTAATCTGACAAAAGTAACCATTTTTAAAAATTCTATGAATGTTAACCAATGAAAGTCAGACATTGCTTTTCAACCATGCTTCAACAGAATTATTTAAAAAAATAAACTCATGGAACAGGCATGGACAAAAATGATGGTACCCCTAGAAAATACTGAAAATAATGTGACCAAAGGGACATGTTAATTCAAGGTGTGTCCACTAATTAGCATCACAGGTGTCTACAATCTTGTAATCAGTCAGTGGGCCTATATATAGGGCTCCAGGTAGTCACTGTGTTGTTTGGTGACATGGTATGTACCACACTCAACATGGACCAGAGGAAGCGAAGGAAAGAGTTGTCTCAGGAGATTCGAAAGAAAATTATAGACAAGCATGTTAAAGGTAAAGGCTATAAGACCATCTCCAAGCAGTTAGATGTTCCTGTGACTACAGTTGCACATATTATTCAGAAATTTAAGATCCATGGGACTGTAGCCAACCTCCCTGGACGTAGTCGCAGGAGGAAAATTGATGACAAATCAAAGAGACGGATAATCCGAATGGTAACAAAAGAGCCCAGAAAGACTTCTAAAGAGATCCAAGGTGAACTTCATGCTCAAGGAACATCAGTGTCAGATCGCACCATCCGTCGTTGTTTGAGCCAAAGTGGACTACATGGGAGACGACCAAGGAGGACACCATTGTTGAAAACAAATGATAAAAAAGCCAGACTGGAATATGCCAAACTACATGTTGACAAGCCACAAAGCTTCTGGGAGAATGTCCTATGGACAGATGAGACAAAAATGGAACTTTTTGCCAAGGCACATCAGCTCTATGTTCACAGACTGAAAAATGAAGCATATCAAGAAAAGAACACTGTCCCTACTGTGAAACATGGAGGAGGCTCTGTTATGTTCTGGGGCTGCTTTGCTGCATCTGGCACAGGGTGTCTTGAATCTGTGCAGGGTACAATGAAATCTCAAGACTATCAAGGGATTCTAGAGAGAAATGTGCTGGCCAGTGTCAGAAAGCTGGGTCTCAGTCGCAGGTCATGGGTCTTGCAACAGGACAATGACCCAAAACACACAGCTAAAAACACCCAAGAATGGCTAAGAAGAAAACATTGGACTAATCTAAAGTGGCCTTCTATGAGCCCTGACCTCAATCCTATTCAGCATCTTTGGAAGGAGCTGAAACATGCTGTCTGGAAAAGGCACCCTTCAAACCGGAAACAACTGGAGCAGCTTGCTCATGAGGAGTGGGCCAGAATACCTGCAGAGAGGTGCATAAGTCTCATTGACAGTTACAGGAATCGTTTGATTGCAGTGATTGCCTCAAAAGGTTGTGCAACAAACTATTAAGTTAGGGGTACCATCATTTTTGTCCAGGTCTGTTCCATGAGTTTATTTTTTTAAATAATTCTGTTGAAGCATGGTTGAAAAGCAATGTCTGACTTTCATTGGTTAACATTCATAGAATTCTTATTTATTATTACTTTTGTCAGATTAAAGTTATTTCTGTGACCATTGTGAGTTTTTCTTTCATTGACCGAAGGGTACCAACAATTTTGTCCACGTGTGTATGCACACACAAAATATACCAAAATATACTGTCTGAACAGAGACGGGCATGTCCAGTTCTAATTGTGATGTAGCATATTCTGTTGGTTATTTAACATGTTGATTCTAGCTGTTACACAGGGACTCTGAAAACAGAGTGAACACTAACTTACATGCTAAAAGTATACTGAGATTGAGCAATTAAATGTTAAACAACAACAAATTCTATACTGTAACATATGTATGTAATTTCCAACTACCTAACAAACATTTACCCTATGATAATAAAAATAGTAGTGATGTAAACATGTAAATGCATGTGGTGATAAAGTACTGCAATTGGCCAAGTGTCTGAAAAACACAGATGCTATTTATTAGCTGTTTCATTTTTTTGTTGTTAACATTATGTTTATGTTTAATTTATTCACTTGAGGGGCAATATGATAAGGAAAAGATCCCTTTTTATAAAAGAGTTGAAAGCCCTGTGTAGAGAATTTTTTTTTACTTGACTGCAATAAATGTTTTACGTATAAAAAAAATATATAATTGAAAAAAGGAAAAAAAAAAGAAGAAGAGAGAGACTTGTGATCTCAATTTCCATGGAAATGAATCGTGATTCACATTTTAAGAAGATTTGTGCAGCCCTAATTTTGATTTGACATCAGTCTGTAAACTAGAAAGAACTCATTCCTGAGAAAACGCTGACGAGCAAGAATCTTAATCTTAACTTAGGTGAACTTAAGTAACCTAATTTTAACTGTTTGGAGATTCTCTCACTCTCTATACTGCTTTTCCTGAACAGGGTCGCAGGAGGCCTGGAGCCTAATCTGCATGTCTTTGGACTGTGTGAGGGAACCCACCAAGCAAAAGAGGAACATGCAAACTCTACAAAACACAGACCCAAAGGCGGGACCTCAACCCTGGACATGCGAGGGCACGGTGCTAACTACTACACCACCACGCCTACACGCATCTGCTAATAACCTGATTAATCTGGTGTGTTGGGAGCTGAAAAAACACAAAAATGTGCAGGGCAGGAAGTCCTTCATGACCACTCTATCACATACTGGAAGTGTGAGTTCATTTGTTGTCTCCACACCTTCTATGTTAGATTTCTTATAAATATGAAAGCTCTTCTATTGTTTTCAAGTGTACAGTGACATACCTGTCTGAGATGGTTGAAATGTTGTCCGCTACTGAAACCCATTCTATAGGTACGTGACAAAATGACGTTTACACACCCTGATTACTGGGTGAATTTTTACGTCGCCATTATCTTTGTGCGTGCAGATTTTTAAAAACATACTTAAATTGAAAAGACGTTCCAGAACTGCTGACCTTCGTGTTGTTGTTACTTAATTACCTAATGCCATGTGTTTTGAAATCTTCTTTAGCGGCGGGACGGTGGCGTAGTGGTTCCATCTTGGGTCTTTGTGCGTGGCGTTTGGATGTGTTTGGTGGGTTCCGTCCACAGTCCAGAGACATGCAAATTAGTTAATTGGCATTCCCAAATTTACTTTTTTGTGTGTGTGTGTGTGTGTGTGTGTGCCCCTGCCACCTGGTTATATGGCACCCTGTCCAGGGAGTACCCTGGCTCATGCCCAAAGTTTCCTGGGATAAGCTTCATTCCCCAGGATAATAAGACGAATGAATGAAAGAGTAAATGAATGAATGAATTAAATACCGGTATTATTCTACAATTTACAAAAATAAATCCAATCTTGTATCCAAACTTATATATAGTACCAGTCAAAAGTGAGTGAGAGTGTGTTTACTGTATGTGTCTGTCAGTGCGTGTATGCGCACGGTGGCTTAGTGTTTAGCACTGTTAACACGCACCTCCAGGGTGCGGGTTCAAAGTCTGTGTGCTGGTTGGGATTCACCCGAAAGTCCAAAGACATGCAGATTAGGCTCGTTTACGTTCTCAAATTGCCCGTAGTGTGCGACTGTTGACCGGAGGTAAGTACAATGGTAATCACTACAAGAAGTTCTTAGATATATATGTATACAGTATATACAGTATATACACACACACACACTGTATATACACACAACTCTAAAAGGATTGTCATACTTGATTATTTGGGATGTTGATTAAAATAACCCATGTACTAGTTCAGGTCATGCCCTTACACTGACACTGTGCTTACAAAATCCCCAATCTGACATCAGAGGGATAAACAATCACAAACTTCTTCCAGCAATAAGAGAAATACAGTACTAATAAAGAGGTTAGCACTAGAAACCCTAAGCCCATCAGAGATCTACGAGTGTGTACACATGTTTACTGTGTGTCAGGGTGGAGTGCCCCCTCAACCCTCTGGATCATCAAGTGAACAGGTGTTTATTACACATGCAGACAGCAGCCAAAGGATAAATCTTCTCAAAACTCATAGGGATCTTTTTTTTATTTTATTACGCGAATAAAGTGGTATTGATGATGATGGTGGTGTGTGCGTGTGTGTGTGTTACCTTGCTGAGGATTCCCGCGAGCTCCTCCGCCTGCTCCGATTCAGGATCCACATCTTCATCTGAACTCGGATCAAACATCAGCCCGAACGGGACGCGTTCACACACGGACACACCGCCTCGTATTCCTCCGGGTTTTTAATAAATACAAAAAAGAAAAACTTCGAGGCGTGTTGAACTCAGTTGAGACGCGTTTATGTAAATACCCCCCCGCGGGCGCGCGCGCGCGCGCTCACTGAGCCAACAGCAGCTCGAGCTAGCAAGCTAACGACATGACATTTCGGATTATTTTAACGCGGATTTGTTTAACGTCAAAGACAACGCAATATACACTTTTTAAAAAACGCGCAACTTTTCTCTCTCCTTTCTCTACTTACAGTCCACCCAGAAGGCGCATTTTTTTTTGTTTGTTTTAAGTAACCAAAAACAAACAGTAACCAAAATGTCGGCAGCTCGAGCTGAAAATGTAAAACGACAAACCGCTTCAGGAAAAAAATAACGACTTTGTGATAATCCCAACCGATTTCCCGAGTTACTGTTTAAATTCGGATTTAGTCGCGCGCTGTGTGCGTATGCGCAGCTGACGCGGAAAAAAAAAAAGCCTGAAGCGCTTGATGGTCCCCTGCAGGCCGTGCGAGCTACTGCAGCGTGTCATATCACTACAGCACGAGACTCGTGTTAGTTAGCCCACAGTGGTTAAAGGTGCAGGTGGTCATTTTTTAAATATCTGAATATACTGTAGCCTTGTACTTAAGAGTTGCTGTTTCAATCATAAAACCTCATCAAAAGAGTCTATTAGCAGGTTCAAAAAGTAAATTAGGATAGTTTTAGCCTTGAAATTATATTAAAACATGATATGGAAAAATTTCTATGCTTGTACACTGCATAAAAATTGTATAGACTGTCACTCTTTGCACACCCCTCGTGATTCCACTGGTAAAGTAGCTTGCACAGACCCCGGACCTCAACCCCACATAACAACATGCAACTGGATGAACTGGAACGACGACTCTCCAAAAGGCTTCTTCACCCAACAACAATGCTTGACCTCTCGAATGCTCTTGTGACTGAAATGGAAAATCTCTGCAGCCATGCTCAAAAATCTAATGAGAAGCTTTCCCAAAAGAGTATGAGGCTGTTATATCACACCAAGCTTAGAATGGGATATGGGTATGAAGGTGATGTGTCCACAAACTTTCGACCATATAGCTAATTTTAGAATAAAAAAAAAAATACCAATGCTGTAATTCATTCAATCATCTTTGGTAAGATCTTTAGAGTCACGGTCTATTCTGGGAAAGCTGAACATTAGGCAGGAATACACTTGGGATAGGATACCAGTTCATCACATGTCACCGGGCATGCATTCACACACTGGGTCACACTTAAGAGCAATGTAACATGGTCAGTTCCAACCACCTATTATCATGTTGAGCTAAGAGAAAATCAGGGAACCTGGGAGAAACCCATTTTTTGCACTTCCAGTGCAATATGATGTAGTTCGCCTGTTCAGAACAGGTGCAGTTTCAGAAGCAGTGTCTACAGTTGTTCTACAAATCCAGAACAAGCTTGGAGTTGAGTTGATGAAGACAGATTATATGTAGTTGGTCTTGTTGGTCACACTAATCCTACCCCAGTCCCTGACATAAGAGGGTCTTGGTTCTAGACCAGGAAAGAGTTGGTGCTGCTGTGGGACTAGTTTTTTCTGGCTGAGAGAAGTTTTTTTAGCTGATGACACACAAATAAATGGTTCAAACTGGTTTAAAATTGGCTTAGGCGGTTCATTAGCCTTTTGCTGGCACCTGTACTCTAAGACCTTTAATTTTGAGCATATTCTACAGCAGAGGCAGAGATATATATATAGTATACTCAGTCAAAAGGTTACAGAAGTTTTTATCATAATCAAACAACATGTTTATAGAATGTAAGGTAAAAGCAAAAACAGAACTCCAAATTTATTAGACATCCCTTCATAAATGTGAAGTGTTGTAATTAAAAATAGAATGTCAATTTCTCCACCGAATAAAATATACTGTAGATACCCATCCAATGATACTCATACTTTTATAATTCATAATTTTAATAAACTCATTTCTAAAATAGCAATGGCTTTATACAGAACACTTCATTTTTCAATAAACTTAATTTAAAACACCAAAACGTTGCTTATAAAAGTAGAACAAGAATGTACAAAAAATTTACAAGCAATAACATGGTATGACCGTTGCATTGGAATAAAAGTGCTATGCATTTAATTCACAATTACTTTAAGGAAATTGCAATGGTTTATAATATTATTAATAGTAAAAAAAACTCTGTTAAATCCTACTACCAGAAGCACTAGACTGAGAATAAGTGAATTAATCCATTCTTATGCAACAAATATGCAAAAAAAAAAAAAATGAAAGAAATACTTATAAATTAAAGTGTATGTTATAGCAAGTTTTTAGTCTAGATTTGTATATTTGATTCTATGAGATTCATTTGGAACAGTGTTCAATGATTGTAAAATATCATGGTCAAGCCAGTCCTCAATTGCTTTCTCATTATATTTAACATTTCTTTGCCAATCCACGTGCCAGCGCAGGTTGGCGATGACCTCTGTGTAATTCTTCCGAAGACTCTGCTTCCACTGCAGGAACTGCTGCTTGTTGTATTGGCGGACAGCCTCAGTGACACTGGGGTAATCCACCACTGAGCGCAGCAGCTTGTCCAGATGCTGACATTCAATAGGGTAATGAGACGCCACATTCTTTAGCTCAGCTTCATCCTTAGACAGATCTGATTAGGGTAAGATAATAGAGCATTGATGCTGGTGCAATATTATTACGTATTATCTGCCATGAAAGCCGGTGTTGCTTCCAAAGGATGTGAGTGTATTTCCACAATGCTAATCCTAATGATTAATGACTATCTGCCATTCACTGTTAGTCACATCAGCATGCTTGGATATACTATTGTTTTATGACTGTTTGGAAATGATTATTGCTGCTTTAGTTTAATTTTTAGTTTAAAGGCTCACCAAATAGCTGTGGTGGGACACTGAAGCCATCTGAGTATGTGATGTACTTCCATTTATCCATCCGCAGCATGTAAGTGGAAGCGTTCGCATTGCAGCCATGGTATTCACTGAGGATCCAGCCAGGATGAGGTTCAGCTGATTGCTTATTACTCATTGAGATCAGTGGGACCAGAGAATGACCACTCAAACCATGTGGTATTGGGATACCTGCAAAGTCTGACACGCATAATACAGATAATTATAACACAAACAAATGTAGTATGAGGCAGTGTACTGCACTTTTATGTTTTGTATCATACATTTCACATGTTAAGTCCGTTGTGTTACAGCAGGAGTATCTAAATCTTGCATGATTTTACTCTAGCCAAGCAGGAGTCACACATGATTCAATTAAATTTTATTTGTAAAGAGCTTTTAACAATTATCATTGTCGCAAAGGAGCTTTACACAATCAAAAGACAATTATGGAAATTTGTATGAAATGCGAAAAATGTGTATGAATCAAAATGACTAGATACTGTATATAGATTCCACTTGTTTAAAGAGGCAAGATATGTATCTTTTATTTGTAAAAATAGCTTGCTTCATCAAATATACTGTATCTACTGTTATATTATATATTATGTATATACCTGAACATATCTCTCAAAAGGTATGTGCTTGCTGAACACCCCATTCCATATTTACTGCTGTTTATAAAAACCTTTAGTTTTCTAGTAAGGCTGTCCACTAGATTTTGGAGTGTGACTGTTAAGATTACTAGTCATTTAAACACAAGACATTTGTGATGTACAGCATTGTGGTTAGGTAAGGAGGTCTAGGGAGCAAGGGTAAATGAATGGGAAATGTCTTATCTCAGTCACCTACAATCATGCATGGTTGCGGGAATCGAACCTGGACCCTGGAGGTGCAAGGCGACCATGCTAACCACTAAGCCACTGTGCTGTCTAAGTACCTAGTACTGTATATGTTCTAAAAATATAGTACATGCTGAAACCATCAAGAAGACTTTCCTCCAACATACACTGCCCTCTCATTCAATACACCGTGAAAGAAGCACAACTTTCCCCCCATTTTTCTTCAAATATCATAAATTTTTTTTTAATGACTACAAGTTTAGATTTTTTAACATTACAGTACAAACTGGTCCTTCAAATGAGTAGGGAGTTCAGCTTCTGCTGGTTTGGAAAGATAACGTGTAGCCACGCTGGGCCTTTAAAGATAAATTAGGACCCCATGTGTGCTAAAAAACCCCAAAAACAAACAAAATGAGAAATCAACCCACCAGTTGCAGTTACAAACCTACACTCTATCACATTAATGGACATTTCATTTGTCATCACCAGACACATTATGTTTACACATTGTAAAATTGCAAAATTATTGAACTCACCAAGTATAGAAGGATACAGGTCTATAAGAGAGACCGGTAAGCTGATCTCAATTCCAGACGTAATCCCTGGCCCCATCATCAGTAAGGGAACGTGTGAGCTGCCTTCAAACATGGACATCTTATAGAATTGCCTGTGCTCCATGGCCAGATCCCCATGATCCGATGTGAAAATCAGGATTGTGCTGTTTAGTAAACCTGTGTCTCTGAGAGCAGAAATCACTTCACCTGCACCAGAGGGATATTATTGGATTTAAGTGAAAGAGCTTGTGCAGTGCACAAAGCACAGCAAATTAGATCTGCATGAAACATCAGACATTATCTTCTTACCGAGCATACTGTCTGCTTCAGCGCACATGGCATAATAACTCACTCGGATGTCTCGGATCTCTTGCTCCGAAAAGTTGCCACTGCAGTTTTTGGTGACGGTGGAATAATAATCGACGGGGTGCATTTGAGAAAATGGCACCCACTTTGGGAGAGAAACTTGCTCCATGGAAACCTTTGTGGTATTGAAATGAAGTTAATATTATTACAAATGTATAAACAGTGTTCTATATTTTGCTTTTGTTTATGCTCTGTCCCATCACTGATATGATGGAGAACAACCTGCCTTTTTAAGCCAGTAGGGTGAGGTGCGGAAGGTGGAGCCTCCAGCAATGGGACCCAGCTCGTCTGTGCGGTATGGATGAGGTAAATTCAGCCCCAGATACAAAGCAAAAGGCTGTGACAGGGCTGTGGCTTTTTGTTTGATCCACTGCACAGCTCTGTCTGTGACGTTCCAGTCTTTGGCCATAACTCTGACTGTGGACCTGTTTCCTAGTAACTCTGCCACTGGACGTCCCTCCTGCCTCAGAAGAAATGCCACTTCTCTGGTCCACGCCTCCACACGATTGCTGCCCAGTGGAACACAGAAAAGATGAAAATGTGCAGTTATTTTATGCTGCCACTACTCAATCCGCCATTCGGACTTGAAATTTCAACAGGTGCCCTTCCTTCGCTTTTTTCATATACATTTATAGTTTGATTCCTTTCCTATTTAATATTTATTTATTTAATCTTTTTTGCACGCTGAACCAAAAACTTCCAGCTTATTTTTTTTTCTCCTTTTTTAAATATGCCTGGCGTCTAACCTTTCCCATACATGTATAGCTGGCTTGGAGTCAGGGAGGGGTGGGGTGGGTGGTATAGGGTTTTATAAGGGGGCTATAAAATGTGTATTGGAACGTTGCATGTTTACCCTGTTATATCCCTGTTTAAAATCAATAAAAATATTGTTGGAGGTATTTTATGCTGCCACAACAGGAACATGTGGCATTCATATTAAAGGTGAGGTGTGCAGATGATTGTTTTATTAGTCCCTGAAAGTGATGGAATATATAATGACCTTCCAATTCATACACATCAGCAAGGTTTCCCCTACGATTTTACAGCTACCACATGGAGAGGGTGAAGGCAACCGTGTGAAAATTTTATCTTTTCATACCACTGTCAACTTTTTGCATCATACTGCAACACTCGGTAGAATGCGGTATCTATCCGCATACATACACCCATGATTTGCCTAGTGTTTCTATGATTAACAGCAAAGAATAACTAATCCCTCCCCCTCTTAGAGCGTAGCCAGTTTTGCTTTCTTTTTTTGACATTGCATTGCTATGTTTTGTACTTGTGCTCTCCACCTGATAGAGCATACATGTTTCTGTTGCACCATTTTTGTTGGTTCCTATTGGATCCCAGTCCTTTTATTCACATGGCTTGTTTTAAATTGTAAAAAAAAAAGAAAGAAAAAAAGGGCTTTAAAAAAAATTACAGACTTTTGCTTTCTGCAGTTCCACAAATATTGATGCTTTATTCCAGTCACCTGACCGAGTGCCCCCCTGAAGTGTAGTCTAGCTTCCCCATCCGGTGTGTATAATATTCAGCTTCCTGCAGATGATCCATCCATGTAGTGGCACTGGAAGCAAGGCATTTGTAATTGTTCCAGGCCTGAGTTAAATGGACGAATTTCCCACTCCACATAGCTGTAGGTGCAAACATACTAACATTACTTACTAAACATTATAAAGAGCTGTAGGAATGGCAATGTTACTTTAGGATAAACCTCTAATTAGTGCGGAACGTCATTAAATTGCTAAATATTAACAGCAGATGTGTCAAACTGGGAGTTTTGATTGTACAGAATAAAAAAAATGTCATGAAAGTAAAACTCCCAGGAACTCCTACAATAAGCTCAATACGTCAATAAGGTCTTACACCCTCCTTTCAGATATTTCATCACAGGTCCTGGTTTGATTTCAACACCACCCAAAAAATGAATTTTTTAACAGACCGTGCATTGTACCTGCCCTTGAAGGACAACAAATAGGAGAATTTGTGTAGGAGTTGAGGAAGATCGAACCCATCTGCCTCATATAGTTAATATATGGAAGCTGGACAACCTTGCTCCCCGGGTGAAAGGTGAGCCTTCCATCCTAAATGGAATACAAAGTGAGACCAGAAACAAATACACTGATTAAAAACTTTTATACGGGATTCTTTCTTTTTTTTTTAACACCTAGCGTACATCACATACTGTATGCAAGTGCCATATGGCTGAAAGATAGAGCATGCACATGTCATCAGTCATCAGTTGTTGTACTGGAACATGTTTGTGCCTTTTAGTTCCAGTGAACTGAAACTGTAATAGCACAATATACAAATGTGCTTCTTTGAGGCAAGAGTTTGATGAGGAACAACAAGTTCAAGTGTCAAACTTTTGGCCATATAGTATTTGTCAGTATGCAAATACTGTAACAGACAGCTGGCAATGTATACTTGATGTAAAAATGTGGCTTTTTTTTTTTTTTTTTGCTTTATGAGACGATATGTTTAAACAGCTTGACCTTGGGCCATCCTAGCCCTGGAATGAAACACACATTTATCATTTTGATCTTATGTAAACCGAAACACTCATAATGCATTCTTAATATAGTTTTATACCTGGACAATCTGTCAGCTGTCTTGACAAATTTTAAATACATCATGTATGGATGTTTTAAGCCTCCTCTGTCTTTTTTTTTCAGTCAGTCAGGGACCTTACAAGACAGAAGGTCTTCACAGATTTTCATTGTTAAGAAACTATAGGTAATAATTACAACTTCTGTTACTTGAACTTCTCAACTTCTGTTACTGTTACCCTGACGCACCCATCACTCTGCAATCGTGACGATCTGGCCCCCTCAGAACACATGACCCTTTTCCATTGCCAAGTCCAGTCTTCATGCTCCCCAGCAAACTGAAGTCTTTTTTTCTGATTAGTTTAATGAACAAGTGGTTTTCTTATGACCACACAGCCTTTTAGTTCATGAAACAAAATTCTCTTTGTAAGTTTCTTATAAGAGAACTAGGTTTAGGAAAACACAGAAACGCCTTACATTTTCAAGCCTTAATTTGTGTTGTCATTTACTTACCTGTGACCTTTTTGCAAAGTCTGCACAGCTTTCTGAGATCCAGACAAAAATGCAAAACAGACTGAAAAAACACTCTCTCTCTCTCTCTCTCTCTCTCCCTGGTTTCCAGGTTATGGCCTCTAGATGAATGCAGCATATCTCCTACTTTTATGCTTACTTTTTTTACAGCATAATCTTATCACACAAGTATAAGTTTGCAGTTTGGCAGCGTTGAGTGAAAGCTTTATAGCAGCAACAGTAGTAATAGTAATACCAAGAAGAAAAATAGAAACAGACAATAAATACCATTTTTAAAAAAATGAATAAATACTAATAAGATTAAATTATTTGGCACATGCACCTTAAAGTACAGTTAAAGATTTCGGAAGCTGAGATCAGAGCCAGGTCAGCCAGGATATAGCGCCCCTGGAGCAGATAGGGTTAAGGGCCATGTGGGCTCAACACTAGCAACTTGGCAGTACTGGGACTCGAACCCCCAACCTTCCAATTAGTAACCAGTAACCTACAGCCTTAACAGAACTAGAAGGAAAAGAGTAGAAAACAGGGGAAATTACTTAAAATGTGTTTATTTAACACAATATTCTTGTTGTTGTTTTTCTTTTATTTGGTAATGTACACATATTTCCTTCCATACTGTGCTAAACATTTAGCAGACGTTTTCATCGTAATTTTTACTCTGAGCCTATTCATTGTCTGGATTAAATTCCTCTTTCTGTCAGCCCTGTCTCAACTTACTTCCCTAAAAACATTTCAGGTCTAAGGACCTAACATTCCACACTTTGCATGTTGATTCGATTCAAATACATATATAATTGATTTGATTAACATACTTGTGCTAAATGATATCTAGAGTCAGCTAAAAAAAAAAATGTATCACACTTTAGGAAAAGAAAAACAAAACAATATATATTATATCATATTATATATATATATCATATTATTATAATATGATATATATTATATCATATTATAATAACAATATAATCATATTATTATCATAATATAATCATATTATTATATATCAATATATAGCGTATAGCAACACATTTAGTATTCAAACATAAATGTAATATTTATTAAAAATTTTCTTCTCCTTAAGTGTTTATAAATTTTCTTAAACTTATTCTACATTATAAATACTTTTATGGCATTTGGCAGATGCACTTATGCAGACCGACTTTTTACCTGATTATATACAGTATCTGAGCATTGGTGGTGGTGGGGGTTAAACCTGGGACCTTCTGATCAGTAGACCAACACCTTAACCACTGAGACTGCTTCCTGCCTTGGTCCCAGACTTCTCTACAATTCTTTAAATGATGATGAATGCAGGGGCGGATCTAGAAAATTATTTATGGGGTGGCAAGGGGGTGGCATTAAAATTATGAGGGGTGGCAACACTGAAGCAAGCATCCTTGCATGGTTTTTGTGGATTCAAGGAACACTATTCTTATTTGGTGTATACACTAGGGTGCACATTTTTACATTGTCCTAAAAAATTAAATAAAGGCTGATGTGTGATTAACTTGAACCTGATATCCGGATTGGAACGTCAAATAAATAAAAAAAAACTCTTATATTTTTAGAACACAATGACACTAGTGCTGGGGTGGCAAATGGGGTGGCAAGGCTTTTTCTTAGGGTGGCAATGGCCACCCCGGTAGATCCGCCCCTGGATGAATGGTACAAACACAACTACGCTTCACTCTCTTGGGACATCTGACGCCACATATTTCAGCCAGGATCTGTTTTGTACTGAGTAAACACCACATCTTAGAAGAAATGTACGAGTACTTACAAAGGCATCAGACATGACCATCACTATATTTGGTCTATATGCGGCGGTCCCGTTCAGGTACATGCACAGGGATTGTACCGCAAAAACTCGTAGCAAAAAGAAATCAAGTGTTTTCATCCTGCTGTGATAAAGCGCTGAGATAAACACTCTTATAAACAGCTCTTATGTTTATTAATTAAACGCACTGTCGCCTATAGTGCAACAGGTATCTATAGACTGTACCTATTTTTTTTTGTTTATATGTTTTCTTCATTAACACAGTTTGCGTTAATTAGCGCGGCCCACTTGTATTACTTTCAGAAACATCAACACTGCTCTTTTCACCAGTATTTGACATTGTTTATCCATTAAACCGCGTGTCGCAACCACAACAACGTAGCAGCGCTCGAGTCCTTCCGTTAGGAACATGTGATCAATCACATGCAAGCACGCGCGCGCGCGCTCCTGGTCTGTGTTCCACTCCACGCAGTACTTAAAAGTGTGCTCCCTACTCCCTGTACAGGAATGCCCAACGTAAAGGGAACTTCCCCGATAAAATTCCACGGTTTAGGACGTCACCAACGGAGACGTCACTTCCTCCATGCGTTACCTTAGTAGCGTGAGCAAATCAGATGCGTGCGCCTGTGAAAACTTCCCACTACTGAAATTAAATATTGAATATTTATTGAAACAAAAAACTGCTACCATTATAAAGCGTATAAAGTTAAAATGTGTATTATTAGATTAATTTACAAGATGTCCTGAAATCATTAACGTGCAGGGTTTTTTTTAATTTAAATTTTTACAACCTTTGTAATAGCAAGGATTTATTGATTAAATATACTTCTTAAATTATTTTCTTTTACAGATTCTTATCGTATATCATAATATTAACATGACAATGAGCATTTTTAATTCATGTAATATTTGTTATTCAAAGTAAAATATTACCTTAATTAAAAATTGCTTACGTGGTCATTTTACTGTCATTTCTTTATTAGTAAATGTCAACATATTGATTTCTGGACTGGCTTTAATTTTTACCATTAGATAAAAGGATTTTGCATGTGAACAACAACAAAAAAATGACCTATTAAACAAACAAACAAAAAAAGAGACGTCTTGTAGCCATCTAGCAGTCTCTGACACCAAGTGAAAGAAAGTTTCTCCCATTCCTCAGTGCAGAATTCTTTCAGCTGTGTAACGTTCCATGGGTTTCTTGCATGCACTTTTCATTTCAAATCACCTCACAGGATCTCACTAGAATTCAGATCTGAGACATTGGCTATTCACAACGTTCCATTTTTTTTTTCTTTTCAGACTGTCCTTGGTGGAGTTACTCAAATGTTTTGGGTCATTGTCGTGTTGAAAGTTTCAGGTCCGAGTCAACTTAATTTTTTTTTTGACAGATGGTCTCACATGTTCTTCAACTTATACAATGTAGAATTGTGGATTTTATGATGTTAAGTTGGAGCTTATCCACACCATGACACTTCTATCTCCATGCATAATTTCTTTTGTTTAATAAATGAACTCAGTGATTTTTTTTTTCAAGATCATAAATCAATATGTTGACATTTCTTAATAAAATTTTGCTTGTCCACTTCCAGCGAAATTCCATTTGAACTGAGCCGTTTCGCTTCTTGCGGTTTGGAATCATATTTAATATGGCTGAATTCCCTGTGCAGTCAATTAATCCTTGGAAACATAGGTAGATAAACCCACGTTTCCTCTAGGTAGTCTGGTTTCCTCCCACAGTCTAGATTAGGTGCACAGTGCACATTAGGTTAACTGGCATTCCCAAATTACCTATTGTGTGTGCACACACACGCACATGTCTGTGTATGCATGGCCTGTGATAAACTGACACCATAACACTTCAGGATGTAAGTAAAACGTATTTATATGCCCACAGTTAATCAACCATCTGAATTCAGATTTGCTAACATACCTCGCTGCCCAAATTACCAGAGTTGACTATTGCCTGCATTGCATCGCTTAGAATGGCAGATAGCATAGTGTTTTTTTTTTTAGCTTCGTGTGAAGGATACTTTTTCTCCTAATAATTGAGGGGAAATGTTTAATTGCTTCAGAACGCTTACTTTTTTCCCTTATTCCTATTAATATATTTTCCCTTAGTGGTGCAATAACAGAAGCCACACATGGAATTCACCAGTCTTATTAAAAACAAACAATCAAAACACACAAAGATCATGTAATTATTATTATTAATAACATCTTTTTCATAAAAAAAAAAAAAAAAGAAAAAAAAAAACACATTCACTCTTTCTCTTCATTTCAGCTCAAAAAAGGAAGTTGGGAATATACATAAAATATAACGGCCTTTAAAAAATAAAAATCCATAGCACACATGATCTTGGTCTTGAAGAATGAAGGATCTTCCCAAGTCAGACAACCCATTTTTCAGTCCTTAGTTCTACCTTTTCGACCAGGTCCTCACCCATGATATGGAAATCCTGCACAATGGCCTCTATGTTAGGAACAGTAGTGACTTTGTCGTCAGTCATGTCCACCCGTCTGGCGTTCATCAGAGAAGTCTAAAGGAGAACAGAAAAGGGTCTAAATGTAACAGAAAGAATTCATTACACATCCCTTTCAGAGTGACCTGCATTTCTAACTAACCTTGAAGAGTTGAGGCTGAAAAGCTTTAGGCTTCCACAGCACTGCAATCACAGTTCCTCCATACGGGTCACAGAAAAATAGCGCCAGGTCCCCAAATGCATCCTAATGGAACATTGCAAAACTATGTGGTTAGTGATACAGGACAGTTTCTTGATTCAGAGACAGTACCGATACTAATATACTTTCTGAACATGAATATCATTTTTTTGCATCATTACAAGGAAATAAATAAGTAGTAGTGGAATAAATAAACAAATTAAGAAATTAAGCAATTAATTTATTCATCAATCTGTTACTTTATGATTTATAAAGAGTAGACAAGAGCCAACAACTTAATACACACTGCTAAAAATAAATCCAATTGTTTTGATTCAACAGAACTTTAGCACACTGATGTATACTGTATATACAGGATCTATAAAGAAACCAACCCTGAGCTCCGACAGGTATAGTTTCACAGGATCAAAGTCCACAACAGGGAAAGCCCCTCCTGAGCTCAACACGTCCTCATTTAGGATGCCACAACGAGAGACTGACTTAGGAGGATCCACAGCTTTGGAGAGCAGGGGCACCTGTTGAGGTCTGAGGTGGATCAGAACATCGTAGGCCTCCAGTGGGGGGCGAAATGCCACCTGAAATACAAAAACAGATTTCTTAATATACTGATCCCTGATCAATCAGATAAACTCTGAATAAAAGGTTATAAACCACATCACTAACCCGGATGTCTTGTTTTTGGCTGGGGTTGATGAGCTGAGCCTCCAGTACACGCAGGCTTTCTGCTGCAATCAGCACAACACGCTGGAGCATCTGCAGAGAAATGATGCATTATAGGGGAAAATTATCTTTCATGGGAAGGAGAGATTATACGAAGAGATTAAAACGCATGCATTTCATGATATAGTTTTTTTCCCCCATAAATAAATGCTACTAGTCACACTTTATATCGGTTTGTAGGGTTTATACTAATTTCTGGGCAAGAAAAATCTAAACCAAAGCCCTGAATAAAGAAACACTCTGATCTTAAGGATAATTGGCCATTTCTACCATGTTACGATAATAATGAGTTAATTAATACATGTCTAGACAGAACATTAAACATGCATTTTTTATTCACAGACCTGAACCGAAGGCCCCTCTTTGGTCCAAATGGAGACGTTCTTATCATTGGGAGTGGCAATAAACATCACAGGCAAGGATTCCCTCGATGCCTGGAAGTGGTTTTTGACTTCGGTATAGTCAGCAGCTACAGCCGAAAGGAAGAAAAATAAATGAACGAACACTAAAAGGAAGACATGAAACAAGTGAGCGTAGATTTTAACACTGCTGACCTGCGAGTTTGCCATTGAGGTTGACCAGCAGTGGATTATTCTTCCAGTCAAAAGTGGAGAGCAAGTAAAGGAAACGGAGGAGACCAACCTGAGGAGAACTGAGGGGGAAAAAAATTTTTTTTTTCCTTCAACCAAAACCAGAATATGAAGAAAGAGAGACAGGAAGTATGCGAGAAACAAATACCTCGGAGGAGTGAAAGGAGCCGGCTGTAAGAAGAGCGAGGCTACCAGCAGATCAGCTGCCTCCTCCGTTATCTCTCCACTGAAGAGCTGCGCAGCCAGCCAGCGTTTGGCCAGACGGCACACTGCGCCGAAACACGGATGCTGCTGCTGCAGACTGACACACAAAGCACAAACAAGGGAGTTCTCAATCAATAGGGCAATGGGACTCACATGTGAGATTCAGGTGTGCAGGCCTAGAGTGTGTGTGCATGTATGTATATGCGTATATACCCATGTATAGTGCTGGTGAGGAAAGGTTTGTGCTGGGTCTCGAGCTCCAGTGCCTGTGCTTCTGCATTGTCTCTCTGAATCAGCATGCCCTCTGCGGTCACGCTCTCTCTTAGCACCTGTGGCTCTCGATGGTACGCTACCTGGATGCGGAACGCCAGTCCATCCTGCATTCAAGTCAAACATTTAGGTGCAATGTTAATATCGACATCTGTGCATAGACAAAAAAAAAAAAAAATTGCAAAACTAGAATTAATATATACAGCTTGTCCCTGACTTATGAACAAGTTCTGTTCCAGGAGCATGTTCGTAAGACTGATTTGTTGACAAAGTAAATCTTATATGACATGAATATCCAATACAATGTAAAGCGTATCAATTCACTTGACTAAATGTACAGTAAATCTGTCCCCTTTCGCCACGCTGCCATCATGTGGCCAAAAACTGTAATCGCACCTAAGGAAATGTCTCTACCACTTTAAATCGCGGGAGGGATCCTGGACAACATTTTGTATCAGTGCTGTTTTCCACTGTATTGGACTGTTCTGTTCATGATTTTCCGAAATTAGAATTATTCACCATCGGGACAGCAGGACAGACATTTTCCATCATTGCGCTTTCGGACTGGTTCATTGACCCCGGTGAGGCCGACTCATTTCTCCCTCACCTCCACACGCACACACAATATACCCGAATTTGGACATTTACTTACACACTGAAAATATTGTACATAATTGTAACTATTGGTATCTGGTGTACTGCTTTCTCCATTTTTTGTACAATACACGCTACTTCCGTGATTGAATTGGAAGTAGAAAAGCGGTCCGTTCGTATTTCATAACTTGGCTGTTTGTAAGTCGAGGACTACCTGTAGTAGAAATTCAACATTACCTTCCAAACATCCAGGTGTGTAGGAGAAGCCCGGAACGTGTAGTCATGCGTGCTTTTGAGCAGCTCTCCGAGGCGGATATGGAACGCTGCTTTGATATGGCGAATGGCCGCACTGTCACTAGGCCACTTTCCACTTCCTTCCATGTGACAGATCACTAATAAAATGAATTACAATAGAAAAATATATATATGGAGTATAAATGCTGTAGCTCTGTAGGCACTCAGGATATTGCCGTAAGACACATTTTCACTGTTTCTATTTGCTTTGCTGCTCAAATAAGGTGCTTTAGTAATAACTGGTTAGATCAGAGATGTCAAATCTTCGTCAGAAATGGCCAGATTGTGCTGCTTTCCAGACATCTAGGGTGAAACTTGTCCTGCAGTACCTACTGTATTCTGCAACAGGAACTAGAAATATCCACAAAATATGAACAAGGGACTAAAACCGACCCTGGATTCTTTGCTGGAAACATGTTCAACATGCCTGGAAATGTTTGTCTCTAATACCTCTAATAGGCAGCGAGGTTTAAATATCGGCATTAAGTTTAACATATAAAACAACTACCTTACCTTTTATAGGAATAATATAATGAGGGCAAGGCTTGGAACTGTCTGGAAGCAAAGCAGCCATCGTCTTCTCCCTCTGAAAATATGAGTAGGCCAGCTTGACCGGTACAGGAGGAAACACCTACAGAGGGAGAAGTTTTATTAATAACACAGAAAAAGGAAGTGAATGCATTTTTAAAACATTAGTATAAGAAGCCATGCAAAGGTGAAAACATGTGGTAACCTGTGTGTATCTGAGAGCTGGGTGAGCACCCTGGACTGATGTGATGGACAGAGGCAGACCCTCCAGCTGCCACATCTTTCTGCTTAGATCATCGAAACACTGCACCACCTTCAGACTCTCCTCTTCTCCGGTAGTGCACTCCTGATAAAGAGAAGCAATAAACATTAATCTGATACAATACGCACAAACAATTTAAAATAACAGTATAATATTGTCAGTATTGTCACTGGTATAATTATATTACACCTGATACAATTTTAACATTTTCTCTTACCGTACTTAAACTATTTTTGTTATTACTGCTGAACTGATACTTTTATCATCCTGCAGCCTTATTCTCTTTTTTACACTCATCCTTCTATCCATAACTGACTGCTCCTATTCACTTCAACTATGGACATGTCCATCTATATATGCAACCGCCTTCCATTCTAACCCTAGCAATGGAGCTCTCCATCCATTCATCTACTTTATAGCCAAAAGGATGAAGACATGAATCCATCCACATACAAATCCATTCATTCTACAACAAATCTATCCAACCATCAACACTTGCCAGATATCGCAAACGCTTGATTGCAATTCTTCCTACCAAGGGTGGCACAACCAGTTATTAGGTTTAGGGGGCAATTACTTTTTCACAAAGGGCTAGGAAGGTTTGGACAACTTTTTTTCTCTAAACAAATGAAATGGTCGTTTAAAAACTGCATTTTGTATTAAAATTAGTTTAACCTGAATCACTTAAAAGTGATGAATACGCAAAAACAGGAAGGGGGCAAATACTTTTTTACAGGCTTGTACATCCATCAGTAAAATATTCCACCCATTTATCCACCAGTTAATCTAGTGTCTAATAACTCCACCCCATCACAAGTGACGCACATTTATAAAACATACCCCTTTTCCAACTTTAATGACATCATCCACTTGTCCTCCCACAAACCGGACACATGACTCAGGTATATCTGCATGACTTAAAAAGAAAACAAAAAAACAATTAGTACAAAAAGCATACTTTATGGAAAAAAAAAAAACATCTTCTCTTGTTATAGTGCCATGGTCTTACAGTTCTAGTAGGTGGGTGATGATCTCTAAGAGGACATGTCTCCTCTGACAGGTAGAGGATCCAGACCATAGCACTGCCTCGGTGATGGCTCCATCCTGAAAGCGCCTCAGCTCTGAACGAGAACCCCAAAGCTGCTGGAACTCCGCCGCCTACACAAGAGCTAAGGGTTACCTTCTGTAAAAAATATATAATTATTTAAGACATAATGCAGGAACAGTTTGCTTGGCATTACCTCAGGGCTGTCTGCGGCAGGTCCTCTCTCCAGAACAGAGAGAGCACGCTCATAGTTCAGTAGCAGGCCAATGGACACAGGCGGCTGGTCTTTATGCATGGGGGGTTCACTATACACTGACCACTAGACAAAAACAAAACAGAGAAACAAACATGATACCAGTGTTTATTGATGGAAAAAAAGACACATGTCCAAAGTTCATGGTTACGTCCTTACCTCAGGGTCTGGAGGAAGTGAGTGAGCCAGAAGGCGGATCCTGTCTGCGAGTCCTCGCTGCAGAAGAGACAAGATGAAGGGAAGCGCAGTGAGGATGTAGTTTCCACTGTGGTCCATGAGGCTGCTGAGGAGACTGAGCTTTTTACAGGAAGCTTGCATTTTCACCGAATCATTCAATCTGAGGGAAACACACAGACCCTTTAGCTTAAACAGAACAATAACAACCTGAGCAAATTAGCCATCAGAAGCAAAGGTGTCCCAGACATGACAGGAAATAACGGGGTGCTCACTGAAAGACATTGTCATAAGTCCTGATCATGGGTTTAGGGGTCATAAGTAGAGCCTGGAAGCCATCTACAGTGGGATCATCCCAGGACTGGAGGGACACAGCAGCCTCATGCTGAATCTGTGGACAAATCAGAAAGGTCAGGGAACATCAAGGTAATTTTCTTGATCTAGAGCATCAGACGAATCAGACTAGGACTCTCAAAATGCTGACCTGTTTGTAGGTGCATGCGGTCATGTCTGCGCACATGTTAAGGTGGCCAGAGGGATCCACAAACACTACTGGGAAAGCACTGTGGAACTCAGGCAGAGAAGGCTAATGATGAGACAGAGAAAGAGAGGCAATTATTTCAGAATGCAACGAAAAGTACAATTAAGCATTGTTCAATAGATTAGAAGGATGATTGCTTACTGCTTTTGAATCTGGGTTTTTTGCCAAGGTGATACCATTCTCAGTCAGGTCTGTGGAAGCTGAAAGGAAAAAAAGGTGGATCCTTTTAGGCTTTTGTGTAAAACCGCTTCACCGCAGGCGCATACAGAGTGGTATGACGTGCAAGCAAGACGTGCGGATTTCTTTCTAGCCCAGACTGTGGATTCATACAGCCGTTGTCGTATCAGGTAATCACAGAGTAAACCGCCTTATTGATTTGATCTCCAACATCGTTACCACATAATCAGCAGTTATTTACTAGATGCATGTAAAATCCAATCTGAGGTGTAATGAATGTGTACTATTGAAGGTGGACTATTTACTCGATCAAACTGTCCTTGGAAGAGGACACATAGTTTGCATTGCTCAGTGAAAGACTTGCATGCAGCTGCCTATCTGTCTAAGTTTGTCTGTTCATAGCAGTTTGCCTCACATACAGTATTTCTTATTACACCATAAGCGAAACTTTGTGACATACAGTACCAGGCAAAAGTTTGGACAGGACATGGGTTTGAATTTATTTCCTACATTCTAGAAAAACAATAAAATAACACATGGCAGACATGAGACACAAAGGTCAGCTGCTCTGGAATAGTTCTTGCAAGAACAGTATGGTCAAGTGCATTTGCAAAACCCATCATGCACCATGAAGAAACTGGGTCTCAAAGACCATCACAGGAAAGCAAGACCAGAACGTACCTCTGCTGCAGATGAGAAGTTCATTTAAAAGTTCCCAGCCTCAAAAATCACTAATTTACATCACCTCAGATTAGAGCTTTTATTAAAGCTTTATAGAGCATAAGTAGCAGATACAGTACATCTCAATAAGCATCGTTTTACAGAGTAGAAAGAAATAAAAATCAGGTAAGACCATGGAACTAGAAGGTCTGTCCAAACTTTTGACTAGTACTGCATTTGTTGCACCATTGAGAGATACAGTGGAACCTCGGATTGCGAGTAACGTGTTTACGAGTGTTCCACAAACCGAGCAAAGATTTTTAATCGGAAACCGAGCAAGTATTAGTTTACGAGTGCCGAGTATCATGTATCACGCATGCGACTCTTATTTTGACACTGAGCGTCACTCTCTCACCTTTTCACCCCCGCCCGAACAATTAATTTCTAACCAGATTTACATACAAATTTACACATACACCATATTTACCTAAGAAGTGCAGTGCGTTTCTGAGCAGCTGGTAGGCGTTCATGGTTTTACCCACTTTATGTGTAGAGAGAAGATAAGCCAGCAGCATGGAGGCCAAGAATCCTCCAAAACACCCAGCACCCTAATGAAACACACAAAACGCAATTCAGAACAAAAGGATTTCAACACTAACAGTTTAACCTGAGGTTACAACACATGCGAGAACACCCTGACGAGACTTTACGTACCTGATCTAGCTCTCTTTGTCTGAGCCACACTTTGAGCAGAGCCACACCATCGCGAAAGGCAGGACACTGATCACAGTGTGCGCTGAGGAACTGCAGGTGTGGGCGAGGAAGGTGATCCCCCACTACTGTACTGTTATACTGAGGAGTCGGAGGCTCACTGCTGTCTATAAAAAAAAAAAATAGTCTTTAATGTTAAAAAAAAATTTAATAAAAAAATCATCCATCCACCCATCCAATCTCAAAAGTTACCTTGCTCTGCATTTTGGCCAGTAAACCAGGCTGTCCGGATGTTGTTCTTCTCAGGATGGAAGCGATTCGGTTTGAGGAAGTCCGGAGGCGGGAGGGCGTGAATTCTCACCACGATGCTGTTGCTGTCCTTACCTAGACACACACACACAGCTTGGTATGACATGGCTTAACGCTTTCACTCCAAATGCACATTTTTGTTATGTTGTTAAGTCACCAAACTTTAACCTACAGTCTAATGCAAAAGTATAGGCACCCCTTGATAAATAACAGATTTTGGTGATTTTTTTAAATTTTATTGAAAACATGGAAATGAAAAAAATATATATTATTTTAAGCAAACACTGGGGCATCGCTACTTTTTATGTCATAAATTGAACAAAGATAAAAAAAATAAAAACATTATTGTGGCACTGTGCAAAAGTTTGGGCACCCCAAGAGTTCCAGAGTCTCAGATTCTTTTTATAAGGTTTCAGAATTTAATCAGCTCGTTAGATCTGATATATACATCAGTGTTTGCTGAAAATATTGTGCATTTTTTTTCCATTTCCAAGAGAGACTGTGTTAACATCTTTTCAATAAAAAAAAAAAAAAAAAAAAAAACATCAAAGTCTGTGATTAATCTAGGGGTGCCTAAACCTTTGCATAAGACACATTATCTGTCACATTAAACAGGTCAAAACGTCTGAACGTGACCAAAGAGCGATGCTCCTTCCAAATGAAAGCAGATGCAACACTAACAATCACTAACATAACCACATTAGGTATGGATCAGAGTTTATTTGTGTATGTGAAAGAGGCTGAGTTTGTTTCGCTGTTCACACTAAGAAACAATCGGATCACTTATACACGCAAGGTGGATTTATCTAATGAAATTCAGATTTCTTCAAAAACACTTCTTAGCACCACAGTGCAATATTAAGTGGTGTATTTAAAATCAGTAGTCCTACTTCTTGTAATTATCACCATGGCATTATCTCCATTCCATAAAGAAGCCTCCATGCTTTCTTAGCACTTTTGGGTAGGGACCCAGTGAACCGAAAGAAAAGAAATTAGTACAAACTTGCTATTCGATGTAATTTGAGTGAAAACAGCTGCTTTCAAAAAATAATAAAATTAAAACATGCGACATTACAGCACAGGAATTGTCTACTCTGGTGAGGTTTCTTGCCTTTTGGAGATATCACAAAAAAAAGACAAACATGTTCCAGATTTATTTGAAGTATTTTAAGTATTTGTACTAGGGCTGGGCGAGTTTTCCGATTTACGTTTTAAGACGATTTTTTTTTCTTAAATCGAGGTATCGCGATTTTTAATTAAAATATTAGATAAATTGTAATTGCACCAATGGCAGAATAATTAAGATGCAAGACTGTCCGACCACATGATGGCGCGCCTAATTAACCGCTCACTTGTGAGAGTTTTAAATCGATTTTACAGTTTCACTTTGGTGCGGCACCGCGAGCTTCTGTAGTTCTGCCACGCCCCCTCTGTGACTCACACGTGCGAAATACGGGTTACAACATGGTAGCGCGCGCTGATGAAACCAAAGAGCTCGTTTCCAACAGAGGCGCGGTTTCTTTAGTCGTATGGAATTTGTTCGGGTTCGCAACTTTACACATTGAACAAGCCAAAGCCCGGTGTAAAATTTGTCTGACGTTTGTGGCAACTAAAGGAAGCTAATTTCCTCGCGCACCTCAAACAGAGTCACACTGTTGAATCGGCGTCGTGTTTTTGCCGCTGCGAGCTAAACAAGACAAGCGGCAGCGCGAAAACACCTGCTAAAAGCCAGGAGAAAACAGTGAGCACATTTCCCCACTGTATCCCATATGATAAGAGGGGCCTCGATGGAAAGATATTACTCATGTTGTGTCGTGTTATATCGCTAAAGACATTATGCCCATATACACAGTAAAAAAAAAAAAAAATGCTGTCAGGCACCTGTTTGATTTTATTCAGCATGTAAGTTGCATGTGGTTTGCAAAATTGTTTAAGTGATTTCTCTCTCTCTCTCTCTCTCTCTCTATATATATATATATATATATATAAATATATATATATAATGTATACACTTTTAATCCAAATAAGCGAGTAATGTTTGGTTATATCATTTTGCTTAAGTAAATAAAAAAAAACTATACTGTCTGTTTTTTTTTTAAGCAAAAAAATCGTTTTAAAATCGAATTTGGTCTAAAAAAAAAAAACGAGATTCAATTTATAGGGCATATCGCCCAGCTCTAATTTGTACAACATGTCTTTCATATTGGCTATGCCCCAAGCAGACTGTTTTTCTCTATATTTGCTCCCTTGACAGGCTCAGACACTTACTTACCATGGAACTCTGATTAAATGCAGCGACATACAGTGAATATACAAAAATGTTTGCACTCCACACTACCACACATTTTCATTACTTGTTGCAGACATTACTGCAAGTCAGCAAATTTCCAAAGAACCCTCTTTACTATGAGGAGGTGGGGTAGAAAGGTTCTACCTGAAGGTGTAACCAGCAGGAGTGGGCGGAGCCGGTTGCCATGGAGGCATGAATAATGCAGTGGGCCTACTAATGGAGAGGTGGAAAGGTGCTGTGCCAGTCCTGCCAGATACAGAGCTCGCTTTCGGGAGTACCTCTGGTTTATGGCATCCATCGGGTGCAGGATGCTCTGAAAAGGGGTGAGAAAAACAACAATCAAATGCATGATGCTGGAAGAAGTTCATTATCAAGGTCTTTTATTGTGGGTATTGGAGCAAACTAGCCACATATTTTAAGAAAAGTAGAGTAGATGATGTTCATATTCATGAATGTGGTATAACAGCTACCATATTTAGAGGTGTTCACTGAAATGATATAGCTAAAACCTAAAACCTATAGACAATGAAGGGTATCATCCAACCCTTACCAAAAACAATGAATTTTAAATAACTTACAGCGGGAATCGTGACAGCCATATCAACAGAAACTCTTGGTTTGATGCAAGTTCCCAGAGGATAGCTCCCAATCAGATCCACAGATTCAGGTGGCTCCATGTGGAACTTGCCCTTAGTCTCCTCTGGAACCAGGAAGAACGGGACATCAATTCCTGACTCGGATAACCAAGACAAGTCCGACATCTGGACAAAAAAAAAAAAAAAAAAAAAAACACACAAAAAGAAGCTTTAGTGAATACAAGGACAAGATGACGACTCAAGACTACAATCGTAAAAACATTGGGCTTTCTAACTTACCTCTACTACTGGAGTCTCAGGCACGGATTCCAAAAGATCAGTGATTTCCTGTACGAAGGAATCCATCTGTTTCTTTCTGCGCTCACTCAGCGCCACCTCCTTGAGCAATTCCTCCATCTGCAGGGCAGAGCAAAAGAAAAAAACACTAGATCTAGCAATGACCAGTAATGTACAGTAAATGTCAGAATAATCACAGCAAGTTGTAACTGCATGCAACGTTACAGCAATAAGAAAACCTAGTTACAATAAAATAGAACAGTTCACATCAACATGACAAGCTGAAAACATATATGTTTTTTATTCATCTTAACGAGTCTATTATGCATTAGGGTATACAGATTATATCGATTGCGATTGGTAACATTAAAAACTCTGTTGGCCGGACCGTCTTATCAGCGCTTTCCGTTTAAGGCTACTGTCTCCCCAGTCACTGCTGTGTAGGTGTGAACACGTTACATCAGTTTATTCCTAACTGTTGTGCAAGCAATTTGCACGAAAGAAGAGCAGCGTGTAGTGATTTGGTTTCTGTGGTGCCAACAACTCATGGAAGAGTATAAACAGAAGAGTTTGGATATCTGCAAATAAAATTTGGACCGATATCGAAGTTCCTTTAAGGATCATGTCTGATGACAAGATGACAATTCATCTCTACAAGCCTGAGAGTCAACGGCAGAGTACAGAATGAAAACATCCTTAATTACAAACCGAGAAAAAGTGGATTCTCAAGGGCCAGTACTGGAACATTATCAGGAAAAGGTTAAAAAAAAAAAAACAGATATGCTCATTTCAGTGAGATGCTTATTCGGCAGCAGTGCATTCACAGTTCGCAGCTTGTTGACAGATGGACAAAGTATCAAAAAGCAAGGAGATTATGTCCATAAATAATGTTTGTTTTTTCTAAAAATCTATTAAAATAAATTTTACAGTCATTTATAACTCACACTCGTATTTATCTAGGCTAACAGGAAATAATGGCACAAAATACCTCATTAAGAGGATGTTTTCCAGTAGTTATTTTCACTCACTTTCTTTACTGCTTATCCTATATACAGGGTCGCAGCGGCGCTCAGATCCCAGAAGACAAGGTGCCAACCCATCACAAGGTGCACACCACAAGCAATTTTTGGGAAGGATAATTACCCTAATCTGTATGTCTTTGGACTGTGGGAGGAAACTGGGGTACCTGGAGGAAGCCCACCAAGCACGGGGAGAACATGCAAACTCCATGCACACAGACCTGAGACAGGAACCAAACCCACAGCCATGGAAGTGCGAGACCACAGTGTACGTCACTGTGCCGCCCGGGATTTATTTAAAAACTCAAAACCATTTTAAAAAATGATCAAATTCTTTGGTGTGATATAAATTTTTATGCATTTAATTGTGCAGCACTATTAGTGTATTAACATCAATCAAGATCAAGTGTTATGGATAGAGACCAATTAAAAGGTGTTTTGCAGGCTGTTTTCTCGGTGTCAGATAGTTATTTTAAGTGGCTGTGGAAGGATGGGTGCAAATATATAATCAAAATGCTTTTGTGCATTCAGTAAATTGAAAAAAAAAAAAAGAAATGTTTCTCAATTGAGTAATGGTTATGCAAATCATGCTACCCATTCTAAAAATCATATCTGGCACAGTGCTACGTCTTCGTGTATATATATTATTGCTGCAAACTCATGACTTAAAGCACGGAACATACTAGAAACTCATGTGAAAGTTGTGCTAACCTGCATTTTGAGCAGACTGCAGTGAAACAGACTCTCTGCCTCCTTCAGCTGGTTGAGCTCCTCCACAGTTGGGGCTTTGTACAGATCCCCTTTCGAGACTTTAAGTGGGTGAATGACTCCATCCTCTGTACCCGGTCCACTCGACTTCTTTTTGGATCCTTTGGGTTTCTTTGCACTTTCCTGTTCGCTTTCAGATGGGTTTAATGCTTCCATCTATGATGAAGTCAGTTCACAGGGTTAGAAAAGGACAACTATCAACAGAGCATAATGTATAATCACATATAAGTATAACTATATATATTCATAAGCTTTTGTAAACTGAATGAGTTAATTCTGAATATAACGAGGCAGGAAAATACTTAAAGTAGGCGCAGACTAGTAACTAGAAGCTGACTAAACTAGAGCAAATATATACATGTGAAGAAACAAAAGCATCAAACCTCATTTTCCAGATCTGTTGATGGCGTATTTTTTCTCTTCATGTTAAAGTGTTAATACAGTCAATATTTTGCAATAAAATCCAAAACAACGCATTGATTTATAACTGTAACCAGGGAATCAGTGCATTTACAACTTCTCACATGGAGAACATGTGGCACTCAAACCATACACTCCCTTGTGTTGCAAACTGTGATTGGTCCATTGTCCTCCTATCCTGTTTACCATTGGTGGAACAATATTAGTCCCGCCTACAATCATGGTTGTTTGAGACTGCAACGAAGAAGCGTTTTGCCGTTAAATTGGAAAACCAACAGTAAATATTATATAATATGCATATTTCTGACAAAATATTTTACCAATTGTGTTAAATTGCTTTAAAATATCTTTTTTTAATTTAAAACTATTTTGACGTACAGTCGTCGCTAGGTGATGACGAGCCCGTGCTGCGGCGCAGGTTGACTCCGTCGATCATTCTGTGGCGCATGCGCAGTTTGCAGTTGTGCACGGAAGCGGCTGTGCACTGTGGTGAGAAAGAAATATATACGTGTTGATATTAAGTTCATATTTTTGCGTGAGAAAAGTACATCAATATATTTGTATTTATATTTGAATTGTTCTCCTTGTCTATTAGCTGAATGATACAGCAAATATTAAATGAAGTCATTTATTTGACGTTCTTCAAAATAAGCTCTGTAGATTTTTACACACAGTCAGTGGCACTGTTTATTTCTCCTGTGTCATTATAGACAAAATGTCAAATAAAGAAGTGAAATCGGCGCTAAAGAATGCCAGGGATGCTATCAAAAACAAAGAGTTTAAAGAAGCTCTGAAACACTGCAAGGTGAGACATTTCCAACAGAATTGACCACAGTGTTGATGATGCACGAGTTGATTTATTACCACAGTGATCATGATGCATGAGATGATTTCTCACCAGCACTGGTGATACATGTGATGATTTATCACCACGCCATCGATGATGCATGTGATTGTTTATCACTAGTGTTAATGATGCATGTGATTGTTTATCACAGTGTTGATGATGCAGTTGATGATTTATCACCACACTGTTGATGATCCACAATGTAATGACAAAATGCTTCTTGCACAAAACCAATAAATATCTTTGTGTGTCCCTGAAGGCTGTTTTGAAGCTTGAGAAGAATAACTACAATGCGTGGGTGTTCATCGGAGTTGCAGCAAGTGAGCTGGAGCAGCCTGAGCAGGCGCAGACAGCCTACAGGAAAGCTGCAGAGCTCGAACCTGAGCAGCTGCTTGCTTGGCAGGTTGGTACTAAATACTGCCACTGGCTTCATCACATTTCCTATTACATGACCTCAGTAGCACTGATTGTACAGATATGTGTAGTCGCTTGTAAAACAAAGGTCTTCTGTTAAATTATAATCAAATTTAGCTAGTTAAAGTCAAATATTTTTTAATAGCTTAACAATGACGGTATTAAGGGTGAGCAGCGCTTTATATCACAGGATTTAATTGATTCTATAGTGTGAAGAGAGCAAACTATCACACACACTACACATCCCACACACACTTGAGTGGCATCGTACTGAGTGGCATCGTACTGAGTGGCATCATATTGAGTGGCATCATTTTGAGTGGCATTAACATTTGGGGCTTTTAAAAAGTCTCAGAGTGCTCAAAATTGACACCGGTTATGTGTTTCACCCGGGTGACTATGGCACAGGTGCTTGCTTGCAACTGTTATTATTTTCTTTTGTTTATCATAAAAGACATATTGGGATACAGGATAGTAAAGTAAGTAATAAATAATAAATTAAAAAGTGAAACATCTACATGTTGGTAGCACTAGCAAAATAAATAAAAAGTTGAATGTTTGGACACATCTTATAATTCCATGGACTTTCCTGATTTTTATTTCTTTTTACATTGTAAAACAATGCTGAAGGCATCCAGCTGATATTGAGATGTGTCTGCTCAAGTGAGGCCTCTATACACAAATTGTTCAGATTGTTGTGCGTTTTTCGTATTTTTATGTTGCACAATGAATTTTTCGCAGGGCCTCGCAAATCTGTATGAAAAGAGTGATCAAGCAGACTTCAAAGTCGAGCTGCCCAAAATCTATCAAAAACTCATAACATTGTACGAAACGTGAGTATCCATGACTAAGGAATATAACTTTTTTTTTTTTTTTTGTATTTCCATATAATGTCATACATTGTTTATTTGTCTGTGTTTGCAGTTCAGATACGGTCAAATGCTTTGAAGTGAGCAAGAAGTTGGTGGACATTTATCAGGCGGAAAAGAACTATTTACAGGTATGGTCATGGGTTATGGATGCACATTACTGCACGTTCACAGTAAATAAAAAAAAGAAGTGATTGGATGCTGCTTTTAGCTTTTTTGATCTAGCAGATCTGTTCTTGATATATTTGTCATTGAGAAACCCTGATAATGTATGGCTAGTTATATATTAATCAATGCATTACATTTAAAGCTTAATTATGTCCTTTTGTAATATATTTTTGGTGTGATGTTCAGGTGGCGAGGGTCTGGCGTCGCCTCATTCAGGTGAAAGAGGCAGAGGATGGGATTGAGAACTTCGAACTACTTGAATTATGGAGAGAAATGATCAGGCTGCTCCTGTCCTCAGTAGAACAGCAGGACAACGAGACACAGCAACATGTAAGCTATTGTTACTGTAAACTGCATAAACAGGAATATGCTGTTTAATTTGAAGATCTAGATAGATATTTAGTTGAAAAACACTGCGCTTCCTTGATAAAATTCTCAGACCAACAGGTTTCTCTTGTTCAATCCATTGATTGTCATATATTACATTTTTAGCTGCTGTCTGCTTTTGAAAAAGCTCTTCAGCTAACTGAAAATGTGCCGAGTGAGGACCATAAACAACTCGTCCACGATTACATTAAATGCCTGTCAAAAGTAAGTACAACTTTTTTTCTTTTTTTTTATGTTTTAGAATAATGTGTCTTTAGGAATAGGAGATATTAACATAGTGTTGTTCATTACAGTTAAAAACTTTTAATCTCTCCACCAGCTCCCTCATGAAGCGAAGAAGATGAAGGAGATGTGTGATGTCATGCTGTCTCTCTACCCCAAAGACTCTTATCCTCTGGAAGTTCTCGGGCAGCATTATTTATCTTTAGGTAAACAGAAGTAATGATTGAAACCTTTGCATGGCAATAATCCAAATGTTAGTAGATAAAGCAATAATGAAAACATTTATTGAGGTTGAACAAACCTAAATGCGGTTAAGGAAAGGTGTGTGTGTGGGATTATTCGTGAGGTTGGATGTGTTGTTTTTCCTCTTTGATGGTACTGTAGATGACTGCAGTGAAGAAGCTGTCAGGTGTTTCACTCACCTCCTTGAGCTGGACCCGGTCAGTTCTCTGGGCCACTTTGGACTGGGTAAAAAAGCTCTCCTGGAAAAGAAATATGAGGATGCTGTGAACAGCTTTGGTCTTGGTTAGTATGCGGATGACCCTTTGTGGTCATTGTACTCGTTTTTCTGAACGTATGAGCTTTGGTTTAGTTCTGTCTGAAGGAAAAGCAACAAAAACCTATAAATGTTAAACTTTTAAAAGTGTCAGTTGCCTCATTTTGGGAAGGATGGAGGAAAATGAATAGTAAAAAGTTAGTTGTTTGTATTGAACATGTTTGTGCCTTTTACCCGCAGGATTGAAACGGATGCGCTCCAGTGTCATCGGCTGGTACAGTCTCGCTCAGGCTGAGCTGAAAATGCACAGATACTCTGATAGCGTACTGTCCTCCAGCCAAGGTACAATTTATCTCACAGCTTCCTTACAGGAAATCTCCATATTCAAACTGATTTATTCAATTTTAGGCGGGTGGTCATGATGTTATGATTTGCTCGGTAGGTGGACTGATAATTATGTTCCTATGATAATTCCTTGCAATTAGAGATTTAAAAAAAAGCGACATACATTTATTTTCTTGAAGTACAGGAGAAAACTGTTCATTTATTTTCATCCCATTTAAGCTGATTGCTTGGCTGAACATGCTGCTTCCACTATGTCTATAACCTTAACTTATAATAATTGACGGCACAAAGTAACTGATTTCTAAATGCTAACGCTTCCCCTCTTGCGGAACCGAGCGAGTGTCAATCAAAATCACTGTGTGTTTCTCCACCAGGAAACGAAGCAGTCTTATCTCGTGCATCTTCTGACACTTGTGTGTGTTTCAGGACTGAAGTCGTGTGCAGGGTTTTCTGAAGACTGGACCCAGAAGCTGACGAGAGTAAAGCTGGAGGCGCTGGTCCGAGCAGAAACGGAGCAGAGTGCAGATGAAGCTCTGCGGATGCTTTCGCAGGTAGAGTGGAGTACTGGCTGTCGAATTAGGCGCACCCTGCACTCCATGGCTGTTTTGTACTCTCCATTAGGTCTGTTTATTTGTTGCATGATATTCTATAAACGTGTGTTTTTCAGATGCCAGATGCTAGCAACGATCCTGCTCTGTTAGTGTTTAAAGGTAGAGCCTATTTACAAAAGGGGAAGCTTGAAGAAGCCTTCCAGGTACAACCTGTAAATATGTATTACGTTTCAGTTGTGTTCCTGGGATGTGCTGTAATTACAAAGAAAACCTTTTTTAAAGGTGTCTTCTGAGTTGCTGAGCTCGCACCCTGGCTCTGTGGATGGTTTAACCCTTAAAGGACTGACACACAGAGCTAAAAACGAACACCAGCAAGCAGAGCAATGGTATGTTTCTTTCTTTCTTTTTTGTTTTTTCCCCCCAATTTTTCTCAATATATGTTTGCTCAGAGACATTTGTGCATGTCTTGGCCGTTTTGTAGTTTTACTGAAGCTGTGTCTCAGAGGCCAGACAGCGGCGAGTTGTACTTTCTGCTGGGACAGCTTTACTGGAACATGGGGGAAGATACACGGCGGGACAAGAGCAAAGTTCACACTCATCTGCTGAAGGTGAGGTTTTTAGTTTTTTGCTCTTTTGGAATTATTATTATAATTTTTATATATATATATTTTTTTTTCATTTTCTCATCTCCACACCTCTAGGCTGCAAAGCTGGATCCCCACCTTGGCTCCGTGTTCCGCTACCTGGGTCACTACTACAGGGAAGTGGCCAAAGACAAGGGCCGAGCTAGAGGCTGCTACAAGAAAGCGTTTGAGCTGAACTCCACTGACGCGGAGGCTGGAGCTGCCACTGTGGACCTCAGCATGGAGCAGGGAGACATGGTTAGTGTCCTGGGTGTCCCACATATTACAGTTTTAGCCCCATTAAGGAGCCGATGTTGTAATTATTATCCCTCTCCGTCTTTTGTTTAGGATTCTGCTTTAGCAGTTCTTCAGGCAGAGACAGACAGAGCAACTCCTGGATCAGCTAAATGGGCCTGGATGAGAAGAGGCCTGTATCATCTAAAAGTGGGCGAGCATGCGCAGGCAATTGCAGAGTATGGATCGTTCCTGTTAAAACCCTGTTTAGGCATAATCAGACACCGCTTGTTTTCCTGAACATTAATCACAATGTTCTTGGCTGCAGTCTGCAGGCAGCGCTGCGGGCCGATCCTCGGGACTGGGTGTGTTGGGAGTGTTTAGGTGAGGCCTACTTGAACCGCCACAGCTTTACAGCTGCTCTTAAAGCGTTTGCGAAGGCCCACATGCTGCAGCCCAGCTCCATCTACAGCCTGTACCAGATGGCCTCCATCAAACAGATTTTGGGCAGGTACAAAGAGGCTTCAGTGGAGTACCAGCAGATAATAGAAACGGAAGAGTATGTGCCGGCTCTGAAGGGTAGGTGTCCAGTCCATTCCTATTTCATGTATATCTTGATAATTGCCTTCTTATTCAGGTTTTTTTTTCTTGCATTGTAATGAATGGAGAAACACCATAGGTGTTTTTTTTCTTTATTGCATTTGGGCCAGTGCATTGCTGTCAAGGAAAATCCTATAGTGGAGTGAAAGGAGCATCTGACATGACAAAATGAAGACAAAGAACTGGTTTGAAATGGGATTTATATGAATATCGTAATGGCCCATTATCTGTTTTGTGGTTAGATTAGTTTATAGCACAGCATTTCTTAATTGCTGGGGCTTGTTTTTAATAACTTTTAATAAATAAGAATTTAATTTGAAATGGTTCATGCACAAGACTCGAGTAAAATTAGGTTGATTAAACACATTCATAATGATTAGATCATGCAGGTGTACTTTTAATTTACTAAAGTCTAAAAATATTGTTAAAGATATTTATTGAATCAATCAGACAAACTAAGTAAGCAAGCTGTAGATGCAAGACAGACTTCATTTTCTTCTTTTGTTCAGGACTTGGAGAATGTCTTTTGGCGCTGGCTAAAGCAGCCATGGAGGACTACCTGGATGGGAGAGCAGTAGACCTGATACAGGAATCCATTAAGTATTTGTTCAGGTAACATCTTACCATTGAAAACAGCTTCACCTCACATATTGTATGATACAGAAGATAAATCAAAAATCACCTTCTTCTTCTTATATATTTTTTTATAAGCTATAACTTTGTCATCTGTCGTGTGTGTACAGGGCAGTGCAGAAGCGTGCAGATCTCTCATGTCTGTGGAAGTTGCTGGGAGACGCCTGTACCAAATGCATTTCTGTTTCCCCTAACCGAGTATATGTGCTGGTGCCCGGTGCGCTGTGTGGAGCAGAACCTTCCGATAAGAATCTCAAACTGGACCAGAAACAGCTGCTCAGTCTCGGGGAGAGGTGGGTCACCCAGCTTGAACACACACACACACCACACTCGTAGTCACGTTGTCATTTACACTGTTATCGTCTTTAAACTTAGAACAGCGTAAACTCGTTTTGAAAGTATTATCTGTTGTAATGACAGACACTGTATGCATACTGTTTATATTGAAATGCATTTGTTGTGAAATGCTTCTTTCCTGGACTTGTGATGCTCAACATGATTGTTATATTTTTCTGTAACTGTCATGAAAAATATACAATTATATTTTCCATTATCTGGTACCTCTTGAATATTTTTTATAGTCTGGTGCCTCCAGAATTGCAACATCTATACAGACCTACAGTAATGGCACAAACGCTACAGCAGACTCCTACTGTAATCACGTATAATAATAATACAGAATGAAGAAGACAATATTCAGAGTGCAATATTGCAGCGTTTTTTTTAATACTCTGTAGTTTACTTAAAGCATTCCTCATCTTTTGTAATCCATGCCTTCCAGATGTTATGGCCGTGCTCTGAAACTGATGGCCGAAGCCCCGAGCCTGTGGTGTGACCTTGGCCTCAACTATTACCACCAGTCAAGGCTGTTCCTGTCCACATCTACAGAACAGGAAATCCAGCCACTGCTTGAGAAAGCTCTGCAGGTATTCCTGATGACCTGGAACCAGATTTTTCCAGCACATCCTGTGAAATACAGTAGTATATCAGCAAATAAATCATCAGTTGAAGTGCAAGTGTTTTGTGCGTTGTTCATAGTGTGTTAAGAAGGCAGTCATGCTGGACAGCGGGAATCACGCGTACTGGAGTGCGCTGGGTGTTGTGGCTATGACTAAAGGTATGTGAAGGAAGGTGTTATTGTGCTAATGGTCTGCTTGGGTTTGGTAAGTATTGTAAGGATGAAAAGTGGACTTAAGCAAAAACTAAATAAAAAAAATATTTCTTAGAAAGAGAAGATACCAACAGTACAGGCAGCATTATACAGTAGCACACTATAAACTCAATATAAAAGGGAAAGGCTAGGCATCCTAACAAGCATTTTTATTAGAAGTGGGATTTATTTCATACAATTGAACATGAAAACAAGTAGTAAATGTGATCATCAGATCCAGTCGGCAATGTGTAGTGGTTTTAATTTGTTTTTCTGTTCGCTATTGGACATTCCGTTCATGTTATGTCTCAATGTTTTTTCCAAAATTTCCAAAAAAAAGACTAAATATTCTTTTCATGTTTCAGGAATTGAAAACTTCGCCCTTGCACAACACAGTTTCATTAAATCAATTAGAGCAGAACCGAATGTAAGTGGAAGATTAACAACGCAATTCTGTATTTCACCTCGGGAAGTCTTTTAACATGACACTGATATTTTATTTATTTTTCTCCAGAATGTTGTAGCATGGACAAACCTTGGAACTTTGTATTTAAAGAAGGCCAACATTGAGGTAGGTTCTGCCTGATTTTTCAATTTCCTTACTTATGTTTTATGTGTTAAAGCACACATTTTACAGTATGCATATGTACTCCTTAGCTTGCACACGAGGCCTTTAAGATTGCGCAATCTTTGGAGCCGCTGTACGTGAACTGTTGGATTGGACAGGTACAGTGAACATGCAGGATGCACGGGACATCCAGGAATTATCTTTAGTTTCTCTTAACACAAGAAATAACCACTGCTCCCTGTTTGTTCTCCAGGCATTCATTGCTGAGACCGTGGGAAGCTATGACACCATGGATCTCTTCAGACACACTACTGAGCTCAGCACTCATGTAAGAGTTACATGTTGTGTTACATGAGCTGCGATCATAGCGCTGTTCAATACTCCATTGCGATAGGTCCGAAGGTGTTGATTAATTTTCTTTAGCAGCAGCCCTGACCGAAGTGCTACTATAATTGAAGTCAAAAGTTTATATTATTACTATACTATTGTACTAGTACATTATAACATTTAGAAACACTGGCTGAGGTGTGAGCTAATCTTATGTGGTAAGAAGTTTATCTAGCATTTTTGGAAAGTGTCACTGCTTTGCAACAGTCAAGTTTTTTTATGTCTTCTGACATAAGAGCTGTGCTGTTTTTTGGTAACATTACAACATTTGTATTTATATTTTTGTTTTTTTACATTTTATTAATACAGTGGAACCTCGGATTGTGAGTAACGGGGTGTTCCGCAAACCAGGCAAAGATTTTTAATACATTTTTAATTGGAAACCGAGCAAGTATTAGTTTACGAGCGCCGAGTATCATGTATCACGCATGCGACTCTTATTTTGACACCGAGCGGCAAGTGATCACAACTGAGCCAATGATTTTTCTCTCGCTTGCGATGCGGGAATTATGGGTAATCATCTCCCCTGCAGCGTCCCCAGGAGTTTTACTGTTTAAGACGAGGCGAGGGGCTAATTACACACACACACACACACACACACACACAAATACACGGCGCCTGTGCACACAAACGGAAACACTTAACTGTCTGGATTTATTTTGACTTTTTTTTAAATGTTAAGTGCAGGTTAATTTTTTTCTTTTTACTTTATATGTTGTATTAATTATTTTTATGTATTTATTGTTTGGGTCTGTAGAACGAATAATTTGACTTTTCATTATTTCTTTTGGGAAAAGTCTATTTGGTTTACGGGTGTTTTTGGAATACGAGCCCGCTTCCGGAACGAATTATGCTCGTAATCCAAGGTTCCACTGTATCTAGAAAGAGAACCAAATCGTAATGTGCATGTGATAAGAAATTTGCTTTCATTACAGATATAAAAGGATCAAAAGTATGGCATCATTCTTTAATAAATAAAGCATGTATAGTAATTGCAATATAAGAGGATTAAAGCATGCTTAGAAAATGCTGATACTGGAAAATAATTTAATGATGGGTGCTGAAACAACCCTCTCTCTTTTATAAATCCACATCATGATAGACTACTTACATAGAACTTAATGAGTGCCTTTAGTAATACACTGTATGTTGTTGTCCTTATTAGACTGAAGGAGTGAAGGGTTATGCGTACTGGGTCTGTTCCACTCTACTGGACAAGAGTAACCGAGACTCAGAGCTGTACCGCTATAACATTGTCCAGATGAACGCCGTCTCGGCTGCCCAGGTGGCCTTAACCAAATATACAGGTACTTTATGTACAAAACACGTGTCACTTTATTTCCCCTCACACAGCACTGTTGCTTTAGGACATTCTCTGGGTTTTCTCTGGTTCAAGAACAAGTTCAAAACCATAAAGAAGTTTGGACATCTGTTGATGAGTGGCATAAAAATAGTAGAGCACATTTTACCATTTAGCCAAATCCATCAGGGACAAAATGCACTGGAAAGATACCGGCATATAGAGCTAATTCCAAACTATGTGTTAATAAGCTTCAAGCTTTCTATGCTACACACACACAAAGTAAACTTATTATAGTGATATCAGTTGTTTTCACTGTTACCTCTGTTTGAAATATCCTTCGATAAGTCGCTGATTTCGATTCCTCGGATGATTTTTTTAAATGTAGAGAGGATTCAGACAGATGCTGAAGCGTTTGTGATGCTGGGCTTCCTGAACGAACACATGCAGCTTAAAAAGCAGGCAACTGGAGCCTATAAGAGGTGAGAGCACTGTTCGGATGAATGAATCCTAGACATGTTCATGTATTGTCCGTTGAAAGCTGTGCCCAGTTACACTCCTTCTTCTTTTTGTCCTTTTTATTTTTTTAAGGGCTGTTGAGTTGCTCCAGAACTGTCCACAAACCGATGAACTCCGCTTTGCTCTCAGAGGCTACGCTCGGGTCCTCTGGTAATTCAGACAGTTTTCACTTTACATCTTTTCACTTGTCGGAACGTTCACACATTTTTCTATTCTGAAAATAAACCTCAAGAATCTGTTCATTAAAAACTTAGAGTAGTTTGATCAAGGGCGGTTGATTCACAGTGATTAACCATGTCATATTAAGCTCTGGCCAGTAGGAAGGGGGAATGAGGCCATAGAAGTTTTTAATCAAACAGCCTTTTTTTCTGACAATCTCAAGCAAATATGGAGTCACATAAGGGTAGATAAGGTTAAACACCCCCCCCCCCCCCCTCTCTCTCTCTCTTGCTCATGTCTGGCATCCAACTGTGAAGAAAGTTCACACAAACACTTACAGTAGACAGCCGTCAAACCACATACCCAGGTGTAGACACAGCTTTCTCACCACTAAATACTCCATCCTTGATCAGGACCATTTTAGAAAGCTTTACCAAATCAGGCTTTAAAGTGCTAATCATCATTTCAGCGATAGGATTTTAGTGGGAATAAATGATTGTGAGAAAGACATCAGATAGTATTAATGCACTAACAAACAAAACTATAGTCGATCCACTGTCCTTAGACTAATATTTTTCTAAGATTTTTTTTTTCTTCAGTAAAGAACATCTTGTCAGTGGTAATCGACGATAAATTACAGGATGGAAATTAAGTTGAAAATGCTGGAGTATTCCTTTCATTAAAAAAAAAGAAGGAAATACGGGAAATATGATTTTGTAATTATAAGCCCGTTCTCTTGTAGTGACACAGATCAGTGGGAAGAGGCTATCCGTCATTATTCCTCCACGTCACTAGAGGAGCTGCATGATCTCACAGGCATGGCTCTAGCCTGCTTTAGGGCAGGACGCCTGCAGGAGAGTGTTACCAGTAAGTGTAGTTTAAAAAAAAAAAAAATTTTTTAAGTACTGTACTGCTGCAGTTTAACTTATCTTTATTTATCTTATTGTGATCCAGCCTATGAGAAAGCTCTCGTCGTGGCCTCCACTGAGAAGGAGAAAGCCTATATTCTAACAGCTCTGGCTTTACTACAGCACAGATTGGGGAACATGGACACTGCCAAAACATTGCTCTTTAAGTGGTAAGCCCTTCAATCCAGCAGCCTCCAGAGATTTCAGAGCTTTTAGTTCTGAAGTTTACTGATGTCAGTCTTCCTTGTTTTTTATGTCTGTGCACACGTGTGTGTGTGTGTGTGTGTGTGTGTGTGTGTGTGTGTGTGTGTGTGTGTGTGTGTGTGTGCGTGCGTGCGTGCGTGTGTGCGTGTGTGTGTGCGTGTGCGTGTGTGTGTGTGTTCTTCACACAGCTCGTTGCTGAAGGAGCCAGTTCCGGAGAGTTTACTGTGTCTATGTGCATTGGGCCTGGTCAATGGAGATGCCACCCTGGCCAGCGCTGCCCTCTCAGAGCTGTTAAAGCTGGATGCAGCTTTAAGGGGCACTGTGGATCAGCACTGCCTGCTCACTTGCACTCTGCTAGCTCTACAGGGCAACTACAGCTCTGTGCAGAGAGAAGCTTCAAGGGCAGTGTTCAGGTACATGCTCGATTTAGTTTCATTTTCCTCGACAGTAATGAGTATACTCGTCTGCTCAGTTTGAGTGAGTCTCTGTGTCTGAATGATATCAGTAGTGATTAAATATCCAAAAGATGAAACAGCACACATACAGTCACAGTAGAATATCAAATCATAACTTTGTTATGGCGAGTCCAGTAAAGGTTACTTCTGATGACATATTGCATATTGGATTGTTGACATTTCTGTGTGACCATTTCTTATGACAGAAACCCAGGAAATCCGTCCCTCTGGGCGCTGCTGTCCAGACTGGTGCCACAGTACTGTCCCAACAAAGCTGCTGTAAGAGCTATTAAGAGTATACCAGAGCCATTTGAAAATACAAGGGGTGTACAAGTCAAACTGGGACTTTTTTATTGCACAAAATAAGAGAACCATTATAATAGTAAAAACTCCCTTTACAGTGGAACCTCGGATTGTGAGTAACGTGTTTATGAGTGTTCCGCAAACCGAGCAAATATTTTTTATAAATTTTTAATCGGAAACCGAGCAAGTATTAGTTTACAAGCGCCGAGTATCATGTATCACGTATGCGACTCTTATTATGACACTGAGCGGCAAGTGATCACAACTGAGCCAATGATTTTTCTCTCTCTTGCGCTGCGAGAATTATGGGTAATCGTCTCCCCTGCTGCGTCCCCTGTGTCAAAATAAGAGTCCCCTGCTGCGTCTTAGTGCTCGTCTCTTATAATCAACATCTCCCGCGTAATTTGACACTGTGCCCCACACACACCGACACACACACACACACTTTTTAAACACACACACTTACTTTGTGCGTGTGCGCGTGTAATTTGATACAGACACAAACACACAGATCTCCCCGGCTGCACAGACACGCTTTATTTACACAGAAAAAGCGAATCTTTTCAAAGGTAAGGTGCTGGTTTATTTGTTATTTTTTTATTTTTTACTTTACAGCAGTGATTCCATTAGTATGCTCATGCGAGTATCATTAGAGAGAATTCTTTTTTTCTCGTTAAGTGTTTGCATTGTGTATGTTAGTTGTGAAACCTAAAAAGCGAGGTGTGGGAGGGAGAAGGAGTTTTACTGTTTAAGACGAGGCGAGGGGCTAGTTCCACACACACACGCATACAAATACACGGCGCCTGCGTGCACAAACGGAAACACTTAATTGTCTGGATTTATTTTAACTTTTTTTTAAATGTTAAGTGTAGGTTAATTTGTTTTATTTTTACTTTATATGTTGTATCAATTATTTTTATGTATTTATTGTTTTGGGCTGTAGAACGAATAATTTGAGTTTTCATTATTACCTTATGGGAAAAGTCTATTTGTTTTACGAGTGAGTGTTTTTGGAATACGAGCCCGCTTCCGGAACCAATTATGCGCGTAATCCAAGGTTCTACTGTATTTCTCTATATAATCCCCTGATACACTAATCCGCTTGTCTTAGCTCTTCACTAGTGCTTGGATACCATCATCGTACAATGTTTCTCAGTACTCGAGAGTCATGATCGAACTGCCTGCTTCAAATAGTGGGCAGTGGTTAGTCAGATGGCTAAGGCTAAGTTACTGATCGGAAGGTTGGAGTTTGAGCCCCAGCTCCACCAGGTTGCCATTGATGGGCCTTTCAGCAAGGCTCTTAACCCCATTTGCTCCAGGCGCTGTATCAAGGCTGACCCTGCGCTCTGACCCCAGTCACGCTGGGGAAAAAAATCTGAAACGCTGGCCTTCCAGGAACACCTTTATTGGCCCAAACATGTGGTAATGGCTTGGAACGAGGCCAGGACTATACGGGGGATGCAGCAATAACTCCCAGTCGAGTTCCTGTAATGTAAAATGATGTTCATTAAGTTATCTGTCGATTTTCAAGGATCAGGTGTTGTTCAAGGAGACGATTGCAGTGGGCTCCGAGCCACCTCACGTACAGCGTTCTTTTTTTTGCACTCTTCAAGCATTTTACAGCAGCTAAGTCTCTCATCACCGCTCTGTGCTTGAAGTCATCAGTATATAAGTTTTATACCTTAATTCAGAAATGTCATCATAAGTCGCGGTTTGACTTGAACGCCCCTTTCATAAATTTAAATCTAATTAAATGTTCTTTGAACGTATGTGAATACCTCTGATCGCTGATATTTGTCAAAGTAATGGATTAAAAAAAATTAAATATGTAGTATAGCTATGTTGATAGGTTTTGGTCATGTATTTATAGAATCGTTTTATTTGTGGGACTTCCATTAGACTTGCTCCTATACAAATCCGACAGCTAAAAGTCTTCACTGACCAGATTTCCTAGATAAAAATTAGATTTTTTTTTTTTTTTTTTTTGATCAAGGATATTTTAAGTAACATTTATGTCTGTCTTAGGGAGGAGCTGTTGCAGGTAGTGTGGCCTGTCATGCTAGCATGACTCTAGGAAAGGTGGGTTTGACTTTGTATAACTTTATGACGGTGTTAACAGATAAAGCAGGAAAATAAGTCTTGATGTCTCAACACTGTCTTGTACCTTGTGTGGTGGCCTTTAGAGGGCACTGCTGTACAGTGGAGTAAATCAGTTGGCCTCAGGCAGACACTCTGGGGAAGACAGGAGGAGAAATGCCCTAAAGACTATCCAGAGGGCTGTGCTGCTCTGTCCAGGTAGGTTTAAGACAAAACTCGGCCGTTATCCTAAAGGTAGACAAGAAGTGTGTGACAAGAATGAAAAACTATTATGAATTAATATTACTATTATGAAAATAAAGTTTTTTCACATTTTTCAGGTACAGATGAGGAGCATATCAGACAATAAAGAATATATTTATGTAACTGAATTATTCTTTCTTCTTGTTGATCAGATGATCCTACAGGGTGGGCGGGGCTTATGGCTGCATGTCACACAGAGAACATTGCATGCACCCTGTCAGGATCCTCCCCATGCAGAGAGGGTTTGGAGAAGGTGTTTATGACACTCATATCAGAGAAAGGTCGGTATACAGTGTATTTGCATATTTTGTGTGCTACATCAAGTTTTTATTTATCAATTGGGTTGCATATGCATTTAAAGTCTCACTATTTAAATGTTCACAGGTTTAGTTCTTCTGGTCATTTAATAAATTTATTAAAATGCATGCTTTTTTGGGGGATAAAAGACTCATGCCTACTGTATGATAAAAAAAAAAAATTTTTTTGCATAATTTTCTAGTTTGTGATGCTATACAAATAAAACCTGTTAACATATTTGACTGCGTTTTAATACTAAATATATTTTAATGAGCTGGGTTTTTATGCCGTTGTTATGTAATTTGACAGAGCTAATGAAGGATGTATCAGATTTGTGTGTGTGTGTTTTGTGTGTACGTACACTGTGTTTCAGTAAAAGGCCTGAACAGAGAGGATGGGCTTTTGGCTCAGGCCCTGGAAGCCTGGGTACTGCAGCAGACTGTGACAGGACTCAAACAGAGCGGCCAGTATAAAGACGCTGAAGCCTTGTGTTCACAGGTTCTCTTATTTCCCTCTCTTTCTTTTTTTGGCTCAGTACAGTTCTGTCTCTGCTCAGCTCGTTCTGTTTGGGCCACAGGCGCAGACTGAATAACTGGCCATCGTTACCACACAGTTTTTTTGGCTTTTATACCAGAGATGAGTAATGTGTCAGAGCCAGAGTGTCTTCATCTTCCTTCACTTCCTCCGCTCACTTTTTGATCTCACGTTTTTTCACAATCGATTACAACTCTCATCTTTCTTTCTTTTTTTTAATCTTTTGATTGTTTTGACTATTTATTGCATGTATTTTGTGCAAAAAGATGGATACTACATGATTATTAAGACAGGGGCATGGTAGTTTAGTGGTTAGCACTGTCGCCTTGTACCTCCAGGTCCTGGGTTTGATTCTTGTGTCGGGTCTGTGTGCTTGTTCTCCCCATGCTTGGTGGGTTTCCTCCGGGGTTTTCTGGTTTCCTGCCACGGTGCAAAGACACGCAGATATGAGTAATTGGCGTTCTCAAATTGCCCGTAGTGTGTGAATTTGTGTGTGTGTGTGTGTGTGTGTGTGTGTGTGTGTGTGTGTGTGTGTGTTCTACCACGGTTGTTTAAATAGGAATAAATACAATCCCAGCAGGCTCTAGTTGGACACCAGAGGTTCCTAGATGGATGTTTTCTCATTTTAAGTATACTTTTTTAAAAGATAATTTATATAATTTTAACAACTATAACAATATTTGTAAAAATAGTCGGCATTTAATAGAATTCTAAAGAAATTAGTCAGGTCCTAAGGTAGCTAAATTACATTTAAATGATCGAACTGATCAAACATTAGTCACTGGGTCTGATAGGCTTTTTTATTTTTATTTTTTCATATTATACATATTTAGTCGTATTATACTGTAATTATGTCTGTGTCTGAGAATTGCCTGGTGTGTGTCGCAGGTGTTGAGTGTGTCTCCTGAGCATCCTGCAGTGTTCCTGTTACTCAGGCAGGTTCAGTGTGAATGTCTTCTCCTGTCTGGTGCCAGAGACTGCATCCCCCCCACAGTGCTGGACCAGCTGAGTGCTGCTGTCATGGCCAATCCAACCTCAGTATCTGCTTGGCATGTGAGTAACACCTCATGCACATCGCCTAATCTCGCTCTATACAACAAATCCTCTTTTTGGTGACCCGTTGGTGGAAAGGGACCACTAAAGTGCCACAGCTGCCCAGATGTTATCTGAGCAGTGGTTTATATGCCTGCTGGATTTAGAAACAATAGGTCAGCCAAGAACATTCAACTGGCAGCAGTTTTGAGGTCAGAAACTGACAGTAATTGGCCTCGAGCGGTTTTTCAAAGAGTGGGCAATGGCCCCCCTAGTGGGTTGTGAGTGGGCTGTGCAGACGGTCACCGCAAGAGGTCATTTTCGTTCACGTTTCACAGACAGCCTGATCCAGAGTGACTTGCATTTATCTCATTATACAGTACATGAGAGCAGGTGAGGGTTAGGGGCGTTCCTCAAGGACGCAACTTGGCAGTGCCGGGGTTTAAACCTGTGACTTTAAGATCAAAAGTACAACGTCTTAAACTAAGCTTCCCCTGTTCTTTTTACAATAAACAGATTCTCTGAGTTTTCAGTTAGTCGTTTGGTTTGAAATTACCTTAAAAATATAGACCAACGAAGAGGTTAATGGATTAGTGAGGGAGGACATGGAGTTAGTTGGTGTGAGAGAAGACGACGCAGAGGATAGGGCTAGATGGAGGCAGATGATGACTAAGGACAAGAAAAAGAAGAAGCTTCTCATCACTGAGCAGTCATCGCTTGAAGTCTTCTGTAAAGGTCAATCGGTTTTACGCCTCCTTTCACAAGTAATTCCGTCCCAGTTTGGCTTGGACACACCTTAAATTTATGATTGAATATTTGCATTTGCAAAAAGGAGCCAGAACTGGTGAAACAACATCATGGGATTTAAATTACATGTTATTCTTAATTTATCTTATGTTTTAGTCTTTAATCTAGTCTCCTGTGTTGAGTTGTGATTGAAGGTTTGGGTGGGCAGCAGAACGTTTTTCAAATTGGGCTGCGGCTTACTTAAGTGTGGGAACGGCTGAGCTTGTGCATAGTTAATCTCAACTGTGTATTGGAGAAGGAGCTACTGACTTAGCTCTGTACACCTCGAATTTACGAAAGCCATCCATTACCTGTTTATCTTAGATCTCACAATTTTTGAGCAAGGATAGAAAGCATTCAGATGGCATTGACATGGGAGCACAGTTAATCCTGGAATGTACAAGTTGTGCTCTGCAGTGTCAAGGGTTGGCTAATCACACTCAACACGACAGAACCATGTGAGTGGGATAGGTTCAGATGTATTCAGTAGGTGTTCATTCTGTATTTTCATTTCAAATTTCAAATAGAGATAAGCTGAGACACTTGCAAAATTTTAAATTCATTCAAAAGTGCGGGGAAGTTATGGCCTTGAGAGCCCAATCAATCAGCTATTCAGATGATCAGCTATTTTAGAAGGATGCCGATGTACTGTTGGTTGGGTAAACTGTGATAAACTAAGGTAAACTGTGTTAATCACTGTATGACCAAACATGAGCAAGTCGGACATACAGCGATGCCCCATTTTAGCTAAATATGATCCAGGTCATCAGGTCACTTGGTAAGTCATGTGCATACAGCTAAGCCAAAAAGTGCAGTATGCTGATGGAATAACAAGCTTTGTTTGTTTGTTTGTTTGTTTGTTTGTTTTTTTAGAACAGGAAACACCCAAAGTGAAATGTGGAATCTGAACATAAATGTATTCATTTATGTGTTTGTGTGTGTGTGTGTGTTAGTGGCTTGCGGAGGTGTACCGCTCTCAGGGATTGCTGGCACAGGCGTCAGTGGCTCTAAGACAGAGCCTGCAGCTTGCCTCTCAGCTCGGTCACTACAGCGGGAAGCTCAGCAGCCTGCTGCGACTTGCCTTGCTCTCTCTCACCCCCTGCATGGTGAGTACACACTCCTGCTCTGGAAATGCCTCCGTTTTACTTTACACACATTTTGAGCTTGCTCTTTAACCTCATGCCCAGTGTGAAGGTGTATGTACTATATGTGTGACGTCTAGAAAACTTGACGTGGTGTGGCCAGACAGGGTCAGTGGAATGTTAGTTGTCACACATCACAATCGTATCATAGCTGAATGTCAGAGATATAGCATAATTCGTTCCAAAAGCGTGCTTGTATATCAAAACACTTGTATAGCAAAGTGACTTTGAAAATATAGAGACTCATTCTTTATTCGTTAAACTGGTGTGTGTGTGTGTGTGTGTGTGTGTCGTCCTACACACACACATATACAAACACAAAATAAAAGATGCTTTACGCACATGTGTGGTCACAGTGTTACTGTATAGTAAACAGTGCTTGTTATAGTTGACTGTACAAGTGATGCACGCACACTGAGACCGAGCATGGAAGATGATTACCCACAATTCCGAAGCGCGTGAGAGAGAGAATAACCATTCGCTCAGTTGTGATCACGTGACGCTCGGCATCAAAACAAGAAGCACATGCGTGCCACATGATACTCGATGATACTTGATGATACTTATATCAAGACTCGCTTGTTTATCAAGTCACAATTTATTACGAATTTTTGCTCGTCTTGCAGGACACTCGCATACCAGGTTACTCTCAATCCGAGGTTTCACTGTATTAAAGTGTGGCTGTTCAATACGTCTTATTTAACTCATTCAGCACACATTACTGTATGAACTGCTGAACTTCTGATAATATGCTTAAAGGCATTTTAGTCGCCTGAAACCCAACACTATGTATGATTTGTTCAGATATAAACATAAAACTATGTGCTTGTTTTGCGTTATCATATTAATTCAGAATTCAGAGACCTTCATTTAAACGATAGAAGATTGTGATCCATTACTCTATTTTAGCTTTCCATCATGAAACTGCAGCTCTTTTCTAATGTAACATACATAACGTGGAGAAACATAATGAGTTTAATAACGGATGTCTAAAGCAATTGCAATAAAACCCTGTGAAGCCCCTCGCAGGCATCACTTTTGTGTAATAATATCACAGGTCTGAACTTCTTTAATCAGTGAGTGGAGGGTGCAGTGTGGTCTAAAAGATTTCGTACACAGTGTTCTGTCTATATGGAGTAATAAATTCATCATTGTGTTTCCTTAATTCCTTAAAATGACTGTAAATGAAACAACATGATATATCTTAATATGCAATTTGTTAATACATGTGCTGTATTCCCTCAAAATGCCACACATGTAATAATAGAGGCAGATGGAATTTAAAAATTGATTTGCACTCTCATATTTGCAGTCGTTTTAACAGGATCAAAACCTCTGAAAAAATACAATAATTAATGATTTGGTTCCTCAAATTTGATATTACACTACCAATCAAATCTTCACACCTTCTAATTTAATATTTTCTGATTTTTTTTTTTTTAAACAAAACAAAACAAAAAAAAAAACAATGCTGAAAGCATCCAAAATATGCAATCTGTGTGTCCAAACTTTTGATGGGTACTATATATGCATTAAGAATTTTTACCCAAAATAATTTTTTTTTTTTTTTTACCCAAAATAAAATTTAAATACACAGTGTCTTGCATAAATATTCATCCCTCTTTTTGTAAAAACATTTTATAGTGTTGTACTGTATTGTGGAGTGCTAAATAGACTTCACTGGGATATTTACCATTTTATATACAAAAAATGCCTAATGTTTTGAACATCCAAATATATATTTTTTATTGTGTGACAAGTATCAATGATTTAAAAACAAATTTTGTTGGCACTACGTACCCAGCTGCAGCACATCTGGATTCTGATATTTTGTACCTATACCTCTTACTCAGCTTGGCAGCTTGAGTGCCAACATACAGTACTATGCAAAAGTCTTGGATCAACTGTTTTACTGCAGCAGGCTGCAAAGTGCATAAAGATCCAATTTTTTATTTATTGTTTTTGTTTATGTAGCAACCTCATTTCCCCGCTCGTCTGACGTTTTAATAATTAAAAATATGCTAACTACTTATAAATTTAACTATGCAAAATTGACTTCAGAGTGTAATTTAAGGCCTTATACTGTATGTGCTTTCAGTCCCTAAGTAAAATAAAATAAACACTATCCAGATGTTCAGTCTGTCATTAAAATAGCTAACAACCAGTGTATACATTTTCACCCAGACCGTGTATGGATTTTTGTGACGCACGTTAAGGCACAGAGACGTTTAAATATGAATAGGATGAGAGATGGACACATGCATACCGTAGAACAGAGTAAATAGTGTCTGTTATCTCCTGTGGTTAGAAAGGAAAGCCCTATTCGTGTTGCTGACAGTAATGCGAAAGGAAAGTACAAATGATGCTGCATCACGGACATCCATAGGGATTTCCTCCTCTCACTCATCAGTCTGGAGATTACAGAGGGAAAGCAGGATTGATGACGCCTGCCCACAATGTGCCAATAGCAGAGGTGCTAAAAGCACCTTTCACTTTAGTAGGTATACAGTAGATGCTCTATATCTAGTGGGTGACCTTTTTAAGCTGTACTGTACATAATCAGAGGTTTGATGTCTGTCAGTTTCAATCTACTTACTTATTTAAACCCCGATATTCATAAAATGGTTTAATTTACAATATAACAATGCCATAGATTTTATACCACAGAGGAATTGTATTCGTGTTGTGTTTTTGATTAATATTTCTATAACAGCAGCTCTGGCAGTACTGCTGAGTATTATTTAACTCACAGGTTTATATTAATGTTCTGCTGCATAAGCAAAATTGAAACAATAAGCGAATTGCTGTGGCGTAAGAGGAATAAAACATTTTGGGACATGCCATTATTTTTGCACTTTTGTGTTCGTTTATTTTTGTGTACGTTATATAGTTTTTCTGTGTAACTAATTCTGTGTTACGGTGAATTTAATTTCCATAATTAATGTTGCTTAAACAACTCGAGTCAATACATCTGTGTACAGTGCTTTCAATAGTGCAAGAAAGAGGGAACAAACACACTCTCTCTCTCTCTCTCTCTCTCTCTGTTTTTAAGACCATATTTCCAAACTAATTCTATTTAAGTAATAAAAAAAATCTCCATGGCAACTGGAAACGTATAGCTGCAGATACAGTATATTGGATATAACTTTATATTGTATTCTGGAATCAAAATTTTTTTTGGGGGGGCTGGGGAGATGTTTTTTACATCGAACTGAGCTGGTTTTAAAACTAGTCTTGGTTGTGTGTAATAAACACATTAAAAAAGTTGGGATTCATGATCCGTTTCAAAATGGCTCAGTTTTTCAGCCTAATTCTTTTTGTGCCGAATTTAAGAATTTTCTGAGGTGGACATTTTCCTCAGACTTGGCAACTCTGTAAACCAACAAATGCATGGCCAGGGAGCTACAGTTTTAAATTTTCATGATTTATTTTGTTACATTCTTATGTATACCTGTTCTGGCATTTTATATGCTGAGAGCGAGCAGACTGAATGGATCGTGCATTTTTTTATTTTTTAATTTTTTTAGATCTGAAAATGTAAATCGTTTTTTTAAATTTTTTTATTGAAAATGAATCAAATCAGGATCTCACCGTATCACATTCTATCGAATTGATTTGTGTGTATCATTACCCACCTAATGTCCTGAAATGACATTCTCTGTTTATGTCCATTTCTATGTACTTTTACATTTTTTACAAGCTGTAGTCGGGGATATGGTGCATTCAACAGTATGCCATGGCTTTCCACTCCCTTGAGTGTCTTTTTTCCCCTCAGTTGCACAGTGTAGTAATTATCACTCCAGTATTGGCCCGATTTATCTTGTGTTTAAGCTGACTCCAGCTCTGTCTCTGTAATTCATTTAGAACCTAAGCAAGCTCTTGATTAAAATGTCCTTGCATATTTCACTTGCAGTCATTTTTTTATTATAGAAATTGATGGAGGAAAACCAGCCAAATGCAACTCTTACTTTACTTTTTTCAGTTTGTTTGCTCAGTTAAATACTATTGATAGTTGGCCGCTTGTTATAACCCGAGTTGAAGGGTTATGTAGTAAGTCAAAGTACTTGGAGGTACTAGGATAACCCTGTGTACAGATTGTATTGATTAACCCCAGCTTTATGTGTGTGTGAGACACTAGGCTGGAGTTGGAGGAGCGGAATGGAGCAGTCTTGTTCGTGAAGCCTGTACTGAAGTGCTAAAGTTGGGTCCGTGTCCTGTTGCCTCACTTTTCCAGGCCCTGCTTCAGTTCTCCGTTAAGATGGGAGCCAGGTAAGATAAGCTGAGGATCTGCTGTAGAGCAGTGATCACAACAATTTATCTAAATATACTGTAGTGTGCAAAAGTCTGGGGTCACCCCCTTTTTTTCTTCATATGCTGCTTCCAAAGAGCTAGACTTTCTCATATTTTGAGAAATTGAGAAAATGAGTTTTCAGAAATAATTTTCTGCATGCTTATTATTGTATTTCAAACCTTTAGTAGTGTGTGTCTAAAGCACAGCATACAGTTTTATAGAAATCTCAAATAGACCACAGTTTTCGTGACTAAAATCTCTATAATTAAAATGCTCGCCTCTGAAAACACACTCACAGCAGACACGCAGGTGCACTAAAGCCAGGTCATAACATTCCTGTTTAGAAAGGACTTGTTTTAAGCTCGCTGTATTGTTTTGGCTGTTTGACTGAAAGAGCAATTTAGTCAGCCAGTACAACTTGCATGCAGGTTCCATGAAGGACTTGGATTTCAGTTTTGTTTTTGGTTTTATGAACATCAGTTCTTTTCCCAGGGATACACGGCGTCTGCTGGAGAAGATTGTTTATGGATCGGGTTCAAGAGACATGAAAACGGTGACAGCAGTGGCTCGCTGGTATCTGCTGCGCCACCTGCACGCCAAAGACGATCTACAGCTTATAGATGTAAGGACACACACATTAATTAGTTTTAATCTCACAGACATGAATGATTCCCAAGAAGGGCGGTGCAAGAATTCATGTAAAACTGCGAAAGGACTATAATGTCCTACCTCTATAGGTCTAGATATTATAGATGGGAATCATCAGGGACGTCCCGATACAGTATTATTTGTATTGTAATTCTGTTAGTATCACAGTTTTAGAAATATCCTGATTCAATGTTATTTTGTTTTAGATTTTGTTACAATTCTAGACAAACATGGCAAATAATTTACTCCTACCTCAAAGTGTGAATAGTTTAAAACGCGCCTTCTGGAGTATTATAGAGAAACGGCAGTGTATATACTGAACAATTTTTATTGTGCAATCAGCCTTATAAATTTTGGGAACAAAAAGACATTTGAAACACTTTGAATCTGAAATGAAACTCTCAATATGTGAGTAAAGTCAGAAATTTCAAGGGGTTTGACCGAAGTGTGACATTCAGGAATTTTTGCCGTTTTCATACACACAACCTCATTTTGGGAGTTACATAAATAAGAAAGAAAGAAAGTGGCAGACAAGCAGTTTTATGGCCAGGTGTGGCCTGTCCCCTCATTACTCCATAATTAATCATTAGGCTGAAAAAAAGCATTAATAAACCCATTACAACTGTTCAGAACATTCCTTTAAAAAACTACAGAATAATGGAGAGAGAAAAGTATGGAGAAGGAAAGTAACAAACTTGGAGTAGAGCTAGTGTTGTGGCATGAGCGTGTTTGGCTGAATTTGAAACTGGGTCGCTGGTGTTTATTGATGATCTGACTGCTGATAAAAGTAGCAGGATGAATTCTGAAGTGTATAAGGCAATACTGTCTGCTCAGATTCAGCAAGATGCTGAAAAAAGGATAGGACGCCATTTCATACTACAGATACCCAAGGCAAAGAAATGGGATATTCAATGAATGTTAGTGACCTGCTCTCAACCCAATAGAGCATGCTTTCCACTTACTGAAGATAAGATTGCATTTCATTTCAGGCTTTGTTTCATTTCAGATTTAATGTGGGAGTGTACAGAGGCCAAATGCCAAAAAAAATCTTTGTTTCAAATTTGATGGACCTGGCTGTCTTTAAAATAAAGTTTTGGCGTTAATGTGGTGACACATGAATCGCCACACAAAAGAATTACACCCTCCCCCATCTCTAGCAGATAAAGATGAAGTTGATTAATCTTACATGTTATCCAGTAATGTAGCCTAATACATTATAGTGTGGAGATGTTTATTTAGTATTTTTGGAAGGAGTCTCCACAGACTCATTTCACCTGAGTCAGTGCACTTACATAAATCTAATACATTCTTCTCACACTATTATTGAATGTCTGCTTAAGTCTCTATAAGTGGAGCACTATTTAAACCACCTATCGTACCTGCAAACAATCACGGGTAGAATCTTCTTCTCTACTTCCGCCATTTGTTTCACCTCTCAGGCGTCGGCAGGGCAATGCCGTGCATGTGTTGTTGGTCATGACTTTGCAGAACGAATGAAGCGAGGATTCATGGTTTATACTTTATACATTTTTCATTTATAGCCTTGAGACTCCGCTCTGATCATTCTGTTGTTTTTGTAGACCCTGATGATGGAGGCTGAAGCAGCAGGAGACTTCAGACTGCTCGAGTTCCATAAACAGCTCTACCCCTGATTTTCACTGCTCCAAATCTCATCTACTCAGGACCGTCATCACTTGTCAAGCAAATGCCAGTACAGCAGCTACGCAGCTCTCGAATCCTGCCTTCATCTCATTAGACTGTCTTACCTTTTTACATGCATGCTTATGAATGCAGTTGTTAGCTATGCTAAACCATTAATAATTAGCTGATCACAATTATGAGAGTCCATGAGTCCGGCTTAATTTGTGCCTAAAACTGTGATTAAGATGATCAGAGCTGCCATCGGTCATTAATTGGCTAGATTACATATAAAATCTGTGCAATAAGAGTTTTTGCTTTAATTAAAGCAGACTCTGCCAAAGCATTAGTTTAGTGTTTTTTTGTGTTTTTTTTACCCTGCAAGCTTTATGCTGCCAGAGAAATAAGAGCACAAGAGCACAATGGGTGATGGCTGTCTGGAATATGAGTGCACTTTCTCCTTCACAGCACCAGATTCATATCATCGATCCGGTGAACCACAGCCAAAAACCCTTCAAAGCCCCATGCCAACCCATTTCTCATTTGTTCTCTACAACTGCTTCATGGACGTTCCACTGGGATGAAAGTGGATCTTATACCAAACTTCTGAAAACTTCTTTCATCATTTACCAAAAAAGACACCAGTAGTTCTTTATGATGAACGTGTTGGATTTCTTTCAAATTACAGCGCGCTGTATGCTTTTCTTGTGTCCAATAAATCAGTGAAACAAAAGAGGAAGCCATAGTTTCATAGTGTTATTGTTTATGTTGGTATTTTTTGAGATTACTGTTCAGGTAGAATACAATATACAATGTACAGTATAGTTTATTGTTTGTTTTTAATTGAAAGAAGTAGTCACGACCTATACAGCAAGCCATTTTGAAAAAAAAAAAAATAATCTTAAAATGTCTCATACATCACCTTAATTAACTTCTTGGGCCTTAAGTGACTTGTTAGCACTTGTTAATCGGGTCAGGAATTCTTCTTCGTGAGCGTAATAGATTCTCTTGACTCAACACCTAACAATGATCTAAGCAGCTCAGTGAGGATCTGAAATGATGCTAATTGATACGTACAAAGTAGAGAAAGGATATAAAAAGACATTATTGTGTTTCCAGCTCATAGTTTCCACCATCTGAAATGTCATTAAAGGGGAACTGTGGAAGTAAAGACAAGGTCTGTAAGACCAAGAAAACTTTCAGAGAGAACTACCCATGTACTGGGTCAAAAGTACAGATCGATCACTTGAAAAAAAAGGTTTGTTTGTGTCTTACAGAGGTTCTTCTACATTAAATACATAGACAAAAAGTATGCATACACTGGCGATTATGTATAGGGCTTTCATCATTGGATAGATCCTTACACTGGTTATTACAGTAGGTTACTAACTATAAGTACCATCAGTCTGTTGGGAATTTTTGTCTGTTTTGCTTTTTTGGGGAGGGGAGCGGGATTAACCCAAATATCTAAGAAACAGATAGGTCTTAAGTCGCTCCTTAAAGATTGCCAGTGACTCATCTAGAGGAAGTTTGTTCCACCACCTAGGAGCCAAGACAAAGCTGTATAGATGCATGTCTTCCTCCATCCCTGGGAGACGTTGGAACCAAGCAGTCAAGCAGTGCTGGAGGAACAAAGGGAAAGTGGTGCAGTGCAGGGTGTGATTAGAGCTGAGCGGTAAGTGGGTGCTGGGCTTTGTACATTTGCATTTACATTATGGCATTTGGCAGATGTCCTTATCCAGAGTGACTTACAATTCTCATTATACATCTGAGCAGTTGAAGTTTTAGGGCCTTGCTCAAGGGCCCAACAGTGGCAACTCGGTGGTCATGGGGTTTGAACCTGCGACCTTTGTAGGCACGCATCAGGGTTTTGGATTTGATGTGGGAAGCTACAGGAGGCCAGTGGATGGAGTGGAGAATTCAAGAAGGTTAGAAATATCAATGCTTCTGCATTCTGGATCAGCTGCAGAGAACGAATGGTGCACAGTGGCGGATCTGCCAGAAGTAAATTGCAGTAGTCCATGCAAACATTATGCCCAGTATTTGTGTAGGTTCCCATTGTGCCACCTGAGCAGGTCTGAGCCCTCAAAACTTTCAGCTCCACAAAACCTCTGGGGGAGTGCTGTGGTGTCTGGGACCAGGATGTTAGCGGGGGATCCTATGTGTGATGTGGGATGCGGAGTACGGCTTTTGTGGATTTGTATGTCTGATGCATCCCTTGGATGCTTGATCGGATTCGGATCTGGGGAGATTGGAGGCTGGGTTGGCATCCTCAGATTTTTTGCCTGCTAGTCCCTGTGTGCGATGGGCCGTGGTCCACTTTGTGTTCTGATGCCAATCCTTCGTGTGCAGCATCGACTTATTTTCAGTTTTGCTGCATTGGCTTTTCCGTCAGATCAGATCAGGCAAGCTAGTCTTTGGTCCACATGAGTTTGGGTGAGCCTTGGGTGCCCATGATCCTGTTGCCAGTTTACGAGTTGATAATCTTTGCCAATGTGTTAATGTTATGACTGATCAGTATATATGCAAATTTGCAAAGAGCATGATATGCCATTCATTAACAAATGAAAAAAATGTGGTATAAATGGAATGAAACACGTTAAGTCGTTCTGTTATAGAAAACTAATCACTTTCTATTCTCTTCATCTTCATACTACAATTACAGCAGACTCATGAGATTACACTCACAATTGTAGCACCCTCTCTATTACAAAACTACTCAACATTTATTAAAAAATTTATGATTGTGGAAAGCATTCTGATACTGCCCGTGTTCCCACTTCACTGTGTCTTGCTTCCTGTACAGGTTAGACGTCTGGCTGTCCCACCACCATTCTCCGAATCTGCCTGATGTCTTTCTTCAGCTCTCCCTTGTCTAGTTTGGCCTTGGTGTCACCGATCTGTCTCAGTGAAGCAATGGCATCATGGACTGATTGGAAACCTGGTGACACAGCACACACACAAAGTGCTGAGGACCCTCCTCTAAAACACTTGTAAAACTGCTTGTGTGTCAGTGTGTGTCTGGTGTCTGAAGCCTCATCTATAATGCATTACCAGCCCTGAGCGTGCTTCGGCAGTGAGATCGAGTGAGAGCGCCTTTTGCCTCTACGAGCTGAACGATTATTTGGCAAGCTCTTTGTGTCTGCTCATATTTACTGAAGTGGCCTGGAGTTTTTCAGGTCAAGTGTTTGGAGTTTTCCAGGGAAATACTACAGCTGTGGTTGCTTCCACTTCAAGTGAATGAGCTAGAAATTGCTAGTGAGTAGACTCTTACATGTAGTAGAGACAATCCAATAGTTGGCATGTTGGTGTAATATAATGAAATGCATCTTGGCACCTGCCTCCCTGCCTCATGTTGTGCACACACATTGATTAGCCATGCACTTTTAGATGGAACCCTCTGTGAGAGCTTGTGGAGAAGTGAATAATGCATTCACCTGGTGAAATTAAACACCTGTCTGACTTGGCACTGTGTGCCCGGTTTACCCAGGAAATCCAAACCTATAAGCAATTTTTTTTTTTTTTTTAAAGATGTTTTAGGTTTCTCTAGGAGCTGTTGATCTGTGAAACAGGAACCTTCAAAACTGCACTTAATTCTAGGAAGCTTTCTCTTTAATGCCTATTTTACTACATTATTTGCCCAAATAACACATCACACATTAGGAAGCATGACAGACAGTTTCAGATAATCATTTAGTCATTTCCCAGTCATTTCGGACTATACCAGATCACCGGACTCACCTGACTGATACTCCCTCCTTATTTGCTCCAGTTCAGCTTGGAAGCTCTTCTCCACAGCCTGGATTCTGGAATTCATTTTGCTCTCTGTTTGTTTTGCACGCTCTACAGAATGCACCTTTTCTAACTGCTTGTCCACACGGCCCAGGTGAGCAGACAGGAGATCTACTTGTGCTTTCACCTTCTCCTCAACCTCCACCTCCACACACCCAAACACAGAATTATTAAATTAGGGGATAAATATGATTCCTGGAGTTGCAATCATCTTGGTGAACTACATATCTTACAAAACAGTATGTTTAAATTTCTCATTTTTGTCTCAACTCTTCTATATGTCTCTCAGGTTAGCAATGTAACGTTCTATGAAAAATTCGAAGTTTATTACTTTTATAGTCCTAGAGCCACATTCTACACAGTTTACTGTGTTCATCAGGATCAGACAGAAGCATAGATACTTAACCACACAAAATGTCCTCCCAACTACACTGTCTATATACATCAATCAGCTGGCCACCTGCCTAATACTGAGTAGGTTCCCTTTTCGCCACCAAAAGCAGCGATGCTCTCTGTATTCAGACACCTTTCTATCACAATCAGCATTAACCTTTTCAGCAATTTGAGCTACAGTAGCAATCCTACTGGATCAGACTGCACGGGCCAGCCTGCACTCCCACGCTGTGGCCATCCATGATCCTGTCATTGGCTCAGTGTTTTTACCTCCTTGGATTACTTTTGGTAGACCCTGAGTACTGGTGACCAGGAACATCCCACAAGTGGTGCAGTTTTGGAGTTGCTCTGATCCAGTCGTCTAGCCAACACAATTTGGCCCTTGTCAGAGTCACTTTAAACCCTTACGCTTGTTCATTTTTTCTGCTTCTAACACATCAACTTTTTGAGAAACTTGTCACTTGCTCCTTTATACAGTATATCCTACCCAATTTCAGGCGGCATTATAATGAGGTATTGTAACTGTACCTAATGTGACATGCATCAAATTGTGATGGGTAATGTGATGGATCAGCTCTTGTGGGGTGTTCCTGATCTGCAGTGGTCAGAACATACTGTACCAAAAGAGGTCCAAGGAAGGAAACCAGGGTCATGAGCGGCCGAGGCTCACTGATGCATGTGAGGAGCAAAGGCTTGCCCGTGTAACCCGATCCTATAGATGAGCTATTGTAGTTCACATGGATGAAAATGGCTATGTTGGTTCTTATAGAAAAGCATCAGAAAACACAGGTCATTACCATGTTGGTGGGGAAATGAGGGACCTACTCAATATTAGGTGGTTATAATGTTATGGCTGATTGAATCCTCATCCATCAGAGAACTTTGGGGTATAAGTTTGCCAACCTTCTTTGTTTTTGAAGGCATTGATTGAGTTGATAGTTATCATGCGCTAATAAATAGTCCAGCCTCAAGAGGGCATATTAATTTATTCTTTTTTTTAATATACATAATATATTACTCAACACTATGTTGTTAGATTTTAGTTCTCCAAGCCAGCCATCACTGCAGGCTTTACTTATATCATTTGATCAGAAGACAAATACAGAATTTACCATTCTGTCCTGCAGCAGTTTGTGCAGCTGTTGCCTGTTTTGCATTTGCATTTGGGCTGTGGTCTTTATCTGCTCCTCTGTCCATCTCTTGATCCTGGCTGCTTCCTCTTCCAGCACCCTTATTCCACTGGATGTCCTATTCAGATGACCCAGAGTTGTGCGACAATGCAGAACAGGCTGATTTTAATAAAATGTTAAGTGCAAATCAAAGGGGCAAAAGTTCAAAAATGATAAACTGCTTCCCTCTGAGATAATTTCTGACAATTTCTCAAAATTAGTGGTTGAATTAGTATCTCACTGAGCAGCAACCATGTCTTATTAGGCTTTCAATCAGTTTGTTGCCCCACAGTAGATCTCTGTACAGGAGGTTTTATTATCTTAATATTTCCAGAACCCTCCTGAGTGACACATCTTGCTAATTTAAGTTTTTCTTTTATAATGCATTTTCTTTCTGCCAAGACCTGATAATCACCACCAGCACTAAGCACTAAGTCAGAATTTATTTCTGGGAGACAAACTCCCAGAGTTGTTGTTCACAATGACCAGACAAACACCCCTAACAAGCCGATTTAAAGGAGTTGTATAATAGGTGCTTCGATGCTTAGACTGCTAATAAGATTCAGGTCAGATGCTTTGATATCTTGTCAAATATGGAAGTTAAAAAACAGACTGTGGTCTCTCTGTATCCAATAATGATACGATACAGGTACAGTGGAACCTTGGATTACGAGCATAATTCGTTCCGGAAGTGGGCTCGTATTCCAAAACACTCGTAAACCAAATCATCATTTCCCATAAGAAATAATGAAAACTCTTTCCTAAAAAAAATTATTTGTTCCACAGCCCCAAAAAAGAAATACATAAAAATAATGAATACAATCTGTAAAATGAAAATAAAACAAATTAATCTGCACTTTACCTTTTAAAAAAAGTACAAATAAATCCTGACAGATAAGTGTTTCCGCTAGTGCGCGCAGTGTGTGTGTGTGTGTGTGTGTGTGTGTGTGTGTGGAATTAACCCCTTCCCTCGCCTTGTGAGAGCTAGGTGAGAGAGTGATGCTCGGTGTCAAAATAAGAGTCGCATGTGTGATACATGATACTCGGCGCTCGTGAACTAATACTTGCTCGGTTATTATTAAATAATCATTAAATTATTAAAAATCTTTGCTCGGTTTGCGGAACACTCGTAAACCACGTTACTCGCAATCTGAGGTTCCACTGTACTGTAGATCCAGGTTACTGTCACTCAATAGAAGACACTGAGACACTAAGTCACTTAGTGTAAACAACTATTTCCATTTTAATTCAATGACATGCACAAACACAATTTTTTAAATGGTTGTTTTGTTTGTTTTAATAATTTGGGAGACGTTCCAAATCTGCCATTAAAGGCTTCAACTCATACTAACTGTAAATCATTTACAAAGCAAAACAGTTTCTACTGCTAATATTATCATGTGTAATTAATGTTAATTGATAATTGAATACATTTAGTTTTATAAATTGTGCATTTTCACGCATTGTGCATTTTCACAGTGAACTCTAGACTATTGATTGATTGATTTTTTTTTTTAATACTTCACCTTATTTCTAGCTGTTGGATGTCTCTATGTATCTCTCCAGTCGTATTTTTTTGGGACGCAATCTGCTCTGACTGTGATGTCTCCAACCTTCCCAAAGACTCTGAAATCTAATAATGAAGATGACAGAACAAAAAAAAAATCTGGGTTTAAAGACTGGATTATAAAAAGGTCAGCATGTAGATCTCAATTCTGCTCTAAAACGCAATGTTTTTCGTGCAGATGGTATTGGGAAAGCAGATACAGTATGTAGCTTTCAGGACAAAGAAAATCCATGTTGATTAACGAGTGTGACCCATATTGGATGACCACATGGTACTGCATGACTGATCCACAGCATTCATTCTGCTTTATCCAGCTAAGTGTCACTGTGGTTTACTAAATTATTTTATACTGGAAAAAAAAAATGCAACATCTTGTACATAGATTTCTCTACATGAAGGAGGAGAGATCAGTCACCTCTAATAGGAGTCACAAAATCCATCCCTGTAAAATCTAATCAGCCTAAACACATTAACACCATCAATCACCTCAGAACTGTATTCCACATCTCGTCAGGGATGGTGTTGGTATGACCTGTACAGACCTGCTGCTTTGTCTGTTCCAACATTTTGTGTGGTTGTTTCTGCATTTGTCTGATTTGATTTGATTCCATTTCATTTTCAATTATCTTTATGGCATTTTGGGTGTGTTTTGCTTTGATGTAATGCATTTGCATCATAGTGATTTACTGGTTATCTCTGAGCTCTGCATCTACTATAGCAACTGAGCTTTTTAAAAGAAGAATGATCAGTTATCTAATTGAAATGAGCTATAGAATGGCTTAAGGCTGAGGCAGTTTAATAACTCAGGTCAGCAGTATGTGCCATTATATGCATCCAGGCCAATTTATAGCTAGATGTGCAGATATAGCAGCCATACAGGGGTCTATATTCTTATGGATGTGGATGGCTCAGTGGTAGGTTTCTCGCCTGACATGCAAAAGGTCTGGGTTCAATTCCCACCCATCGCCCAAACCCCAGTCACTGGAATCAGTGACAGTCCCAAGCCTGGATAAAATTGGAAGGTTGTGTCAGGATCGGCATCTGGTGTAAAACCTGTGATTAGATTAGATTAGATTAGATTCAACTTTATTGTCATTGCACATAGTTACAAGGCAATGAAATGCAGTTAGCATCTAACCAGAAGTGCAAGTTAGCAGTGCAATATAAACATATATACAGATCTATAAAACTAATATATATATATATAAAAATAAGGTCTATGTATAAATTACAACTGTGCCAAGTTGCGTGCAAATAGGATAGTCCTCTGTGGTGACCCCTCGATGGGAGCAGCCAAAAGACAAACAACAACAACAAGGGAAACTATACTGTTCCCTTTAAAAGAACTGGAAGAGTAAGCCCCAACTCCCATTTAATGATATTTACATCCAGATGTGTTAAAAAAAACTTAGAGCATGGTACCGTTTATTTGAGCTGACCCATTTTCAAATGATAGAAAATATACTGGCATAGCCAGTACAACAAGTTGAAACCACTGGTTTACTAAAAACCAGAAGCTGAACAGGTTGGTCAACGAAACCAACAGCTGTCGACGACTGAAACGTTGTGAGATCTGTGAAGAAAACCGCGAAAAAGCAACAGTTACCATGACATCACCAACAACCTTCACAGGGCAAGGCTTGAGGGTATCGCAAATCTCCGTTCAAAGAAGACTATAGAAACCATATCACACGATGCAAACCACACATCAGCAGTAAGAACCTGATGCCACAAAAGCTCTGAGACCAAGATCTGGAATAAGAATGTGCTTATGATCTAAAACATATAAGCTCACTGGTCAAGCATCCATTTTTCATGCAGTTCATTCATACTGCTATTTTCATTCCATGGTCACATCAGTCTCTGACTCATCACCTTACAGTAGGTAAGAAATAAACCCCCCACTGCACCAGCCTTTTTACAGCCTCTGTACGCAACTGGTCTCTGTTCACACTAACGTCACTGGGGAAATAGACTTTGAGAAATTTAATCAGTCTTGTTTCTTGTTGTAAATGTTTTTTTGAAGGCCATTTGAAGGACAATCTAACTTCATTCATAACCTGTCACCTGTACAGACTCTGTTTCAGTGGTGACATCAGAACGCAGGAGATTTGCAGACATTTTGAAGGCTGGTATCAAGTCACAAGAAGGTTTTATATGGCTTCTTTATATACTGACTATATTTACTGGCTTCTTAAACGTCAATTTTCCAGAACATAACATGATTTTTTTTTTTTGTGATACAACATTTAAATATACATTCAAATAATATCTCACCTTGCGTTCCAAGCCTCTAAGCCTAAGCTCAATTCCAGAATGCATCTCGGTGACTTCATGCTGAAGCTTGAGTATTTCCTGTCCTCCAGCCCTGATATCTACAGAAAGCTTGGCTATGGTGGCATCACACCTACAGCAGTAGCACAAAAGCAGCTTTAGATTAATGGTTTCCTGGAGTCTCAGTTACCAAAGAATGTCTCAAATGAGAGTTGGTTGGGAAATCCCAGTTCCTTTTCCAATATCTCTTTGAAATGTGCCTTTAACTTAAAGGCCTTGGTTAAATAAAACCATGCCGGGTGAACAAGGGTCAGGGGTAGCTCAGTGGTTAAGGCATTGGACTACGGTTCGGAAAGTCCCAGGTTCAAGTCCCACTACCACCAAGTTGTCCCTGTTGGGCCCTTGAGCAAGGCCCTTAACCCCAACTGCTCAAATGTATAATGAGATGAAAATGTAAGTCGCTCTGGATAAGGGCGTCTGCCAAAATGCCTAGATGTAGATGTAGATTGACTGATGATCCACTCCACACTATTAGCATTGAGTTTCCAGAGGTGCTAAAAACACCTTCCCACTTCAAAGCTGCATGAGGCCAAACTTCAAATAAGGCAAAATCTCCACTGATCGTTAAATATTAGTGTTGCTTGAGATAAATGCTCTGCGTAGTTTACCTGCTATCACACATCTTCACACATAAACAAATCTTGATCGATCCCATATAAGGCATAGAAATACAGGGTTTATGCACAAGCCTTTGTTACTATGGTACTACTTGATTTTGATTCAATGCATAGAATTAATATTGGTGAGTGAATGGATTTAATGTTAACACCACCAATTAAACTGAATAACATATAATAATATTAGGATTTATACATCAGCAATTTATACACTGGTGACAGGATCATGGACACCCAAGGCTCGTTTATACCTGTGGAGAACAATAGCTAAGCTGTCTGGTCCAATCCCACAGAAAGTCAATGTACCACGAATTGCTGGAAAAAAGTTAATGCTGGCTATGATAGAAAGGGATCTGAACACTTGCTGTGCATTAGGCTTAGTAGGCAAAGAGCTCACGATTGTTGACCCTGTGGAGAATTTGATCTAGAGAATAGGACATTAAACCCAAGTAATCCTACTGTAATTACAGTATGCGGCAAAATATACAGTACTGAAATCAAAAGTCGAACAATATCACCTTGTTGTCATTTGTGAGTTTATTTACATTTACATCTACATTACGGAATTTGGCAAACAGTCAAACAGTAAAAAACAGTAATGTACAGTAAGTGTTCGAAGTGCAAAGCCTCTCTGTAGACAGCGTTCATATCATTCGCAGGTTCTCAACATATTCCGGAACAAAGGTTGCTGTAGACTCGTGCAAAAGGAAACGATTTTGTTAGCGTAATGCAGGCACAGCTCTTGTCGGATCTTAACAGTTGAACACAGTCTATTTTAACATTCCCTACAAGGAGGCATCAGATGGTGTAAGATTGGGGGGAATGAGACGGGTGTGGGAGGGAATTGTTCTGCCACCTTTTTCAAACTCCCCTTTCACAACCACTTCCGTATGAGCGGTAACAATACTCAACTATGTGTACTTTTCCCGCCATCGAGAGACCCATTTCCGACAACTTTAACACGTGTGGCTGGAGCTATGTCTCGTTGACAAACACAGATGCATGAGTTACAGTACTGTATGTTTTGGCGCATACCATTCTTGGAATATAGCAAAAATTCATAATATCCTGTATAGCGGGCACCAAAAAGCTGACAAGATGCAAACACATACAGTACATTACTCAACCAATTTAGATGGAGGATAGATGGGTTTCCCCCTCATTGTGTAACAAAAACCTTTGAATGATGCTATGCGATGCGCATTAATATGGGTAATGAAGGCAAAGTAGTAAAGCACAAATTGTAAGAATCTTACATTTCCTTAAAGTATTTTATTAGACTATAAGGACTGCAGCACAGAGGAAAGTATCTGAACTATACCTACTGTAGTGTGGGTTGCTTTATCCAGATGTGAGGAAAATATCTCATTATCCTTACATGGTGTTTTTATTGATTGTATTACTCAGAATGATTTTATTGATTTGAGTTAAGTGCTTGTACCTTTACACCCCTGACCAGGTGTCTACTGTAAGTGTTAAAGTGTTTTAAGTGTCTATTCCAGGAGGTAACTGCAGCCTAGTACACGACATTTTCAGAGAAACTGGACAAGAACATTCTTCACAGAAGAAAATCATTTTTGTCATCTATTGCAATTTAATTTCATGTCCATTCTTTAGTATTAAGGTCTTTTGTGCACATGCATTATATGGGACACCCAACTATCACACCCATATGTGGGTCTTCTCCAAACTGTTGCCACAAAGTTGGCACACAATTGTGAAGGATGTGTGTGTATGCTGTAGGTCTAAAATATTTCCTCCCTTGAACCAAGGGGTCTAGTCCACACCTGTTTCAGCTTGACAGTGTCTTGACTAAAGTCAGGCAAGAAGAATGTGAGTGGCTAAAGCCATGACCTCAACCCTGCTGAACAATTTTGGGATAAACTGGAATGCCAGCTGCAGTCCTAGCCTTCTTTCTTAAAAGCGTCCAGCATCACTAATGGTCTTGTTCCTGAATAGGCATAAATCGTAAGTCATAATCCAGAATCTAGTACAGAACCTTTCCAGAGCGGTGAAGGCTGTTGTAAAGGCAAAGTGGAAACCAACTCTGTGTTAATGCCTGTGTTTTAGAATTGGATGTTCAACTTCGACACATGACTGTTCACACTAAAGTATGTTATACTTATGTATAGTTTAAAAAAAATCTGATTTATTGATACCTGGCCACTCTACCCCGAAGATCTCCAACCACGGCCAAGTTCTTGTGATCTAGACTTTGAACTGCAAATGTTGTCCCTGATGCTATGCTGTCCCTCTGAACAATCTGAGCCTCCAGCACCTACAAGTAACAGTTGCCTTGTTATTATAGACAGAGTAATTAATACACTGTACGCAGTCCCTTTGCTAAATAATATGCTCTGGAAATACGTTTACAGATTTACGTAATTCATTCACTTTTATGCTATTTTCAATTTGTCTGAGCTAAATCACAATTTCTTTTCATGACATTTCCACATCCTCTGAAACCATCAATAGATACTGGTATACCTCAATGTCCTTGCTGAGCTGTTTGACAATACTTGTGATGGTCTGTATGTGGTTTTCTAGAAGTTTCCTTGCAGATGCTTCCATTAAAACTGATCCCTGGGTGACATGCAGACTGTTGACCACATCCTCTTTGATCCTAAAGGCCTTCTCTAGCAAAAAAGCCAGGGTTTGTTCTGGTCTGCTCAGCTCCATATATGCTGACCTTGGTGAAGAAGCAAAATATACTTGATTAATTTACAATGGAGCTTTTCATGGTTAACCTATGTAATGGTTTATTGTCTGGATGGATCTCAAATCATGTACACACGTGGACAAAATTGTTGGTACTCTTCGGTCAATGAAAGAAAAACTCACAATGGTCACATAAATAACTTTAATCTGACAAAAGTAATAATTTTTAAAAAATTCTATGAATGTTAACCAATGAAAGTCAGACATTGCTTTTCAACCATGCTTCAACAGAATTATTAAAAAAAAATAAACTCATGGAACAGGCCTGGACAAAAATGATGGTACCCCTAGAAAATACTGAAAATAATGTGACCAAAAGGACATGTTAATTCAAGGTGTGTCCACTAATTAGCATCACAGGTGTCTACAATCTTGTAATCAGTCAGTTGGCCTATATATAGGGCTCCAGGTAGTCACTGTGTTGTTTGGTGACATGGTATGTACCACACTCAACATGGACCAGAGGAAGCGAAGGAAAGAGTTGTCTCAGGAGATTCGAAAGAAAATTATAGACAAGCATGTTAAAGGTAAAGGCTATAAGACCATTTCCAAAGCAGCTAGATGTTCCTGTGACTACAGTTGCACATATTATTCAGAAATGTAAGATCCATGGGACTGTAGCCAACCTCCCTGGACGTGACCGCAGGAGGAAAATTGATGACAAATCAAAGAGACGGATAATCCGAATGGTAACAAAAGAGCCCAGAAAGACTTCTAAAGAGATTCAAGGAGAACTTCATCCATCCGTCGTTGTTTGAGCCAAAGTGAACTACATGGGAGACGACCAAGGAGGACACCATTGTTGAAAACAAATCATAAAAAAGCCAGACTGGAATATGCCAAACTACATGTTGACAAGCCACAAAGCTTCAGGGAGAATGTCCTATGGACAGATGAGACAAAAATGGAACTTTTTGCCAAGGCACATCAGCTCTATGTTCACAGACGGAAAAATGAAGCATATCAAGAAAAGAACACTGTCCCTACTGTGAAACATGGAGGAGGCTCTGTTATGTTCTGGGGCTGCTTTCCTGCATCTGAAATCTCAAGACTATCAAGGGATTCTAGAGAGAAATGTGCTGGCCAGTGTCAGAAAGCTGGGTCTCAGTCGCAGGTCATGGGTCTTGCAACAGGACAATGACCCAAAACACACAGCTAAAAACACCCAAGAATGGCTAAGAGGAAAACATTGGACTATTCTAAAGTGGCCTTCTATGAGCCCTGACCTCAATCCTATTGAGCATCTTTGGAAGGAGCTGAAACATGCTGTCTGGAAAAGGCACCCTTCAAACCGGAAACAACTGGAGCAGCTTGCTCATGAGGAGTGGGCCAAAATACCTGCAGAGAGGTGCAGAAGTCTCATTGACAGTTACAGGAATCGTTTGATTGCAGTGATTGCCTCAAAAGGTTGTGCAACAAACTATTAAGTTAGGGGTGCCATCATTTTTGTCCAGGCCTGTTCCATGAGTTCTTTTTTTTTTTTAATAATTCCGTTGAAGCATGGTTGAAAAGCAATGTCTGACTTTCATTGGTTAACATTCATAGAATTCTTATTTATTATTACTTTTGTCAGATTAAAGTTATTTCTGTGACCATTGTGAGTTTTTCTTTCCTTGACCGAAGGGTACCAACAATTTTGTCCACGTGTGTGTATCACAAATATTTTATTCATCCAGTAACCTATATATGTAGTCCAACTATGGACTGTTGAGATCAATGGGGGACCATTTTATTTATTCCCATGTTACAACCGTGGTAAGACCTCCGGTTAACTTTCACATGCGCATTCACACACTTCGGGCAATTTGGAAGTGTTTTAGCCTAATCTGCATGTCTTTGGAAAGTGGGAGGAAACCAGTGTACCCGGAGGAAACCCACCAAGTATTGGGAGAACATGCAAACCCCATGCACACAGACCCCGATGCGGAAACCGAACCCGAGCCCTGGAGGTGCAAGGTGAAAGTGCTAACCACTAAGCCACCGTGCAGCCTCATCACACACATTACCACATTTAAACCCTTGTTGGTGTCATTCTGGCTTTTTCCAGAACTCATTAACTGCAATATCCGATGGATTTTCCCAGGCTGCCACACATATGTTAATAGTCACAATTAGACGACATGGCAGTCTGTTCTAAACATCGTAATAAGCTCAGGGGCACAAAGTGCTATGAGAAGTGTTCTGGTTAAGCTCAGGTAAATTTGTGAACAAGCCCTGAGGACCTTCGCAAATCACATGAGTCATTGATTATCTGCTTTTTTGGTGTCATGCTGATGATCTTAGTGTATGAGTGCTTCTTTTTTTTTTTTTAAATAATGGCCTAATGAAATAACTGAAAGGTCACGGATTAGATGTGGGTCACACAGCATAATCACTTTCAGAGCACTGAAGTCAGAGTCCTGATCCTAGTTTTATTAGCACCATGATCCTGTTTACAGTGGTGTTACACGCTGATTGCTAAAGAACTTATGTCTTATACACTGTCTGGCCAAAAAGGTTGCACAATATTTTCTGCCTTTAACTATGGCACGCAATGTGGTGGCTAATTCATGTACCAAAATGATACCTCATGCTCCGAAAGCCAGTCTTTCACAGCTTGGGTTCTAGAATATGGCTGTGCTGTCAGGAAAGAAAAACCCATTAATGTGACAACCTGCTCATTCAGTACCTTCATGTAAATCTTTTTTTTTTAATTATTATTATTATTCATGTATTTTATTTCATTCACACATGTTGTTGAGCCTAAACCTAACCATCTAAATCAACCGCAGATCTTAACACAGTGTACAGTGGATACCATGCATGATGGGTGCATCACTTCATGCTCTTCCCTTTTTACCCTGACATGCCCATCGCTATGGAATAGTGTCTGGACTCATCAGACCACATGAGCTTTTCCATTGCTCCAAAGTTCAATCTGTATGATGCGTAGCAAATTTGAGCCTTTTTCTGATTATCTTCACTAACCTAAGTGGTTTTCTTATCGCTGTGCTTTGACCATTTGGTTCAAATCATGTGAGATCTTGTTGCATTTCATTTATGGAAATGCTCTTACTTTAGGGCAATACCAGTCATTTCAGCAATTTTCTCAGTGGCTTTTCTTTTTCTTTTTCTGAAATACATTTTTTGGCCAGGCAGTGTATATCATTCTGAGTAATTGCCAGTGGAAGAATATTATGTAATCTTCATCAAAAGAAATCCTGCAGCCAAGATGTGTCAAAAAAGAAAAATAACCAATAAATAACTATCTATCTATAACAATAGTATTATTATATATTATTATAATAATATATAATTTTTATGTACAGTAGTATTCTGTTATTAGGATATTAGGTAGTATACAAATAATATACAATTATTCTTAATCTTCATACTGAACAACATGCTGTAATTATTATGATAATTAATAATTGTCATGAAAAGTTAGCAAAACTGTTCATGGTAATATGTTTCTAGCAGCAGTTGTCTGTTATCCGACTAATTTCATCTCTTACCTTACTTAATTTTATTAGCTAGCAGGAAATAAGTCTTGTTAATATCAGATGTCTGGTTAAAATATGTGTCAATGCTTAAAGTTGATCTCAAAACAGTATTAAATTTTATTGTCATTTTTCTGTGTTAGAAATTCAGTGCAGCATATAATATCTAGTAGATTATTATAACCCTTCTGTTTAAAATTCTAATTTTAAAAGATTAAAAAAAAATTCAGATAAACATATAATCACAAAGGTTTTTTATGACATGCAATTTCAAGTGAATAAACTGTATGTTTTAAAATACATTATGCAGGAAAGGGTTTAATGTGTTGGACCGAGCAATGCTTTTGGCTACTAAGCTCTTTTATTATTATAACTTATAAACAAGAATCATGCCAAAAATATTGTAAACTAAAAATAAAACAAACAAACAAAAAAAAAAGCACAATAACATTTATAGAAATACTGGTCCTGGAAATCGGTCCTGTGCAGAAGTAAAGCTGGTAAAATCATTGGACTGGTCCAATCATTGCATTCGGTTCCCTTTTGGCATTAAGGTTTTCTGTGAATACCATCCTTTCATGATCATATTATTTGAAGTCTACAGCTTCATTAGCCTGGAGTAAATTATAACCTTTTACAAAAAATAAAAAGGCTTCGGATAAAACTGAATTTTCTGACATTTAAAGATATGAAACATATATTTTCCCACTTGCCGTTGTATCCTGTGTGTGAACTCAGCTGTTGTTGATCCTGATCTCTTAGCTACTGCAGTCAGCTCTGTGGGTGTGACTGTATACTTGACAACCATTTACGCTAAATTACATTACAAGCAAACTGGAAGGGAAGAGAAAAGAACATGTCAACATATTTTGATTAATGATTCAAAACTGATGTCAGGTGTCGAGAACATGAAAACAGCTTAGTGTTGAGGCAGATGTCTTCGCCATACTCACTAACTTCTCATTAGAGTGCTGATAATATCCCTGGCGTATACCATCATCGTTTTGATTTAGGACAGTTTTCATTTAATCACAAGGGTCTGTTTTACGCAGTTTAAAAATAAACAGAAATAATATCTTTAGGGAAATTACACTCGTTCCCTTTTGTATTATTCCTTAATTATTGTTCCACTAGGGATATGATGTCCTGTACTTCCCCAGATGGGGATCCTTCAACTGTATTTCTTGCTGGGTTGAACAGTAAGCTTTAATGGCATGTCGTTAACATTTAAAATGTACATTTAGGCATTTGGCAGATGCTCTTATCCAGAGCAACTTAAAAAAGTGCTTTGAAATTTCCGTCATTGAATAGATCCTTACAATGGGTTACTAGGTTACTAACAAAGTACTATTATTCATTATATGTGTGTATGTGTTTTTTTTTTATTGGGGGGGCTGTTAATCCAAATACTGAAAAAACAGTAAAACAGATAGGTCTTAAGTTATCGTTTAAAGATTGGCAGCTGTATGGACATCTGAAGGAAGTTCATTTCACCAACTAGGTGCCAGAACAGAAAACTATGTATCTGAGAGATTGTCCTAGACTCTTTGCTTGAATCATTTGACTGAAAATGTATTTGAAAAAAAAAAAAAACTGATCATGTCTAACAAACTGCAAAGTGAAATTTATGGAAATTTACTTACTTCTCAGTACCTACCACAGTATTGAGACTGGCCTTGTCATGCACGTTTTAACTAAGAGGCGTACGCATAATCACACTGAGAGGCAAGCTAAAAAACTAAAGGAAACTACACACTGAAACACATTATTTCAGATTATATTGAAATAAATTGTACGTTTTTAGTGAAACTCTTCTTGGTTCTAAAAACATTATCATTAAATCAAGCAATGTTCTAGGATCTCCTTGCGCCATCTGGACAGTTCTGGCCCCTCGGGCAGGGCTCCACAGGGCTTCTGGGGGTGTGCTGTGGTGTCTGGTACCAAGACATTGGCAGAACACTGTCTATGTCCATTCTGCTGAAAATAGCTGCATGGTATCTATTGGCTATTTACACCAACCCTGTCTCCCCCAAAAAGAAACGAAAAATTGAGTAATGGTTATGGTTCGGCTTAGAAGGTATTCTGGTAGTTTTCTGTGACATACATAGATACAGAGGCTGTAGTAATAAACTGAAAACTATAGATGAGTGGAGGCTTTACCTCACCAAATAAAAGCATGCTTACCAAGTAATAGTCAAAGTAAATGCAAATGAATGCAAATAGTATTGGGGTGCGACAACACCTGGGTGTAAATAGCATGGTTTAATAGGAACACAGATACAAAAAGCAAAGCATACATTTAGCATTTGCTAATATTACCTTTAAAGTGTTTACCCTTAAAGTGTTTAACTTTGGGTGGCCGTTCTACAACCTTTTTATAATAAGTTCAATAACCTCCTGACAGAACTGGTGTAACTGCGTCCTCCTTGCTCACACAGGTTTTTCATTTTCTATTGGCTTTAGGTCAGGTCAATCCAATACCTTGACTTTATTGTCTTCAAGCCATTTAGCCTAAACTGTGGAACTATGCTTGGGGCCATTGTTCATTTGGAAGAATGATTTGTGACCAAGCTTTAATTTCCTGGCAGACTGAGTCTTGAGATGTTGCTATAATATGTCCACATAATCTTCCTTCCTCATGATGGCATCTATTTTGTGAAATGCACCGGTTCCTCCTCGAGTGACCTCGAGAATTCTAATGATGGATTAAAGCCACGTATTGCTTCATATTTAAAAGGGTTTGATATTTTCAAGGGTTTTTTCTTTGTCATACTCAGGAGTAACTACATGTTTGGAGTGATGTTTTTAAAAATTAACTGAGAATCAACTGAATTCTGTAATGCTGGAACATCTTACAAGAGCTGCAGGTTTGGAGTTGCTTAGACCCAGTCATCTAGAAATCGCAATTTGGCCCTTGCCAAAATTGCTCAAATCCATACGCTTGCCTTTTCTTTTTTTTTTTTTTGCTTACAACACATCAACTTCAGGGACAAAGTGTTCACTTGCTACCTAATATATCCCACCCACTTCCAGCCGCCATTGTTACAACATATTGTAACTGTAGCTGTTGTGACAAGGGCCAAATTGTGATGGGTATAAGATTGGGTCAGAACAACTCCAAAACTACAGCTCTTGTAGAATGTTCCTGGTCTGCAGTGGTCAGGACATACAGTACCAAAAGTGATCCAGGGAAGTAAACCGTTGATCTGGTGACAGGGTCCTGGGAGGCCAAGGCTTGCTGATGCACATGGGGAGTACAGACCGCCCCGTATAGTCTAAAATAGAACAAATTGCTGGAAAGGTTAATACTGATTGTGATAGAAAGGTGTCAGAACACACGTGTCATTATTGTTTAGGACCTGCTCAGTATTAAGGGAGGTGGTCATAATGTTAGGGTTGATCAGTGTACAGAACTGAATAGAAAACTTTGTCCCTTCCTTTAATACATATTTAGATTGGCTTATTAGATGCACTAATAGCAGATGTAGCCCGGGAGGAGGCGTCCGCGAATCCATAACGCTGCATCTCAGTTTAGACTTCTCATTCACAGCCGTATCCCCTGTGTGACTCACTTTCCTCTCGCGAGTCGTTCGAACTATTGATGTGTGATTCACCACTGCCGCGCTCGTGCTCGAGAATCGACTCGCTGAAAAAAAAAAAAAAAAAGAGTCGTTCTAAAAGAATCGCTTGTGGAATCTCTCATCCCTGGAGTCGTTTGGAAATGTGTGAGCGGACGAGGAGGATAAAGGGTGAATAACCTGCTCGCCTGGTTACTTTCCATAGCTTGACTATACGCGTGTATACGGGCTAAATGAAAACTAATATTTCGGACACGATATTGGAATTTTTTTAATCCAAAAATTATAAAGAGAACTACAGGGATATTAGAGCCTTAGGAGAATCGTGTGCATGGTGTCAGGTACCAGGTCTGTACTGAAGATTTGCTTGTGTAATATACTGTACAGTAGATTAGTTAAGAGGCACCTCCTGTTTAGCTTCCTCGATAAAACACGCACACACACACACACACACGCACACACATGAGAGGAACTATGCTTTCGCTATAGCCAGCTGATCGCCTCGTTCAACATCGCATCAGATTAGATCAGACCACGCAACGGCTACGAAGAGTTCCTCTTGTAGCTCGAGCGCTTCTCTGGGATTGGAGGATCGATCCGGTCTGTGCGCCCTCGCGCCGCACCGTGACATTGGCGACGCCGCGCGCTCTACAGACTGGCGGGCTGCTGCTCGGGCACTATGGAGGAGAAAGCAAAGAACCAGGACGGAGCCAAGGAGCACGACGCGACCTCTGCATCTGGTCAGCGGAGGATATGGAGGAATTTCCAGGACAGAACCAGACCGTTTCTCAGCCCTAAACTGGGCTCGGAAAGACGCAGCGCGGACGGCAAGAAAGAAAGCGGCTTGTGGATGTTCAAGCGGAAGAAGAAACCGGTCCTGGACCGAATCTTCTCCTCGTCTCAGCCGAACCTGAGCAGTTCGAGTCCCGCGTCTCTCCAAGTCGACAAAGCGGAACCGGGCTGCAGTGGTGGAGGAGGAGGAGGAGGACCGGGGAGGTCACCGCTCGCTGCGTTGGAAGGAGCCGCTGCAGTGACACACATTTACACACACGAGGTTTCGGTATCGGCCCACAGCAGCCCGCGGCTCAGTGTGGCCCATTTAACCGCGTCTCAGCCCAAAAGCTCGTCCCTGGGCTCCGCGTGCTTCGAGACGCTCGTGCTGGACTCGGCGGTCGCTTCCGGTCAGGGCGAGCAGAGCAAGAACGCAAGCGATTCGGTGAGTGAGTGTGTGTGTGTGTGTGTGTGTGTGTGTGTATATATGTGTGTTCGTGTCAAAGAAAGAAACGTGTATCCATGTCCATGCACGAAAGAGTCCTCAAAGCACAACAAACCGAGTTTCTTATTCTGTTTGGGGGGGGAAAAAAAGTTAGCTTGATGAAATAGCATTAAATAATTTCACCACAATTGATCAGGCCCGAAGTGAACCTCAGTGAAAATGAAGGTAACAGATTATTTTTGTGGTCTTAAGCAGGGGGTTGAAGCCGTTCAGTCAAACTGAGGAAGAGGAAGAGATGGATGATCATTACATGGTGCTGATGTTGCACTCACAGTTATATGCGTGCGTGCGTGTGTGTGTGAGAAAGTGTGGGCTGGTGTCTTTGCAATAGTGCAATATTTCTACTACAGAACAGGTGTACAGCAAATCCTGCTCAGGTTGAAGCGTGCAATTCCACAAATACAACAAACAATTCACGTTTTAGATCAGTGACAGCTAAAAGCACAATAATGTCCACGCTTCTATCTGTCCTCTCATCTCCAGTAGGTCTAATGACATTATTACTAAAACTAGACTCTTCTTTTGAAAGGAAGACAGGAAGATCTTTCTCACTCAAGTTGCCGCCAAACCCCAAGCACTGTGGTTTTCACTTCGGGGTGTTAACTGAAAACTTTCGCCTCTGTTGTTGTCAAACGACAAACTTCTGTTCCTGTGTGTGTCTGTGTGTGTGTGTGTGTGTGTGTGTGTGTGACACCCTGGCTGTCACACAAATGCACTGTAGGAACGAGTCATTAAAAAGATTCCCCTTCAGTAATGCAGCCTGGGTCATTTGAATGAATATGAATGAATGCAGTATCTCTATAATCAGCTGTAATGCGTTTAAACTCTAACTGCCTCCTACTTCACTGAACACTCCTATCACTCCATCACAGGAGACCGACGTGTTAGAGCTCTTGGAGTGAAAAAGCTCATGTGGAAAATAGCTCAAGTATAATGATTTGAAAAGGATAGGCAGACAAGGTTTGTGTTACTTACGAATATTACTTTTTACACAAGACAAGGGCATATATTATCATATAATAGAATGATATGTTTTGACAAATAAATCTAATCTATTTACGGTTTGTCCGGTTTCTTTATAAGGATTTTAGAATACTGTACATGAATATGTCAGCGGCTATACTGTATTTTTAAATCTTTTACGAATTTGCGGAATCCTTCTGTAGGGATGAAGACCAATACTCTTTACACGCAGACACACAGTAACGGAAAAGAGAAAGCATGCCCACCTTCAAATCTATGGTTTCTTTATTACGGCCTATATACCAATTGTGTGGAACCTCATCAACTTCTACAAACAAACTCATAACTTCAGCTGACAACAATAAAATAAAAAAACATAGCAGTTTTCAACATGTAGTCAGGTTTTCTAAAAAGTAATGGTTGATGTCTGGCCTTTGACTTGGTTACTTCAACACCTTGATTAAAAAAAATAAAGGTCTTAATTCAGAAGTTGCGTTACTGGGTTGCTTTAGTTCATTGTTCTGTTGCATGACCCATTTTTGCTCAGCCTAAGCTGCTGGACAGATGGCCTCAAATTTGTCTCAAGAATATAATGGTATAAAGTGTTATTCATTGGTGTGCCAATAACTGCATGTTTCCGAGGTCCTGTAGTTGCAAAACAAGCCCGAATCATCAGCCCTCCACCACCACCATGCTTGGCAGTTTGTACTGTATGAAGTGCTTGTAATGACATGATGTGTTTGAGTTTTGACAACTTTGGCATTATGCATGATTACCGAACAGCTCAAACATTGGTCTCATCAGTCCAGAGGATTTTGTTCCAGAGCTTTTGTGGTTTTTTCAGATGCAAATCTTGACAATTGTTTAGAAGGCTCTCTCATTGTAGAATGGTGAATTAAAAATTCTCTCCAGACATCACTATAAGCCTTCTCTTGTTGATGTGCAAAATATTTTGGGTAACATTTTTTATTAAGTGCCATGTTGTGAGGATCACACTGCCTTTCTGTTTTGGTGAGTTGGAGGACGTGTTTTAATTTCCTGTCATGACTCTGAAAAATGTTTCCATGGTAGGCCAGTGCTGCTGCTTTCAAGGACTTCTATAATATCTCACACCATCATTTAGGGAGAAAAATGGACAACAGAATCTGTTTTTTCAAGCAAGGACCAGTGTAATACTAGTTTTTAATGAATGATGTGACTGTTCCAGCCTCTGTAAAACTTTTAAGATTTTAAGTTTTTATAACTTTTAAACTCATGCAAAGTTTATGCACTTCAAAAATGAGATACTTTAACTTATCTGGGTATGTGGGTGGACATCAAGTGCATCAAGATCTATAATCCAAAAGGCCCAGGCTGCCAGTCATATGGGTGTAATATGACACAAATGGGTGTTATTTATCATCATTATTATTAGTTTGTCTAAAGACGTTATCTTGACACTGTGATCTAATTTTCTCCATTACAGTCCTTTTTCTTAAATTTTTTTCCATCTTTTACTTTTCCCACCATATTAGAACAATTTATAGGCAAAAGAAAACAATAGATATGTGGTTAACCACCATAGCATGACGTGTCTTCACAGTCTCTGCTGCTTATCTGATGCCATGGCTGATGACTTTTTTTATTTTCCTCGGCATGATGCAGACACACATCTTAATGCTTCAGAATACTAGAGTGCCAAAAGTTCTGCTTCTAAATGTTCTTAATGTTTACTTAACTTTGTGGATTTATTTAGTAAGACCTGTCCACTAATTACTCTCTTCTCGAAGTAGGAGGAATGTACTTTTTTATCTGTTTTAAAAAAAATATTTTTATTCATTTTTGATGTGACTGTATTGGAGAAGATGTTACTAAGTGACTGAAACCAGAAGAAAGTTTATACAATTAGTCACAGTAATTCAGTTTCAGCCAGGCATCAGTTTGCACATTAACCACATTTGCACATAAGCCAACTATCCAAATATTAGGCTAATTATCTAGAAATGTACAATAACCTTTTGGCTATTTACTGTAGTGAAGACATATAGGTTAAAACCTTTAATTGTGTCTTGACAAAAACACGTTATGTTCAAGATGGCATTATTTATAGGCCTCCTAGTGTTTTGAGTCATTGAAACTTGTTCATGTAATTTAATTCATGTGCCCAGCCAAATAGGCTAATAACTCACTCACCATCTATACCGCTTAATCCCGTATTCAGGGTCACGGGGGGCCCGGAGCCTATCCCAGGAGACTTAGGGCACATGGCAGGGTACACCCTGGACAGGGTGCCAATCCATCGCAGGTGCACAGACACACACACTCTCTCATTCACAGACTACGGGCAATTTGGAAACGCCAATTAGCCTAACCTATATGTCTTTGGACTGTGGGAGGAAACCGGAGTACCCGGTGGAAACCCACTAAGGATGGGGAGAACATGCAAACTCCATGCATGTTCCCACAGAGACGGGAATCGAGCCTGGACGGGGATCGAACCCGGACCCTGGCAGTGCAAGGCGACAGTGCTAACCACTACACCACCGTGCCGCCGAGACTAATAACTATTACGAAATGAATCACAATATTAAGAAATCAATAACAATAAAACAAAACCTTTATAATAATAGGTTGTAATTTCCAGAAGTGCAGAATAATATGAAAATTGATAAAAGAGCTATTGGAATTGAATTGAATATAACAAAATTCATTCATTAGACTCCAAAATTTGTCGGTAGGTCTGGACATTCATTCTTTTTAACTACACTGCCTTGCTAAAACAGTTGCACACACTAATATTTCATTAACCACCTTTGATAATGGCATGCATTTATCATGGTATTGTTTCAGCAACCTCATGCAATGTGTAGTTACCCGATGCAAATGTGACTCTTTGACCTTATGCAAATGCCATCAAGAAAGAAAAAAAATCTTTAATGGGGTAAACTTCAGGTAGTCTTATGACTTAATTATATTGCCTCATAACGTTGCTGAGCCTAGACCTAAGCAAATGAAGCATCTATTCTCCTTAGCAAATTGAAGCCTTTTATCAATTAAGCTCACTAACAAATGGTTTTCTTATGGCCATTCATTTATATTCTTGTTACATTGTGCAAGTGCAAATGCTCTTACTTTCACCGTTAAACATATTCAGTGGGTGTCAGTGTTTACGATACCCCTTCATCTTCACGAAGTGCTCTTCAAGTTTTAATAATTAGTTTGAAGGCTCTTTAGACAATCAAATAACGGTCATTATTTTCCTTGCTTGATGCAGGCAAAATATTTAAACCTTCTGAAACATAATACATCTTTTCCACAACCACATAATTGGTCTTCTGACATGTGTGTTTAAGATTTGAAAGAACTGCTTCCAGCTGAAACATATAATAAACGCGGTAATTGTTTTATTAACAACTGTTTATTATTTGCTTATTTACACTCAAATATGACAGTGTACATTCTTATTAGTTTACTCACTGAATACATTTTAAATACTCAATAGTATGTTTTTTACGATTAATGACTTTAACTATAATGCTGTTTAATAGATGAATAATATACGTCGACTTTAGGTGCCATACATAATTAGCATTCTCTCTCACATAATGTAATATGTATAATATACTGTACATAATGTTGCTGCTGTTGTACTGACCCCTTTAAACAAACAAGAGCAAAAATCATCACCTGGGACCTGAGACAGAGAGGACACTGTTCACTCATTGGATGAAAATAAGGTCAGACACAAATTTAGACAATGTTAAGGGATGTTGACTGCATGAGGTCAAAAGTGATCTCTCAGATCAGGTCTGCCATTTTGCTTTCATCACATTTCTATTACATGCATTTCACTAAAAGCCAAGTGCACAGATACATCCGTATTTTCACTGATAAGTTATATTGCAAAAGCTCTGCCACCCGGCTTTCATCTCCGTGTCGCAATGCTGTATTTTTTGTATTTCAGCGCAGCCAGTTACATCAGAAGCAGTTTTCAGTTTTCAGTTAAACCAGACCTTGCCTAGTAGCACAAGCGTGTGTTATGGTTTCACTTGTGGTGTATGACAGCTAATCCTCAACAGCTTCCTGTGACAGTTTTGAAGCTTGCTGTTACTAAGAGGGCCTGAGTGGTGAATCTTGCACATGTACCATTTAAGTCTCACCGTGGAGCTTATGATGTTTTCATTCAGCCACCCGATGGCCTGCTTCTGTCCCGGCCTCAGGAATCTCCTTTGAAGTTGTTCTCTCTCTGGTGTCCTGACACACATGCTGCTCTAATGATAGACGCTGAGTTTACTTGCTCAAAGCTAGAATGCTTCTCCATTCATAAAATATATACCGTACGGCGGGGTCCAAAAAGTCTGAGACTACTCTCAAATCTTTTAAAAATGTAAAATATTTAAATCATAGGAAGTATATGTATATATATATATCATATTCAATATTCAAGATCTTGTGTTATTTTTAGGTCCTTGGTTTTCCTCATGTCTAATCTCTTTTTATTGAAGCATGTGTTCAGATTACACTTCCTGATCTAAAACGAATCTAATACAGTAGTAGTACAGTTTGTATTAAGGTATTATGTTACGAAAGAATGTAGAAGATATGCATCTTGACTCTCGATGTCAGACGACGGATTTAGATCCCAAAGAAGTCAGATGTGGCAGCGGCACGGAAAATATCTCCGAGAGGATGTGAGAAAGAAACCCTTCAGGGATTACATCCTCTACTGGGTGACAACGAATAGCAACGTTATGAATCATTACAGTAATAGTCTGAGTGAAAACAGACAATAATATGTGTCATATGATTACAGCAGCTGTTTCTTTAAATCCCCAGTATTCAGGTAAGATATTAATTGTGAAGTAATTAGTAAATCTTTTTTTTTTTTTGCGAACGCGAATAATTATTATCTGCATTTTTATTTTTTTAAAGCTTTCTTCTTTAATCATTGAATGTGCTGCTAAAAAACACAAAATCAACAGCCACTAACATGTGTTTGTGTTTGCACTACAGGAAGATTCACGTGTATTACATGTATGATAAACATGTATGTAAAACCCGCATCAGAGAAATCGAACACTTTCAGGAAATTAAGATAGCTTAAAGAACCATTATCTTTTAATGCTTTAAAAAGTTATTAGAACAAACTTTCTATCTTTAGCTCATTGGTACTTTATGTGAACATCGTGCAAGACCTCATGTAAATGCCCATTCCCCCAGTAGCCAAGGTTAAACTCTGCCACCTCTATAGATTTGGCTTGCATAATTTACTACTGTAATGTAGATGCTTTAGTACGGAAGGTTAGTGCAAAAAAAACAAAAAAACAATCAGGATCGGGCTGAAAAATCTGTCCTTTGTTATCTGCATTTAACAGGAGTGATTATCTTCCTCTTCGTCTCAGAGCCGTAAACCACAGTGGGCCGACCACCCACCTAACTTACTCAGTCTGATACTCGCCGGCTGAAAGAAAGCACAATGTTTTACTCACTGTGTGTCTTCACGACTTAATGATCTTCCCCAGCACCCCTGGAGGCTTGTGATGATGAGAAGAAGACACATAAAATGGAGGATGCGCTGTTTATAGGCTACTTGTTACAGCTTGGCTCTTCTGGCTGGAGCTGAAATGTATTTACCATTACATGTACATGATAAAAGAATGGATGGATGGATCAGGACGTTTGATTGTATTGAAGCTGAAGGCATGCTTGCCTCTGTTATATGTTGCTAGTTTGGAGGCATGGGCTTCTGAAATGTTTTGTAGACATTTTTTTTTTGTAACAGGTTTTTAAGGTTTTACCTAACCCACTTTTTTGACTCAATTATTGCCTGTTTTGGGGGTTTTGGGCTTCAGACTAGTTTTTCCTCTCTGTGTGGTTACTTCATAGATTACTCGTTTCTTGAGGACTTTGGTGTCTGGTGTGAACAGCTCTTGGCGTCATTTCACAGCAACTCTATGGGGTCTGAGCTCTGACTGGGACACTCCAAAAGCATTTTCTTTTTATAAAGCCGTTTACATTGATGCTTAGAGTCATTGTTCTGCTGCATCATCCAACTTCTACTAAGCTTCAGCTGGCGGACAGCCGGCCTGACGTTATACTGCAGGATATTTTGGTAAACGTGGGAATTAGTTTTCTTCTCGATGGTGGCAATTGGTCCAAGCCCTGAGGCAGTGAAGCAAGCCCAAGTCATGACGCTTCCTCCACCGTACTTCACCGTTGCAGACGTTTTAATGTTGGCAAGCTGTGCCATTTTTGAGCCATACATAGTCCTGAGTATTCTTTTGTTTTAGCAATCTACAAATTTTTTCCCCAGTAGATTTGTCCTCCTCCGTGGTGTTCTGCCATGGACACCCTGCCTCTTCAATGACGTACATATGGTAGACTCATGAACTGAGATGTTTGCCAGTACCAGTGATGTCTGATGTCTTCAAGCCTTTATATGTAACTCGTGGGTTATTCTTTACCTCATTGATGATTCTGCATTGTGCCTTTGGCTAGGAACAGTAGGCACAGTACTAAACTGCCTCTGTTTTTTTTCTAACTGTCGCCTGATGGATGCCTAAACATGTTGAGATGACTTTTTATGCCCTCCCAGCCTTATGCAGATCAACTACTCTTGATCATATGTCTTCAGAGATCTTGTTTTTGGCGAGGCATGGTTCACATCAGCAGATGCTACTTACGGACAGAAAATGAAATTGATCGAGTGCCTTTTATGAATCAAAGTAGCTCAACCATTTCAAACTCATTTTGTTAATTGGACGCCAGGTGTGCAAATTACTGACTCCAATTAGCCTTTGTTGAAGTAATTAATCTATGGGTTGACTTACATTTTTTCCTGCAGCACTGTGAATGCTTAATGGGTGTGCTCACTAAATACTAATTGTATGTGTGTTATCAGCTTAACTACATTGTGTTTATCTATTGTTGTAACTTAGATGAAGATCAGATCACATGTGTTGGGAAATTAATGCATAAATCCTGCTAATTTAGATGTGAATTTTAATAGTTTTAAGGGGTTCACATACATTTTCTTGCCATTGTAATTAATAAGGTAAAAGTTGCACTGATACATACAGTACTGTGCTAAAGCCTTATAAATGCTTTAGACCAAGCATGCCTTAAAACATAAATTTAAACTATAAAGCAGAGTGAACTATTTTTAATGAAACAAGTGAGTATTTGGTGTGACGATGCTTTGAGGACTCTTTAGTGTCATGCACAAGTAATTAGCTACTAAGTTCTACTGAGCATCCTGCAGACCACTCACACTTCTTTTGAGGACTTTGACTTTTCTGCGTACAAAACCCAGCAGCTTCCATTTTGTTTTTGCCTAAGCGTGGTGGCTTATATAATACTACTTTCTTCTGTGGTATACACATATTTTTCTGTAACTTTTCATTTTGTGGTGGAATATTGATGTTCGAAAATCAAAAAAGTTAGATGTCAATAATAAAATATAAAAAAATTAATAATAATACAAAACAATCTATAAAAAAGATTGTACTAGAAACAGTGGGCGCCTGAGACATTTCCACAGCACTGTATATTTGCAAATTTAATGAAGTTTTTAATAATATATCCTATATTTCTGTAAAATATTTTACTATACATAGCTCTAACTAGGTGGCATGTTGGCATAATTGTAACCTCACGCCTCCACGATTGAGGGTTAGATTCCCACCTCGGGTCTGTGTGCGTGGAGTTTGACATGTTCTCCCAGTGCTTGGTGGGATTCCTCCGGATATTTTGGTTTCCTCCTCCAGTTCAAAGATATACAGATTAGGTTAATTTGTGTTCCCAAACTGCATGTAGAGTATGTTTGTGCCCTTCCATGGATTGGCACCGTATCCAGAGCGTACCCCGCCCCGTGCCCTAGGTCTCCTGGCATAGGCTCCTGTGAAACTGGACACATGATAAGCAATGAATATATAGAAGATGAATGAATAAAAGAATAGCTCTTATTATTAAAGATATAGGTCTGGTTTAAAAGAAATACTAAAATGTGAAATGTGCTCTTATTTTTATTTTCACTACTGCATCAAAATCACTTCCACTCTATTAGGATAAAAACACCGTGCTAGATCTCTGCAGTTGAGTGTAAAGCATGAGACTGTAGCTAACGCGGGTCCTCAGACATGATGAAAGGCTTGTGTTGTGCTTTTATTTCTTTGCTTTTACATAACTGTCTTTCACATGAAAGGCGGAAGGAATGGATATACTGGACCTAAACCACAATTAAACATGACACAATTACAACAATAGTCATCTATAAATTTAGGCGCAGTACCAAAGACTGATCTATATACAGTGTATTTGCACCAGAAAAGGATCTCTGTTAAATCTCTTTAGCATTGTAAATAAACGAAAAAAAAAAAAAAAAAAACGAACTGTGCCTTTTAATACACATGCAAATAGTCCAGGGATGCAGCATCAATAATTTTTTTTTTACTCTAATAACCGAAGGTGTATCTCAGTATGTGGCACATCATGTCTGTGATTACTATTTTAAATGCAAGTGTGCGTGCGTGCGTGGGTTGTTTTCGTGTTTGATACGTGCCAGAAAACTACCATCTTGTTGGCAGTGTCTGTCCGCTGCAGCAAGACTCTTGTAGCCTGCAATTGGAGATGTGTGGGTATGTGCATACAATATCTGTTGCTCGACACTATATTTACTGGGACACCTAGTTCACCCAGGGATGTAATTATTGTAGAAAGCCTGTGTCTCCTCAACATAATTATCTTAAAGTCTCAGCATTGATCTGGCTGATCTGGAATAATGGGGCGGCAGTTCTCAGCAGACAGAGAGAGGACAGTTCATAATTATGTCAGTGTTAGTTACTAATCGTGATGTTGCATCTAAAGTCAGAAGCCTAATTCCATCCTACTTCCTAAGTGTATGGACAGACAGGGGTGTAACGATTCCGCACTTTGGATCCATGCATCTATTTAATAAGGTTTATTTTTGTATAGTTATTTAGATTGCTCTGTAAATAATTTAAGTCTGGCAGTATGTTTTAAATATAAATCTGATACTTTTATAACAGCCCTTCTGTATGTCATAATCATTCATGAGTTAAAGGGCCATCTTGCTTAGATCCTGGGGCAAAGTCGATCACATATCAGTCATAGTCTACTAAATAAAATATAATCATATTATATTATAGCAGATTAAGCACTATCCTCAAATATTGACTTTCTTAATGAACTGTGACACAGAGCTACGGGTGATAGGCCACACATTTGGAGGCATGGTCCACCCTAGAAAGTGCTCTTGTAGCTAGGGGATATACCACGGGCTTATTAACATCATTCAGAAAAAACAATCTCTCTCTCACTATGAGCTGGGGCTTTGAAAGCCGCAGTGAGTGGCGATGTTCAGCAACCGGGGTAAATTTGTCTACATGGTGTGTAGTTGTGCTGTTCAACACACTGTGCCTTTCCCCTAGAATGATTAAGAACAATGTAATGACCAACAGTCTGCAGATGAGACTCATCTGAAAGTTGAAGATTAGAGCATTGTGGGCATTAAGGAATGCGTGGGGCAAAGCTAGAACAGAGTCATTTTAACTGTAATAAAAACACTTAACAGAATAATGGCTGTCTTTTTATGTGTTTTCTTTAATCAAATGAAATACAGCTGGCCTGGTTTCCTTTTTTATCCATCAACATCTGAGTGGTTTTTCTGTCTCTAGTTTTGCGTGTGTGTGAATGAAATGATTTAATGAGGGGGGGGGGGGGGGGGCGCAAACAAAATAAAAATTAAACTTTTAATACTCGCCTGTAAATAGGCAATATCAGGTGATTGCGCATCATCATTACTACTAGTATAAAATAAAGGCATGACTCACATCGCATCCAGTCAGCCAGATCCGCTTGCCATAAGAAGTGCTGGAAGACTCGTTGAAAATGGTCCAATCACATGAGCCCAAATATTTAAAAACAATATTGATTCGCTAAGAACAAAAGTGGGAGGGTTCAGGGCGCTCAGTGCTGTGCCTGAAGGATGATTAGACAAAATCCAATCAGAGCTCAGCCTCAGGTCACATGCTTTTCAAAGATTTACGTGTCTACATAGACACTCGTTAGTCCAGCGCCCCGCGTACACAAACACAAATGAAAGTAATACAGTTTAGATTTTCTTAATTGCAAATAAATTATATTAAGAAATACAGCGGTGGTTAAAGCGCTCGCCCAATCATCCGGAGATCGCCAGTTCGAATCCCGGGTGGTGCTGTAACCTCTCGCAGCCGGAGGTCTAGAGAGAGCTGATTGGCCGAGCTCTCTCAGAGGGGAGGGACAGCCAATCAGGGGCGTCTGTGAGCTCGCGCAACGGAGGGAGCGGATAGCGCTGTCCTTCGAGTGTGTTACGCCGCCCCCAACGGTGCGCGAGCGAGCAGTTCGAAAAGATGCGGTCGGCTGGCGTCACGTGGTTCGGAGGAAACACGTGATAGTCTTTGGCCCTCCCGGCTGAGTGGTAGTAGTAGCCTTAATGTGGGAGCCCCCTAGTGACGGGGAGGAATTGAACACGACTAAATTAGGGAGAAAATAAAAAAAAATTAGAAATACAGCGGAATATTGTGACTAAATGACTTTATTTCATTATTAAAATAAATAATTATTATGCTAAATAATTACATGTTAAAGGAGCATTCTTCTCTGCCTAAATTTAAGAGGGACGGCACCCCTGCGCCCCGTATTGACCGGCCGCCACTGTATAGTACAGAATAATATTTCACAGTAAAAGTATCAGTTTAGCAAAAAAAAGGAAAACAATCTGAAAAAATTAATATATGTACAACTTATTTTTTTACTTTACTGATACATTTTGTACCATTAATAATTTGTAAATCACTTTTACTTCCTCAGAATACAATGTATTTTTTGTTACACCCAAAAACGTGGCAAATGATCCTAATATACTGTCTGGAAAAAATGACATTTAGCTTTGATTCTCCGTAGCATTTTTCATGGCATTATTTCAACCTTGTGCATTGTTATAACCTTTATTGACATTTACTCACATTTATTTAGATTATTATACAATAACATTTATTTACATTTATTAGAGTTGTATTAATTTTTGCCCGAGATCTTGTGTTGATGATAGGAGAGTCGAACCACCCTCTAGCACATCCTGAAAACTTGGGGTTATTAAACAATGGGGTTAAAGTGACAACCACGTGATGGCCAATTCATGTGTGCAATTCATGTGTTTCTCCCAAAATCCCCTTTTCTCAGTTTAAGTCCTGGATTATGGCTGTGCCATCAGGTAATAATAAGAAAAATCCATTGATGGGATAATCCGGTAGACCACTGACTTCTTTTTATTGCCTTATCAATCTGAACTCATCAGGCCCCATGACCTTTTGCCATTGCTTCAAAGCCTCTATGTTTATGCTTCTTAGAAAAACTGAAGCCTTTTTTTTCTGATTAGTCTTACTAACAAGTGGTTTTCTTATGGCCACACAGCTGTTTAGTCTCAATCCTGTGAGTTTTCATCAAATTATGAGAATGACAATGCTCTTACTTTCACTATTAAACACAGTTACAAGTTGATTTTTTTATGCAGCAACTTCACCAAGTATTTTAAGTGATCTTTGATCAAGGTAAATCATGAATTTCCTCCAACCACATTTTTTCCATGAAGTTCACGACTTCTCCTTTGAGGTTTTAATGTTAGACGGTGTTTAACCCGATTGCATTAATTTCAGCACTCTGCTCAGTTGTTTTCTTTGCTGGAAGCAGGATACTAGAGCTCTTATATGTGATGTCAGATCTGATGTAAAAACCAAACCAGCTTTCACTTTTTTCTGTGGTTTTACAATATCAGACAGTTGTTTTTATCAATTTCTCCCTGACAAAAGAAATGGAGAGTACTGTAGTTATCAGCCATCCAGTAATGAGACGAGCTGAATCCCGGTAAGATGAGCCCCGTTACCTAAACGTTTTATCTCAGGTAGCATAATCATAAAAATAAATGTGCTGTGAATTCAACACAGTAAATATTTAACACATTCAATGTACTTGTGTTACTGAACGTTCGTTAATCTAGAGTGCCCACAGGGGTTAATGAGTCGGGACTATAGTTATGTCATCGATTAAACTAATCTAGTTTAGCATTAGCTGTATTAGTAGCATAATAGTTTAAGATTAAATCTTATCTGATAAGACAGCTATAAATATGATGTTGTAAATCTGCTAGAGTTGTAGAGAACAGCTGGAGCTTGTAAAAGCAAGAAGTTTCGCAACATATACTGTTATGCGCTCTCTCGTCATGTGTTCAGTAAAAACCGTGCAGCTAAATTTAGCCAGACATTCATCATTATTTTGTTTGGTGGTATTATCTCTAGCAGGCAGGATTGCCAGACAACATGGCAGATGTTTTGATTGTGGATCACAGGACTGCAGTCGCTCTATTTTTTGATCCTTTTGTAACACAGAAAGATATTTTCCCTAACCACGGGATACGTCGTGTTCCTGATTTGATTCTGAGCCCTGGTCTCACATGTTCTCCCGATGCCTGTATGGTTTTCCTTGGTTTCAGCTTCCGAATATGCGTCTCCCGTGGATCTAGTCAATTCCACATTAAACCCCAGCATCTAATACTCTAGCCGCAGTGTCTAATGTAACATCTAATATCTTTTACACGCTCTTCTGGCCGCAAGCTTCAGAATCTTGGTTTGGATCGGCGGTGAGTACACGTGATAATCTCTCATGTTTAAAGAATGGCCACAGGAAAATGCTTTGGTTGCTTGAGGAAGAAACGATTCTTGTATATCCTTGTTAAAAACAGTTTTTTAATAATTCCTAACTTCTCTGGTTCATAAGCAGCAAACTGTGGAGACCGACAATCTGTCTGTGGTGGTTTAAAATGATAATTGAATTTTATTTTAATATTCATGTACAGAGGTTCCCACTGGGCTGTGGGCTGGTATCAGACAGCAGTGTGGAAGCGAGGGCAGATAAACTCCTCATAGCGCAGGAAAAAAGTCTAGTGCTTAAAAATTAATCTGTAAAGAAACATTACATAGAGACATGAAAAAATATGTTTTTGTACCATTATTGCCAAGTACCTCAGCTACATTTCATAGTAGTGCATTTGTCATTTTTGTAGGAGACCAAATCCAAAATTTTTTTTTTTTTTTCTCGAAAGTTTTCATTTAGCTGCATGATGGCACAGCGGGAAGTATAACCACCTGAGAGCTTCAGGGTCCCCTATTCGATTCTGAGCTTGGGTTACTGATCATGTAGAGTTGAACATATTCTCCCTTTGGGTTTCCTGAAAATTTCTCAGTTTCCTCTCAACTCCCAAAAACATGCTTGATTCACAATTGTCCTGGGTGTATTCCTTTTTCACACCGAGCTCCTGGGAAAAGAAAAAAAAAGCCGGATCCCTGTAATCAGGGGTGCAAACTGTAAAATGTGCTTTTTGTGCTTTTTTTGTGAGTCTGGTTGCAGCTTGGCTTACCTTGGGACTCATACCATCAACTCCATAAATCAGAACATTATATATGATGGTGCATTACTATCAAATACTGCATCAGTCATGCTTTTGTCTCAAAACTCATGAGATCGTGAGATGTCTCTAAACCTGTAGTGGAAAAAACTGCATGCATGAGTTATTTTGAGATGAATCATTTCCCTGCGGCACCGCTACCCTGGGTTTTAAAGTTCCCCCATCTGCCAAATCCCGTTTTAACCCCTGCCTGTAATGGACTGGAATGTCCACAGTGTATAACTGTCTCACACACTGAGTTCCCGGGAAAAACAGACTCATCCTTCCACAACCCTAACTAAGGTTATTCGTAAAAAAAAACGAATTTAAATGCATTTTATTACACACAGATAACCAAGATATATAGATTGGAGGGAACAACATCAACTTTATGCCTTCTCTGTGATAAACCTTTTATGTTCTAATCATCGTTAATGAACAGGAATGAGTTTCTAGGTGTAATTTACTGTAATACAGTCATCATGGGGAATGTAAATGTAAAAGTCAGTCAGTTAATCAGCCTGTGAAACGCTCTTTGTTCTTTTCAGGTTACTTCCTTTCTTTTTAGCAGTTTATAGTGAAGGCACATAGAAATTGAATTTCATAGACAATTAAGCAATATCACAGGAGAAGGAGTGCTGTTGTGCTGAATATCAGCATGTCTGTGAGGGCGTCTCAGATTCGAGCCGTTATGAAGGTTTTAAAGAATCTAAGTATCAGACACGTCTCAATATCAACTGTTCAAAGGACATCATTGCATATTTTGGATGTCTTCCGTATTGTTTCACAATGTGGAAAGAAATAAAAATCAGGAAAGATTTAGAATTAGAAGGTGTGTCCAAACTTTTGACTATGTGGACAATATCTTAATCTAAATTGAAAGATTTCTTTTAGTCAACAAAGAATATATAAAAGCCAATTGAAAGCCTTTAAAAAGTTTGTAAGTGTGTATGTAAGAAGGAAAAGGTGTCTGAAAGAAAAGTTTATTATAGTGTCTTTTCATGGCAGTTTGAACCAGAAGAGGACCCTTCATACATCTATAGAGTTAAGTGTATAATAAAAACTAGAAACCTGAGTTTAATTAAGAATCCTTAAGGACTCCTTGCCTGTCACTGTGTGTAATATCATTCCTGCAGGTTACAGAATGAGAGGCAGATATAATTGGTCTTTGGGACTTCATGCAAGATGGACATTTAGCTTTGTGAACGCTAATAAGATCTCAAGTGACTGAGCGAGGTGTGTTTTCGTTTAATTTGTGTGCATTTTATTGTAGTGGAACAGCACAGGTATAGTTCAGGCTTAAAACTGAGGCACATGTTACATGCTAGCATTACCTGGTGCATTACTGTAGGACTGTCCTTGACAATTTTTTAAACTAAATATAGACTAATCACCCCCTCATCCCACCGGGGAGAACTAGCACCTGGCAGTGTTTTTATTAGCATTGGTGAAGAGGCCCACTTTATATCCTGAGCCAAGTACTTGCCAGGACAGCGGTATTAATCAGCTCCATTACAGAGAGGTCAGCATCTGCAGATTGAACTGACTGCTCCAGTGATATCAGGAGAGTAGCTAACATATTGCTACCGTGTTCCACAAGTGATCAATATCATCAGGCTTCACCAGGGTGGCTGCGCTCAGCACATCGGCAGCCAGCACTGGGCAAACTGAGGAGATCTGCAGCCAAAAAACCAACCGGCTCCTGAGTCATCATATTCGCCAGAACATGCTCAAGTGTGAGTAAGTTGGGAGATGTCTTTGCATTGTGTTGTGTTGTGCAGAAGAGAGCATTCGCTCGTAGTTAGATAGATATCTATCCAACTTTACTTGTATTTTTAGAGTAGCTTTCCTCGTTGCCTCTTGGAAGAAAACCAAGCAGGAGAAGGACCAGACATCTCTCCAGATTCTTCTATTCTGCAGGTCATTATCAGCATGCAGGTGCCTACTGGTTTTAAAACTGTCACACTCCACTGATAATGATCAAGCCGGATGACCGGCCTTGAATGCATCCAAATCTCAGCTCATGGTTCTCGTCTGAATCCTGTCTGCCACCAAGTAGTTGGACTGTCTAGAGAATAATTCAAATTATGCTGTTATTTTGTGCATTGTTGTCACTTGTCCTGGGTGTTGGTGACTAGCAAACTGTTGAGCGCTGAAGCGCTTGGACTAGATTTGTCTCTGAGCCAGGATTCGGATCTTCCAGCCAAGCACACCATGTCGATAGGCATCGCTGCTTATTCAGAACATGAATTGTAGGAGTCAAAAACAGAATCAGTGAGATGGTTACTCACTTCACATATATGACATAGGCGAGAAATTCAGCCCAAGTTCAGAGGAAAAATGTATGCAATTTGCTGTAGCTTGCTGTGTGTGTAACGTGTTAGCCACAAGCTTTGCTAGCGTGCTAGGTGGGAACTGATTCAGCAGGAAGAAAAGAGTTGTACATATCAGTCACAAGGCAATGCCAGGAACGGTGTGAAGAAAAAAATGTGCATCGAAAAAACAGCAAGTGACTATTGTAGCTAATGAAGGAAAGACAATTTCAAGTAAAATGTCATTACGGACATACCACAATAAAGAATTTGCATGTAAACAGTATACAGCAAGGGAGGTAAATACAATGAGTGCAAATGAGCAAATGAGTATAGGTAGTGCAATAAGGAAGGTATTGTATATAAGGTATATGATAAAGAATTAGCATGTAAACAGAATACAGGAAAATATTTATGTACAATGAGTGCAATAATTTAGGTGTATACAATGAGGAAGATATGGAATACTGTAATAAATAATTTGCACACAGAAGGGTTATATACAGAAAGGGATATATACACTGTGTGCAATTAAGATATTAAGTTATATAGCATGATAAAATAATATGCATATATAAATATACACAGAGAAGGGTTATGTATAATGAGTGCAATGGTTATATGTGAAAGGAACATATCGTAGACCATGGTTATGATTTTACAGTTAAGAAGGTTATAGACCTGTGTGTAACTTATTAGTGAGAGTAGGTTATATTATACAATATACAACACGTATATTATATAGACAGTTATGAGTGTTTAAGTTCATGTAGAAGCCTGTCTTCAGCTTTGGAGGTCATGGTCACAAGCATTGTGTCCTTATTGTCTGACCTGCACTCAAACTAGAACGTGAAAAGGAAATGATTGCTGAATCCTGCAACACATCATTGTGTATCCTTGATGGAAGATCAAGTGATGTTAAGGTGTTCAACACCACCTTTGCCATTTAGTACGGATTAATGCAGATGAATGTTAATAGCAGATGTTTTAATCAAATAACAAATATGCATTATATCGCAATACATTGCTGCTTCACAGTACGAACCGTGAAACCTCAGCGGTCGATATTCTGTATTTCTTACCAGAAGGTTGTGAATTTAGATCATGGGTCTAAAATAAGAGTGTGACACAGGTGTCAAAAGTCGTGGGCCACCACAGACCAGTGCAGAAGGCCAGTACAAGGCTCCTGAGCGAAAAATTAATGCTTGGATTCTTGAATTTTAAACCTCACTTGTTAAGAAGTTAAAAGTTAGCACTAAAATATTACTTTGTTTTTATTTTGCTATGTATCTCACACAATCCCCAAACGTAGCAAATATCCATGAACGTACTGTATACTATTATAGAGCCGAGAAGCAAGGTCTAGATTATGCCCGATCAGCAGGGCCTGTTCGTTTTTACCCAAGCTGCTCAAATGCGATAACCTGTAATTAAGGCTTTTCCAGAGCTGGGGTGATGCTAGAAGCACACTGCTCCGTGTTATCTTAATTAAACCCCCTTATTTCAGACAAAATCGAGCACCATTGTGAGTGTGTTTTTTTTTTTTTTTTTTGCATTTACTTTTTGCTCTGTGCAAACCACAGAACATGAAGAACTGCAGATTTTAGTCATATTCTAGTTCCTGTATTACATTCGAAGAAAAGATTCTGTAACTCTTCAACAGGACATCAGTTTGTAAGTCTGGCAAAAACGACGTTCTTGGCTCAGCATACTGTAGTTTTATTGAAGTAAGGTTTAAATAGAATTAATCATGGTGCATGCTGCCATCTTTCCCGTTCACTCAGCCTCTTTGTTTCAAAAGTTAACAAAGAGGCTGAGTGAACGGGAAAGATGTCTGTTCAGCTCCTGTAGCTCCCTGGGGAGACAGGGAATGGCAAATCTTTAATTTGGACTGGCACATGACATCAACTTTGCCACTTGTAGTCACGCCAACTCAGATTGAAAAAGAAATTCAAACATTTTTTACGTTTAAAACAAGACTTCTTTCTTTTGTAGTCGAAGACCACAGATGCTCAAGCTAACACCTAGCAGCTATTTGTGAAAATACACAAAGTGTAAATAAAGTTCTTAGCACTCTTGTAATATACACTTCCCAGTTACTCTAATGCCTGTTCAGTCATAGTTACTCAATCAACCAATCGTATCGCAGCAGCATGAACTTATGCAGGTACAGGTCAAGAGGTGAACGTCATGTTCACACAAAACATCAGAATGAGGGGGATCTCTGAGGCTTATATTTATTCTAAGACAGATATTCAGATTTTTGATAATATTCACAGCTAACATCAGATTGATCATGCTCAGTCTGTAATATTCCCTGCAGTCCATGCGTGCACTGTTTAGATTCAAAATTTAAGCATGTGTGTGAGTGGAGTGTGTGTGTGGGTATCTGGTGCCACCTTCTGGTGCTCTCATTGCTTTGCATGTCATAAAAGTAAGAAGCAGTACAGATTAACTGTGGAGACTTGGTTAAAACCGTGATGGAGAACAACAGGTTAATTGGTGAATTACAAGAGCCGTTCAAGTCAAACCATGGTTTTTGATTGTGCAGAATAACAGAATACATGTATTAGAGTAAAAACTTATTGCAATACATAATCCCCTGCTACACTTATGCACTTATCTCAGCGTTTCACTAGTGCTTGGATACCATCAAGGTAGAATGTTTTCTTAGTACACTGGAGCCATGATCATGTCTTAAATGCTGGCCTCCCAGGAACTCCGTTAATGATCCAAACATGTGGATCGGGACTGTATGGGGGATGTGGCAATAATAATAATAATAATAATAATAATAATAATGTACAAGTGCTGGTCAGGAATGATTGTGTGTACAGTTTCCACAGACAGGTGCGTCTCTTCCACAAGGTGGAGACAAGTTATTCATCGATTTTCAAGGATCCGGTGTTTCACTCGATCAGGATCGTAAAGCCTTCTTTAAAACATTTGTACATTTTACTCCAGCTAACAGTTTAATTACAATACTCTACTTGAACTCGTCTGTAAATGTCAATCGCTATGATGTTTATCTTTAACATACAAGTAGATGATGTAGATGAAAGATACGCATGAATATAAAAAAAAAATCCTTCAGCCTTGAATTCATCTGCTTTGTAGCCCTTTAGTCTGTCATTGCAACGCCTCGAACACAACAATCAATCAGAGTCTCTTAAATTAGTTTAAAGGGTTTTGATTAAACAAACCTGGAAAAGGCCACGGCATTTGCACAAATGAACAAAGCAGCAGTGTTGTGTTTAGTTGCAGTGTAGTGACATTTTCTCTCCTTCACATTTTAGCATGGCGTGTGGGTGATCATCCAGCAGAGATTTAGAGGCTTTGTAGTTTATACCTCTGATTCATGCAGAAGTAAGCACAATTACTCCTGTCACTCAAACTTTCACGTCATAGTGGTTCGATTTGTCATTTTTTTAGGTAATAAAAATAAATAGGTGTTTAAATCGACACAAACTTGCAAGCATCCAAACCATTGAATGTGTAGTTTATGTATTACTAGCAAAGGAAGAAAATTAACATAAAATGTATTACTGTTTTAAAGTTTGGCTCTGTTATAGTTGACCATCTTGGTTATTCATTCATTCATTCATCTCCTATACTGCTTATCTTGCATTAGGGGTCGTATTAAATCTAAGGAAACTTCTGGCACAATGCATGTGTGCTCTGACACCCTGTCCACACATACACACACATACTCACACACTCATTCACACACTACAGCCAATTTGGGAACTCCAGTTAGCCTAATCGGAATGTCTTTGGACTATGGGAAGGAACTAGAACACATTATGCACACACAGATCCGAAGCGGGAATCGAACCCAGACCCTGCCACAGTGCTAACCACCTGCTGCCTGCCAATTGTTATAACTTCTTAAAATTGTCAAATAAACATTTTCATAAATAAATAAAATAATAAAATTAATTAAATCTCAAAAGATAACAAACGGTCATTCCTTCACCAGCTCATTTTTTTCCCCTTTGTATGAAGTTAATGAATTATTTTAACATCTATTTACAGGATTTAGACCATATTAAACATTTTTAAAAAACTTTTTTTTTAAATTCAATTAGTAGCCTTGGGGCACGGGGAGCATCCGCCATGCATGTTTACATGAATCGGTTGAGCAATAGAAAATTATAATAACCATACAGTAGAACTAATAGATTAATATACTTATAAGAGATTAGAGAAAAGTCACTTGGAAAGTGTATTACGGCATAATAGCAATTTCGTACCACTGCGTTGCTCAGACCTGCATTGTTAGACTCTTAACAATTGTTAGACTCTTAAACAGTTAACGGACTTCACGTTCAGAATCATCACAGCACTTTATGTTTAGAAAACTTTATATTTCTAGAAAGCTTTCTTAAATAATGTTCACGTCTCCCAAAAGATAGACGCTGAAAGCTGGTGTCATCAAACTTAGGCTAAAGAGATGGCATTTTTCCCAGAACCATAGCTGTAAAAGAACAGAATGAGCTGCGAAGAAGTCAGGATAATGGGCCAGTTGTCATTGTTTATGTGGTTTATATTGTACTCCAAGTGTTTGTACAGCTCTTGTGCAGGTCAACTAGTACGTAACCCGTACTACAGAATAACAGCTTCTATACCTCTGTGCCTCATTGTATTCTTTGAGGAGGTAGTATCATTATCTCTGGCACAATATTATAGCTCTGTTTTTTTCAGGAAGAGTTCATTAAGGTTCAACTGCTTGATGAAATGAGTAGGTCGAGGTGTAGCGAACTGATTCGTATGGAATAATGAATGCGAAAGCAGGGTTTTTTTTGGTTGTAATGTGTTTGTGTGTGCAGGTGTGTGTGATGCTTTGTATGTGAGTGCAAGCTGAATGAGAGTTAAAGAGGGCCATAAATCACACAGCTGTTCACTGCTGACTGATTTCACATTACCCTTCTACAGTACGTCTGAGTAGATTCTCTCCTTTTCGTTCTCTCTCTCTCTCTCTCTCTCTCTCTCTCTCTCTCTCTCTCTTTCTCTCGCACACGTTCTCTTGCTCTCTCTACGTCTGTTTTATGATCATTGGTAAATGTGTGCTATTAAAAAAATTTTATACCACGAAGATGATATAGAGTGTTACGATGATTCAATCAAGTTTTTTTTTTTCTTATCGTTTAAATTCAGAAGGAGAATGGTTTCTGTTTGCTGCATTTTTAAATAGATGGTGCATTTTGCAATCTTTTGGGTAATTATAATCCAGTGAACACTACCCAGAGGTTATTATTATTATTTTTTTTTTAGAAATTATGTAAGCAGTCGGACAAAATGATAAAATAAATGTACAAATTCTGACATTTCCTAATAATAAAATAAATGAAATAAATAAAATAAATTAATAAAACTAAATATCTTTACAAAATAGCAAATTAAGAAACAAGAAACACAAATTTCCTAATCTCACTTTTTTCAAAATATAAAGCTTTTAAAACGAATACCTGTAGGTAACATATGTATGTTTGAACAGTGTAAACTATTTCCAGTGTAAGATTTACTGTACTGTATATTCAGCTGCCCTCCAAATGACTCAGCAGAAAGACAATAACATTAGAACATGTGTACAAGAGTCTCACTTAACCATAAACTGTGTACAGTAGAACAAATGTAAGAAATGTATATTTTTAGCTTATTTGCTAATTATACATGTTAACATTAAATAAAACAGCTAAACTGGCTACCACTGCTAAAGATTTTTTTTAATTATCGAGGCTGATTGGTCAAATGGAATCATGTGATTCTTGTTGCTACGTCTGATTGGTCATGTGGTAGATCCACCTGTCCTCATTTCTCTGGCAAAAATAAATATCTAAGGTGTAAAATAAATGGTAAGAAAAGTAACGAGTCGAGTGTAGCCGAATGTAGCGGAGTAAGAGTAGCGTTTCTTCTTCGCAGATCTACTGAAGTAAAAGTAAAAAGTATGGTGCAGTAAAACTACTCATAGAAGTATTTTTTTTCCAAAAAGTTACTTAAGTAAATGTTACGGCATAAATGCAACCTCTGTCACTACCGCTATCAATATGATTACCCAAAGATATCCATGCATGTCCATAACAGTGCCAGTTTGACCTGACTTAAACTGGCCCAAACAAAGATGGACTGGATGGATTGGAAATACTCATTACTACTGTGTAATGAGTTGGTTGACAAATCGAGTAGTTTGTCAATCCATGCACTCAGTTCAGAAAACCATGCCCACGGTTTAGCCATCCATGTGTCAATCCGCTTTTTTTTAAAAATTTTTTTAACCATATGACCACAGGGGCTTCAAACATTATTTTTTTCTAGTAACTAATTAAGTTTTTATAAATGTCAATGAATATAATGTCAAAGAATATAATACAAAGTTGTATTAATTTGCTTGCCTTTCTAGATAATCACTGCCCTATAGTTTAATATTTATTGCCAGACAGTAGTTATTTTACAGTTATTGGGGACGAATGTTCACTCATTAATTGATGGTGGTACAATAAACAGTGGTGCAGGGGGAAACTTGCTATGTCAAATCAAATTGAACACTACCATCATTTGAGTCTATATATTTTTTTCCCCTCTCCCTGATTGTGATTGTAAAGTTTAACATATACAATATTGGTGTCTAGCTACAGTCTAGCTTCTGTTCTCTCATTGAAAATTGGTGTACATTTAATTTTAATCAGGTTCAACCAAAAATGAAAGCACTCAGGCACCCATGATGCAATCAAGAAGCAATCAACATGTGATTGAAGTGTAGACATTTATCTTTAATTCAAGGGCTTTTAACCAAGGGGCTAACCCAGAAATGCCTAAACTTGAAATCCCTTGGTCTGGTTTCAAAAGCAAATCAATCCCCATAGATCCCAAAAATTTGCAGAGAAACATGTTTACAGCCTGCCACAAAAACGGTTTAGACTTCAATAACTAGATTTCCTATTCATGAAAGATTTACAGTTTTTTTTATGTAACTCATATAAATCTGTATAGACCTTGCAAAACATTATTATTATTCATATTTTAGATATACTATATCCTCAGCAATACATGTATTAGCATTTAGAATGTTGTAGTTTAACTTATCACAAGAAACAGAAGTTGTCACAGGACAATGTGTCGGATATGAATGCCGGAGTTCAGTAAAATGCATTAGCACATAAATTAACATTAGCCACGGTAGCATTTAACAAAGCTAATGATAAGCCTGCTAGCTTGTGGGTGGTAACTGAGTTGTTAGGCAGGTTCCAAATGACAGCCAGGTTGCCCATTCAGAGGTTAACCAGGATTTACGCAAAGTCAGCTGCTTCAAAGATGGAGATGATCATAGTGCTCACATTTGAGCTACAAAATTCTCTTTAAAAAAACAATGGGTGACATGACGGTTCGTCCCATTTTTAAAAAAAATACAGTCTGTGTCTTTAACAAAAAAAAATACACTAACTGTTTCCAGATAAAACATGTATGTACAAATTCCCTCTATTTTTATGGGCTCAGCTGTAATTGTAACGACTAACTATGAATTTTTTCATAATTGCAAAACCTTTCAGTTGATGAAACCACGGACGCCACAAAATGCTGAGTTTGCGCCATTGAACCACTTTGCCAGGCCTTTATAGAAGCTGCTTTCAGTTGCTGCTTGTTTGTCTTCAGTTGACTGACAGGCCATCTAAGAAGACTCCATTTCTTTGCCTTAGGCTACGTTTGCCTACATCAGTTTTTCAGCATTTGACTGAAGTCTGTACACTTCAGAATTCATCCTCGTCCATCTATCAGCATTCCAATTATCAATGAACACCAGTGACTCAGTCCCAATGGTAGCCATAACACCGGTGGGATATGATGATGATGATGATGATGATGATGATGTGTTCTGAACTGATCAAGGTTTTTAGAATATCCTTTTTGGCTTCTCTTATAAACTATAGAGGCAAAAGTGCTCATCCTCCTCCAGTTGTGAAAAGGTATTTCATTACCAAGGAAGAATTCTAAGATCATCCATTTTAGTCTTCTAAAAATGATTACTGTTAAAATACTAAACTAAAATACTAAACTATACAAAACATATTTAAGGTATGCCATCTTTTAACTATACAAAGCACATTATGTGTCATCTGTTTCATTAAACGTACCATTTTAAATATAACGTATTTCATTTTACCATTCTATTTAAATAATTATTTTTTTAAATAACTTTTAAGGATAGTGTACAGTCAGCCATCACCTCTTCTTACAAAGAAACTCTCTAAAAGCAGTTAATCTCCCCTGTTATAAGGCATTGCTGAGACTCCGTTTGCCATGAGCACATTTCAAAGGCATTAACAACTTAACTCTCCAATTATCACTTTCAGCTGTGAATTATTATGACATGATTGGATTAGTGAGTGTGAATATTTTATTTTCTATAATTAGGAATGCATTAATTCAATTCTGAGTATTAGTATGAGGGTCACACAGTGGATTGGTCTTAGATTAAGACTTGATCCTTCCAGAGTCAGTCCACTGACTTGTTTAATATTGGGCGAAGGTGACCGACACGGAGAGTCATGCCTGACACAGGGCACAAACGGTCTTAAGGTACTTCCGTCACACCTGTCATGTGCTGAATACTATTTAATCTCTGTCTGCATCAACATCAACAATGATATTCCGATTCTGTTATAGAACAGTTGATTATAAATCTTAGTAATTTAATACTTCTAGTAACAGTTCTTTAATTTGAATGTTTTTTAAAACTACAAATAGAAATTCATCGGGCCCTATAAGACCTGTAGTCTTTCACCAAGCACACTAATGATACATTGACCAATTTAGACTGCCCAAGACCCTGACTCATCTACATTGGCCCAACATACCTTATTGCAGGGTAATTAAGATAGCAAAAGTATAACGTATCTTGATAAATATTGGAGAGCTTTAAGTCTGTGGCATGTTTGTACTCCGAGAAGCTCATATTTCAGGAGCAAGGGAGAGAGAGAGGGTGCAGGAAAGAATAGAGGAGAGGTTACATCTGGAGGTGTAGGTGGGTTGAACTGTGTTTGTAGAGAGCTGCTGACATAGAATGCAGAAATGACAAAGGAAAAAGAGGAAACATGTGGATAAAAATCGATTAATAGTTCTCTCCGTGCTTGGTGGGTTTCATCTGGGGATTTCAGTTTCCTCCCACAGTCCAAAGACATGAAGATTAGGATAATTGGCGTTTCTGAATTGCTCGTAGTATGTGAATGCGTGTGTGAAGGTCCTACCACGGTCATACAAATGGAAAGAAATACAAGGGTGACCATTGGCCCCATACACTCATACACATATTACACTATGTATTTCCCTTCATTCTCCAAGCTTCATTGCTGCGTCTCCCAGCCAAGTTAGTTTCATTTTGTTTGTCTGCTCCCAATCCCCATAGGTTTTCACTTATCAATAAAAAGAAACAGATTTTTTTTGAGGCTTTGAATTACACAATGTCAAATTCATTAAGGAGTCATTATATGTAAGTGTTACACACTGAGATTGTAATAAATAAATCCTGACCCTCCCAACTGCCAGAGAATTCATTTATAATGTGCACAGCTAATTCAGTGGTGGCATGGTGGCATACCGTCTCTGTGGAGGGTTTGATTCAGGTTTTCCTTCTGGGTCTGTGTGTGCGTCCAGCGATTGATTGGCAGCCAGTCCAGTTTGTACCCCACCTGGTGCTCACAGGCTCCTGGGATAGGCTAAAAGGCCCCCATGACCCTGTACAGGATGAGCAGTATAGAAGATTATTAAATAAACAGCAAATTCAGGCCAAAAATCCCACAGTGTTAAATTAAAAAAGACATAAGCTACAGGGAGATGAAGAGAAATCTTTCCAATGTCTCGACCGATGTGCAGGGTTTTGCGAATCGTCTTTTTGCGTATGATGAGACAAAAGGCACGTGACACCACACACAGCAGGTGCAGGCTATTTGTGACACACTTATTGCAGTGTGTAATTGAACCAACTGTCACAGTGGCCCATTTAACTGAGAGCCCTTCTCTCTCACTCTCATTTCGCTTTCCCAGATGCAAGTCAGCACTCTTCAAAGTAATAGAAGCTTTACAGTTGCGTCTTTGAAAAAGAAGGAGAATGAGTTTTCTTTCAGAAGTATCACAATGAATTATTTGATCAAATTGCCTATGCTGGTGCATCATGGAGGGTAACTTGGGTTAATTCATCTGTGGATGAAATTAAGAGGAAAACAAGACCTGATCACAGTACTTTCACCCCAGCTAAATCTCAGCATTAAGGCTTGTGCAGATGCTTTACTCTGTGTATTTATGATATGTCAGGCAAGTGTTATTAAACTGTGTTAGTAAACTGAATTAAATGGATCTACAGTATATAAAACTGTCCAGCTCTAGGTGGCAATGTGATGATAGGAGAATGCAGAGCTGTGTCCAACACAATAGGTATGCATAGCCATATCTATTTATACTATTTATTTATTTACATAAAAAAAATTTTTTTTTATATGTGGACAAAGCCATTTTCGTTTTTTTAGATAAAGTTATTAATCCACATATTTTTATATTTAATAGCTCAGAATCACATTAATTTATTCCTGCTTTATGAATATTTATGTAAATTATAAATCATCTTATAGAGCCAGGAATGTCAATTCAATGACTTTAATTCAATAGTGATTAATCATTTTGCATTATTCTAGCCTAACCATTAATGGAAATGTTGGGTTGTGTTCACTAGGAGGTGATTTATCTTCCTTAAAACTATGAGAAAGATAGTGGAGATGGAGGAGGTGGAAAGGGAGAGGGAAATCTGGGAATCTCTTTTCAGACAGCTGCACATGGATAAATGGTAGAAAGTGGATATATTTTTATTTTTTATTAATTAAAATTGCTAGTAATTATCACTGTGGCCGTACACGTTCAAGGTTAAAGGTTCGATTTCTGCCTCGGGTCTGTCTATGTGAATTTGGGTGTTCTCCGTTTGCTTGGTGGGTTTCCTCCGGGTATTTTGGTTTTACTCCCACAGTCTACAAACATGCAGATTAGGCGTTCCCAAATTGCTTGTAGTGCGTGTGTGAGCCCTGCAATGGATTGGCAACCTGTTCAGGGTGTACCCTGCCTCGTGACCCTGTACATAGGATAAAAGTTATAGAAGGTAAATTAATTACTCACTCACTCATCATCTATACCACTTAACCCTGTATTCAGGGTCACGGGGGGCCTGGAGCCTATCCCAGGAGACTTAGGGCACATGGCAGGGTACACCCTGGACAGGGTGCCAATCCATCACAGGGCACAGACACACACAAATACACACACTACGGGCAATTTGGGAACGCCCCCCCCCCCCACCTGCGTGGCAGCGGTTCCTCTCGTTTCATGCAGCTCTATAGAGAAATATTTAGCTAAAAGTCAGAAATTGGCTAACAGCCATGTGGATTTTGATTTGTTTAAGTGACATCGTACAGCTTGGCTGTACACTGTGCATAGGAGAGATTATTACATTGCTCTGGCCCACACACACACACACGCGCGCGCGCGCGCACACAACAGGGGCGACAGATGGAATAGAGCTCTCATCATCAAGTTCTGGGAAAGCTAATAAACTCCCCATTTCCCCTGTCAAATAACAATACCAGTAAATACACACACACACACACACACTACAGTAGAATCAGTGTAATGACAGTGACAGACAAAGAGGAGGTGTGTGTTTGCATGTGTGTGTGAGGACGAGAGACAGACTGCGTGAGTTTTATGTACATGCCACACTGGTGATAAAAGAGCGATAGCACTGTGTTTGGTCACGTTTCCTGACTCAGCATGCATCCTCCATCTGTTCCTCCAGCATCATCTCTTCCTCCTGTCTCTGCCCCTAAAGTGATGAAGTTCATTGCTGAATGATTTCAGAGCGTGTTGCTGACTGCAGGGTGCCATCAGTTTATGTTGAAATGAGAGGAACATGGCGCAGTGTACCGTATGATTCACTCCATTGTGAACAATGTACTGTACCAGGCGTAGTTATATCACGTAGGTGGAATTTCACATTTTGAAAAGCGTTTGGTGCGTGTCCATGACTTTTTGCTGATTTCAGGGGAAGTTATTTTCATTCAGGATATCGAGTGTGGTTTATAAATGAGTGCATAGCAAAACAGATTGGTTGACAGGTAGGGCTGTGGTGGCTCGAACAGTTCAGGCTGTGGGTTACTGGTTTGTTGATCAGAAGGTTAGGGGTTCGAGACCTGGTACCACCAAGATGCCACTCTTGAGCCCTTAAATCTGCTCCAGGGGTACTGTAACCTGGGAGAAAATAATTTTGCTGTACAGTACATGTGACAAATAATAATAATAAAAAAATAGTTTTTAGGTTCTTGTTATAGGTCTTAAGGGTGTACATTCACTATGGTTTCCATAACAAACATTTTTAATAATATCCTTTGTTGTAAACCTTTTTTAATTGGTATTGGACCCTCTCTCCTCAGGGTCATGAGTCATACCAAACACTAAGTGTGATCTAAGGATGGGACCACCTGATACGATATTATCATGAGACATACTGTACTGTAGGTGCGATTCGTATTGCTATTATCTTATTCAGTATAATGATTTTATAAATATCCCAATTCTATGTTACATTTGCTTTAGATATTGCAGTCCTAAACAAAATAGCAACTAATTTGTTCCTACCACAGAGGATGCTGTGCTGCCTGCCAACGTGTGAATAGTTTAGAGTTTACCACCTGTAGTACACCTGGAGTATATAGCAACATTTCACTACCTCAAGTGCAAACATTTATAAATCCAAAAAAATATTAAAAGTAATCGGTTTTGGAGTTGATTTTTTCTACCTCTAGTGTGTCCTGTGATTCACTTTTTTTTAAAAGAAGCACAAAAGAAGTGTGTGATGGTCTGAGATAAATTTTCTAAAAAAAATTTTTTTTGCAAAAATCTAATTAGACGAATATTGACCCAGATTAAAGGTCAGTATAAAGACAGGCATGGTATTTATAATCATTTATGTTATTTCATATTGTAATTATTTGACGTCGAGTGCAATAACACTAGGCGGCACAGTGCTGTAGTGGTTAGCACTGTCGCCTTGCACCTCCAGGGTCCGGGGTCGATTCCCGTCCCTGTGTGCATGGAGTTTGCATGTTCTCCCCGTGCTTGGTGGGTTTCCTCCAGGTTCTCCGGTTTCCTCCCACAGTCCAAAGACATGTAGGTTAGGTTACTTGACATTCCCAAAATTGCCCATACTGTATGAATGAGTGTATGTGTGCCCTGTGATGTATTGGCACCCTGTCCTGGGTGTACCCTGCCTCATGCCCTAAGTCTCCTGGCATAGGCTCCATTCCCCAAGCGACCCTGAATACAGGATAAAGTGATATAGACGCAGTTAATTCGTTGGTATATTTCATTTCTTGAAATGCTATTTAGATTTTTCTTTTTCCAGATTTTAAAATGTTATAACATTACTTGTGAAGGAAATGCATGCGAAAGAGACATACCTTTCAGGAAGTAGTTGTCAGAACTAGATGTCAACAATCATAAATTCAACATTTCACCATGTATGGTGCATTGGCACTTTACACCAAAGTAATTTTCTCAATAAAATATGACTTTAAGAATGAAATATACACTGTAATCATTGGAATTGCAGCATAAGAGAACAGCATCTTTTACTGAAAAGAATTTGCAATTTCCATGTGCTGTCTTGCTCAGTTAAAGCCCAGTGAAACAGATGGAGTCTGCCATGTTTGTGTTGTGTGTTTTTCCTGTCAGTTTATCAGTACCACACAGGCACAAACATGTTCTGGCCATCAGGATAAAACTCAGGCTGAAAAACAGTGTTACTCAGTAGGGGTTGTTCTATCATTTTCATGTCAACTACAGTATATAAAACAATCAACAATAACAATAAAGCTTGATCAGATCGAAATTTTTACCTTAAACTTTTTGTCATGTTTCTCAAACCATTCCATTATTCTGCTGAAAGTTGGCATGAAGGGAGCAACAGTGTTTAAGAAGGTGGGGCGTGTCAAAGTAACATCCACATAACATGAAGGCCAGTACTCAAGGTTTCCCAGCAGAACATTATGGAGAGCCAGTACCGGCTTGCCTTCTTCCCACAGTGCATCCTAGTGCCATCTCAGCATGGGCACTCTGAGCAGTCTGCAGCTATGCAGCCCCATATGCAACAAGCTGTGATGTGCTGACACCTTCCTATCATAGCCAGCATTACATTTTACAGGGAATTTGTACTATACTGTTGGAGCTGTTCTGTGAGACAGGACCATACGTGCTAGCCTTTCTCAGCATGCACATACAGTAAATGATGCCATGACACTGTCATCTGTGCATCGGTCGGTTGTCCTTCCTTGGGACACTTTGAGTAGGCATGCTCTGGCCGGTCCTCAAACCATCACAATTTGGATCTTGTCAAAGTCGCTCAGGTCCGTATGCTTGCCCATTTATTACGCTTCAAACACCTTAAATTTGAGTAATGTCTGTTCACTTGCTGCATAATCAAATGTTAAAAAAAAAAAAAAAAAAAATTTCTTGTTTCTACAATTAGAAATATTTAAAAATATGGAGAAAAAAATTGTAGCTGTAAAAAGAATTTTAAATTTACATTATGTACAAATAATACAAATTATAAAAATTAAAATCAAATAAAGAAAAATCAAATAAAAATAGGAATATAAATAATAAAATAAAATAAAATATAATAAAATAAAGAAGAGAAGAAATGGAATGTAGAAACCATGCCTAGTTATGGGCCAGACAAAGTGCAGAATAATGTGCAAAAGTCGATTCCTTGACAGGTGCTTTATAATGAGATAATGCGTGTAATTTACTTCAGCCTTCAGAGGCTTTAATGTCGTGGCTGTTCGGTGTGTATTGTAGTGTAAATATTATACGAGAGAAAAGTGTTACGTGGGATTACAGTGTGTAAATAATTACTGTTTGTAATGAACATGAGAGAAAGAATATGCTGCCGTAATGATTTAGTGCTCCGTCACAGCTCAGAGCACAAGCCTCCACACACTTATACACACTTCACCGCTGTGAAGAAACAGGCTGGAGATGTTAAAGCAAAGTTATGTTTTAGCACTGGCACATAATCACCTCTGGATGATTTCTAGGAGTGTTTAAAGTGTAGCTGAACGTCACGAAGGCGTGGCAGTGTCGCATCACCGCCCACCTTTGGTGTTCTTCTTTTATAAAAAACCTCGGCAAAAAGTCCCGCGATGGCACAACTGCAATAGCACCTCGGTGCTGGAAGGTGTTTATTGTGCAAGAAAGGTGCTCAAGTGATCCAAACAGTGTACAAAAAAGGTGAGGAAAAAGAAAGAAAAATGAATAAAGAAACAAAACAGTAATTTACAAAATATATACAAAAATTTACACTCTGTCCAAATCAGCTCTCTCAACGTTCACACAAACCAACTCTACTACAATCTACTCCAACCAAAGACCCTCCTCCTGGTATCAGCTGATGATGGCCTTATATGTAACAGGCTCCGCCTCCTAGAGTGTACCATCATCAAGTATTTACACTGTCCCCTTTTTACTCACACCCATTTCAGAGACAGTTAAACACAGTCAAACAGCACTTCTCCAAAATCAAACTTCCTCAACTATTTAAAAATATATTATTAATATACCGACAATGCCCAAATATATAAATATATAAATATACACCCCTGCGGTTATATACAGAATGGTTTTCCCTAATTCATCAGCAACCTGAGAGCACGTAGGACTCGGTTTCCCCTAATGCCTTGCTGATGACGCATGCTGACGCAGCCAATCACAGTACCCAGACGTCCCCGGTAAGGAAATCAAGATTCTGCCGTGACAAATACAATAAACACTCACTCACTCACTCACTCACTCATCATCTATACCGCTTAATCCTGTATTCAGGGTCACGAGGGGCCTGGAACCTATCCCAGGAGACTTAGGGCACAAGGCGAGGTACACCCTGGACAGGGTGCCAATCCATCGCAGGGCACACACACATACACACTCGCACACACTCATTACACAATAAACAGTAACCTCAAGACAGCGTGTGTGTTGTGTGTGTGTACCAACTGCCATAAATATGATGTATAAATGATATATAAAATATGTATGGGTGTGTGTGTGTATACAGCCGTAAGTTCATAGCGCAGCTGTGTGCACCCATCAGCGCTAACTTCTTGCCTACTATTTGGTGTGTATGCGTGCTGCTGCTGACCGTGGTGAGCTCCTCGTCACACTGAGGATGCTGCTCACATTAACTCACTTTATTGCATAGATGCCTCGATTGAGAAATGAGCAACATCAAGTGTACGTTGCCTCCATGTAAAGATCTCAGTAAGGACTGGGCAAATCAAAACATTGAACAAGTGAATTAAAGTGATATTCCCTTCATGCCTTGTGGTCCAAATAAAACCTGAAGGTTACTGTAGAGGGAGAATACGGCGAGCTTACATTTGTAAGCTGATTCCAAATTAAGGTGCTTGAAATCAGTTACTTCTAAAGGCTCTTGCGAATGTTAAGTGTTCTTGCTCTAAAAGCCAAAAGGCTAATGGATTTGAGCTTAGGAGTTATTCATTCATTCATTGTCAGTAATTGCTTTATCTTGGTCAAGCAAACGACCAAATGCTTACAAATGCTGAGCGTGAGGAGGGAATATACCCAATCCATTACTCCACTATAAAGGCCATTTTTGTGTAGTTCTCCCATTAGAGTTGTTGATCTCTGCAGCTCTCCAGTGTTACCATGGGCCTCTTGGCTGCTTCTCTGATTAATGCTCTCCATGCCTGGCCTGACAGTTTAGGTGGACGGCCATGTCTTGGTAGGTTTGCAGTTGTGCCACACTCTTTCCATTTTCGGATGATGGATTGAACAGCGCTCCGTGAGATGTTTAAAGCTGGGTATTTTTTTATAACCTATCCCCCTAACCCTACTTCTTCGTGACTTCATCCCTGACCTGTCTGGTGTGTTCCTTGGGCTTCATGATGCTGTTCTTTCACTAATGTTCTCTAACAAACATCTGGGGGCTTCACAGAACAGCTGTATTTATACTGAGATTAAATTACACACAGATGGACTTCGTTTACTAATTATGTGACTTCTGAAGGCAATTGGTTCCACTGGATTTTTAGTTAGTGGTATCAGAGTAAAGGAGGCTGAATGCAAATACTGTACACACCACACTATTTAGATTTTTATTTGTAAAACATTTTGAAAACCATTCATCATTTTCCTTCTACTTCTATAATTATGTGCCACTTTGTGTTGGTCTATCACATAAAATCCCAATAAAATACATTTACGTTTGAGGTTGTAACCTGCCAAAATATGGAAAAGTCCAAGGGGTATGAATATTTTTGCCTGGCACTGTACGGTTTTAGAGTTGAAACAAAAGAAACAGCACTGCTCCTGCAATCCCCATTCCGCCTCTATTTTCTGTCAAGCCTCCAACATCGTAGAAATCTCTCTGCCACTTGAATCAGCCGTCCATACCGTTTTCTCTTAACTTTCATCCATTGACCCTTTCTGCCCTCTATCTTCTCACTCCACCATTATATGGCGATTGGTGAGAATTAAGAGCAGCTGGGAGGAACTGGAGAAAAATCACTTGGTGTCGATTTCCTCTCTTTTCTATTGAAGTGCTGCCAAGACATCCTTCTATAGGAAAAGCCTCCTTCGGCTTCCCTTATCCAGTGATCCTAGCACCTGTTCACTGATTTCCATCCTTTTCACATTGCTTCAGACTATTTCCTTCCTCACATGGTATTTTATACCACTGCTATCCTGATGACACTCAGCATATCATTTAATGTTCTTTTCTTAAATACCTTTAGTTCAGCTTGTCTTGCAGCATCTCATCAACTCCAAGAGACCAACTCTCAGCAGAACTGAGCTGGTGTACAGTACATACCTAGTGATGCATCGTTATCCCAGGATCTCTCTGGGGAAGTTTTGCATCACGCTATCTGTAACAGCCCTCAAACTTGGCTTCATCACATAAAGCTGATCTGACTCATTCATATGGGTTTACAGCAATAATGCGAATGGAAAGAGAAGCTGTTTTAAAAAAAAAAATTTTTTTTATACCATTGGAGGCCAGTCAGGTGATTAGTCTCTTGTTATTTTGAGATTTGACGTGTTCAGCTCACTCCTGGTCTTCCCTTGTAGACACTTTAACAATGAACAGCAGCTCCAGGGTAGCAGCATACTTAAGGATGCTTATTAAATCCCATTTCTCTTACATTCTCTCAAGATAGGAGGAAATCAGATGGTGGATTAAACTACCTCTTGGCTATCCAAACAGTTAAGTCATTGTCTGTCTTTAAGGTCCACTAAATCCACAGTATAACTTGGCTTATACTCTTTTCTGTTTTCTGTTCCTGCACTAATCTCTCAGCTTCATAGCGCTATTAGACCATGTGTTGGGTTTCTCTTTCGATGGAGACTGCAACCCACATCTCTACGTCCCTCTGGACAAGGGTGTCTTCTAGATACTGTAAATCCAACAGTGTATTTGTATGTGTGTTCCGACAGATTAGATCTGCATTGGAGAAAAATGGATATGGTCTCCCCTTCTTTTTGCTTCCTTCTGTTTCTTTGCAGACATTAGGTCTCGTCTGTCTTTGGCCTTATTCCCAGGTAATTATCTTTCTCAGTAGGTGATGGCACGCGCCCGGCTCGAGTGACAGAGAGCAGGAGGTCACGTGTAGTCACTGCCAGCTTAAAGCCCAGAAGGACTTTACTTCCTGAACAGTTGTTTTTGTTTCCATTCAAAATAAAGGCATGCATACGGTACAGTATGTGCATATGCATTGTAGCAACTGAGTAACTCTAGACTGATGCATATTAGATTTAAAACAAAACACAGAGGTTAAAGTGTAGGATTTCCGCTGCATTTTGACAGTGTTTAGGACGAGCCAGTGTTGGATGCTTGATCTAAAGATTTGAGCAGCATAGCAACACAGTCTCTGTCCTCCTGTCTTGTTTGTCTGCTACATTACAGGCAGAGCAATTTTTCGCAATAACAAGCTTCCTGTTTGTGTGACACCTTGTTAAGCTTATAATGCAAAAAAAAAAAACAATGATGGGATGAAAGCAACCAAAATGCATGATCATTTGTTTTAGACGTCACCTACCCATCCAAAAAAAAAAAAGTGATTAATTAGCACAGGTATCCTTATTGTATTACTCCAGTCCAGATTGTTTACTTTCTGTCATATATAATATATCCCACTCCTTCACAAAGTAAAAGGATGATCAATGTTATTCACTTCACCTATGGTCTATGCAGAATAGTTTTTTTTTTTTTTTTTGCATTGATTTAAATGTATGTTTAGGGTTATAAATTGTAAATCCATTTGCAGTAATATTTGAAAGAGCCTTTGGAACAGATGCAGCTAAACAGCCTGGTTCTATCTGATCTTAAGACAGCTCTAATTTGTTATATCTAGACTATTTTTTGCGTGGCTTCTAGGGACCTTTCTAAACAGCTTGCTTGTAGTCGTGTTGTGTATTAGGTGAGACTGTCACCTGCCAACTGCACGAATCAACTCAACCGCAATTCATTTCTAAAAATGTGATTTTTTTTGGTTCTCTCTCTCTTCTTTTTTTAACCATAATTCTGTGACAGCTGCAACTACAGAGGAAAGAAGAAAGGCACAGTCTGTTAAGGATTATGACATCTGTTTAGCATAACAATGTCACATTCAGGTCGGAATTGAGCTGATTTTTTTGAGCTGAATATACAGAGATGTTATACAGTAGATTGATTTGGCCGCAGGAAACTAGAAGCAGTTGGAAAGGTTACTGAGCAATCCACCATATTCACCCACACTCAACAGTAACAACAGCCATGCATCTGTATACATCTGTAGCTCTACACCGCTGCACACACACACACACATTCAGCGCTGTATAACTCAGAGATCATCAGCTCATATTGTAACAGAGTGGATTACTGACGCATAGACCTAGAGGGCATCTGATCGTGTCTGTCTACTGCGCTGATTAAAAATTGATTGGTTATGTTAATATAGTAAACTATCAGGGATTAAGTGTTGGGGTTGTCTGGAAGATTTGCTGTCGGGGAAAGAGAGGAAGTCTACCTCCTCCGTCTTTTTTATACTGCTGGGACTAAAACTAGTGAGCACAGATGGGATTCGGTCATGGCTCACTAGCACTCTGTGGTGGCTTGGTGAAGCGGGCTAATGCGCCGGCTTTCAAGGATTGCCTTTTCCCAGATATCAGGAAACACCTTCATTTCTTAATTCTGTACTTGTCTTTGTTATGTACTTACTGTGGTCGAAGATTATTAATACAGAATGCAATTATTACTAAGTATTTTCTTAGCAGTATAAGGTTAGTGCATTATTATTCATTCATAATTAAATATGAAATAAATAATTAGTATATTAGTATAACCACAACATCATTAGTGCATGATTATTAGTACACTCTAAGTAGAAGATTTTTAGTACATCATTAGTACAGTATATATTATTTAACAAGTACACTGGTAGAAGTACTGTACCTTGTTAGTACATTTTTATTAGTACATGATTAGAGGCACATTGTTAGGAGTACGTCATTAGTATGTTAGCATTGTTAAGAAGTAAATTGGTAATGGTTAATTATTTGTACAGTACTTTATTAATATAAGTATGTTATTAATAGTACATTATTAGTATATTATCAATATACTATTAGTACATTTTTATTAGTGCATTATAAGTACAGTATTATTTTTCACAATATTATTAGGAGCATCATTTATTAGTAGTACTGCTAGTACCAGTATTACTACCAGTACATTTTCAATACTATATATTTTTTAAATAATACATTTATTATCTGTATCTTAGTATTACATTACTACCGCTACATTATTAGCAGTACCTTATTAGTGGTACATTATTATTAGCACATTATTAGTGCACTTTTTTTTTTTTTTTTACCTTTTTGATTGTGTAAAAAATAATAATGATGAACATACTGCTGGTTTTATGCATCACTGCAAGCATCCCTAGATGTCCATCGACCAGTGTTCTCTTTATTAGGGGTACCTTTGTTTAAAATGAAGATCTGACAAAAAACAGTGAAACTGAATGCCTGTTTTAGGTGAACCCCAGGCTGAAGAGTATATATATATATATATATATATATATATATATATATATATATATATATATATATATATTTATAACGCTCATGAAAATACACCTTAAAAGTAAAGAATAATGATTGTTGAATCAGTTTACAGAATTCAATAAGGATTTGCAGGCAGCATGACAAAACTATTTATTAGAAATGAGAGGTAAATGGACTTCATGACACTGTGAATAATAATAAAAGTGTTATAGGCTTTCAGAAGAAGAATATCGCACTTCGCATATGTGCAACACATGCAACAGGATGTAAACGCATGCTTTTCCGTGATATCTGACACCTGCATACATGTTCTGATCAAAGAAGCATTTGGCGGCACTCGACTTCCGACTGAAATCTGCAGTTTAATGCTGAATATTGAGGACTGAAATTTGATTTTTAGAAAAACAGATTTGTGTAGGAGATAAGTTTCTCAGTGTTGCATAATAGCATCCTCCAAACAACTGCTTTTGAGATACCAATCCTTCTAGACTCTAAGCAGGAAAAAGCATTGCAACTTCCTAAACCTTTTAGGAACCTTACCGTAATCGCTAATGCACTGCACATAACAAAAAGCTTGCAGGTTACAGGGCTCTACCTCAGAGACTAGGCAAATGAGGCAGGATTATGGTGTAACGACTTATTTTTGAAAACCCAACACGTGTCCTTTTAACTGCTTGTGTGTGTGTGAAACTGGGGATGAAATTCTATGCAATGCAATGGTCTAGTATATGTTAGTATTTGTTATTACAAATGGTAAGGTATATTTTAAATACAGAACATAATAAAAGTATATACATTTTAGCATCTTATCTTATCAGCATGTAATGAAATGAGTTTGATGGTGTGACTCACAAGGTGGTGCGTCAGAAAAAAAAGAACATTTTCTTGTTAACCAGATAGATGACTTTTTTTGTAAGCTAACCACACATGGGTGTGATGATCAAGTGTACACAAACTTTTGTCCATATAAGGTAGTGTATGCTTACATATTAAATATGTTAATAATATATTGAATTAGTAATGCATTGCACGACATGTCACAAGCATGACGCTATTTGCTTTCACACGAGTCCGATTTGATTAGTCGTGGAGCTGCAGCTTTCCCGGGTTTCTATTTGATCCCTAATTCCCGTGCCTTCATCTCACTCTGAATGGCTTTTCTAAATATAAAGCTTTCAGTGATTCTGATGGCGGTGGTGAAGTTGAGGACCTTTTATCCTGCAGGAAATGGAAAGCACACACTGCATGATATCTGACCATGTATGGCTGCAGAGAAAGAAAGGAAACAGTGAGCGAGGATGAGAGTGGGTTAAGTGAAAAGTGGAAAGAGAGGGATGAGGAAAGAGAGGAGTGAGTGAGATGGAAAAGGGGAGATGGGTGGACGAAAGGGCAATGCCATTTTTGAGAAATGATGAAACGGGATGGGGATAGTGTAAAAAATATCAGCAGATGGAGGCACAGAGAAAAGAAAAAGACTGCGGAAACAGAATGAAATAAAGAGATCAGATGGGAAAAAGAAGTGAGCAATGGTTCACCAATCTGTTAACATTGTGGTGCTGTAAATATACTTTAGGTAAATTAATGCTTCTAAAAGTCGGTAATTTTAATGATTATTTTATTCCTTCAACCAAACCACCATTTCCACCCATATTTATTAAGCTCCACCTCCAGGATTTACTGTGGTCTGGTGGGGGAAGCACATTCAAACACAAACAAGCTTTCAGTTTTCAGGAGGTCAGTTTTTCCTTGAGTTTTCTTAGCCACTTAATACACAAGTGCTGAGGCTCACGGCGTAAACAAGGCATTGCTAAATGCTGGACCGCGGTCCAGACCTGGACTGAGGGATGTTCTGATCAATGGGAGTTTACAGTGTATAGTGTATAGAGTGTGCAGAAGAAACAAACGCAATAGCGACAGAGCATGGCTTACTCAAAAAAAAAGAAAAGAAAAAGGAAAGTAGACTATGAAAACTGAAGCAAGTGAAGAGCCCCTCTGAGATAAGATCATAGGGCATATAAAATAACTGATCCGAATGTATACAGAGCATACGTCACATTCATCTACAGCCCGGCAGCATGCAAATGAAGATTAATTAAAGATTGATTAAAGAATTTTTGTTTGTATTCCTATACAAAAACAAGGTGTCCATATGTTTAAAGTAGTTACTGAAAATGTACAATATAATATTAAATTGCATATTTTTTAAAGACTTATAATGACTGCATATACTATATAGAGATCTGAATTCTATTCTAAACATGAAATTCAGTCCGGAGAATTTTTTATTGGCCGGACCTTATTAAATTTTAATATCCTGGTGTAAACCTTTACAAATTACAGGTTACAGAAGCAAGAAAAGGATGATCATTGCATCAATAACGACATTCCAAGAACGATCAAAAGGCTGTAACCAGGCTGTACGTGTCATGACTGCTATATATGACTAGGGGAAATGTTCAGCTCCCCAGTATGAACTGATCAATAAAGCAGAAATGAATCAGAACACATGCAGGCGGTTGAAAGACGGGCATCAGAGCAGTAAAAACTCATCGCCACAAATTTTCATATCATTGTGTGTTTGTGGGATATTTGAGAAGTTTAGCAGAGACCCTCCCTCTGTCAGCTGGTTGCTAGGTGCCTGGTGTGTGTGTGTGCATGTGCATGTGCACACGTGTGTGTGTGTGTGTGTGTGTGTGAGTGTGAGATCCGGCTCATATAGGACAACAAGCCAGAGGTAGGTGTCACGTTCCGGGGTGTTGTGCGGCATAAACGCAGGGGATCCAGGTGGTAACGGAAACGATGTTTTATTTATAACACAAAACAGGCAGGGAAACTCAAACAAAACAAAGATACTTTAAATGAACTGAAACCAAAACACGAATAGAAGAAAACAAAAGACACTAGGAAACAGGCATACATGACTAATGTAAATGAACAGTTGCAAGACCACGAAAAGGACTAAAAGCACGCTATTTATAAGGAAACTAATAACCAACTCGGTTCAGGTGGGCGCCCGTGTCACCTGACCGAGATTAAACAAAACAAAACACAACACAAAGTCTCTGGGCGCTAGGCGCCCTCTAGGGGTTATCCCTGACATAACCCCCCCTCAAAGGGCGCAACTCCGGGGCGCCCCAGGAGGTCCAGGGCATCCCCCCCAGGGTCCAATGTCCGCCCCTCTCACCCATAGGCTGGCACCTATGTCCTGTGGGCCAGGTGGCTTCATGCCCCCGTTGAAGCAGGGCGGCGGAGACGGAGGAAGCTCGTCGTGCTCTTTGATGCTGGGCGGTGAAGGCAGTGGGTGCTCGCCGTCCTCGGTGACGCAGGGCGGCAGAGGATGAGGAGGCTCGCTGTCCTCGGCGGCGCATGACAGCGGCGGCGGAGAAAGAGGATGGAGCTCGTGCTCCTCGGCGGCGCATGAAGGCGGCGGCGGAGGAAAAGGAAGCTCGCTGTCCTCAACGGCGTACGAAGGCGGCGGCGGAGGAAGAGGATAAAACTCGTGCTCCTCGGCGGCGCATGAAGGCGGCGGCGGAGGAAGAGGAAGGTCGAAGTCCTCAGCGGCGTATGAAGGCGGCGGCGGAGGAAGAGGATGGAGCTCGTGATCCTCGGCGGCGCATGAAGGCGGCGGCGGAGGAAGAGGATGGAGCTCGTGCTCCTCGGCGGCGCATGAAGGCGGCGGCGGAGGAAGAGGAAGCTCGAAGTCCTCAGCGGCGCATGAAGGCGGCGGCGGAGGAAGAGGATGGAGCTCGTGATCCTCAACGGCGCACGATGGCGGCGGCGGAGGAAGAGGAAGCTCGAAGTCCTCAGCGGCGCATGAAGGCGGCGGCGGAGGAAGAGGATTGAGCTCGAAGTCCTCAGCGGCGCATGAAGGCGGCGGCGGAGGAAGAGGATGGAGCTCGTGCTCCTCGGCGGCGCATGAAGGCGGCGGCGGAGGAAAAGGAAGCTCGCTGTCCTCAACGGCGTACGAAGGCGGCGGCGGAGGAAGAGGAAGCTCGAAGTCCTCAGCGGCGCATGAAGGCGGCGGCGGAGGAAAAGGAAGGAGCTCGTGCTCCTCAGCGGCGCATGAAGGCGGCGGCGGAGGAAGAGGATGGAGCTCGTGCTCCTCGGCGGCGCATGACGGCGGCGGCGGAGGAAGAGGATGGAGCTCGTGCTCCTCGGCGGCGCATGAAGGCGGCGGCGGAGGAAGAGGAAGGAGCTCGTGCTCCTCGGCGGCGCATGAAGGCGGCGGCGGAGGAAGAGGATGGAGCTCGTGCTCCTCGGCGGCGCATGAAGGCGGCGGCGGAGGAAGAGGAAGGAGCTCGTGCTCCTCGGCGGCGCATGAAGGCGGCGGCGGAGGAAGAGGAAGGAGCTCGTGCTCCTCGGCGGCGCATGAAGGCGGCGGCGGAGGAAGAGGATGGAGCTCGTGCTCCTCGGCGGCGCATGAAGGCGGCGGCGGAGGAAGAGGATGGAGCTCGTGCTCCTCGGCGGCGCATGAAGGCGGCGGCGGAGGAAGAGGATGGAGCTCGTGCTCCTCGGCGGCGCATGAAGGCGGCGGCGGAGGAAGAGGATGGAGCTCGTGCTCCTCGGCGGCGCATGAAGGCGGCGGCGGAGGAAAAGGAAGCTCGCTGTCCTCAACGGCGTACGAAGGCGGCGGCGGAGGAAGAGGATGGAGCTCGTGCTCCTCGGCGGCGCATGAAGGCGGCGGCGGGGGAAGAGGAAGCTCGTCGTCCTCAGCGGCGCTGTGCATCGACGGAAGCTCGCCGTTCTCGAAGGCACTGTGCAGCGACGGAAGCTCGCCATCCTCGGCAGCACTGTGCAGCGACGGAAGCTCGCCGTCCTCGAAGGCACAGTGCATTGACGGTAGCTCGCCGTCCTCGAAGGCACAGTGCATTGACGGTAGCTCGCCGTCCTCGAAGGCACAGTGCAGCGACGGAAGCTCGCCGTCCTCGAAGGCACAGTGCATTGACGGTAGCTCGCCGTCCTCGAAGGCACAGTGCAGCGACGGTAGCTCGCCCTCCTCTTCGCCGCATTGCAGCGGCAGCAGCTCGCTGTGCTCAGCGGCGCGGTGCAGCTGTGCTAGCAGCCCTTGGAGCCTGGCCACCTGCTCCCACAGGTCACGAATGCGCTCTTCGTTTCTCAGAGCGCATCGCCGAAAGCTGCTCCAATAACTCTGGGAGGCTGCTCCCAGCTGCACGTCCCGCTCACACTCCGCTCTTTTGCCGTTACGCCGTTTGGTTCCCCGGCTACCTTCCACGCCGGCTGCCCAAACTCCAAACATCGTTGCCCCCCCCAAAAAGAATCTCCCCGGGGAAGGGCTCCTCTGCTATGCCTCTTCTTAGGTCTTGCAATCTGTCACGTTCCGGGGTGTTGTGCGGCATAAACGCAGGGGATCCAGGTGGTAACGGAAACGATGTTTTATTTATAACACAAAACAGGCAGGGAAACTCAAACAAAACAAAGATACTTTAAATGAACTGAAACCAAAACACGAATAGAAGAAAACAAAAGACACTAGGAAACAGGCATACATGACTAATGTAAATGAACAGTTGCAAGACCACGAAAAGGACTAAAAGCACGCTATTTATAAGGAAACTAATAACCAACTCGGTTCAGGTGGGCGCCCGTGTCACCTGACCGAGATTAAACAAAACAAAACACAACACAAAGTCTCTGGGCGCTAGGCGCCCTCTAGGGGTTATCCCTGACAGTAGGCTGAGCAGCCGGAGCAGCTGCAGTCTCTCTGTGTGTTTGCGTGTGTGTGGATGTGTGAATGTGTCTATGTGCGCGTGTGTGGACTGGAGCTCCGTGGCTGGATGATCGCACTCTCGCTCTCCTCCGTGGGACAAAGCCTGACAGTATGTATCTGTCTTTTCTTGTCTCTGGTATTTTTTTTAAGATCTCTGTGTTTGTGTGTGCATGATGCGTGGCTTAGTTAATCAAATCTGAATCTGTAATTATGTGCTATTGAGAAGAAATTGCTTTTTATCTTTTTAACTGCTTGCCATGGTGAATTGGAATATGGAAAGTTTTCTCATGTGTGATTATTCTGATTATCTGGTATTTAATCATAAGCTTGTTTCGCTCATTAAACATGTGCTCAGGATGAGCGATGCTGAGGCTCACAAACCAGGAATCTTGAACCGTAATATGGAAAAAGGATTGACATGATCAGGGCAGAATCATTGCCTTTACAGTACAAAAGTGTACCCAAGGCTGAGTGTGAGTGTGACAAAACAAGAGCAGTAGACTCCAATAATGCATGAACTACCAGGACGTGAGCAGAATGAACACAACGTGCTCCACTGCAGAAGCACTTGTACTGTAGTAAAGGAGCAGGTGAATGTGCATGTACTGTACAGGTCTTCGAATACACTCGCACAGTTTGTGAATAGTTTTGTTCTACCACATGTCTTTTTCTTCAATTGGGTATGCAAATGTATGATAATGGAAAGGACATGCAAAATGTATGAAAATATGACAAAATCATTCCAGGCAGAAATCCCAGCATTTACTGGTGTGTGGAAACATAAAGTCCCGTGAGATGAATGCAAAACATCTGACGCCTGTGAAGGGAAGAAAAAAGGCGGGTCCTTGTTTTGTGGCATTAGTTCATTTGTGTGTATACAGTGTGTGTGTATATATATATATATATATATATATATATATATATATATATATATATATAGTATATATAATACATTTCTTGGTGTTATTGAAGTTTTTGTCTATTTCCAGTTGCATAAAAGCACCACAGTTTCTGTGGTAAGCTGTTTGTTACAAGGGTGAGATAGAAGGCGAACCTGCCTTACTGAATCACTGACTGAGATGAAAAGCTTTATACAAAATATTACTACCCCCTCCAGTCTCATTATTCTGTGGGTTTCTTATATTCAATTAGACTTTTTTTTTATCCTTAAAGCTTATTGCCAGTACAGAATCTCTCTCTCTCTCTCTCTCTCTCTCTCTCTCTCTCTCTCTCTCTCTCTCTCTCTTTCTCTCTCTTTCTCTCTCTTTCTCCCCAGTGAACGTTGGCACAATTAAATTGACTTCATACATTTTGCCAAATCCAAATCAAATCATCTCCTCCACCCACAGTATATTCTAACCTGTTAGAGAACCTGACATATTAATTGCTTTCCAAAGGCGGCAGTGAAAATACACAGAGGACACAAGAGTCCATCCTCATTATCCAACACCTCCGAAAAGGGTGCCAGGTGTACCAGTGTGGGCTGTTACTGAGTCATCTTGTGACATTATAGCTACACTTTATTTTAGTTCAGAGTAAGGGTATTTGTCAAATTGTGAGTCATTTGAGTTGTTGTAGTTCTGTAATGAACTTCTTATGCATCTGCTGTACTAAACGCTCAAAAGTTAATCTAGGAGGACATGCACAAAAAATAAAATCCAACTTTCATAAAATAAAATAAAAAGTTTTATTCATGAAAAAATTTATTACTTGTAATTGTAAAAGAAAAAACAGTAAGATTATTACTACGTGACATAGTAAGCACAATATATGATATATGATATACATTTCAGAATGTGCGCTAAAACTCAAACCAGGTTCATCTTCACTGTGAAATCACAGGACCTGTTGCCTAAGAGGTTATTCTTTTTAAGACATAATTTAAATTGGGGGTGTATACTTAGTTTTTATGTTGGTAAATTCCGCCAATGTGTATAAAGGATTGCAACTTTTACAATACAAAAAAATTCAAGGCCAAAGTTGTGAATTTGCGTATATCTGTCCATACAGACTATAGATCTATATGACTACAGGTCTGTACGTCTCTGTCTATACTCTGTAAAATGCTGTGTAATGGCCAACAGGCTCTTAATTATGTGTGCCAGTTATTTCTTTCTTTATGAAGAAACATGTCAAGTGCATCATTGGTATGACACTGGTAATAAAATGAGGGAAAATTACAGTATGTTCCCTTTGAGTTGGTGTACGGTTTAATTCAAAAGTATGAGGGAGTGACAGATCCTGATAGCACAAAAGCGGCAAAGATGAGAACCTTGATTTAATGATGAAAACATGTAATGACTGCCAGTGACATGATGTCTCAAAGGCATAAATTGTCTGACATAAATGATGTCCCAAAGGCATATAAATCCTGAACATTGACGCATAATTAAATGGATGTTAGACAGAGACTGACACTTCATTTAACTGAATGCTCCCCCTGGTGGAAATCTGCAACATTGCAGCCACATTTCTAACAAGGCCAAAAATGCCATGGAGCCAAATTTACAGCGTCACCACAGGGGGTTATGGTCGGAGCATGGGTCGGGCGGGGACCTGTCATGGATCTTTCTGGGTGATGTCATCTAAAATGGCTACTACATCTGTAGAGCTGAATGGTGTTTCTGGTACAGTAAATAGAACAGACTGCAGTGTTTAAAAACAGACTGCAGTTAGTTTGGCTTTGCCTGTGGAGTTTCTACAGGGACGTAAAGAATGAGGAAGGGACTCATATATCCACCATGAATACACAGCAAGTCTGTGTGTGGTTGTGAGCAGTACGTGTGAGCAGCACTGTAAGTCTGGTACAAACCTGCAGAGAGACTCATTTCTAAAGTATTAACAACGGCTACACCCCAAACTCCCACAGGAAATGTTTGACAGAGACTGCTGTGCTCCTGCTCTCTCTCTCTCTCTCTCTCTCTCTTTCTCTCTCTCTCTCTTTCTCTCTCTTTTTCTTCTAAAACCCTATTTCAGCATTTCTGCTTCTTTCTATCATCTCCTCAGTCTTTTCTTTCATCTGTCAGTCCTCCTATCTTGTAGTACATCAATTCTTACCCTCTTCTTGTTCAGCATATAAAGCTCTTCCTAATGAGGATTCCTTGTTCTTCTTATTAAATTTGCCTCAATTCATTTTATGTTTCTCTTAAATGACTGGGATTTAATAGCTGAGAATGTTTGCGTATTATTGTTTTTTTGTCCAGTAATCTTTTTCTTTGATTATTTTTTCCCAGACACTAATACCCTGTTTTTCGGTAAATTCACTTGCCATAAGAATTTATGTCCATGTCTTGTGAAGGGTCTAGTGCTTTTCTGTCAGTCTGTAGAGTGTAATGTCTCCCCGAGTAATTTCTTTTTCCTCTTTATTGCACTGCTGGTCACTGTAACCTTCCTTTACTTTAGCATCTCACCAACATGTCAACAAGACACCTGTTTTCTTTTCTTATAAAATAAGCTACTTTTACACAGATCTTATATCAATTCATGACCAAACAAGTATATTATAATAAGCAATTGTATTGCATAGATCAAAAGATTACTTTTTTTTTTTAGTTTAATTTAACCAAATGGTTTTGATTTCAAAGGCCGTATAAAGCCTAAAGCATGCACATTTTCGACATTGAACCATTGAGCATTTTTATTCACACTTATATGCAAAAACAAAACACACTTAGTTAAATCGTCTAACTTTGTAGTCATGTTAGATTATTCCATGAACGTCCACTAATGACAGGCTAATGAAATTTAAAGTGAGATTGACATTTCTATTTGCTCACTTCTATTACCATATTTGTAGTTGTCTTGTGAGTTTTACTTCGACTTATCTTACGGCCTCTTATTGATGCTGTTTATGCAGTATGAGTCACATTGAGACTTACTGTATATCAGAAATAGTTCAGAAATAGTACTGAACTGGCCACCACCGAGTCACAAGACTGCTGATTTCCATTTCACACTTTTTAATGTAATGTTGTTTTTCCCCCCCATAAATGCACATCAAGTGCAGCACATTGAGTTTTAAAAATAGCTCAAATGCAACGAAAAATACAAACATTTCCCAGGAGTTCACACCTTGGTCTGTCGTAGTATGGTGGCAAAATACAGATTATTGTTCATTAACCTTCTGATGACAAGCAAAATGCTCATCACATAATTTAACCTAACTGTGTTCGATTATCTATGTAGCTGTGTGACCTGTAAATATTGTAACATGTTCATATGAATGCTGGGAAAATTTCTGTCCATTAGCGGGCCTTGGTGGTTTTAATAATTAAAAAAATATATATATACAAAAGAACCACATATGGTACTCAATTTAATGGTGTGATTAGGGAAGCAGCTTGTTGTTACTGTACATTTTTTTTTGTGTGTGTAGGCAACTCCTGTCTTTCTTTTAGGGCACTCTCCCATCAAGATGACATCTACAGTATCATCCAGGGAGGGTGTCCTCTGAGACGCGTGACCCTGCCGGTGACATCTTTTCGGATTGCTGCTTACGCAACATTGGGGAACAGCCGGAGGAAAGCATTATCCAGCCCTCCGGCCTGCCCTCGATTGGCTGGTGTCACCATAATTGATGTGAGGGTGCGGGTATGCCATCCCCCCAAACCCTCTGTGCAAGAGAGCACACCCAATTTGCTCGCTACATTCCTGGTTATGGATGGCGATGGCTGTACCATCACTCAAACCTTATGATCACAGGATTATTAGGCGAACGTGTTTCTGGTACGCCACTCGGGAGCCCTTGTGTGGAGTTTTTGTGCAGCTTCACCATGCACAAAAATCGTAGGTTTTCTTTCTTCCTTCCCCGCAAAAACATCCATGTAAGGAGATTGGCAGTGCAACATTGCCCCAGGTGTAATTCCATCCCATTTAAACGCTGTGTTTTCTGGCATAGGTGCCAGAGCCACTGTGGCCCTGACAAGGATAAAGCAATAAATATAAGCATTGCTATACTGTAGGTGTATTAAAAAGGATGTGCTTTAAGTAAAAAACCTGAGTTTAAAAAAAATACTGTTTGAATTTTGGATTTCAGAGTGCCACTGAAAACGAGATTATTCCTCAACAGAGGTATCCTTAAAACAGTTTAAAATGATTAAAAAAGTAATAAAACTGAAATTTGCTCACTTATCACTAGCTGAAGTGCATAGACTGTAGAACAGATTTTTTTTTTTTATAGGAAACTATAATACATTCAAAATGTAATAGACTTATATAACCACACTAAGCAAAGTCCTGTATAAGCAGCCCTTTTTGTGGCACTTCATCTGTCCACCGACATCTGTTTGGACTCCTTTGCCAACCCCCGCTTGCTAATTTGGCTTTATGAACTCTGCTATTACCGGATTAGCCAGGGAGTCACGTTTCCATTCCAGTACCATCACCATTACCACACGGCTCTGGGTGCCTGAGGTATCAACCAACCTCACAGCAGTTGTTTAACACAAAGAGAATGTGGGTTGACCCGGGTCACGGTGTAGAGTGGATTAGAGGGGGGTTAACGTGTGCTACAGCTGATTAAAGGTGCCCAGGTTAATAATAGTTTGAGTTGCCAGGGGCAGGAAAACTCATTATAGGTAGTTCCTCCCTTGTGCCTATGTGGTGCTTCATTCCTTGAACATGGGGAAATAATGGCGGATATGTGCTAAAATTACATCCCAAGACTTTTGAAGCTCAGGCAACACTGTACAGTAGATCTCTTCTGAAGTGTTAACAGCGCTCATGCTGATTTTGACACTGTGAAAGAGTCTACATATAGTCTCAAGTGGAGCAAGGTTAAAATCTGGAAGAAACGGGATAGCAGTAATGACAGTAACAGATAAAGTAAAAGTGATAGGTTAAAAACTTACAGCTGTTTAGGCATACTGTACGCTTTTATGCGTAAAAATAAATCGTTAAGAGTCTCAGTTTGGTATTTCATTTTGGCACCGAGCCTAAGTATGGGGAGAGTTACAAATGAAAACTGATATCTCTGACAAAAAGCGTTACTTTTTATTAATCACTACGAAACATGAGAACATTTCTTGGTTGTCATCTAACATCTTCCTAACATATCAGTGTACTCATACACAGTACTATGCATGTGTGAGAGACAGAAATATTTGTTAACCTCAAACTGACATCTCAAGCAAAAGAAGAACACCCCAGTTTAATATATATATTTTTAATATGACATTTTTTTCATTCATTATTTCTAAAACATTTTTAAAGTTGAATTGAAGGAGTTATTGCTTGATATGTCTGTCCGCACCTCGATACACTTACCGACTGTCCCCCAACCAGGAGAGAGAGAGACAAACAGACATACATACATACATGCTATATTTATAATATACATCTCGTACATCGAAAGAACAAAAATTATTAACATGTACGTCATGTGTAGACCCGGAGACGAACAGACAATAGGAATCTCATTATTGTCTGTTCGTTTTCCATTACACATAAGGGTCCCAGCGAGCCATTTGTATGCATATTCGTGCCGTCATGGGCTATAGGAAGTATTACCATATAAGAACGAGGAAGCACAGCAAGGGGGTTGTTTTATGAATAGACATATCGGAAAGGTCTCACAATATCAGACAGGATTTTTTTATTTTTTTTGTATAAAACCTTAAATAAAACATGACGTAGTATGCTGTTGCAGGAAAAATGTCATTGTGGGAAGGTGAGACCTTTTATCTCCTGGAATTTATTTGTTTCCAATATCAGCATGTCCTGAAGTGTTTTATGCTGTTCTATACAGAATACAACAGCATTTTGGGAGTGCTAACATTTTTTTTTTAATTTGTCTATAGAGATAAATTAGAGATTAAGTCACAATAGATCAGTCACCAAATAGGCTTTGCAAGTTTGTTCTGTACTTACATAGCATGATATTTACATAAGTACATTGTAATATAGATGTTCGATGGATTGGCACCGCGTCCAGGGTATTCCTCACCTCATGCCCCAATAGTCACTCCAGTTTAGACCCTACACCAAAATCCTCTGTGATAAATGAATACCAGGTGGATTTAGATAAATTCCTCAATTATTACAGCGAATTCACACTAGGATTTTACTACATATACAGGTGTAGACTGGAAAGAAAATTTCTCTGAAGGAAAATCATTTTCAATTTCCAGTGGAATAAAATTGTCTTAAAAGAGGGTTACAATTTTGCTTACAAGACAGTGTCAGCATCTTCAGGTCCAAGTCGAAGTACGATTTTTTCTTTCCATTTATGGTAGTTATAAAAAACAGCAATCAAGTATTGTATTGACAGCTTTTTATTGATTACTGAAAGCTTGATTAATGGAGTGGAGGGATTTTTGGCAGAAGGAATAATGATTGCAGTCTTAACAGTACATTATATCCTGTCATATTTCCATTCCACTTTGTACCAATGCCTCTCTGTTCGATTACTAATACTGTAGATTTCAATTTATCTGTTGAAACTATTTAGAAACAAAAAAATCCATTATAATGGTTGTAAAATCCCTGTAACCTGACTGCATCTACTGTATATAAAGAGAAAGAGTAAACTGAGATTTCCTAAATGAAAGATATTTCCTGATCTACACCTACAGGTTTTTGTAAGAGTAACCTCTTAAGCAAATTCTCAGTTATGTTCTTTGTGAGAATCCGACTGTTCTGAGTTTCTAACCGGTTGATATACTGAATTGGTAAGATAGATTAAAGTGACCCTGATTCAGGAACTTTAGCACTGGATGATCTGCACTCTGTTTGGCTTGATGTGAACTATTTTCTTTCAACATAAAGAGAATAGTTTCCATTGGCTGGGTTATTCTGTTGAGTTATTCTGTCAGCATTAGTCCCATTTTTCCTCGATCTTTTAAGCATGTTAATATTCTGAGAGGTAATGCCAATGAGGAAAGCTAATCCTCATTAAGTAATATCACACAAGAGGGAGCGCTGTTGTGCTGGATATCAGCGTGGCTGTGATGGGATCATGATATACAGTAAGATTATCAGAGATGTTTTATTGTTGTCTTGTTGGAAGTGTTTTGGTGACTAGTTTTGATTGTGCATTTTGGCAGGCCACTGCTCTCTCCTCAGTACTGTATGTAGATGTATCCAGTATAGTTTAACGTCCCTGTGCTGTTACAGTCTATTATCACCACTCTTGGAAAAAAAAAAGATTCTCCAGTTCAGACTGAAGTAACTGCATAATATGATATACAGTATAATATAATAAAAAGTTAACATTGTGTTAAGAAGTGCCTGACACACTGGTTTTCTGTTTTCATTCAAACTAATATGACACTGTACACTGGGGATGCTATCTGCGCTTATATAACTCCACTTTTTCACAGATATTGTATTAAATCATACAAAAAGTTTATTTTTAATTGCTGTAATTTTGTCAACAAATATAAACATAATCATGATATATACAATGAAAATATCCTAAAAATAGTGTGCTATATTGTCACACAACCCTGATGTCAGCGAATTGAATTCTTGACTTACAGTGGTGATGAGATTTAGGATTCTAATGCATTATTTTATATATATGTTTTTTTTTCTTTCTTTTTTGTAGAGTGTAGTCAAATAAAACTATTTTATTATTCAAATCTTTCAAATCAAACATTTTTTCCATGGTAAGTCACCTGTTTTGTTTTCTGTATTAGAAAGAAACATAATTTCTTAACAGAAACATATTACCCATCAATCTGAAAAGTGCTTTGTTTATTCTATATGAGGTTTATGCACTTGGTTAAGAATTAAATGCAGCTGCAGCCTCGAACCGAATATCATCCCTCTTGATATGCAAAATTAAATGTTTTTTTTTTCTCCTTTCTGTTCATCCCTTTACTTACCTTAATTATATTAGAATTTACATAATGCTCAGCTCTATCTACACCTGGCATTTAAATGCGTTGCGTACCGCTCTGCTTGCTTCTTGTATCTCGATTTCATTTAAAAGACTGACGCAGCTGTGATGGAGATGGAGACCGATGTTTTGCACACAACACGTGCATGATTGATTGCAGGACAGTAATGGACAAGTGAATTGTGCTCTGCTTTGATCAAAGAGCGAAGCACTGAAAGGGACTGAATGCTAATGTTAGTTATAGGTATCTGGATTCTGTGTATTCGATTTAGTTTAAGGCTCCTTTGAAATATTCATCCTGGCTAAGGGGTGATAAAAACAATCAGCTCTTTTGTGTTAATGCAAATAGCCATATGCTGTTTACTGCAGTTCTTTTTCGTACTTTACAGTGTTTAGCTGAGGAGAAGCCATGAATCAGTCTTAGAAGTGGAACCCATTGACTTCCATATTGATTTTATTTGTGTCTCAAAACATCACTCAACTTCTTAATGTAAACCCATCGAGCATCGATTCCCCTTTGCTCCTGTTCATTGTGTACTCGATCGTATCTCACCCACCCGTTTACACCTGAAAAATGCAGAGCACCATCTTCTACACTCTCCTCTCATTCACATAAAAACCTTCCAGGGTTATGGATGCGACCTAAGCTCACGTGCGGCAATGCGTCTGATCATGTGACCGTCATGTAAAATTTAAAACACCAACATGAAAAAAGAAAAAGGAATGGACCATCCTTGAGTTGGACCATCCTTGAGTTGGACCATCCTTGAGTTTTGAGAGACAAGATGGTGCCATTAAATGTTCTATGAAGCATCTACAAAAGCAATTAGCAATAAACTTTTAAGGAACAAGGAAGTTAAATATGAGCTCAAAAACACAACTGAAATGAGAATTTTTATTCTGTTATCATTCTTTCTCCATTGATTTGTTCTGATCTAAGACATCAAACTGCATTGTACATTCCAAATGTTAAAAGAATAGTTCTTTCTTTGATTAAATAAGAGACACTCTTGGTGTATGATCCAAGAAAGAACTATTCTTTTAACATTTGTTTTTAATTGCTTTGATATAATTTGATATAAGAAGTCATGCTGGCACAATGTCCCTCACAATTCTAACTTAGTTTGTTAAATTCTTAGCGCAGGTTGTCTTTTCTGGCTTCTTTTAAGTTCACTGCCTTTCTCCTTTAAGGGACATTATGAGGGATATACAATACACACCACATGAAATACATTTTGTATTTAAAAAAAAAAAAAAAAAAAAAAATCAGAAATCACATGTTTTTTTTTTATGATGTCACCTGTCACAGCAATATTTTTTAAATTGGTTTTTATATCAATTTATTCAAGAATTGCAGACAAACCAGGGTAATTATAAAATATGAGATGTTATTAAATCTGTAGAATTGTTCAATAGGATGAAAGTTACTTTCAATAACAAAAATAAGCTTTTTATTATAGTTTGCAAGCAAATATGATCAGGCCCAAGCACCAGCACCAATGCCACCCGGGCACACCAGAAAGACAATGGGCACAGAAGGTACATGCATTTAAATAACAGAATTTTAGAATAGGGGAAATTTTATATTTAGACCTCCAAAAAGCCACAGATGCTGGAAAAAAAAAGCATCACAATATGATGTCACTCAGGAAGTTATTATTATTTTCAGCATAAGGTCACATGAGAATATAAGATTATCTTTGCCTATACAGTATATATATATATATACATTCACCCTATGGCATATATGCATCCCTGTCGTAGACGCACTCTGGAACTTAAACAAATAGCACTACACCTCTGCCTGCTAGCATTGATCAAACTTGCAGATAACCAACCATGAGCCTGCATTTTCCTTCTCTCAGTGTGGTCCCTGGTGATGGTGATGGTGCCGTCTCAGATGATGGAATAGATTTTTTTGTATTTACCCTCTTGGTTGGTACTGACCGCACTTAAGCTGCACTTTGACGCTTTAACATTTCCAAACCACCTCCATGTTGTGGTACCTTTGTGTCGATAATTTCCTCAGCAGCGGAGGCAGTGCTTTCAACATCGCTTTCATCTGCCTCACCTGTTTCTACTAAAATTTTTCCCCTTGTTTTCACACTTTACTTCACCTGTAGCTTACTGCACACTGATTATCAGTTTTTGTTTGTGTATATCTGCTGTGTGATAGGCTGTTAGATCTACTGTATCCTTATCAACGAAAAGGGTCCAAAACCTATCATCGATATCAACATATTTTTTATTGCCCAGACATAATGTAAACGGACAGACGGGCGTATTCCCAGTCCTTCATTCTTAGTATAGACTCTGGATCTCCCTTGACCAGGATAAAGTGGCTACTGCAATCGAATGACTGCCTGTATTCATGCAGAGATTGGGACTCAAGACGTCTCTCGTTTTCCTTGACATACTGCAGCCAGCTTTTTGTTAAGTGCGAGACAGTGTTTATTTTTTCATAGCTTTGGGCTTTATTTTGCCTCCATAAATCACGGTTACTTTTTTTCTGTGTTGCAGTTCCAAACCCTGTATATTTTTCACTCTAACAGCGACAGTTCCAACTAATTAGCTAATTAGCAGGCATTCTGGAAACCCTCCTGGGTGTGTTAGAGCAGAGAAGGCATGAAATTGTGTAGAGTGAGGGTCACTCCAGGCTCAGAGATGGGAACCATTTCCCTCCAGTTAGGGACTTTGGGACTATTTACTTTCGATAAGATACCCAGTGGAACCCATGTTAATTGTTTTACAATGCTTACCACCGCACAGTAGTGTACAGTATATAGTAAAATCACAGCACACAAATAAATGAGCAAACGTGTTTCTTTGCTACAGCTTACAAATACAGTATTCACTAAGAGTTTGTACTGTACAGTATATGGCATGATTAGAAGATGCCACACATATAGAATTTCAGAGAGGGAAATGGTCGGTCTGAGGAATCATTTGAGGCAGTCTTTTGAATTGTTTTACTTTACCAAGGCTATAATTGAAACAAATATCTACTTTTACACATAACAGCGCTTTATTGCACAAATGTGAGAAAAAAAATGTTTTAAAGGGTGTCTGTTGCTTGCCAAGGCAGCGTATTTATTTATTTATTTATTTTTTGACATTTTATAGTTTGTTTCTTCTTTTTATTTGCCTGTCCCTCACAATGGAATGTTATTCCACTTTGCTCTTAGACCTTCCAACTTTGGTGTTGGTATTTTCAGACCACATCTCACTCACTCATCTTCTATACCGGTTAATCCTGTATTCTGGGTCACGGGGTCCTGGAGCCTATCCCAGGAGACTTAGGACACAAGGCGGGGTGCCAATCCATCGCAGGGCACACACACACACACACACACACACTTACACACTCATTAACACACCATGGCCCAATTTTGGGAATGCCAATTAACCTAATCTGCATGTCTTTAGACTGTGGGAGGAAACCGGAGGAAACCCACCAAGCCGAGAATATGCAATCTCCACGCACTCAGAGACGAACCCGGACCCCGGTGGTGCAAGGCGACAGTGCTAACCACTACGCCACGTGCCGCCCAGACCATATCTGTACAGCTTTTATTGAAATCTACAGTGTTTGTGCATGTTGATTTGTTTGCATGGGGTTCATTTAGAGTATGTACAGTATGTATCATGTTTGTACCAAACTTACTATGTTTATAATGTTTATCTGATGAACTTTTAGCTGCTTCACAGACTCCAAGGTAACCTAATTACCACAAAGTTCTTAGCAGCTGACGTCTACAGAGAGTAGAGCCTCCAGCAACATTAATTGGAAGACAGGTTGGATTCTGGAGCAAAGAACCTCTCACTGTCATGAAATCTTGTAAAAGTCCGCCCACTCATATTGTGGTAATTTCTTTAGGTGCAGATCGTGCTTAACAGACAAAGCCGCGTAAAAAAAGAAAAAGAAAAGTTTTTTGAGAAATAATGATGTCTATGAATAGTGTGATTAAAATTCTCCAAGTTACTCTCACATTCTCTGTCTTGTCATATGCATTTGAAGGCTGCTGTGAGAGCACCTTTATTGGAGAAGGCTTTTAGTCTTGTTAATGTTCGTAGTAGGAGTGTGGTGGTACGCAAAATCACGACTTATATAATCAAGGTTTCTTACATACCTACTGTACATCGATTATCTACAGTAAGTGCACTACACACGTGGACAAAATAGTTGGTACCCTTCGGTCAGTGAAAGAAAAACTCACAATGGTCACATAAATAACTTTAATCTGACAAAAGTAATAATTTAAAAAAATTCTATAAATGTTAACCAATGAAAGTCAGACATTGCTTTTCAACCATGCTTCAATGGAATTATAAAAAAAAAAATGAACTCATGGAACAGGCCTGGACAAAAATGATGGTACCCCTAGAAAATACTGAAAATAATGTGACCAAAAGGACATGTTAATTCAAGGTGTGTCCACTAATTAGCATCACAGGTGTCTACAATCTTGTAATCAGTCAGTGGGCCTATATATAGGGCTCCAGGTAGTCACTGTGTTGTTTCGTGACATGGTATGTACCACACTCAACATGGACCAGAGGAAGCGAAGGAAAGAGTTGTCTCAGGAGATTCGAAAGAAAATTATAGACAAGCATGTTAAAGGTAAAGGCTATAAGACCATTTCCAAGCAGCTAGATGTTCCTGTGACTACAGTTGCACATATTATTCAGAAATTTAAGATCCATGGGACTGTAGCCAACCTCCCTGGACGTGGCCGCAGGAGGAAAATTGATGACAAATCAAAGAGACGGATAATCCGAATGGTAACAAAAGAGCCCAGAAAGACTTCTAAAGAGATCCAAGGTGAGCTTCATGCTCAAGGAACATCAATGTCAGATCGCACCATCCGTCGTTGTTTGAGCCAAAGTGGACTACATGGGAGATGACCAAGGAGGACACCATTGTTGAAAACAAATCATAAAAAAGCCAGACTGGAATATGCCAAACTACATGTTGACAAGCCACAAAGCTTCTGGGAGAATGTCTTATGGACAGATGAGAAAAATATGGAACTTTTTGCCAAGGCACATCAGCTCTATGTTCACGGACGGAAAAATGAAGCATATCAAGAAAAGAACACTGTCCCTACTGTGAAACATGGAAGGAGGCTCTGTTATGTTCTGGGGCTGCTTTGCTGCATCTGGCACAGGGTGTCTTGAATCTGTTCAGGGTACAATGAAATCTCAAGACTATCAAGGGATTCTAGAGAGAAATGTGCTGGCCAGTGTCAGAAAGCTGGGTCTCAGTCGCAGGTCATGGGTCTTGCAACAGGACAATGACCCAAAACACACAGCTAAAAACACCCAAGAATGGCTAAGAGGAAAACATTGGACTATTCTAAAGTGGCCTTCTATGAGCCCTGACCTCAATCCTATTGAGCATCTTTGGAAGGAGCTGAAACATGCCGTCTGGAAAAGGCACCCTTCAAACCGGAAACAACTGGAGCAGCTTGCTCATGAGGAGTGGGCCAAAATACCTGCAGAGAGGTGCAGAAGTCTCATTGACAGTTACAGGAATCGTTTGATTGCAGTGATTGCCTCAAAAGGTTGTGCAACAAACTATTAAGTTAGGGGTACCATCATTTTTGTCCAGGCCTGTTCCATGAGTTCATTTTTTTTTGTATAATTCCATTGAAGCATGGTTGAAAAGCAATGTCTGACTTTCATTGGTTAACATTCATAGAATTCTTATTTATTATTACTTTTGTCAGATTAAAGTTATTTCTGTGACCATTGTGAGTTTTTTTTTTTCATTGACCGAAGGGTACCAACAATTTTGTCCACGTGTGTAAAATCCTATTCCTGTTATATTAAACTTCCAGCTTTTTAACCCACAGTATGAGTGCGGATCAACTCCGGCTATCCGATATGATCCAAATGAGGATGCGTTCCCTGTTGACTCTGGTTCCTCTCACGGTTTCTTTCTTCTCAGGCAGTTTTTTCTTGCATCCTGGACAAAGTAATACGTTTGTTTAATGTATATTTCACGTTTTTAAACTCATGTCCATAATTGTTTTGATTCTGTAAAGCTACTTTTTCGACAATAACCATTGTGCAACAGTATATAGGCACTATAGGAAATGTATAGAAAATAGCCATATATAGAACATACATAGAAATCTCTAGCAAATAGTCCAAACAATGGTTCTTTTAAACAATAGATATTTAAAGGATATTTTTTAAAAGTTATTTGCTCTAAATGGTCCTTTTTGACCGCGTAAATGCAGAGCATGTATATAGCGACATGAATTGCCTGGGTTCCTCCGCTGTATACAAAGTGACGTCAAATCAGCATCAGAAATAAAACTTTAAATGAGTTATACTGTGTATACAATTATTAGCTTTAGGTCAATCAACGTACAGATATATTCGTTTGTTAAATCTAAAATCCTGACTACACAGTTGAGAAGAAAAAAAAAATATATATATATATCACTCACCCGAGCTAACTGATTGTTATGTTGCTAGCACCAGTTTGTGAGAGCACCAGTGTCCTCCTTCAATAGTACTTAAGGTTGCATTATATTTTAAATAAACTTGTTTATCAGACTTTCCAAACCTGTGCAAATACCATATGTCTGAAATGATATTTGAAATCTTTGCCATAGCCGAGTGCTGCCTGTTTATCTTACTGTCTTTTCTTTTTACGTGGGCTGTTGAAGTCAAACCAAAACTTTTTTGTCATTGTAGAATAAGAAAACACAGTAATGAGAGTAAAAACCCTTTATTTTACTCATTTTTTCTATATGCCCTTATCCCAGTGTTTCACTAGTTGCTGGATTCAGGAACTGGCCTCCCAGGAACTCCTTTATTGGGTCAATTGAGGAAATTTCGTGAAGCGAGGTCAGGACTGTACGGGGGATGTGGCAGTAACTCCCAGCCGAGTTTCTATAATGTGCAAGTAGTGTTGCTGAATGATCATGTGTACAGTTCCATTTCCCATAGACAAAAAAAAGTTATCTGTCGATTTTCAAGGATCAGGTGTTCCACTTGTTGAATGTTCGTGGGAATGACTGTAGTGGGCAACTTCATCTAGAATCATCATTTATTTATATATTTACTTATATATATTTATTTATTATTTTTTATTGTAGTGGGTGGAAATTCAGCATACTTTGACTTGTTTTCAATCGGTTGATGCGTTTTAGTTGCAGTTTCTTACTGTTGATCATATTTTCACAGTTCTTCTCACATTTTGCTCTCGCCTTGCTCATGCTTTGTTGCTTGCTGATCAGCTAACCAGGTCTGCATTTTATTTATGATCCTGTACTGTAGGTGTGGTAGGTTTAATAGCTAAGGTAAAAAAATATATATATGTGCAAGAATTACACTTATAGTCCAGCAATAACTTCATTTAAGAAAAGAAAAATGTAACAGCATTAATGCATTTCATTCTTCAAATTAACAGCATTCTTGAGCTTGTGAATCTTCTTGAGGCTCTCAGTGCATGGTCAAAGAGAGTAGAAAAGCATTGTTTTACTGCAAGAAATCCACTAATTTATCCCCTTCAAAGATTTTGCTCCTGCTCTGCGGTCGACTGCTATTTTGGCACAGCCTGTAATCACACTGACACCCTCCTGCTATACAGGTAATGTCACTTTGCCTGAACACCACTGATGGCATCATTTACGCTAGATGGAGTGTATCTCAGCATTTATGCTGTTTCTTCCATGGGATGGTTCATTTCCCATTTCCAATGCACAGGAACAGTGCAGAAATACTGTAGCACTGAGAGCTCTCTCAGCTCCATGCTTCTCCTATATCACACATACAGTATCTTTACTTAGATAGAAGATCAGGCTGAGCCAAATTCAGTGTGTGAACCAACCTGCCAAATAGAGAAAAAGGTGTTACAGGTCATGCATTTGGGGATGAATTTTTGGGGATGAATTTTTTAAAACTGAATATCAGATACTGTATTAGCTACGATACTCATTTTACAGGCACATGCCTAAGTCCAAATGGCTGATATTTGGTTTAAATGCTTTTCCCGCTCGCCATCTGCACCTTTATGTAAACCAGCGTTTATGATTTGTGCTGCACGGCATTAGTAGTGCTGTAAACCGCACTTTTGAATGTTTTAGACAGTATGAATTTGTTAGGGTGTATTTGTTAAACTCTACTGCTGCTGCAACCCTGACAGCAAAGATTTCTAACCCTGAACATTCTTCTGCTTTAAAAGAAAGAGAATGTCAAGCTTCATTCAAGCCACGGAGTCATGGAGTGGTCACAGAGAGACGGAAAAAAAAACATACTGAGGCTGATCGCTGCATGTGCTACTGTATGTCGATCACTGAAAATGCTACAAGTCATTTTCACATTTTGGCAAACTTGTGTTGATTATACTGTACTGTCTGTCTCCATATTGCATCCACAAGCCGAAATAAAACGTAACTAATGAATACCTATACTGTGCAAAAAATAAGAAATAAACGATAATTACCTAATCGCTGATGCATGCTCTCTATTAGGGGTATAACTGTTTGTGTATTCATATATACAGTATTTAAGACAACAGCTTCATAAACAAAAGCATTTTGATAGAGTGAGTGATAATGGAAATAGAGCATAAAGTTACACTCACTTTATAGCACGTAAGTTAGCTGTTTAGCTGTCTATTTTACAGTTTACAGTGATTTGTACATTTCCTTTTAGGGTCTTTTCATTCTTATCTGACCAGCTTTAATATGTCAAAAAGTCAAATAAGTCAGTTCTGTTCCTGAACATGATAGTGTGCCAAGTGTCCTTTAGAAAGTGTTTTGAAGTAAGAAGTGTCATTGTTATGTGGACACCACGGATGCACACAATGACACGTCCAGGTGCAGTTCTAGGTAAGGTGGCGCAAAATACAGCGATGGATTGGCACCCCAAGTTCCCCAAGTCTTCAGGCTCTCCATGACTCTACACAGAATAAGCGGTACAGACAATAGATGGATTGACTCCAATCAAATAAGTGGACCGGGCCTATCTGTTGTATAATGGAGAATATTGGATTTTTGACATTGAAATGGGATACAATAGGCCTGACTCGTTTTTAGCCTACTTTGTTGCATAATTGGTGTCCTTGGAATCATCACAACTTCTGCACTCTTTACAGTGCCATTCTGCCCGGTCTGTGGATTTCATTGCAAGTTTTATTTCAAAGCCCATAAACTCGACACTGGCGCTGGCTGTGCACGATAAATTGCATTATTACACGCAAGATTTGGCTGGCAGTCGAAAATACATTTTGGCCGTGCTCTACAGTTAAGTCAGCATTGCGTCATGATGTTTTTCCTTCCACTCTGATGCCGCCCTTGCTGATCGTTTGTGTAGTGATGAACAGATGTTTTTTTTTTTATTATTATTATTTTAGTAAGTTTTTTAACAAAACTCAGCGTACAAGCAAATACTAAACTCACACCCCTATTAAAATTTCTGTTTTGTACCCCGTAGTCTACTGTGTCACTTCCTACAGCCATCTTCAGCACAAATCCTTTTAGAAGCTCATCATGTGTGTCTGAATCTAAAGTCAAACTAATCTGTTTGTACGTACTAATCGCTTCGTAATACTGCAACGATGCCTCCAGCAAATAAAATTACAGCAGCACTAATGCCACATAAGCCACGCATTTTCCAGCGATTAGTTTTTTAATGATATTCACCGATGTTATTGGGCCTGTTTAAGAAATTTGTGTCACACTCCTGGAAGATTAGTGAACACCAATCCTTCATGTTTAAGTGGACGCGTGTGTTGATTATTGATGACAGTACAGATGTATGTGTGTAGCGGTGTGTAGACACAGTACAGTGTGAGTTTTTTCCTAAATGATGGATGTGCCCAAAAGTATTAAGTTTATCCGCTACATATTGAGAAACCCATTCCTCTGGCAGTTGACAGTGATGAAGAACGATGCTGCGACGGTGCTCTCATGTGTGTGTTATCACGATAATGAACTTGCCTGTACTTTTGGAAAACGCTACATTTGAGTGACTCCTGCAGAACATTTTATGTACATGTTGAAAGCTTTTTATTGCCATTTTGTCCAGTCAGTTACTACTTGTGTAGTATATATGTCACTACATGATATTACCAATGAGCTGCACCTCTGTTTTAGAATTTATTACCTGTACGCTGTGTCTCAGTCTATTTTATTCAATGAAAGTTATGCATGTTCAGCTCTTGCTTAAATCAATTTTCTGGGGCATCATTCAGATTATGCAAATCATGAGTGCGTAACTGTCATTAAGCGACGACTGAACCAGATGCAAATACAGTTAAGCATTATGATAAGAGAGCAAGGAACGAAATTCCAAACGAAACACTGAGTACTTACTTCATGATGTGTGTGTGAAAAGATTCCTTGTATACAGTGTGCAGGCGTATTGTCCGATCGTGTGCAGGAAATTGAAAGCACGGCAGAATTCATGCTTGTTGAGAAGTGAAGTCGTCGGGATTCAGATTTGGAAAGGAAGTGGAGTCTCATAGCATCAAACTTTTCAGAACCAGTATACCGTGCACCACTATACTGTACCAGTGTGATACAAAGATTTTATCATTACTAAAAAAGACACTGCTACATTTGCTACATGGCTAAAATTTATTTAACTTTTCTCCCGTTATATTGTCTCCCAAACTTTATGCATGTTGTGTTTAACATGTAATACACAGTAGGTGTATGCTAGGAAATAGTACATAAACCGAAATACAGTAGAAGTCTGTTAAATGCAAGACACTTAAAATAAAGTGCTGTACACCAGCGGTTCATTTTCCTTTTGGACAGTAAGGAATGCCTTGTTGTTACTTTGAATATGAAAACTTCAGAAATAGAAAGCAGTTGTTTTCTATGTAAATGATGTACAGTAACTACAAGCAAAGATCAGCAGCAAGCCTTTAATAGAGATTCCATTTTAAACGTTTTACGGGGCAAACCCAGGATCACATGTAATTAGACAAAAGTAGTTTATCATATTATGTTTGCATCTGACATTGTCTGCTATATTTGTGATTCAAAACTCATGGGCCTGTCTGAATTTAATTATTGAGTACTGTATGCAAATACCTTTATGATATACAGTATGTTCCTTTATGTACACTACCAGCTCAGCATCACACTTTTAAAGACGATCTGTGCATCGTTTACTAGCTCTAAATTATTTAATTTGCTAAAATTATTTAACAAAGAACATATATTAGTCTTTGTTTTGCTGATATAAAATATGCAAGATGCATGCACTGAATGTCGGAAGTGTGTTTGGAGATCCACAGACTGATCACACACTTGGTTGGCACACCTTAACAAATCTCTAACACATTCCGTAGCACCAATGCAAATAGAATAAAACTTCTGCCACCTGCGCTAAGTGGAAATAAACAAATTCAGGCCGGGTATACAAACTCAGAGGTATTGTGTGATTTCCACTACAAACGTTGCCCTGGAAAAACTGGTGTACCATGCAAAACGTTCATTAGTCGTACATGAGAGGAGCAAGAAATTACCAAGTGATGTTGGATGTTCTACATTATTATTATTATTATTATTATTATTATTATTATTATTATTATTATTATGTCGGATAATAATAATAATAATAATAATAATAATAATAATAATAGGCTTTTTTGCCTGGATTATAAAATATTTAAAATAAGATTTTTACTATTAATTAGAGTCATGTGATCATGCTAGTTAGTGAGATGCTGTTTTAAAATAAATGGATGGAACTCAGATTAAGCATCATTTATCACTGACTTGGTAGGATTAATTATGTTCACATGCAGGTTTTTATAAGTCCGCCGTCATGATAGTGCTATAAAGTCACTGACATCCACTAAATGAAGCTTTCATATTACCGAGGAAATGAATAATTTATTGGAGTTGTGCCTTAGAGTAATGACCTTTATATACAGTGCATCTTAAAAGAAATTAATTTTAAAGGATCCCGAACCAAATACTATATGTATAAATGAATATGCTCTTCAGAACGTGGATATTTCTGTATTGTAAATCATTTTTTATTGATAATATGAATTATCCTAATATTTTGAGATACCAGATTTTTATACATTTTCTTGAGCTATAAGCTGTAATCATGAAAATAAACAAAAGTTTGAAATATGTTCAGTAATTTTACATGTAATAAATCTAGAATATATGAAAGTGTTTTAAATTAAATTACAGAAAAAAAGATTATCATTAAATTAAATTTTTTACATTTTTATCTTTTTTAAATAATTAACTTTTTGTTCTTGTGTTAAACGTTTTGTCATATCCACATCTAAAAAATTTTTTTTAAACATTAGATAATCAGATCAGAATGCATATCTACTGCAAGTACAATGAAAATCTGAAGAAAAAAAAAAAATCTGTTGCATTCCTGGTGGCATTTCACATAATTTACATAATAACATACAACTGCTCACGATTTTGCTGAGAATTTTTTCTTTTTTTCAGTGGTGGCCAAAATTATTGGGACAAAAGTGAAATTCAGTGTTTTAATTGCATTACAATAATGACAATCAAGATAATTCATATATTTTAATTTCATACAACACTCAATATTTAGTACAATATCCTTTATTCTTCAAAACCTGAGGTAGAGTCATTTGTCAGAAGTCAGAACCTTATGAGCAGAAGACGGTTGCTTGACCACTACGGCCTTCTGTCCCCTTAGTCCAACAACTTTCCCCTGGGTTTAAGACTGGAGATGACCCAGGTAATGGCTTCAGAAGCTAAATCCCATTGTCACAGCCAGTTTTCATAAATTTCTCAGTAAATTGGCACAACTGTCGGTCAGACAGGCTAGAAGTGAAATAAATTGTTTTGTGCATAGGGAGAACTAGAAGACATGGCATATGTTGTTTTAATACTTTTGGCCCCACTGTACATGCAGAAGTAAAGAATGCTAATTCTGCACCATAATAGAAATATTTTTCAGTAATTACATTATCAATTGACATTTAAAGTGCATGAAAATTCTTTATTTGAATATTATATATTCAATATGTTAATATGCAACATTCAGTGTAACAGTTTTTGCTGATTTCATTTCAAGTTCTTTCAAACACTTTGCTGTTAAACATATATTAATTTAGCTGTTATTAAGGCATTAACCTACTGTATACTTTGTTCTCATTGCCTAGCTGATACTCAAATTATCTTGCTCAATACTAATACTGGTGAGTTGCCCCATTCATCGTGCCATATTTACCTTTCTTATACTTGAGCCAAGGTGTGGAATATCCTGTTTACTATTCATCCTAACGTTGTAAACTGTGTTGGGCTCCAGGGGGTGAAACTCTATCAGAGCCATGTCTTATTCATACTGTAGGAGATCAATTCTTCTCCATCAGCTCTAGTCTGCTCATTATGCAAAGCCATTTTCAGTCTAGCTTATAATCCTAAAACATTTGTGATCCCTTAAGGCACGTTGAATGAAAGTAAAAGAGCAGGTGCATGAAAAAAAAAGCTTTCTATGAAGCATATTTTATGATATATCTTGTTTATTAGTCATTGTATGGACATAACGTAGGCTTAATAAAATTCTTTTTTTCGTCTTCACAGGCAAAGTATATTAAAAAGATGAAATTTACAGTATATTTTAAAAATAGTTTAGTATGTCCAGCACTAATAATCTGCTTTAGAGGTTGTCTCTAAAATCTCCAATTTCATCGTCAATTAAAGAGATAACACAAGATTATGATGGTTAGTGTTTCAAAAAGCTTTTAGCCATACAGTGTATATGTAAATAGTGTATTATATCTGTAAAGGACAAGACAGAAAGAAGATACAGTATACTGTTCCAGTAGTCTTAATGTAATGTCCTCAGAGTCTTTTTCCTGTTGTGTACGTTCTACAGAAGAGTTCAGAAATAAGGTTTTATCCATTGTCATGCTGTAAATTCCTGTGGTTTATGATATTTTGAGGTCTACTGCATTTTTAGGAGGGTTTCTTATTCAGGAATGTATAATTTATAAACTTATAATTTCGTATTCAGAAATTTTAAAACTTGAGGTTTCTGTACATGTGACAGCAATGCAAACCAATTTCTTAGTTACCTCTGTGGGTAGAAAAGGTTTCTTCTTCCAGATGGAACATCTGTTGTATGATGTTAAAAATATTTTATTAACCATTCATTAACCATTAGATTTTAGTGCAGCTCGAAAACTTGACTATCATGAAATGTCATGGTGAAAATTTGAGTATCATGAAACAGGTAGTCTCTGAAAAATTATGCCCATCTGTCCACTCAGTACTTTGCCAGGGCTTTTTTTGAATGAATGACTGTATTAGTGTGACTTGGTGTGGAGGCAATCAGTCTGTGGCACGGCCGAGGTCTTACTGAAGACCAGGTTGCTTTGATAGCGGCCTTCGTCTCTTCTGTGTTAATATGTCGGGTGTTTCTCATCTTTCTTTAGGCAACACCAGGTAGATTTTCGGTGCGGTTCAAGTTGGCAGAGTTGACTGACCAATCAAACCAGTTAATGGTAGCTGTGTCACTGTAGGCAGGTCCTAAGTCCTGCTGGAAAAAGAAATGAACATCTCCATAAAGTTTGTTAGCAGACAGAAACATGAAGTACTCTTAAACCTCCTGGTAGATGGTTGTGTTGACTTTGGACTTGAAGAAATACAGTAGACCAACACCAGCAGATGACACGGCACCGCAAATAATCAGTGGAAACTTCACACTGGACTTCAAGAAACTTGAATTCTCTGCCTCTCTTTCTCCAGACTCTGTGAACTAGAAATCAATATGCAAAATTTATTTTCTAATGAAATTAGGAGTTTGGGACTCTGAGCAGCCAATTATTTTTCTTCTTAGCTCAAGTAAGGCGCTTCTGGTCGTCTGTTGATCAGGAGTGGGTTTATGCTTGGAATGCAGGGGTTGTTGCCTTTTTTCTAAAGATGTCTGTGTGTGGTGGCTCTCGATGCACTGACTCCAGCCTTATCCCACTCCACTACACAACGTTTCATGATTATGCTTCGATATAGAACTCTGTGAACAAACCAGACCTTTCAGCGATTACTTTCTGTAGCTTACCCTCCCTATGGAGGGTGTTGTTGATCATCCTCTGGACATCTGGCAAGTCAGCAGTCTTCTCCATGCGTGCACTGAACTAAAACAAGAGAGCACAGGAAAGTCTTTACGTTTACAGCAGCCGTTCATGGGTGTGAATCTGCCTTATCAAAGTTATGGGTCTCCACTGAAGAAAGGGTGAAACATGGGCAAAACTGCCTAATCGTTCTCTTTCATCCGAAGTGGCTTACAAAGGAATCGGAATCCACGATAAGCTATTAAGTAAAGGATTAAAGGCTTTACTCAATAATAGCATTGTTTCTGTGATCAATTATGAACTTCAGCTGTCTTCAGCTGTGGCTATCTATAAAACTACACTGTACCTGATTGTACTGTAGTTCCTGTTAAACATCAATTCAGCACTTGGCTTGATTAATCTGCCTTTATCATGTCAAGTTTTAAGGCTGCATTTACATTATCAGCCTGAAGTGACTCAAATCAGATTTGAGCAAGGTCTGATGTTTATTTGATCGGATCTGAGTTACTTTTGTTTCCTCCTTGGGATTGTGTGTATATCTGATATGTGTCATGCAACGTCAATGAGGACAGGCAGATCAGAATATACATGTGGCTTTTCGACTCTGAGCATGTACTGTGTAGAGTGCTGATTTCATCAATCAGCACTGGCAGCACAGGGATTTTTCATAACAGTGCCAAAACAGCTAAAGCAAGGCATCTGGCTTTCTTCTTTCTACTGGACCTCAACAAATACAGCCGACTAACGGCTTTCCATCCTGCAGAGAAAAATCACCTCCATTGTTTGAAATCCAATTCAATTTTCAATTCAGTTTTATTTATATAGCGCTTTTAACAATGGTCATTATCGCAACACAGCTTGAGAGAATCATAAAGGAAATGAAAATGTGTGAGGAAATACATATAAATGATTCTTATTATACTTATATTATATTATGCTAAGTAATTACGTTATTATACTAATTAAACTCTATGAGATGGCGGAAGGAAGAGCAACCAGACTCATTTGGGTGATATCAGATAGCAGGGATTGATCTACAGATATACTGTGTGTTAGTACAGTATGTGTGAAATCAATTAGTAAGCATGTACACATGCATGCCGAGGACAGATGCGTCCACATTAGAGTCAGATAAAAGTCATTTGTTATTATGAATGTGAACTGTCATGATCATAAGTCTCAAATGAGATTAAATGTGCTTTCTGATAAAGTGTTTTTTTTTCTTCCACAAGATGTTCACATTGTGGTTGTGGTTACATTTTGAGCTTCCAGGTGACTGACATCATCTCTTGCCCTCTGTTTACCCACAGGGCATCAACACCGTAGGGCCGAGTAATGCAGATCCGCCTGCCCTCATCAGCCCCGGGATGTACCAACTGGATATCGTGCTGAAGAAGGGTGTCAATCTTGCCATTAGGGACAGAGGAGGTAGGACATGGCTCGCTCATTGCTCTTTGTTTTTTCTGGAAATAATATAATATTCCATTTAAATGCAGTACCTGCTCTGTGGAAAATCTGAGCATTCAATTGATAATTAACATCTACAATACATATTTTGGATGCCGTTTTTTGGCCTGACTGTTGCAGCTATGGTTGATGAAGTTCCATACTCCTGAAATCAATGTAAAAATGATGAAATTAAAAATCATTTAGCGGTCAGTTGTCCTACTAAAGCTCACATCGCCTTGATTGGTTTGTATCTTCGTAGACAGCTGGTAGAGATCTGATGGATGGCTTTTGCATTTCTGGTCCATTATCTGAGTAGCTCTTGAGACACTGAGAGTGGTGTGCATTTCAGGAAGCATATGTGTCAGGGGAGATGCATCTGTCTGGACTAGTAATGGGCTCATTAGGAGTTGATGGGATGCTCAGATAGACCTGTCCAAACACCTGCTCATATGCACACTGACACATAGAAGAAGAAGTGATCCTCATACCTCCTACAGTACGTGTACCAAAATGCTACACATTGCAAGCTAGCATAGGGACAGAAATCTTTCTGGAGGAGGTTCGGGACATGAAACAAACAAAACATTGCTGGTGCATATTAAGTTAAGATTGCTTATACAGTAGGAGAACACTGACATTTCACCTCTTAGTTGCTGTGTATTACTCATGCACTTCTTTGCCCCAACATAAGGTTTCTACATTTGTCTTCTCATTGTGATAATCTATTTCTAGCCCTCCTAGGATAACTTTTAAAATTTTATATAGATTAAATTTAAGAATTATATTTTGCCACCACATTATCTGTCAGGCAGGCCAAATAGGGTAACTACAGCATGAACAAACAATCGTCAGCATCCACTGCTCTCCTTGTTCCTCTCAAGCATAGCAGCCTTCCAGCCGAGTCTCTCCCGATCTGAGTCATCTCTGGTTGCTGATGTGTGAAGACTCTTTTCCCAACCGAACATGGCTGATGCTGCCAACTTCAGTAGCTTATAGCTGGATTGAAAAGTCACACTGTCTCTCATTTTTTTCATGTCCTGTATATAGCTGTTAGGTAAAGATGTGCTGATTTCTCACAGGTGTGAAGGTGGGATGAGGATGTTGCAGACCAACAATTTTAGTAGGGAAAATTACCATCCAAATGCCACTGGATTTCAAATTAAATTAGCCATTTGCAGTGAAGAAAGAGAGAGAGAGAGAGAGAGAGAGAGATCTATTATAGACTATAAAAGTCCAAAGATCTAGGGGACAGAAACCCAAGGAACCCAGGGACAGGTCATAAGGAATAAGGTGTATGCTGTTATGTGCTGTCCAGACAGGAAGTCTTATAAAAGTGTTTAGTATTGAGTGGAGAGGGGCCTCTGCTGGCAGGGAAGAAGCATTGCCTGAGCCGATGTGATGGCAGATTCTCGAATGAGTAGGTGCATATGTGTGTGCATGACTCACACTGAGACAATTTAGCACCACAAAATGAATGCGTGTTGTCATTCACCGCTAATTTCGTCTCTCAACACTCTTCCACTCAATTCCTATGTGGTTCATCTGGAGTTCTCGACTGAAGAGAGTCATTTCTCAGTGGGCGAGAAAACCCTTTCCCAGTGAACAGACTTTTACGGCTGACCGAGCTAGGGGACTCGAGTCAGCCATGGGAGGATCACAGAGAAGTATATCTGCTCTGATAGAGAAGAAGTAGTGCAAGTTCCACATTTCCTTCCGAAATGAGTAATCTGTCTGTACCCCAAGGGACGTTGAAATTGTAACTTAATTATGACTGCGTATGCATTATTCAGGAAGCTTTTTATAGCTCTCATGGCCTGCAATGAGGTTGGGGTTGGATTAATTATGAATGCTTGAGGATGGGTTTTCACAAAGATTTGTTGCATCTTTTTTTTTTTTTTGCACCGATACCATATTGCGAGCTTCTTATAAATCTTATCATTATGCTAAGAATCCTCCAAGCAGAATAAATTGACTTCCCGTGTAAATGATTGTTTTTTGTTGAGGTTTTTGTTCCCTTTTGCTCTGCCATGAATGTGTTTGCATCTTGAAATGAATCGAAAGGTGTCAAATCTTCATCTGGAGGTTCAACAGAGCTAAAACAAAGCGGAGATGTATTGAGTGCTCTGTATGTGTGCGTGTCTGTGTCTGTGTGTTGTATGTGTGTGGTGATGATGCAGATACAGTATTTTGTGTTAGTTTTGTTTTACGTTCACATCAGAATAGGGAAAATGTGATCTCAGTGATGCTGACTATAGCATGAATGTTGGAGCCAGATGGACTGTTTTGACTGTATCAGACACTACTAAGCTCTTGGGAATTTCACCCACAAGTCCTAAGAGTTTATAAATAATGGTGTGAAAAAGAGCATCTAGAGGGAACAAAAACGTGTCACTGATAAGAAGGGCTTTTTTCGTAATCTGGCATACCTGGAATTTTCCCGGTGGATTGACACACTGTAGGGCCAATACAATGTATTATTATTATTCTTTTTATACAATTATTATTAGGTGGCATATTAGTGGTTAGCACTGTCACATTGCGCCTCCAGGGTCCGGGTTCGAGTCCTGTCTTTTTGTGCATGTGCATTGTGAGTTTGCATGTTCTCCCTGTGCTTGGTAGGTTCAATCCGGGTACTCCGGTTTCCTCACAAAGTCCAAAGACATGCAGATTAGGGTAATTGCCATTCCCAAATTGCAGTGTGTGTATGTGTGTGCACCCTGTACCCCGGGTGGACCAGCTTGTCATGCAGGAACAGCGGCCCATTTGTTTATATCCTATACTGGCAGCGCAAGTAAAACCCCAAAGGACCATAGACGCAGTGATGAAGTATCATTTAGTGCCACCTTTGCTCCTTCTTCTCCATCTCTCATGTCATCTCTGATGACAGACCTAAATGAAAAGTTGGTTGGAAAAGCTACACAAATTTTTTTTTTAAATGCCAAAAGTGAACAGATTTCAAACTGTAGGGGCAAAGTGACAGGCAGGAGGAGTAGGTAATTGGTAAGGAATAGCTTATTGATAACTGGAAATTGCAGGGAGGAAAAAGAGAGGTACAGTAGCCTATCTGAGTGTGTGTTTGTGTGTGTTTTGAACGTCAGTATACAGTGCATAATAAATTCAAATATCATGGATTTTTTAAAGCATATATTATTTAAAGTTTTACATTTAATTCTCACTCACTTACTCATCATCATTACCACTTAATCCTGTATTCAGGGTCACGGGAGCCTGGAGCCTATCCCAGGAGACTTAGGGCACATGGCGGGGTACACCCTGGACAGGGTGCCAATCCATCGCAGGGCACAGACACACACATACGCTCACTCATTCACACACTACGGGCAATTTGGGAACGCCAATTAACCTAACCTACATGTCTTTGGAATGTGGGAGGAAACCGGAGTACCCGGAGGAAACCCACCAAACACAGGGAGAACATGCAAACTCCATGCACACAGAGACGGGAATCGAGCCTGGCCGGGAATTGAACCCGGACCCTGGAGGTGCAAGGCAACAGTGCTAACCACTACACCACCATGCCGCCACATTTAATTCTATTCTAAAAATTTTATTTATTCTAAAGTTTTATTTTAGATTTGTTACACATAAAGATAAATATTTCAGGGCTTTTGCTTTTTTCATTTTAATTTAAAAGATTATTGCTTACGGCGGCACGGTGGTGTAGTAGTTAGCACCGTTGCCAGGCTCGATTCCCGTCTCTGTGTCCATGGAGCATGTTTTGCTTGATGGGTTTCCTCCAGGTACTCCAATTCAAAGACCTGCAGATTAGGCTAATTGGTTTTCCCAAATTGCCCATAGTGAGTGAATGAGTGTGTGGGTGAGTGTACTGTACAGTATGTGTGTGCCCTGCGATGGATTGGCACCCTGTCCAGGGTGTACCCTGCCTCGTGCCCTAAGGCTCCTGGGATAGGCTCCAGGCCTCCCTCGACTTTCAATACAGGATAAAGCGGTATAGACGACAAGTGAGTGAGTGTGTGAGTGAGTGAGATTATTGCTTACAATTTATGAAAATTAAAAATCCAGTATCTCAATATAGTATTACCAGGATAAATCACGAAAAAATATTTATAATATAGAAAATATTGCATGCATTAATGAAGATACTACTTTTTAGACGGTGGATATTTCTGTATTGTTTTGAGATACTGGATTTGGAAGAACCAGGACTACAACTAACAAGAACTACAACTCCCATAGGCATATGAGAATGCACTTCATGTCAAACATATACTGTAGGAGGTTAGAACCACAGAAGAGCAGCATACTAGATTTCCCCCCTGTTAGACCAGAATAAGGAATCTGAGGTTACACTGGGCAAAGGTCAAACTACAGATGAAGATGTCACCTGGGTTGATGATTCTCGATTTCTTTGACATGCAGTTGGTGTTGTCACAATTAGGCATTAAGCTGTTGTCTGGTGTGAACAGGTCAGGATGGTAGTGGTGGTATAATGGCATGAGGAATGTTTTTGTCACACGATAGGCCTGTTAACACCAATCAAACATTGTTTGATTACATAATGTGGCCGACTGCTTGTATTCCTTAGTGGACGAATCTTGTAGAGTCTACTTCTAGCATGACAATGTGCACAGTTACAAAGTGATTTATCTCAATTCACATGTCATCGCAATGAACAAGTTCAGTGCGCTTCAGTGTCCTTACAAGTGTCCTTACAAGTCCTTACAGTAGTACAGCACCTTGGAGAAAAGAGGATTCCCAGCATAAATGTGCAGCTGACAAATGTGCAGCGATTATTTGATGCAAAGACATCACCAGAGATGGTCTTCTGTTTGTGGACAGATGCACTTTTGAGTGCGCGCTCATATCCATGTCTTACAATCTATCATGTTGGAGAATCTGGCAGTTTTCCCAGTTAAGAGTACCAGTACTTGTCCAATCAGTATTCACCACAATACCATTCATTCTATTAGATATTTCATCTTTTCATTCAGATTGCCAGGTTGCTGGCTGCCATGAAGTTTTCAGTACATCTCAGAATCAAACCTCTTATAGGGTGCATTACTGGACTGGAAATATTCGAGCCCTCTAAATGTAACTTGGATGTTTCTACTTTGTATTGATTTTTCAAAGCTTTCCTGGTCAACCACTGAAAGCTTGAAGAAAGAGAACCACTTCAATTCCTGAAAAAAAAAATCAATATGTGTTTGAAAAATTACCACAAAGTTCCTGACTGTTATTATAGCTGTTATAATAAAGTAATGTAAATCACTCATTTTGGCCCTTAGATTATTTTGCCCAGTATCAATTACTTTATTTGGTTTTGCCAGTTATAGTGCATATTAGCATGCTTTTTTCCCTCAAATTAGACAACAATCCCAAAGATAGACTCAGTTACTTCTTATGTAGAATACACTGGTGAATTGCTCAAACCTTTATCGTAAAATCAGGACATTCCCTTGACTTTAAATTCATTATTCAGAAGCCATTAGCGGGACTTTCCTACTTTAACTACTTTGCTAAGAGGGTGTGGCCCATTAGCAGTTGATTGGATTCATCATTAAGAGTGACAGTGTGTAAAGCATAGTGGTGAGTGGAAATAAACCTTTCTCGGTGATGCACACAGTCTTGCTGAGGAGTAACATGAAAATACAACACAACAAGATTATTACTAATTATTACCTTATTTTCCTTGTGATTACACTAATTCACATCTGTATTAATATATACATTATTTTACTGTTACTATGTTAACAATACTAATTGTTGAATAACATATATTGTAAACATATAATGGACTGTGAGACACAGAAAATGAGGAGAAATTCGGATTACGCATCGGAATCAGTATTGGTAATCAAAACAAGTGCGACTACCAGTCCCAGAGGTGTTATCAGGATTTGCATAAGTCATCAAACAACCGCTGCTCTCATCCTCACGCGTCCCTTCAAAGATCTGTGTAAGAAGTGAGAGGAGAGGAGGAGGGAGGGGGCTACTGTGTAGGGTGACTTTCACACACACAACAAACACACACAGACACACACACACACAAACACACACACACTATGATGAAAACACAGCTCTGTCGGGAAACTTCTTTAACAAAGAATCTTTCAAATGACAGAGAGTCAGAGACTCTGGAAACTGGATCTTTAACAAGAACACCTCTAATGATACTTGCTTTTGCTTTATGCACACACACACACACACACACACACACACACACACACACACACACACACACACACACACACACACACACACACACACAGTCACAATGTTATAATAAACAGTACACATGCGCACAGATTTTGACTATATGAGCATGGGAAATGATTACCCACAATCCCTCAGTGTGCGAGAGAGTTACTTGCAAACCAAGGTTTTACTGTATATATACTGTATACTCTATATGAGAGAGAGAGAGAGCGCAATTCAATTATAGTGCATTTTAAGATGATCTTCAGACCATCTCTAGACCCTTTTGTATTTATTACTGAATTTTATATTTATTTCTAAAAGTTGCTCTTGGGTGTATTGTGGTTTCGACTGCAATAAACTCTAACTTGCTTTTCTCTTTCAAGATCTTGGTGATTTTATTTTTTAGGATTTCAAATATTTTTCAGGTTTTCTCTCATCATGGCCACAGCAATCTCCATAATCAACCTGAAGCCAGGAATAATTTTAAATAATTGACAAAAATGCATTTCTAAAAAGGCAGAAATGGACAAACTCAGACGTGAGCCATTTTTTATGAAAGTGGCTTTATAGTCATATCCACATTTTGTGATATTAAAAGGACAAAAATAACGGGTCAGTTGGCATACCATGTACAAGCTCAGTTGTGGCAAACACAGTGGCAAAATCAAAACGCACGTTTCAATCCAGAGTTGAAGTAAAAACTGCTGTCTTCTGCTGAACAGAGAGCCCTCAGTGCCAAAGCTGTCATTTAATTCAGAAAGGCTAAAGCAGATTATCATGTCGTTTGCAAATGTCAGCACAAAAGATTTGCACCCTTCAACTGTTTTTTTGAAAAGCTGGGGTTTTGCTTTGCAGTCCTGCACATGGAGCCAGAGACACACCACTGTGCTTTTGTACTTTGAAAGTGAAAAGGCGGTAACATTAAAAATGAACCATGTGTGGAAATGAGATACACGGAGAATCGATTTGTGCTCACATCCTGGCACACTGAACCGAAATCCGAAATGAATGATGAGTCCCACTGTTAGTATAGTGAGCACAATTTCCTGGAATTATTACAGGAATGAATGAGGGACATCCTGAGTCTTGACACTTGTTGATGTTACTGAGGTTCTTGAATTTGTCCATGTCGTACAGACATGATCATAGTTTCTTATAGCACTTGTATTAAAGGGGCCATATTATATTTAAAAAATAGACTTTTTAGTCATTTTTAGTCAGCATGGTTTAGTCTGTATAAAGCACACAGGAAAACATGTGAGTGTTTGTTCTTTTCCATTTTTGTATTGTCCCGTTCTAATCTAGCCTCTTTTGTTCCTTTGCTAGTTGTGTTTTAACATCCATATGCCTAAATGTTGGGAATATTATAATGATCTTAAATATGCCGCAAACATGGAGATCTTTTACTCTGTGCATTTTGATTATCTCGGAAAGGGGATTTTCTTAAAGTGATCATTTAAATCTACTTATACTGAAATAGCACACTTGGAAAAGGAGTGAAACATTCAGAAAAATTCAGCATTTATTTCAGCTGGAAAATGAACAAGCACATTTCGGAGATGTCTAAGTCTTATGCAGACTCATTTAAAATGGAGTATAATATGTGACCTTTATATTAGATGGATATACACACGTGGACAAAATTGTTGGTACCCTTCGGTCAATGAAAGAAAAACTCACAATGGTCACAGAAATAACTTTAATCTGACAAAAGTAATAATAAATAAGAATTCTATGAATGTTAACCAATGAACGTCAGACATTGCTTTTCAACCATGCTTCAACAGAATTATTTAAAATAATAAACTCGTGGAACAGGCCTGGACAAAAATGATGGTACCCCTAACTTAAAAGTTTGTTGCACAACCTTTTGAGGCAATCACTGCAATCAAACGATTCCTGTAACTGTCAATGAGACTTCTGCACCTCTCTGCAGGTATTTTGGCCCACTCCTCATGAGCAAGCTGCTCCAGTTGTTTCCGGTTTGAAGGGTGCATTTTCCAGACAGCATGTTTCAGCTCCTTCCAAAGATGCTGAATAGGATTGAGGTCAGGGCTCATAGAAGGCCACTTTAGAATAGTCCAATGTTTTCCTCTTAGCCATTCTTGGGTGTTTTTAGCTGTGTGTTTTGGGTCATTGTCCTGTTGCAAGACCTGCATGACCTGCGACTGAGACCCAGCACTGGCCAGCACATTTCTCTCTAGAATCCCTTGATAGTCTTGAGATTTCATTGTACCCTGCACAGATTCAAGACACCCTGTGCCAGATGCAGCAAAGCAGCCCCAGAACATAACAAAGCCTCCTCCATGTTTCACAGTAGGGACAGTGTTCTTTTCTTGATATGCTTCATTTTTCCATCTGTGAACATAGAGCTGATGTGCCTTGGCAAAAAGTTCCATTTTTGTCTCATCTGTCCATAGGACATTCTCCCAGAAGCTTTGTGGCTTGTCAACATGTAGTTTGGCATATTCCAGTCTGGCTATTTTATGATTTGTTTTCAACAATGGTGTCCTCATTGGTCGTCTCCCATGTAGTCCACTTTGGCTCAAACAACGACGGATGGTGCGATCTGACACTGATGTTTTTTGAGCATGAAGTTCACCTTGGATCTCTTTAGAAGTCTTTCTGGGCTCTTTTGTTACCATTCAGATTATCCGTTTCTTTGATTTGTCATCAATTTTCCTCCTGCGGCCACGTCCAGGGAGGTTGGCTACAGTCCCATGGATCTTAACTTTCTGAATAATATGTGCAACTGTAGTCACAGGAACATCTAGCTGCTTGGAAATGGTCTTATAGCCTTTACCTTTAACATGCTTGTCTATAATTTTCTTTCGAATCTCCTGAGACAACTCTTTCCTTCGCTTCCTCTGGTCCATGTTGAGTGTGGTACATACCATGTCACCAAACAACACAGTGACTACCTGGAGCCCTATATATAGGCCCACTGACTGATTACAAGATTGTAGACACCTGTGATGCTAATTAGTGGACACACCTTGAATTAACATGTCCCTTTGGTCACATTATTTTCAGTATTTTCATGGCGTACCATAATTTTTGTCCAGGCCTGTTCCATGAGTTTATTATTTTAAATAATTCTGTTGAAGCATGGTTGTAAAGCAATGTCTGACGTTCATTGGTTAACATTCACAGAATTTTTTAAAATTATTACTTTTGTCAGATTAATGTTATTTCTGTGACCATTGTGAGTTTTTCTTTCATTGACCGAAGGGTACCAACAATTTTTTTCCACGTGTGTACTTGAGCCAAACATGCATTGGCTTTATCACAAAGTGAGAATAAATAAAGAAGATAGTGGCATTTAATGTCAGATCATACAGATAGAGGGATTTGTCCTGTCACTACATCAAGCAGTAACACACTGCCTCACTGTGGCTGTACAGGGTATGATTAGTGGTGAGGCATTACGAGTATTATTATAATTAATAATATGACAGTAAGAAATGAGACCTGATTGCAATTCTGAACTCGGCAAAAATAAATATCAGAATGGAGCGTTGGTGTTTTATGCGACCAGTAATATCATTTATATCAATAATGCAGTCGTGAAAATATCAAATATGCTTACTGAAGTGCAACATTTTCAGTTGCCCTTTGAGACACACGCACACACACACACACACACACACAATGTTCTGAGCTACACCAGAGCAGAGGAGGCACAGTGTATTGTATATTCTTCAATTAGTGAATATAAGTCAGAGTTAGAATCCCAGAGCAATCCTTCACTCTACACATTTCCTTTCTTTTCATATTTTCTTCTTTGCTGCAGAATTTTAAAGCAAAATAAGTTTTTTTTTAAACTGTCAGACTGAATAAAACCTCACAGAACAGCCAGTTTTATGAAACGAATTATTTCTACTATGCAGATGTTGTGCTGATATGAAGCCATATTAATTTATATGAGATATCATATGTTCAATATTGCCAGATACTTGACATCCATCAGTTAGCTGAAATTATTAGCAATGCTGCAAGCCTCTGCTTTCATGTTGTGCAAAATGTCATATGTATAAGCGTACGATGTAATGTGGTGCTATAAATAGTATTAAACATGTCAAATAAATGTGTAACAGAGTAGCACTGGGCATATAGAGCAAATAAATATTTAACTTAGTTGGAAAACTAACTGATTTATTTCTGAGATGATGGCTGACAGGATGAATTCTAAGAAGACAAAGAGCCAACACTTATGAGTTATGAGGTTGATGTGGAGCATTAATAAATACACTGCATTCCTATAGGACTGTGTAAGATTGTAAATTCATCTCTAACATTCAATCAATAAAATGTGATTTTATAGTTTTATTTAAAGCCAGGATATACACGGGTGTTGCGATAGCACGGAATGTATCAACCTTCATTCTTTATGCTTCACTAAACGCTTTATCCTGGACAGGGTCATGGGGAATCCAGAGCCGTTATTGGGAACACTGGTCATGAGAGAGGAAAGCACACACACATTCATGGGTCTTTGTGAAGTGGGAGGAAACCAGAGAACCTGGAAGAATCCCCCCTGGACATGAAGAGAACTGTAAACTAGAGTTTGACTGATTAACTGAACCGATTTTTGCAATTTTATTTGCAAAATAATCAACATCTGCTGATACATGAATAGATGTATCGAATAGCATTTTTAGCTGATTAGCAGTCAGGCTCATCTGCATCCTACTGGTGGCGGTCATGCACCTATAAGTTGGCTTCAAACTGGCAAAAAGCACAAAAATTAACTTTAACTTTACTTTTCCTTAGCTTCTAATACGTGTATGCGTCTACTGTAAGTAAAAGTCTGTGGGATTTGTAGTGTCAAGTTACCATAGTGCTAATCGCTAACTAAACTGCATTTAGCTTCTAGTGAATGCTTGATGCACTTGTTAGTTTATATTATTTAAGTGGTTTAAAATCATATTTATGTTGATAAATAGGGATACCACTGTAAGGTTTTTTTTCCCCTCAGTTTTATGGACCTTTTTCCATTAAATAAGAGAGCAGCTCTGGCTGGTTATTGAACGAAGGTGTTAGCTATCAGACTATCAGACTCGACTCATCTCTCTCACTAGCAAGGACATAACAGTATTAGATTGCAATGTGCAAGGACTAATGGAATTATAGAGTGAATGGCTTAAAATAAAACACTATCCTTCTACTTTTTAAAAAAAAATAGTTGCATGTTTATTGAAGTTAAGCAATTTTGTTTATCATTTATTATTATTAAGCTGTTATATTTTATCAGGTAGAGTGGAAAAAGGTCGGCAAAAAATCGGCATCATACTGTATGACGGCTGCCCTGATTTCTAAAGATCAGAATCTGCATCAGGCAGAGAAAACCCCATATCGGTTGACCTTCACTGTAAACTTCTGTACAGACAATAAACTCAATCGCTGAGGTTTTGCATGTTCCCCTTGTGTTTGCATGCAGATTCTCTGGTATTCTTTCAACTTCCAAATACATCAGTGAAAAGGTTTTAATTGATCCCAGTGCAAATGAACATGCACACTGTTCTGTGATTGGCAGGAATGGGCGTGCATGCATATCAGGGTGTATTTCTGCTCTGTGCACAGGGTTAATGGGGTAGATACTAAATTCTACAGAAACCTAACTAACTGAAATATATATATGAAACAAATATCTGAACTCTCCTTATACTACACATGGCTGTTTATGGCTCCATGGTAGGAGGTGCCGCGGAGTAAAACCTGAGAGCTATAGCCTCTGTGCAGGAAGTCAATTCCTGTACGCAATCGGGTGGACCTTAATTTCATGCTGTACAGCCTGCAGGATGGACGATGCCACACTACTGGTAATAAAGGCCCATAAAAAGTGCGGTTGACATGTACTTCAGTCTGGGAGAAAGAAAAGAAATGGTGCCACTGTGATGAACAGTCCACTCTACTATGCATTGACTCGATTTTCAATAAGCTTTGTTTAGTGTTGTGCTTCAAGCCATCATTCAATAAGCGTTGAGCAAACTGGTGAATGCCTCCCTCACAGATCACACTCCATTGATCAGCATAACGTCAAAGCCGCAGCCTCTCAGTTCATTTACTTTTTGTAATTGTAATCTTGTGCCACTGCCTTACCATGGAGTTTTCCTGCTGATATCTGTCAAGAATATTAAGAAATGGTATGTGTCACGTCCCTGCGCCTGGCATCGACTGCTGATCCAGAGTAATGATGGCAGGTCATTAGGTAATTTTGCACTCAGGGACATTTTGCTTCCTCTTTCTGTCTCAGTATGGCTGGGATGTGAGTTTAAATCCCTGGACCTCCAGAGAATCCATAAATTGACCCTCCAATAAATGAAAACCAGGTTTCCTATATTAAAAAAAAACAATTGAATGACTTGGTGCCTTAACAAAAGAATGCAAATAGATTGGAGGTTCTCAGGCTTTTGCAGGAAACCTCATTAGGTAAGTGCACATTATGAACAATTCTGATATTAGAGTTTTTCCTCTAAAAGAACAGGTGAGGGATTTATGCCTCTATGACTTCTTAATTCAGGTTAACTCACCCAATCTACGTGTGCTTTCTATAAATAAAAACAACATTCTCCTGTGATATCAATTTTGTGTATCATTTTAGCAAGCTCAGAAGCTGGAAAAGATTTGTGCATGTATAAAGTCGCATATCTAACCTGCTTGTGTGTTATAATTTGCCTAGTAGTCATCTCTAGTCTAGTCATCTTACTTAGATTAATTCCTCATAAATAATATACACCGATCTTCCATAATATTATATTAACACTTAAACATTGTATGTGTAAGTACCAGTAAACTGGAGACATGATCATGGGCATCCAAAACTCATTTATGCATGTGAGACCAAAGGCCAGCCTATCTCACATAAAAACCAACAAAGCACAAATTGCCAGTGCTGGCCACAATAGAAAGGCACCCAAACACCCAGTTCAGCACAGAGCTCTGGACAAGGGGACCAGCAGTGAAAGAGCCCAAAATGAGCCGACTCTGCCTCCAAATTCCCAATGTCTCGATCTGATTGAGCAGCCATGGGATGTGCCGAACAAACACAGCAACTCTGCAAACCAAAGCACCCAAAGGATCCACTGCCAACATCCTGGTGACAGACACCACAGCATAACCCGGAATCCATGCGGAGTCATCCCCCCATGGGCTAGATCCACACAATACTGAGCATAATGTTTTGCGTTGTAATGGTTGATCGGTGTACTTTACACAGTTTATAATGTCTTCTCAGAGCTGTTTTGAATTTAAGTGTTTTCCCAAATTAAAACTAACTCTGCCATTTGCACAATTTGTATTATTGTCTCCTAAACACAGGTCCCCCTGTGCACTACAGTGGTTTGCTACTCAGGAAGCTGGAACGAGAGTCAGTAATTGCCCAGCACTCCAAGGTGTGTGGTTAGACGCACGGAGGATGTGTGGGGGAAGTCGTGTTAATACAGTAGATTAGGTGCTGAGTTTTTGCAGACACCTGGTAGTTTTATGAAGTTTATGCAAATCCTGCTGTTATGTTTCCTACGCCGAATGGCTGTGAGCATCCCACACATTTCCACTTGTTCTCAGATAAACCGATTTGGTTTGAAATTAGGGAATTATGATATTCTTCACTGCCAAGTTCTAATCACAATCGGATCCTTTGTAGACTGATGTATACTAATTGTTATGCACGTAGAAGAGCTCTTTCTGGAATTGCCGGTCTTCATTCTCAGAGTGCTCTTACTGTGACAGCACACAGCTGTTCTCTTATCGCACCACTGACTACATATACAATGGACTAAATGTGACGCTTAATACGTGAAAAAACAACTCGCTGCCTGTGCTTTGTGTGGTGTGCTCAGCTGTAGGTGAACTCTGAGAGAAAAAGCACAAACAACATTATTAAAGTAGGGATAGATCCTGGGATGTAATACACATCACTACTCAATATACTTGACATCTGTCAGTGGGGAAAGGCCATGGTGAAGGTGTGGCACAAGATCTGCTAGAAGGAAGTGAGCAGAAAGTAAATAGTTTCTGCGGCCACAGCTTTGGTATTAAGCTAATCGAAGAGAACGTAATCTGGGTCAGGCAGTCAACAGGAAATAGGACACGGAAGGGTTGTGTCCGTTTTAAACTTATTACATGGTGGGTTGAAGCAAATGGTTTTTCTCCTCCTACCACACATGAATTATAGGTCACAAAAACAGACCGGCGCTCTGACAAATCCATTAGCTTCTGAAGATTCATGAGTTGTTAGGGCTATGTAGTGCCTGGGTAAACACTTCACACACTTTTTTTTATTTTATTTTGTATTTCATATGGTGTTGGACAAGGAAACTGTATCAATTTGACTTGGTAAGGACAGATACTGTATAAGTCCTGCACAGTGACCAGAGGGATTTTGAGCCATTCTTCTTGCAGAATAGTGTCCAGGTCTCTATGTGACGCTGGTGGAGGAAAACGTTTCCTGACTCGCTTTTCCAAAACACCCCAAAGTGGCTCAATGATATTTAGATCTGGTGACTGTGCAGGCCATGGGAGATGTCCAACTTCACTTTCATGTTCATCAAACCACTCTGTCACCAGTCTTGCTGTGTGTATTGGTGCATTCTTATCCTGATACACGGCACTGCCTTCAGGATACAGTGTTTGAACCACTGGGTGCACATGGTCCTCCAGAATGGTCTGGTAGTCCTTGGCAGTGACGCGCTCATCTAGCACAAGTATTGGGCCTAGGGAATGCCATGATATCGCAGCCCAAACCATCACTGATCCACCCCCATGCTTCACTCTGGGCATGCTACAGTCTGGGTGGTACGCTTCTTTGGGGCTTTTCCACACCGTAGCTCTCCCGGATGTGGGAAAGGCAGTGAAGGTGAACTCAACAGAGAACAATACATGTTTCACATTGTCCACAGCTCAAGATTTTTGCTGCTGGCACCATTGAAACCGACGTTTAGCATTGGCACGAGTGACCAAAGGTTTGGCTATAGCAGCCCGGTTATGTACATTGACCCTGTGGAGCTCCTGATGAACAGTTTTGGTGGAAACAGGAGAGCTGAGGTGCACATTTAATTCTGCACTGAGTTGGGCAGCTGTGGTTTTATGTTTTTTGGATATACAATCCGGGTCAGCACCAGGACATACCTTTCAGACAGCTTCCTCTTGCGTCCACAGTTACTCCTGTTGGATGTGGTTCGTCCTGGCTCTTGATGCATCACAAAGACTTGCTGTCTTGGTCACAGATGCGCCAGCGAGACACGTACCAGTAATTTGTCCTCTTTTGAACTCTGATATGTCACCCATGATGTTGTGTGCGTTGCAATATTTTAAATAAAACTGTACTATTACTCTACAAATTAAACCTTCACACTCTGCTCTTACTGGTGGAATGTGCAATCAAGGAAGATTGGCCACCAGACTGGTCACATTTAGCAATGAAACCTCCAACACTAAATTGACCAGTGTTTCAGTTTCATTGTCCAATATGAAAACTACAAGCTTTTGTGAACTGAAAGCTTCCCCCATTTCCTCCTTTGGGTTAGTCTTGGATAATCCCACTCTCAGGTCATGTCCTCTCAATTATACAACAGCTACCAATTGTAGATGGTATTGTAGATGCCTGAAAGTAGCAATTCAATGTCACAGGATGGTGTAACACACTAGAAGACTAACTCACAATCTCTGGACAAGATTATAAACTTGAACTCTGATTACAAATTGATCAGACTTACAGTGATGTAAAAAAAGTTTCTTTTTTATTTCATATTTGTCACACTAAAATGATGCAGATCATAAAACAAATGTTAATATTACACAAATATAAAAAGCCCTTTCTGAAGGCCTGCAGTGATTCAGCTCTCTTCTTAAATGTGTGTAAAATTCAAATCCTTACCACTATAGTAGTTTTTGTCTTATTTATGTAGAGCACAAACTGGGCTTTCATAATGTGGTTGATGCAAAAATGTAAAAGTCATATGCAACTTTTAAACTTGTGCCAAAGTACACAGACAAAAAAAAAAATACAATTTCAAACAAAAAGCAGGGAAAATGGAGAATAAACAAACCTGGCAGACCTATTCACACCTGTCTAAGGTGACACCTTGATGTCTCAGCTGTCACAAAAACAGGGCTTCTTTGGAGAGAAACAAAACATAAATCCTGGTTTCTGAAACATTCGTTTAAATAAAATTCTAATGCACAAAAAAACAAAAACCCAAACTTACCAGCAAAAATTATGACTGAAATAAAGCGGCTCTATATATATATATATATATATATATAAAGAGTATATATATTTGTGTTTGTTGTATCTCCGAAGGATTATGTCTGCATTTTTATTAATAAATCTCATATAACAAGTCTCTCATATCGGCACATACGTACATCTCAGCCATTCACATCTAAGCCATTCATTTTCTGGGTTTCTACAATATAGTTTAATCTACAAAAACACTTGCAAAGAGTAGAAAAGTGATGCATCTTCGACAATGCCGTTGACCTCTAAGGATTTAATGATGCTTTCATGATGGAAAAAGCTGTCCAAACCTCCCTGGCCCAACTGTATATGGAAAAAAAAAAAAAACAGATGGCAGAAAATACCTGACATGTATCAATCTGGAAGCAGGGCAGGAGTGATTTGGTGGTTAAGGTGTAGGACTGCAGACCAGGAGGTCCCCGGGTTCGAACCCTGATGGTACCAGGTAGCTATTATTTGACCCTTGAGCAAGGTCCTTCACCCCCAAGTGCTCAGATACAGTCGGGCGCTGATCTGGCAACCCGAACCTGTAAATAACTATCACAGAAACAGAGGATGTATATCTGTTGCCCGATGTTCCGGGTGGCATGTACATAAACAGAACCATACATCCATCCATCAGTATGGAAAGGGATACACAGTGATTTCTAGGGCTTTAGGACTCCAGAGAACCACGTTGAGCCATTATCCACAAATGGAGAAAACTTGGAACAGTGGTGAGCCTTCCCAGGAGTTACCGGGCTACCATCCAGCAGCTCATACAAGAACCAAGAACATCTAAAGCATTGCAGGCCTCACTTGCTTCACTTGCCTCTGTTCATGATTCAACAATAAAAAATAGGCCGTGCAAATCGGCATTCCATGAGAGAGTTCCAAGGATGTGCCGCTTCTGACCAAAAAGAACACAAAGGCGTGTCTGACATTTGTCAAGAAACATCTTTATTATCCTGAAGACTTATGTGGACTGATGAGACACAAGTTGAACTTTTTGGAAGGTCTGTGGCCCTTTAAATCTGGCGAAAAACTCATACAGAGTTTCATAAGAATAATTTTTCAGTAAAAGAGAATGTTCAGCCATCAGTTTGTGACCTCAGGCTCAAGTCCACTTGGGTTATGCAGCAGGACAAATTTTTTTTTTTTGGCATATTTTAAGCCAAATTCTTTGAAAGTGTGTTGGAAGCATGAGGAATTATTTTCACACGCAAATTGACCACCATGGGCAGCACTGTGGCCCTGAACCTTCGTGGTCGAGGGTTTAATGTGGGTGGAGTTTGCATGTTCTCGTGCTTGATGGGTTTCCTCCATGTGCACAGCTCACAAACCAAATTATAAAAATTATAGCTGTACTACACTATGTAACAAGATGAGAATAAAATCTAAATTTTCACCTACAGCACACGTACCATTGACATGCTTGCCAACATCATCATGCCCTGTATGCCTTAGGCTATATACTTCAGCTCTTTAAAAATTGGTTGGTTGTCATCTCTTGGCTATAGATGGATTATATTACAAATAAACCCAAATGTGCATCACACCAACAAAGAAAATGATGCAGGATCACAAAATCCATGTTTCGAGTCAGTCTGTGGATTTACAAACCTGTGATCTCACTTGAAGGGAGAAGTGCTGCTTTTGTCTGCGTACAATTCCGAAAAGTCGACTAAGAAGGAGAGGTGACCGTGCTTTTTCTGTGGCCGGTCCCACCCTTTGGAACAAGCTCCCATTCCATGTCCGTTCAGCTCACAGTATTGAAATTTTTAAATCCAAGTTTACCGAGGCTTTTAAACATGTGTTGTAGTGGTTTCTATTGGTATTATGGTGGTTCTGTTGTTTTTAAATAATTCTCATTTTTTGGTTTATTTTTTTATTTAAAGCACTTGGGTGAACTATTGGTTGTTTTAAACGTGCTATATAAATAAATTAACTAACTAACTAAGTGCAGATGCACAAACTTCTGCACTACAGTAGGTATATGCCAATGTCGTATGTACGTTCACTACTTGCATGATATTAATTTTTAATATTAATTTTATTTTACAGTGTATTTACTTTTGTTATGTTTTTGCAGCTTTTCTTGAGTCCTTGAGAATTTTAAATTAAGGTTTTGGAGAGGTCAGGTCAAAGTCCAGACTTAAAAATAGTTGAGATGCTTAGACCCATGCTTGGAAACTCTCTTACTGGATATGACCGGATTTAAACAATTCTGCAAAGAACAGTGGTTCAAAATTTGCAAAATATGCAAAGAGTATAAAATCATGTAGGGGAAATACTTTTTGGACTGCACTATTCATGCAGTATGTTTTGCTATGGTTTATGGTTATGCAAAAACTTTATTGAAATTTTAAAAGGTAATAGCACTTTGCAAGGATTTGGACGACTGGTGGCTCATTTATAGTACTCACGTGTAAATTCAGTCCTTTTGGATACCTGCACCAGCTGAATGATCAGATGTTTAACACAAATTGAACCGGCTCCGGCTCCATGCAATCACGTCAATTTGATTGAGTATATTTTAGGTGGTCTAAATATTGAGGCGGTTTACAGTTTTTGTAAATGCTGATGATCGATGTTAGATCAAATCCATCATTTAAACACTTGCTTCAACAGAAGGGATACGACTTGACAAATTCCAGTGGCACAAACTTGATTATACTGTATTTAAACAATGACTTAGAAGTTATACATTTTATATTTAGATACAAATGATATTTCTGAATAAATGTTGCATGTTTCCTTTTTTGAAAAGTGAACAGTGAGTCATACTCTCAGAAATCCCACTGTTTATTGGGATGACGCATTCATCACGTCCCTCACTTACAGTACATCCTTACAGTATTCGTCATCTCACTACTGTATATTTAGGTATAACGGCTTTGGATGAAGGGAGGATACTTGGTGAAAATTGGTGCATCAGGTGTTCACATAAAGCATGCAGTATCAGTAAATATACAGTATATAGTATGATTGCAGAGGTTGCATAGTGTGTATCTGTTTTATATTGTATTGAGAAGACAGGATGACCTTTGCTGTAAAAGCAGCAAAGGTGATTTGTGTCAGACTCCTGGCTCTTTACACATGAGAGGAATGTTAATGATTATAGTAGTGCTCCCTGTTACTGGGGTGATAAAACTAATGTACATCTCAGCGGGTGTGATGAAGGGCTCGAGCACACCGACTTATGATAAGAACCATGGGGAGCAGGACAAGGAGTTATTCCCTCTCAGGGGTGAGGCAATTACACAGACTCCGTTACAGCTTACTCCATGGCCTCAACACCCGTCTGCACATCATTGTAAAATGACCAGTTTTGAAGTGCTTTTTGACTTTGCTGGTAATACAATTTGTTTATCCTCTGGAGTCTTTAATATTTACCTTATAACACTTCGTCTAGAGAATGGGACATACCTGCTCTTTATACAGGTTGCAATAAGGATTAGTTCAGATTTTTTTGCTTTATTACAATATACTGTATAGGGTCTCTAGGCTCACAATAAATTTGAAAAAATCTAAAAATGAAAAGTGCAGTTGAGATACTGACAAAACTGCTGTAGATTTACTACATGCTTATAGGCTGCAATGGTACAGAAGTGCCATCTAGTGGCCAATTCTAGATATTACTATAACTTATGACAGTAGGAGAAGTACACTGCTTGGCCAAAAAAAAAAAAAAAGTCACCATTTGGATTTAAATAAGTAAATATTTAACAACTAAGCAAATTTCTGAAATTATTTTAATTGGGTTCAAAACTGTCCAATACAATACTAAAGTCTGGAAAGGTTTGTGATTGTAAAATCACATAAGTCCCTCATTAAATTGCATCAGAAAAAGTCACAATCATAATCACAGCTCTGTTTAATAATCAAAGTAAGAACATTTCCATACTGTATGCAAACAATATAATGAGAACTCATAGGACTGGAATGAAACAACTATATGGCCATAAGAAATCCACATGGTAGTGAATCTATTTCTGAAAAAAAAAAAAAAAAAACTAATTTTCTACAGAGCATAAAGATTGGAGTTTGAAGCAATGGAAAAAAGTCTATGATTGCAGAATGTGACAAACCAGAGGGAAAATTATAGCTGTACTACACTATGTAATTAGATGAGAATAAAATCTAAATGTTTACCTACAGTATATACAAGTATAAGGACCCTGGCATCATCATGCACTCTATGCCTTAGGCTTGGTTGGTTGTCATATCTTGGCTATAGATGGATTTTATAGCAAATAAACTCAAATGTGCATCACATCAGCAAAGAAAATGATGCAGGAATACATAATCCATGATTCGAGTCAGTCTGTGGATTTACAAACCTGTGATCTCATTTGAAGGGAGAAGTGCAGATGCACAAACGTAAGTATATAAGGGATTAACCCCTACAGTAGGTATATGCCAATATAATATGTAAGTTCACTACTTGCATGTTATTAATTTTTAATATTTATTTAGTTGTTACTTTTGTCACGTTTTTGCAGCGTTTCTTGAGTCCTTGAGAACTTATGAGCAAAGAATCAACTCAAATATCCTTATACTGTATGAGAAAAACTGTCAACTCCTACAAGTCATATCATTGTGTGTAGAACTGTGGACATGTCATAATGACTCATGCTACCACACGCAGTACTGTCGTCACCGGGCAGATTAAACCATTACTCTTCTGTGTGTTTTTGTGTGTTTTTTTTTACAGGCACCAGTGACCCTTACGTGAAGTTTAAGATCACAGGGAAAGAGGTTTTCCGCAGCAAGACCATTCATAAGAACCTGAACCCGGTATGGGATGAGAAAGTCACCCTGCTGGTGGATAATATAAGAGAACCACTCTATGTTAAGGTAAGCTATGAGCCACAGAGGAAACGAGCAGAAATGACTCACTGACATTACAGTATGTGCCGGAGGGAGTGGGTTGCTACAGCTTCTTTTTCAAGGTTTTCTCCTTTAACGGTATGACGCTAGTGATGACTGTTTTAATCAATTACAGCACTCACTTGCTTCAGTGCATACAAATCATTTAAGGACCAAACTTTAATAAATCTCATCAAAGTTTCACCGGTGATTAAATGAACGTTGTTCAGCAAAATATCTACACATCATATCTGTGGCATGTGTGTGATTACCAGACACACCTCATTCAATTCAATTACATTTTATTTGCATAAAATGATGGACATGTGTATGAAATGGGAAAAATGTGCATGAATCAAAATGATCAGATTGTTCCTGCCGAGCAAGTCAGTGGTGACGGTGGCAAGGAAAAACTCCCTGAGATGGCAATAGGAAGAAATCTTGAGAGGAACCAGACTCAACAGGGAATCCATCCTCATTTGGGTGATAACGGAGAGCAGGGATTTATATGCAGTCGTAATGTGCGTTAGGAGGATGGAAGTTTAAAATAACAGTTGATGTTTTTAAGTTAATATGGAGTCCAGTTCATTATTGGCGGCTCAGGTAGACTGTAGGAAATTCCAGTCCTGAACTATTGCAGTCATCACACACATCCTGAGCAGACGACATGGGGATTAACCAGCAGGACTAACCAGCAGGAAACACAGACATGAGGGCTCCCTGAGATGTAAAGCGACCAGTAACTTCACCATCAACAAACCTTGAGTGATCAATGAGAGTGGGGAAGACAGCATCTAAACATTCCAGTTCACCATAATACTCTACATCCATGAGTCTCCCAGATCTGCACATCATGCTTGATCCTGAACTGAATAAACAGCAAAAAAAAAAAAGAAAAGTTTTTTTAAGCCTTAGGTTTAATAATAAGACAGACATGAAACCCGAGGCAAGCTATTTTTAGAGCAGCATGTTGGTGTAGTAGTTAGCACTGTGGCCTCGCACCTCCAGGGTCCGGGTTCAGTTCCCGCCTCGGGTCTGTGTGCATAAAGTGTGAATGTTCTCCCTGTGCTTGGTAGGTTTTCTCTCACAATCCACAGATAAGTGGAATAGCGAATCATTGAGAGAGGGTGAACTTTCAAAGCAAAATGTAGACAATCAACAGACAGAAAAACCATAATATAACATCTTTTTCTAAAAGAAGTTAATGAATAGTATTCTTCTTGGTCATGATTATTGACAAAAAGTCATTTTTGCAGTCATTAGTCTAGCTTATGTAACTACTGCCTTGATAATATCATGGCAAAGTCATTCTCTCCTCAAAAGAAAATCACTTTTACAGATTCTGAGTTTCATTAACAAATAGATCTGATTAAAGTATTAATGAAATTACATGTCTAGGATAAACATTTGTCTACTGTCCATATAGTTGGGAGTTACGTTCATTTCTCAGTACAGGAGAATGTGCTGTAATTATTCCTTTGATGTAGCAGAGATGGAATAACAATTTTAGTTCCAAAAATGTCCATACTGTATATTTTCATCCTTATTTCTACGTCTTAGGGTGAATTCACATTTCCTGTTTTTAAGCCGTAGCTCTGTCTCACACTGTGTCTCTTTCTCTGTCTCTCTACTGCAGGTGTTTGACTATGACTTTGGCCTGCAAGATGACTTCATGGGCTCTGCATATCTATACCTGGAGTCCCTGGAACAACATAGGTCGTTTACTAGTCTTGTGCTAGTCCTTAGGGCTTAACACTCCTATCCTTTTAAACATTAACACATTTGACTGGAAGAGTGTGAGAGCACCCTCTAGTGTTTCTCTGTGGTAGAACGGCTCTCTGGAGAATTTACAGGATTTAAATAAGGGTGTGCTTTATATCCAAAATAAGGTGTTGCTGCACAGTTGAAGTTGATTCATAATTTGTGCTTCAGACCCAGATTTGTTTGTTTATGAAATCTTTGCTTTATTTATAGACAACTTTACTGAATAAGGGTGAATTTTTTGCATATTTGTAAATGATTTAAATCATCGAACTAATTTTAAGAGAACGTGAGTAAATACAAAATGCAGTTTTTAAATGATTTCAGAGAGAGAAAAAAGCTGTTCAAACCTAACTGGCCCTGTGTGGAAAAGTAATTACCCCCTAAACTGAACCCCTCTTTGCAGAATTGTTTTAATTCAACCACATTAAAGGGTTTTTAAGCATGAATGGCTTGTCCATGCCAACCCACGCTAAATTATTAATGAACTGTGATTAACTAAATTTTTTTGGAAAGCTGTGTTCAAGTTTCACTTGCCACACCCAGGCCTGATTACTGAATCTAGAAAGCACTTAAATATGACCTTTCTGACAAAGTCAAGGACACTAAAAGATCTCAAAAAGCAGCACATCATGGTGCAATTTAAAGAAATTTAAGAACAGATGAGAAACAAAGTAATTGACATGTATCACTCTAGAAAGGGTTACAAATTCCATTTCTAAAGCTTTGGGACTTCAGCGAACTATGGTGAGAACCTTTATCCACAAATAGAGAAATGTGTGAAACAGTAATTGCCCCTAAATTGATTCTTGCATATCAATGTGGAGGAATTTTTTCGCCAGCTGTTCTTTGCAGAATTGTTTTAATTCAGCCGCATTGAGGGATTCCTTAAAAGAAAGCACATAAAAAAAAGAAAAAAGAAAAACATCTAAAGGACTGCCAAAACATTTGCCAAAAAATATCTTAATTATCCCCAAGACTTTTGTGCAAATTTTCTGTGGATGGTGACACAACACTTTCCAAATTTTTTTGTGCATCTCGTTAAGTCTGGCATAAAACTAACAGCTTTTCATAAAAAGGACATCACACCAACAGTCAAACATGGTGGTGGTGGTAGTGTGATAGTTAGGACCTGAACAACTTGACATAATTGATGAAACCATGAATTCTTTGCTTTAAATTTCCCCACAACAATGTGAAAGACTCATTGCCAGCTATCACAACCGCTCGACTGCAGTTGATGCAGCACAACCAGTTATTAGATTCAGGAGCACTTACTTTTTCACATAAGAAGAGGTAGGTTTGGACAGCTTTTTTTTTTTTACCTTAATAAATGAAATGTGTAATATATATAAAAAAAAAAAATCTGAATCATTTAAGTGTGACAAATATGCAAAATAAATAAAAACAAACAAACAAACAAATAAAAATCAGGCAAATATGTTTTCATGCCACTATATGTACATATTGCGTGGTTCATGTCTGACCTTCTTTGATCCTTCTTTAGGCCCCTGGACGTGACCCTTGACCTGAAGGATCCCCACTATCCTGACCATGACCTGGGCTCTCTGGAACTGGCGGTCACTCTCACTCCTAAAGAAGGGGAATATAGGGAAGCTGTGAGTGATCTCATGTACCTTCAAACCCAAGTTTTACTGTCTTTCTTTCTCCTGGAAAGCTAAACCTTGTCTTTTCTGAGACTGAGCTTTTACACAATGCATCTATAGCTGTTAGTTTGGACATTTTTGAAAATTAGTTTACAGATGATCCCTGACTTATGACTTTTTTTTACTTACTATACATAAGATAATTAGCAGCTAGACTACACTATGTTGTCTGGTTGTTTTGGTGTACAGTATTAAATTCATTTTTAACATACCTGGGACGTTTCTTGGGACGGAATCTGTCATAAATTGGGGACCACTTTCAGCCAGATAACACAGTTGACCTTTTAGCAGGCTTTAAAGTTGTTCTCTGACTCATATGTGGATGTGTGTCAGCATCCAAAGCGTAACATGATCGTTAGGGCTTTATTATTGTGTTGCTTCTACATTATAATAGACTTTTTTTTATTTCTCAGATTTTCATCAGCTCTTCTTAGTGCATGATCGGGCATCACATTTGAAAGATGATAAATAGGCTTAGTGGGCTAGCGGAAGTAAAATGGAACTTGAAAATACTGTAATCTGTATTTCATTTCAAGCCAAAACATATATTACCCAGGAAGAAAATGCACTCATTAAAAAAAAGTGCTAGAATTTGGCTGGCAGCACTTTCTCTCTCGAGGAGACAAATGTGTTCAGCGCTGGTTGGTCTGTCCTAATTGCATTTAGTTTTGTCTCTGGATTTACCTAGAGTTTCGTGTAGAGGTTCATATCTGATTTTGCATGCCTAATTCTTCCACCCCTACATGTGTAATAGAGCTGAAGCGTGCACACATGAGAAATATATCCTGCTTTATAATGCTTTAAATGCTATGGCTGATTGCGTTGGGAGTCTCGGCATTAAGAAGAATTAGAGATGGAGTTTCATGATCTGTGTGTGTGTGTGTGTGTGTGTGTGTGTGTGAGTTGAGCTGGGGATGGCCAGTTTCCCCTGCCTGCTCCTCCCCCAATCATCAATTACCAGGTTATCATTCAACACCTCTAATCCAGGGCTTGGCAAAAGAGCTTATGACATCTCTGTAACAACTTCAGTAATCATGAATGAACATGACAGTTTGTAAGCCATTCGCTTTTGCCAGTTTATTAGGTACTGCAGAAATTCTGATAAGGTCCAGTCCAGTGTATTACACACACACACTGGGCATTTTTAGCAGCACAATGCATAACATTCAAACATAAAAACCTATTCCTAAAATATCACAATATTATAAATATCCTGATTCAATATAATTTTTTTTCTCCAAAAAATTTGTTACAGTTTTAAACCTTTAAAAAACCTAAATGTGTAATTAAATGTAGCCTGTTCCTTATACCATTAGTTTTCGCTTTTTAGAGTTTAACATAAAAAAAAATGTGCAAAAAGCCGAATTTTTATTAATTTTTTCCAATAATTATTGTTTCTGTACAAATAATTCACTCGTATCACACCGAATGAAAATGTGGAAATAGTTTAGAGTGCACCACCTGTAGGATTATATGGAAACGGCAACGTTTTACCACTTCAAGTGCCTCCGATGTCTCGAAACTCAACTTGCCAGTGAGGGTGCAGGTGTGTGCGGCTTCCAAGCGTGAAACTCAATGATTGAGAAACATAAATAAAGCAGCAAGATTGCCTTGCATTCTTTCTTAAGGGTAAGAATGCTGACAACGATAAAAAAAAGATAAATGCTAGACCTTGAGTGCTGTACAAGACGTGACTTAATTACTAATGCTCATTAAGCATAAATCTGAACCAGATGCAGACAGTCTTATGTCCTGAGCATCCTGTAAGGTGAATTGGCTGATGGGGGGGTCGTAGTCCTGCGCCATTTGACAGCCGTAGTATCTAATAAACTGGATGTGCTTTATATGATTTCTGTTACAAGATGCCATAAAACTCTTAAAACAAAGATTCCTCATTTCAGTTTATTCTCTAAAAGCTTAACTAATCTCACATTCTTAGCTCTAACAAGTTCATCGCACATAGGATGGCCATAGTGGCGATGTAACTGCTTTGTCTCATTTACAGACCATGCTTTTGAGAAGGAGTTGGAAAAGATCCAGTAAGGTAATAACAGCATGACATGACCTGTACTGATGTTCTTCCCTGCCTAAGCGCTGCAGTTCTCTGCCTCAGAATGAATGCACCGTCTGCGCCTTCTTTTTCCCCGCCAGTTCATTTTTAATCACTTTTATTTCCATCTGCAATCTTTATTTTCTACAGCTTGCAATATACAGCAGAATAATTTTTACGCCCTCTGGTGGACGCAGTAAGGAGTGCAGCCACGATTGACTACATCCTTGTTAGCATTAAAGCGTTAGAGTGTCACGCTGTTTAGCATTCCGCTTCATTTAACACTCCAGATTCATCTCATCAGCTAAAAGATGATGCAGAACCTGCAGTGTGCTACGATTATTATGTTGGATGAGGAAACGCATATCTCCAAGGATGTGTATCTGACATTTATGTTTTAACAGCCTGGAATAAATAAAATATTAAGAGCACCTTCAAGAATAAGTACAGTCCACTGTGTATTGCAGCATTTAAGAAAATAAAGCTGATCTTTTTATTTATTTAGTTATTTATCTATCAATCTATCTATTTATTTATTTATTTATTCAGACTATTTGATATAATTTTGGTTGCAAAGCTGAGCTGCTTCTTTACATGATGTTGTGTGTAGGAATATACAAACATGATACATGATGTACTTAATGCACATTCAGATACATATGCCGGAGCCATGACAATGTAGTTAATTTAATTAATTAGTCAGAAGTTAAATTTAGGAATTGTTTAATGGCTTTCTATTAAATGTTGTTCTGTTATCGTTTACACTAGGCTTTTGTTGGGTAGTTTTATCCCTGCTTATAATTTTCCATTTTAAAATATTGCAGTACATTTTTAAATCATGTACATCTGCCTAAAAAAAAGGAAAGGAGTGTTTTAGGTATAATAATATTTCCAGCTGTCCATATGGGATTATTTAAACTGATTTATAATCAGTTAATAATCTGTACACTGTTAAAAGCACATTACATCACACTTTGATAAAATACGTAGAGAAATCAGTTGACTAAAATTCACATGGCTGACCTTTTCTATCTTAAGCAGGACTGATCAGTAGAAGACCAGCCTAAAAAAGACAATAAAATGGCGTACTGTATTTAATCAGTTCCTCATTATTTTTAAACTTAAAGTTGATCAGAATAAAGTAAATAAAGACCAAAATAAAGTATCAGATTTTACATTTTGTTGTAGGCCTATTAAATTCTTTTGGGTAAAAAAATGTTTTTTTTCATTATAATTTTTTTTTGTCTTTGGATTAAAATCCGGAAAAGCCTTTTTGAACCTTAAATAAAAAAAAAAATAAAAATAATAAAAATAATAAAAATAAATATATATATATATATATATATATATATATATATATATATATATATATATATATATATATATACTGTATATAATAATATAAAAAATTTAACTGATGTTGAATATATTTTATGCCTAATGTTAACAATAGTAAGTTGAACATAGATACTTACTATGGCTACTTTATTAGGTACACCTATTTAATTGCCCTTTACTGCAAATATCTAATCAGCCAATCACATGACAGCAGCTCAGTGCATTTAGGCATGTAGACATTGTCAATCAATCTGCTGAAGTTTAAATTGAACATCAGAATGGGAAATAACGGTGAACTAAGCGACTTTGAATGTGGCATGTTTTTTGGCGCCAGATAGGTTGGTGTGAGTACAGTGGAACCTTGGATTGCGAGTAACGCAGTTTGTGAACGTTCCGCAAGACGAGCAAAAATGTTTAATACATTTTTATTTGAAATACGAGCAAGTCTTGGTTTACGAGTACCTAGTATCATGTGGCACGCATGCGCTTCTTGTTTTGACGCCGAGCGTCACGTTACCACCAATAGTTTTTCGCTCTCTTGCAGAGCGGAATTGTGGGTAATTGTCTCCCCTGCTCGGTCTTAGTGCGCGTCTCACAAGGCAGTGTTTCCATAAGTCCGTGTGTGTGAAGCTCAGATAAGAGAGGAGGAAGAGTTACTGTGTAAGACGAGAAGAGGAAGAGGGGAGGGGCTCATTCCTCCTCTTACTTTAGCTTCACACACACACATAAACACTAACGGAAACACTTATCTGTCGGGATTTGTTTTTTCTTTTTTTAAAGGTAAGGTGCAGGTTAATTTGTTTTATTTTTTACTTTATGATGCTTTGATTTACAAGTGTTTTGATATACGAGCCTGCTTCCTGAATGAATTATGCTCGCAATTCAAGGTTTCACTGCATATCCAATGATAACTCATGCACGAGCAACAAATGATAAATGTCACGAGATATCAAGTCAACATACTGTAATATCAAGTATAGACGATAATATAGTTATATTGCACAGTGTTATGGACCCAGCATGTTATATGAGTCAGATCACTGTACAGTATATAACTATATGAATGTCATATAAATATTAGTGAATTTAGTAAATTCACTGCTCAGATATTTTTCACTTCCATATAAAGTGAGAAAATATGACAGGCTGTATGATGGTATTAGTTAGAGTATATCTAACTCATACCATGTTAAATGCAAACTCAAGGTAGCTAATTTGTGCCCACTATAGTTAATAAAGGCTCTAATTAGCTATCTTGAGTTTGCATTTAACAAAGGTGAGAGGGTGTACATGTGACATGTTATAACCGCTATATATTTATACCGCTCTATATTTCCTTCACACAACACTGTACACCAGATCACTGCTCTCACATGGAGATTTCTGTTCATCACCTACGGTCCTGTTAAATATAAACGCAAGTACATGTAATAACTGACAGATGTTTAATCACAGTGGTGTAGCATGTCGTTACTTTGCATTGTTTTTTCCCTACAAAGTTTACATTTTAATTGACACTGAAGTGAGCATTGACATTTAGGAAAGACTTCACCGTTCAGTCCTGTTGCTGCAGGGCTGCAAAGAAATAATCAATTCAGAGGTCTTAACTGTAATCAACTGTAATAAATAAATGATTAAGAGTATTTAGGTATAAGGTGTATTTATGCTTTTGCAACTAACTATATTTTCACCAAATAAGAAAGTAAAGATAATCCTTCTTTTTTCTTTTATTACAGCAGCATGCAGAGCATGCATTTTGCTTAAAAATTATTTATGCATGTGTAAATTCTTATTTCTTTCCATTGTTAATGTTGTCTAAGTGCTGTGAATGGGCAAGCATGCGCTCTTCTAGGGGCTTGTCTCAGTATACCTGCATGTGGCGCTGATAAAGTGGTAAAAATAAATGTTCTTGAACATGCCTTGTTTGTTGATTAAGAAAATATGTCTTTCTGTTATGATATTAGTATTTCAACATTTAAATGCCGCTTCAGACTGTAATGAATGTTTATTGAATTTGGTCTGCTTATCACCTCTGTGCTAGCTACTCTTTTTTTTTTGCACTGCAGTAAACCACCTCCTGTTTAAGCCTCACCCAAATTTTGAAAAAACAAACAAACAAACAAAAAACAACATGAAAGTTTGTCTTGGGCATATGAGAAACGACACCCTGCTGAAACCCGTCTTTGAAGATCCAAATTGGGCCATGTTGGGTGGGTCTCTGGAATACTGGAACATTGCTAATGCTAACTACATCCACACCTCTCCCTTCACTCCTGGGTGCCTGTGTATCTATTTATATACCCCATCTCTCTTTTATGAAGTGCAAATGCTGTAAACGGCGCACTCAGTAAATGCAAACCAAGCAAGATTTGTAATTACGATGCAGCACCGAAATTAAGACTTTCATTCTAACCTTAATATCAGCGCCCAAGAAAGCGCAGGCTATAACATTCTCTAAACTAACGCTAATGTTAGCACAGCCAGCTCATCTACTCACAATTTACATAAAAAATAAATAAATAAATAAAAATCATGTTTAAACAAATGGATTTGCTGACTTTTTTTTTTGCTTGAGTGTCTACCTCAATTTAAACGACAGTTATTGCAACACAAATAGTTATAATTGCAATCTTCGTCTGTGTTTTTTTCTTCTTCTTTTTTTTTTTTTTAATGTGTAATTAGTATTTGCAGAAGATCCGCATTCTCAAGTTCGCTCTTGGCAGGATGCTTCCTTGGCTTTCTGGCTACTGGAGTGAAGCTAATACAGATTGGGAGTTTACAGTGCCTCTGCTAGAGTCAGCACGTTAAACGCTAATATCTGCAGAGAAAGGAATTAGCTGCTTGCTCCTAACATCAAAGCTGTGTGTTTTCCAGGGAAGTGTTTGTACAGTTTAATGAAATGCACTTCAAACAAATGCCATGCTAATGAGGCCTCAAAATTAGGCACAGAAACTGAGTTGTTTTATATAGATGTGTTTGATTAATAATGGCTGATTGCATACTTTCCTAGTAGAGCAGGAGACAGACGTTCAACTATAGAGCTCAGTTTGGACAGAAAAAGCTGCTTGTCTCGCAGTAGAAAAGCATGACCTATTCGATACTAATGTCCTACAGAAATACATTGAGGTGCTAGTGATGGAAATGGTTGTTGTTTGTCTTCTTGTGTGTGACTGGATAATGACAAAGCGTCTCAGTTCGGCTGTTGCAAAGGCAGATGTTCTTTTGCATCCATTTCTTTAAAGACTATGTGTTCCTGAATATGTACATACAGTATAGAATTTGAAGGTGTAATCATATATATATATGTGTGTGTGTGTCTGTGTGTGTGTGTGTGTGTGTGTTGAATTGGCAGTACCAGAGTCTGAGGTTATCAGATGTCCACAGGAAAGCCCAGCTATGGAGAGGAATCGTCAGCATCAGTTTAATCGAGGGTCGTAACCTCCAGCCGATGGACGCTAACGGCTTAAGTGACCCGTATGTCAAATTTAGAATGGGCCACCAGAAGTATAAAAGCAAGGTACGATTAAAATAAAATACAATTATTTCTATTTTACCATGCAATATGCTTATGGTATGCTCTGTAAAGTCTTCATAACGGCTCTAAGCTGAGATGCTGGTTGTTAATTGGTGGTTTTTTTAATGCTGGTGACTCTAAATGAACTTCTCCTCTGCAGCAGAGGTAAGCTTTGGTCTTGCTTTCCTGGGATGAACTAACTATTCCAGAACATCTGACCTTCATGACTTAAATAACAACTGACTGTTTTTGGTACTTAATGACCTAATGCTATGTGTTATTTCATAGTAGAAAAAAAAAAAAAGTTAAGTTCAGCCTTTATTGATCACACATACATTACTGCACAGTGAAATTCTTTATTCTTCACATATCCCAGCTTCTTGTTAGTAGGCAGGTGTCAGAGCGCAGAGTCAGCCTTTTTTGTTTTTTAAATTTACGGCACCCTTGGAGCAGACAGGGTTAAGGGCCTTGCTCAAGGGCCCAACAGCAGCAACCTGGCAGAGCTGGGGCTTGAACCACTGATCTTCCGATCTGTAACTCAGAGCCTTAATACACTGAGCCACCGCTGCCCCAATGTACATCAGTATTGTCCTAGAATTTAGTAAATAAATCCAAACATTTGTGTAAACTTTTGACTGATAGTTTGACTGGCAAAAATACAATCTTAAATAAATAAATAAATAAACGAAAACTTTTACAGTAAGCCATACAGAACATAAAATTTTTGTAACTAAATACACTTCTAGTCAAAATGATGTGAACACCATGTATGACCATTTTTACTCAAATATTCTAGAGCAGGGGTCAAGAAGACCTCCTATAGTGTCAGATCCAGCTGGATACAGTTTCTAATCCAACTTACCAAAAATAAACTGAAAAACCAGTGTTTTAAATTTACATGATCTTTTTGACAGGAACTGACCAAGAACCCATACTGATGCATATCTATTATATCTAATAAACGAATTCTCAAAAAAGGACAAATTACGGACTTGGGCAATGGGGGCCAATATTTATGTGATCACATTTACTGTTAGAAATTCATAAATGATTTAGCAAAACTGCCTTTTTCTACTATATCTGATTCTGATTTAATAGTAATGCTAATGTGTTCTTGGTATCTTTACTGATTTTGGGACTGGATTGAGGGTGACCCCCCCCCCCCCCCCTCCCCCCCCGATCTAGAAATATTAAGTTAGTAAGTGTGTGAATTCTGTGAATGTATTTTGTGGTATTCTAGAGTTAACTGGAAAGATCTATAAATGTTAAGAATTAATTAATAGGTAATTGATTTTATGCTTCTTCTCCTTTCTTAATTATTTAATTTGCAGTAGTGGGTGAACTGTAAAGAAGTCCATGCATTCAAAGCATTTAACTGGCAGTGTAGCTTTCAGAGTAGTTTGATTAAAGCTAATAAATCCAATTAATCAGCAAAATCATAGGGGCGTTCAAGTCAAACTGGGACTTTCCATTGTACAGAATAACAGATCATAGTTATGAGAGAAAAAAATAACTTAATTTGGCCATATAATCCCCTGATACACTAATGCATTCCAGCGTTTCACTAGTGCTTGGACATCATCAAGGTAAAAAGTTTTTTCAGTACGTCACAGCCATGATCAGACTGCCTGCTTCTCGTCTAAAACACTGGCCACCCAGGAACTCCTTTAATGGCCCAAACATGTAGAAATCACTTGCCGCGAGGTCAGGACTGTACTGTATGTACATAAGTGGTGTTTGTGAATGATAGTGTGTATTGACAACAAGACTATATTTTAGGGGCTGATATGTGAAAATCATTTACATAAAAGTCACACATCGTGAAAAAACTTGCTCCTTAACATTTTTGCTGATTTTCGTATAACTTTAGTGTAAGTACATGTGAAACTTGATTCATATGTTGTTTTATTCAGACCTTATGCAAATGAAAATATGAATGTTTTCACATACAAAATATGCTAATTTCTAAATTTCATTATCCAAATCACAAAAAGCAAAGTTTGATAGGAATACTGGCCATTTTCTATATTTTTTACAACATAAGCAAATAAGACATAACACATACTAAAGTGTAATGGAAGGGTGAATGTTGCTGTTGTACAGTACGAGTTCATATGAGCCAGCTGTCCTTACGCACAAACTCATACATCTTTTATTTTTCACAGACAATACACAAAACATTGAACCCTCAGTGGAGGGAACAGTTTGACTTCCATTTGTATGATGAGGGAGGCGGCTTTATCGACATCACAGTGTGGGACAGGGACGCCGGCAAGAAAGACGACTTCATGGGCAGGTGGGTTTTTTATTTATTTATTAGATTTTAAACAGTGCATTTATCCTTTACATTTAACATTTTTTTAAAAAAAAGTGGAGATTTGAGCAACATTTATTTATTTATTTATTTATTTATTTATTGATTAACAGAAGGTTATCATTAGAAAATGAAACGTCTTCTGGAGACAACAGTCATTCTGTCCACTTAAAATACGCCCTTAATGGTTTTTAGTCGTCCCAAAATATGATGTCCTTAGAGTTTCTCCAGTTTGTCTCCAGAGAAAGCTTCAGAATTTATAGATTTTATAGAGCGTCCATTTAGGAGATGCATTTTCGTGTAGATAAAACTGTCATAGCAGCTGTAAAATGTGAGCCAGGGAACATGGGGGGTGAGAAGGAATTAGTAAATTTATCTACAGACATTTTTGGGAACAATAAAATGCAGAATTATGAATGCTATTTTCATTAACTGCATAAAAGCAGTTTTTTGATTTACAGATTGAAACAGATTGATCGCATGTACAAGACTATGAGATCAGTTCAGGAAGATGTAGGAGACTGTAGACTCAGATAGTGTTTGCCAGTTTTAAACTGCATTTCAAAGCGCAGTGATGTGGTCCTACACATACTATACCTCTAACCCTGATACTCTGACACTAAGTGTGAGAGACAAGCGAGCTAATGGCTAAGGGAAATGGGGAACGAGGTAGCTGATTTTCCTGAGGAGCCTGTCGCGTTCCCACACTCCACCCTGTGCATGTTGCCATTCACGGACATGGCGTGTTTAAATGGGTTTGCTTGCCACGACCGTAATTGGCTGCACTTCCCTTCCTTAAATACTCATCTTCTCCAGTCCTCTCGCTGGACTATCTGGTGTGTTACTGATGTGTCACATTAAGTCCTCTTGCAGCTTGGTTCAACTTTCCATTACACACACCGTGGCCTGCCAGGTCAGGTGCTTATGCAGGACTATGAGCTTGTCAATTCATGGGACGACGTGAGACAGAGCAGGGACATAGGGAATGAAAGTGTAATATGGTTTTCTCTTTCCTTTCTCATCAGGGTTTGCTGAAGTCTTGATTTTTTACTAAGATTACATTAAAGTTTGATTTCTAAAAATTTGGATTTTATCCTCCAGTACATTCCTTAAAGGAAGACTAATCAGTTAGCACTGCCACCTCACACGTCCAGGACCTGGGGTTTGAATCTCGTCCCCGGCCTGTGTGCTTGGGAAAACGTAAACCCTATTATATTGTGGTTTTATAATGTGCCTCAGGCCGTTTCTAGTGTGTTTGTGCTGGAGATAATAATGACATTAATACCAGTGTGTGTTTGTGTGTACCAGGTGTCAGGTGGATCTCGCTCTCCTGTCTAAGGAGTGCACACACAAGCTGGACCTGCCGCTGGAGGAGGGCGAGGGCATGCTGGTGCTACTGGTCACCCTGACCGCTTCAGCCGCCGTCTCCATCTCAGACCTTTCTGTCAACATGCTCGACGACCCGCACGAGAGGAGAGAGATTCTGCACAGATACGTAAGTGTAAACAAGCTCGCCTATGAATGCAGATGAATTTTAATTGTGTTCACAGAAGTTTGGAGCAGAACTACTACAGCAGGTTAGCATAATTACAGTTACAGGAATACAGTGATTCAGTGTTATGAGATACCGTATGGAATATGGATGGTGGAAGTGTTAATTTTTTTTTTTTTTTCATGTTGGAAATAAGTTGGAACAAATGGAATTAACATAGAGAGGAGCACAAAATATGCGCTGTTATGGAAAAATGACGTCAGGTCACCCAGGTCAGGGGTGTTGTGGTCAGGTCAGCGTGAAGCGGAGTTACTGTTACCGCTCTGTAGTCGATTGTCCTATAGCGGCAGTGTTCTGCATTTTCAAAGAAGTCAACCATTAGAAGTTAACCATTTTTAAGTTATGTACTTTGTATCCATTTATAACTTCCACAATACAGCTGTTTCCTCACCAGCCTTTCTTTTCTGTCTTGGTAATAAGACACAATTAGGGATGTTAGAGAAACAGGAAACAAGCCTCCATAAATGTAAAAATCAACCTTACTAAAGAAAGCTTTATCATTTCAAAGTCGCATATTAGAAGAAGCGCATAAATAGAAACCTGTGTTTTTGGCCTGCAGTCAGCACTACTGTCAGAGCTGCTGTACCAGACAATTAATCAACACTTAACCAATCAGATTTTGGAATTCAACAGTGATATTAAAATGGAAATGAACGCCATATGTTCACATTAAATATACTGAATCATCCTCCCTGTTTAATATATATTGTTCTATGTATTCTGCTTGTGGGTTGAACTGTGTCCCTGTTGGCGCCGAGTTCTCAGACCTGGCAGCACCTCAATGATGTGACCTCCTTTTCAAAGGCGCTCAACCTCTGGGGGCCGCAGATTGGTTCAGGCCTGGAGAGCCTTGGGCCTCTTTGGTCTCTGAAGAGAGTGATGAGGAGAGGAGAGGAGTGCAAGAGAGGGAGAAGGAGAGGAGCTGATTGGGGTAGAGAGTGTTGGAGGAGAGGGGGAGAAACAGTGCTGTGACAGGCTCTTTTGATGCTGGGTTTGCTGTTGAAAGGCCCGGACTGAAAGGGCCTACTGTCCTGTGTGAGGGCCTTTGGCCCTCTGTGGCCCCAGGGCCCTGCAGCCCTCCAGCCTGTACAATAGTCTCAGCCTGTCGCTTTGTCTGTGGCCTGTTAACCCTTCGGTCGCTGCCATTTGCGGCTCTCTGCCACCTCTTTACATGCCAAAAGCAGGGGACAGAGTTGAAATAAAGAGGGGCACATCACGCTGCTAACCGCCTCTGATGCATCTGCTCCTGGGTATAATGGCACACACGAAGCTCTTGAATTTTTCAGCTTAAAGGCTCTGTCTCACAGTTGCTTTCACAGGGCAACCGTAATCCTCTAGCTAGGTGTCCTAGCTACCGTCAGATGAAGAGCATGGGAAGCATTTTCCGCTCTTAATTCTGCTTTAACTCATCGTTGTTTTGTATGATGTGTTTGATCGCGAACGCGAATGTTGCGCAGGCCAAACGGCAGGTGGCTGACCCACATTACTTAATATAAAAGGCTAGCAGTTGTGCGCTAAACACATCTGTGGTGTCCTTGCGCGCCCACAGGGGGGAGCTCTTAGACCGATAATGGTGGAATAATCCAGCTCTGTTCAAGAACAGGAGAGAGACAGGCCACGGGTGAGGAGCTGGGGAGGGGTAGGTGTGCAAAATGAAAAGAAAAGCTATTTCACCTTTTCGTTCCCCCCCCCTCCCAACCGGTATAGGATAGACGTTTTTACTCCCTCATTCCCATTCTTGCGCTCAGTTTTCTCCCCCTTTGTCGTCCTCCCGCCCTCTCTCGCTGCATCTACGCATTCATTAGCACCCTAGCCTGCAGTCTGATGGGGAGATATGCTGGGCTAGTGATGGGAGGGAGGACAGTGGATTTAAAATAGGGACTCTAATTTGTCCTCACTATTAACATATTCCCTTTTCTCTGCTTGTCACTCTTTCGGAGTAAGGAATTTAATAAAGATGTACCTTATCTAGTTGGGCAGATAACATGAAGTGCCAGTGTTAATGCTGCACAATGCTGCTTAAACAGATCTCTCCGTGGTTGCAGAGAAAATCCCAAGGTATAGGGCGATCTGCGCTTCAAACACAATTCCACCTTTCTATCGCATTAAAATCAGACGGCCATATGAATTAAAGTGCCTTAACGCAGCTGAACACAGACCAATCGGTGATGTCGACCATGCAAAGAAAGCATTTACAGTTGGGAGGGGGGTTGGTGCGATGGAGAGACTGACGTGGATGGGGATGCTTTGAAGCCGCAGATGCTCTCCGCAGAAACTGTAGCCGTCTGCAGCCGTGAAGGGGGGGGGGGGGGGTGTTGGGGTGTCCGCGCCAGCCCGAAACGCAATTAAATCTCTTAATGCAGCTTCGCCGTGGCTTCACGTACATCATTAAAGTGCCAAAGGCATATCAGATGACTTTCAGCTGTTTGCATATGGGATGAGTGGGGCTGGGCGGCTGAGTGCCTCATCACCGCGTATTAATGGCCTAGAAGCAGGATGAAGATGTCTGCTGCTAAAAGGCTTTCCACCTGTCATCCTGCAGTCACGTCACACCTCAGACGCTTTCATTTAGGGTTCAGTGTGGAACAGACACAGCACACCTGAGGATTCGCCGAGAGTCTGGAGCCTCTTTATTGTTGAAAGAATTTCAATTTTGTTTTCATATGATTTTTCTTTGGCCGTTTGGAATTTGAAGGCTATTACATTTTCTTTTTAAAGCCATATAAAGGCTTGCAAATATGACAATGTAAGCTTTATATTATAATAAAAGCCCTTAAAAAAGAAAAAAGAAAAAGATATTTTTATGCATGAAATAACTTATAATTGATTTAGTTTTTTAATGCTTCAAAAAGAAATAATTAAATAAGCACAATATTATGAAAAGAAACAATTTATTACTGAACATCAGTTTAAAAAAAAGCACAACATATAGGATATTAAGGCATTAAGGAATAGCACATATATACGTAATAAAAGTACAGTTTATTTATTAGTGAGACGTGATCATTTCAAATATGGTCTCTCTCTCTATATACTGTATATGTTTAAAATATTTGACAAATATAAAGGTTCTTTAGCTGTCTGAAATATTAAGATAATTTTAATATAGACACATAACAGTCATGAGTACAGTACCATCAGTGCTTTTATAGCAATGATGGTTACCAGGTATTTAAATAAGATATCTATCTGTCTAGACATCAAAGTATAATCGAACGTGGGCTTTCGTAACTTTCTTAAATGTAGTATTCGTTTAAGCAAACTTTTATGTTGTGATACGTACCATGTATGGTATTGTACTGCTTATTGTAGGTCTTGTGATATTTTTGCCACATTACTCAACCGTCCACTTATAGTATACAAAGAGTTTTTAAAAAAACAAATCTGTGTTAAGAACAAGATTTTACTCCTTGAGGATACGCTCGGACGAATGCATACAGTCAGGAAGTTGATCCCCGTAAAGACGCCATATTTCCTGAAATGTATTTTTGCTGATAAGAGAAGATGCAGCTTTGCTCCATGCCTGTTGTTGTAAGCAGACAGGAATTATGCATTTTAATAAGGGAAGGCGAGAGAGTGGGGGACTCGCGTTTAATGGACGTTAATGGGCGTCAGGGCCAGGGTGACCTCTGCTCAAGTGGTGGCACCCAATTCCACACTCGTCCTGTCTCGCACTTTAAAATCAGAGAGCGGACAAATGCACTGGAGTGTGGGTGTGGGTGTGTGGGAGAGAGAGAGAGAGAGAGAGAGAGAGGAAGTAGAAGGAAAGAGCGAAGAAGGGAAAGTAGGGGTGATGTGAAGGAGGGGGGAAGCTGTTAGCATTCCATTTTTATTATGACATTTCACAGTCATCCGATTTAATGTCCCCTGACCGGATTGTCCGGCAGGAGACGGTGGGCTTGAAATGTTATTTAGAGCATTGATAAAAGGTGAGCGGCTGCGAGATGACAGCAAGTCATAAGGCTCGGCACGGTGACATTCATTTTCTCCACAACAGAGATGGAATAAGACGTCACAGTGACAAGCTGTCAGTCAAGCCACAGCCCCGCCACCGTCCCCTCCCCCAGCTTTAGGTCCACACTTTCTAACACGCTTCTGTGTTTGTGTGTGTATGTGTGTATGTGAGTGTGTGTGTGTGTGTGTGTGTGTGTGTCCCACCTTCTGCCATGTCCACATACCCCCATAATCGGATTGAACCTGTGTCCTCCTATAAGAGTTTTCCCGTCTCTTCAGTGGTCTATAGAAGGATAATAAATTCCTTTGCTATGGAAATGCACCTGCCTATCTGAGTTTTTTTTTCCCCCCACCATGATAATCATAAATAACAAGCAATCCGAAGAGCAATTGTGTATTAAAGTTATGTGAAAAAGCGAATTTTGCTTCACCGCACCCTCTTCCTCATTTTCTTGTCTGCTATCAGAGAGGCTTTGGACAATAATATCGGCCATAAGAGTCTAAGCAGCTGGAGTTTATAATGAATGAAATCTGTAGTCCAGGCTTGACTTGAAAAGTCAGATTATTATTATTCCTCTCTCTCTCTCTCTCTCTCTCTCTCTCTCTCTGTGTTTGGAGGAGGTTATTGCCAGACACAAAAATAAATTGAAGTGAAGTACGTTTGCCCTGATTTAAAAGCTAAACCATATGATATGGCCTTTTTTGTGCACATACAAGTTGGTGCATGAATGCTCTTAACTTTTGGATCGTGAAGTTGCTGTGATGGCTGTGTATGGTTTTCATTTATATATGTACAGATGTGTATATATATATATATATATATATATATATATATATATAGAAAGAGAGAGAGAGAGGATAAAATAATTTAAACTGGATATAAAGTTACTAGCTGTTTTAAAGACATGCACATGCACACAAACACGCTAGCAAGCGTCCTGACTCTCTCGAACATGCTGCTTGTGCACGATTCAGCACTTATTTCATCACTACATGTCAGCCCTCTTAATGTTCCAATGGACACACAAAGGAGCAGTTAAGACGCATTATGCTGTCTGAATGAATGGCTTTTATCTGGACCAGTGCTATTAGCCCTCTCATAAATCATAAGTCTTAAAGACGCTTGGCTTTGAACAGTTTAACCCTTTCAAAGTCTGTCATTTGCAGTGGTGTCTAATGGACTAGGAGGGACAGGATGGGGTCATGATTGATAGATGGAAGGATAAATGTAGGTGGCTTCAATAGACTCGCTCTCTGTTACAAAACAGGCGATATCTGACAGTGCATAGATACATTCAGGTACGGCTGGAATCATACCTTTAGGATTAAAGCGCAAGAATTATTGGCACCCTGGTAAGATGTGACAAGAAATTCTAAATTTGTGGTAAACTTCCTTTGATCATGAGACACTTATTTACTTTTGTCTCACAACGAACATGTGTGAGAAATGAAACATTTAATACACGTAAATTTGAATAAATAGGAATGAACAAAAACAGATCAATATGGTCATTATTTGCAGTCTCCTTTTATTGTCCTGTTTTTTGCTTAATAGGAAAATGCAGAGCGATAACTGAGATCTCTGCCGATCCCACTGCGTTCTCTCCTGTGGACTCTGACTCTGCCTCTAAACCATTTTGTGTGTGGATTTCTCAACAGAAATATTCAGCCCTGGATCCAAACCACAAAACCCAGCGAAAAACTTCTAGGCAGAGGCAGAAAGATTTTCATTCCAAATCTTCTGGTACTTTATGGACTCTGTGATGCCAAGTTTCCCAGGGCATTTGGAGAAAAAAACAAAAACAAAAAAACAGCCCTGTACCCACACCACAGATCCTCCGCCATACTAAGCAGTTGGGATTAGGTTGTTTTCTGTTCAACCATCGTTTGTTTCACACCAAACCCACTGCGAGTGCATGTTTCCAAAAGCGCTCTATTTTTTGCCTCATCTGAACACAGAACCCAGTCCCACACACGGATCCGGTAGCATCTAGCGAACACCAGGGCATGTCGGTTGGCATGGAGGTGGCATCTAATTGTAGATACTGACTCGGTGACCCATAAAAAGCGCTACCATCTTTTGCAAATCTTCAACTGTGGAAACATCCTTGGACTTTTTTTTTTCTTTTCTTCTTCACTGTGTGTGGGAGCAAAGTGTACTTGCTTTCTCTTGCAGGCAGCTTCAATACAGTTGTTATAAACTTTTAAATCATTGCTTTATGGGTTTCCTCATTCATGTAGCCTTTAAAAAAAACTTTTCTGAGTTTACAAGGGTCACCAGACATCGTGTTAGCATTTTCTAATTCTCTTCTCGATGTTAATGAATGGACGTTAGTGTCACAGCGTATTTATTCTCCAACGATACAGGAAGTGATAGCTGAAAGTTCTAGTTCGAATGTACGTTTTAAATGGAAACATGCTTCATTTAGTCTGCATGATTTTCCAGAGGTGGTCTTAATTGTAATATGAGTTTTTGATACATTTTTTATTTTCTATTAAAGGTTAGATAAATTATTATTATTATTATTATTATTATTATTATTATTATTACACATACTTTATAAAAAGAAAACAGATATTGTTTACATAAAAATTTGCAGTTTTTTTTTTACATTTAATTAAATGTAATTGCTTTTTTTTTTATTCAATTGTATTGAATTTATTTATTTATTTTGGTTAAATTCATTATTTTGTCTGTAATAAAACGTTCGTCTGGAAGACGGGTTTATGTGGCTAAAGTTTCAGAAGGAGCTCAGGCTGTCATGATTAACCAGTTGATGCCCTGTGACCTCTCCAGAGCCTGCTGAGATCCTTTCACAACATTAAAGACGTTGGTGTAGTGCAGGTGAAAGTCATCCGGGCAGAGGGACTGATGGCAGCTGATGTTACAGGTGAGGAGAGTTCCAGGAAAACACACACTCACACACTCACACGCACGCACACAGGGATCTCAGATCTCAAGAATGAGTTCCGCTTCTCTCCGGTGACTGATATAAACAGTATTAGCTACTGCGATGGCGAGAATGTAATCGTTCCTGCTCTCTACTAATATACGGAAGGCTCGGATCTGTCTGTTATCTGTCTGACACATATTTTCCCACGCTTCTGTTCATTAATTCTTCCTTTTAATTAAGTCTACGTGGACAGGCCTAGTTTCTGGCAGTATGTATTAACGAGCTGAAAAGAGATGGCAGTCGACGCAGAGCACCGTTTTTTATTTGGAGTACAACAGACAGGGCCATTAACAAAAACACTTAGCAGCAACCATCTATTTATTCCTCTGTACTAACAAACCAAATGTACAGCTGCATGTTTTTTTCCCCTTTCTTTTCTTAAAGACAAGGAAAAGAACATTACCAACTCCCTTGAAACTGCATGACCTCCTTGCTTAAATCATTTTTCAGTCCGAGTAGGTTATATTTAAATGAAGCTATTTCTGGCAGGTTTTTTTTCTGCCCTCTTGTCCTGGAAGATTTTTTGTTGTTATTTAAGGAATTATACTTTTTAACCATGCTTTTTTTCTTCTTTTTTTTTCTTCTCATAAATGTATTAATGTTTTAAATGTCATTTCCATATCACTGAATATATTCATATGATATGTAAGTTCACATATTATATAAGTTTACATTCTAATATTTCTTAAAAGATAAAACGAGATGAGGTTCAAAAGTGTGTCCGTGGCTTAGTATATATATATATATATATATATATAGTAAAACCGCGAATTCTAAAGTTTCTCTGCGCCGTCTATCTCGACTATATCTTCTGTTTTTATTACTCCAAGTGGAAAAGGAACGTACGGAGTCGTGCATTTCTAAACAGATAATGAAGGGAAGGAAGAAAAAGATAATAGCTGTCGTATCCTGAATGCTTTACACTCTTCACCTCTTCAGCAGTCTGTCTGTTCTGCTTCTCTAGCCATCTTTAATTAAGACATGCTCGATGGTAGGAACCCTTCCAACACACACACACACACACACACACACACACACGCACACGCTGCTCTCTGTGACAGTTCAGCGATCTGGAGGTCCGGCTGTTACGTAGACCTCACAGCCCCGGTCCGTTCTTCCCAGGAGAGCTGAGGCTGCCTGAGGAGCTCTGATTTCACACTGCTTTCCCGCCAGAAAGCCGCCGCACACAAGTTCCTCGAAGAGGCATGGCCCTCCCAGGGCCCCGCTGTCTCAATCGGCCGTGGCACAGGGTTACAGGACATGGAACAGTGCCTCCTCTAATAGAGAGTTCAGAGCGAGAGAGAGAGAGAGAGAGAGAGAGAGGATTTGAGGCAGATCTTAACCTATTCTCATGCTCTGTTTTTACCTCACTTGCACTCCAGTGTACAACAGGCTGGTCTGCTCTTCTCACTCGGTCTGTTCTTCGGTGTAATTAATTGAGGCATTTATCTGGAGTACCTCCACTCCAAACCAGCAGGATAAATGGGCAGAGTGTGTAAAACCAACAGTGTTTATGAAGAAGGAGCTCCATTCAGTGATGCTCCTGCTCGCGAGTGTCGATCACACTGTACATCCAACACTGCTTAAAAATCACCCGCCGTGTATTTTATCCTGTAACGACACTTATATAATACAATATATAATATATGCAAAGTGCCAGTCATAAGGACTGCCATGTCCTGTCCGTTTCGTGGATTTCATTTAAGCCGGTAAAAATGTAATTACTGCGCCGTATATATTTGCACGTCGGATTAGAGCCAAAAAACGAGCCCGAGCTCATCTCAGCAGCCGGGCCGAAATTAACCCGCACGCGGTGCGTCTCGCCGGCCACACCTGGAGCGGCATAGTTTCATCCAAGGCAAAGCGTGAAATGTGCTCAGACAGCCACCTCACAAACAAGGTCAAAGTTCGTCGCCCGGGACAACCGCGTGTCATAGGAGGGACCACGCAGGATATGGAGTTTGTCTCGACATTTTTCCGCCTATCAGTTTGCATTCGTTTAAGCATCCACGCTAAACGGCAAACCGCGGCGACATGACGGCTCTGTTTAGACAGAGAAAATCAGTGCGTGTGTACAAACATTTCGAAATGTCTAGAAAAGCTCGATTCACACATTTCTAATTTATTCAGGTTATTTGTAGAGCATGATCATTTCCTTTTTTTTTTCTTCAATGCACATACTGTATTATATCAAATTCTATCTCATGGTGTCGCATGTGTATTAATAATTTGAATAAACCTTAAACCAACAACATGCAAACAAACAAATTAGACTAATTATAGAGCTCATTTGAGCTGCGGCACAGTATAAAGGATATCGCATCGGCTTTATTCGCCGCATTTATCACAGATATGAACTTTCTCCAGCAACGGCCGATCGATGGGTTCGTGAAACCGATAGGGCTCGTGACAGCCAGGACTTTGCATTGATCACGGTGACATTTATTCTGCATGTCAACGTAAATGTCCTGCTTTCGCGACAACGTTTTTATCAGCTCTCGCAGATCAATGGCAATCTATGAATTAATGCACAGCACATTATTTTATTTTGGTGTAATATTATTATTTTCAGTGATTTTTTTTTTTTTTTTTTTAAGGAATGAGGAAATATTGTTTTGGGAATACAGTACGTCATCTTCATCTTCTGGCTCACTTTGTTAAAATGTTGTCTAATAAAAACGCTCTCGGGTGGCTTGTTAATATTTGAGAGGTTTCACAATCAGCAGTTTTTTTGAAAGGAATTATTTCTTTTCGTCATTATGAAGTGCCGCGCGTTATATCTTTCTTCATCAGACCAGTGCGGGTGACCAGGTGTGTCTGTGATAGGGTGTATGGAATTGTGTGTGTGTGTGTGTGTGTGTGTGTGTGAAATATCAGTTTTAAGGCCATGGGCAGCGCCGGCTCTGAGGCGCTTATCTACCTATGTGTAACTCAGTATATCTGTGGGACACGAAGCGCTGACTGACACTACAGACAGGCCTAAATGAATACATCAAATCAGAGCAGTGATGATAATCAAGTGTTTTTAGGCTGACGGCAGGTGTAATTCAGCCCCTCGGCCCAGCCTGCCCCAGTTTTATCAGGCAGTGAGAGCCGCTACCGTTTTGCAATGCATCAGCCAGTAGATTACGCCAGTCGGAAGTTGATAAAGTTGATGCGTGCGTGTGTGTGTGTGTGTATGTGTGTGTGTGTCCCTCACAGGCAAGAGTGACCCCTTCTGTGTCGTGGAGCTCAGCAATGACCGTTTACAGACACACACCGTGTACAAGAACCTCAACCCAGAGTGGAATAAAGTTTTCACATTGTGAGTTTCTGTAAAATACAGTATACATATATATCTATAAGATAAATTCAATTACAGTTTAGTGGTCAAAAGTGTGTAGAAGTTTTTTTTTTTTTTTTTCCCCTCCAGTCTTGGATTAATAAATGTACTCAAACATTGCGTCTCCTAAAATATCACAGAGTATCACACATAATGAAAAATTTGTTCTATATTAAAAATCTAATTGTTGCATCGAAATACAAATATGACAATTAAGAGCCGAAGTGGATTTAAAGTCTCATATTAATTCCTGTTTCATGCCTGTAGCTCTACATGGAGTTGTTAGATATAAGTACATTTTTTTTTTTCCTCCTTAAGGACAAAGATTAACCTAAGGATGAAATTAGACTCCCTTTGCAAGTGCAATTATTGTACAATACAGTAATGTGCCATACATAATTCCTCATATTAGTTTGGAATTTAGAGGTTGTTCCGTCGATGTTTCTTTCATAATCTTTCAATCTGCCCGGCTGGAAATTCATTTGTGAATTCCCATAGAAAGCTGGGTAATCTAGCCTCTCCTTGGAGTGCCCGTCTCTTTAAGAATAACCTCATTTTCCTCCAGTCTTTAGCCTACTTTTCAAAGATAGCATTTCACAGGGAGAATCGCTGCATCTTTTTTTAACCCTCGCACAATGGAGCCTGTCACCATGGCTTTAAATAAGTGTATTTTTTTTTTTTTTTTTTTTTTTTTAATCCATGATTTCAAAGATATTCTTGAATGTTTAATATTAGTCAATGACTTCTTTTCCATTCCCACTGCGGCTCGGCTTTCTCTTTCAATCAGCAACGTGAAAGACATCCACTCCGTGCTGGAAGTTACGGTCTATGACGAGGATCGGGATCGAAGCGCTGACTTCCTGGGCAAAGTTGCTATTCCGCTGCTAAGTGTGAGTCCTAAGTCTCTTCACTCTGCATACATTACTGAATTAATAATAATAATAATAATAATATTAATAATAATAATAAAAAGAGTACTCACTAAAATGGTGGAATCTACATCAAATTTCCTTAAGAGTCTCTCTGAGATTTTTAGTCTGCTCTGAAGAGTATGATATAACTAGCCCCTAAAAAAGAAAAATCATGAAAAAAGAATGAAAGGAAAAAAAAAAAGAAAGAAAAAAAAAAAAAAAAGCCAGAGAGCATAATGTGTGCTCCCAGGCTGATCCCCCAGGATAGTTAATTTGTGGCTGACAGTGGTCGGGGCGTAATGAACAGGTACTTGTCAGAGCCGCCACAGTTGTTTTGGGCTCTCTGTCAGATGCAGCAGCTGGGGGTCAAAGGTCACGTGGCGAGTGTATTCAGCTGGGTATTGCCAGACAGACGGCTGTCATGTCCCTCTCCCACAGATCCAAAATGGTGAACGGAAAGCTTACGCCTTGAAAAGCAAGGAGCTGACAGGGCCAACAAAAGGGGTCATCTTTCTCGAAATAGACGTGATTTATAATGCTGTAAGTCCCTCTCTCTTTTTCTTACTCATCCCCCTCCCACAATCTCTCTCTCTCTCTATCTCTCTGTCTCTTCTCGCTCCCCTTTTTTCTGTTTGCTCGCTTCAACACGGCCATTCCTGTCGTTTGAACACTGGCTGTCTCCTTCATCCTCGTTTTCTCTTTAATTACCCAAGGCTTCTCTCTTCTTAGGCTTTTGTTTGTGGGTGTCTCTGTGTGTGTCTGTGTGTGTGTGTGCGCGTGCGTGTGTGTGTACGTGTGTTTTGTGGCGGCCATTTTAGGTGGCAGGCGAGAGAGCAGCACATGACTGTGTGGCATTGAGCGTGTGAAATGGAGGAAGAGTAGCCAATCAGCATTACTGTACTGATGGTGTATGAAGCGCCATTTGAATGTGATTGTGAAGTAAAAAAGGGATCTGGTTATAACCTGACGTGTGTGTGCGTAGGTTAAAGCGGGACTCAGGACGCTGATACCCATCGAGCAGAAATACATCGAAGAAGAACCTCGAGTTTCCAAACAGGTATCCAAATCATTTCATGTCGTTAACCACAGTGATAATCAAAGAGTGGTGTGTGGATGATACACAATATAGATAGCAGTGTCTCTCCCTCTCGCCCTCTCTCTCTCTCTCTCTCTCTCCTCTGGAGCTGGTGAATAGAAATGTCATGCTGTCAGTTGTGGGAGTGCATAAGTAGATTGGCCATCCTTTAGTTTGGCCCTCGGTGGCACCGCAGCAATGCACCTCATTGTCGGCCTGCTCAATGTGTCCCCCTCGGACAAAGGGCTGAATCGGAGGGGCTGTCCCAAATCAGACCTGTCAGTGACACACACACGCACACTCGCACACAATTTGCGGCACCGTCGAAGGATCCTGAGCAGCGCTGAAAAACTGCAGACTCTGCACATTTTTTATTTTTTTTAAACATGCCCGCGTGAATGCGCGTCCACGTCCGCGTAAAACTAGTAAGAAAAGCATTTAAAGGCTCCAGACAAACTTTTAACTTAACATCCGAGTTGACATCTCAGCTCTTTTGTATCCTCCTTCCCGTCACACGGTATAACGGTATTGCTTTATGTACCGTACTTTACTTTTCACTACTTCCGTGACTTGTTTCACCTCTCATTTACACCTGCGCGCTCAGCCGGATAGCTCGCAAGATAAAGCCGAGTTAAAAGGTAGAGAGTCTCGGTCTGAGAGTGCGACAAAGTAAATGCAGATATTTGCAATGATCAAAGCGTGGTAGCGTTGCAGCCATTATGCGACTGCATGCGTTTCATCTTGCTAGTGACACCAGACGACAACAATTATGTGGAGTTCAGGCTAATTCTGAATTATGAATAATGCTATATTGTTAAAAAGAAAAAGGCAGCATCGTCCTCTTTTATGTCTCTATAATATAATATAATATAATATAATATAATATAATATAATATAATATAATATAATATATAAAATGGTATAAGCTGCCCTCTTGTTCTCTCTTGGCTGAGTTCTCGGTGTGATTGAAAAGCCATTCCGACTTGGTGCAGTTTTCTGGTAGTTTTCCTAGATGACAATACCATGGGACAATAGTGCTTTTCCAGTCTCTGAATATTTGCCAAAACTCGACTGGGACTTCAAAGTGTGGCTCGATTGTTTCCGTTTATTTACCTCATTTTGCATGCCAGATGCCCTGATGCGAATGGCAACGTGACAATTGCCAAAATACACTTATCTTCTGCTTCGCAATTTGTTTTGCATGCCATAATGAGTTCATTAATTTGTTTTCTCCGTAACAATTCATATCAGATTTATAAATACTTAACACCGAACACTGTTTATACAGCATGCCTCAGACTGTTTGTCGATAAGCGGGGAAACGGAACGCCCATCACGTTCCCGTCTCATTCCCTGCACATAAAGGTGATCGCTATGACAAAAAGAATTATTAGAAAACTGGAAGATTCATTTTTTTTTATAATGTGGACTATTTGGCTATCTATTACACTATTATAAATATCACAAAAAACATTAATGCACACTATCACCTATTGAACAGTGCCCGCTTATGGTTTCAAACTGGTTAAACAGTTAGGTTATGATTGTAAAAAAAAAAAAGTTTTTTAGTGCTGCTTCTTGTAACCACTTTCACGACGGATTACATATTATTAAAAATGGATTACTTTGCATTTATAAATGTGCACATACCTATCGAGCACTTCCTTATAAAAAGGAATAGAGTTTATGTTCAGGTTTAATTTGTAAGGCAAATCACATCAGAGAGGTGGAATGCCAGACCTGGAAGTTCTGCACATGAAACATTGATAAAGTTAGTTATATTTAAAATAACACATGTGGTCGTGCCACAATATTTAAAAAAAAAAAAAAAAAAAAAGATTAATAAAAACAAGTGCGCTCCACTTTGTGTCATGCTATTAGTCATCTCTGCTTTGACCGTCATTTTCTTGCATATAGATTATTGCTTCAATATGGACCAGCTCTAGATTTCCTGGAAATGTTTTTGCCTTGTTTGTTTGACTTTGTCAAAAAGGTTCGAATGTACCACATGTCTGACAGGTGTCTATCTTCCTCAGTTGCTCCTGCAGAACTTTAACCGAGTGAGGCGCTGCATCATGTTCCTCATTAACACGGGCTGCTACATCAACAGCTGCTTCGAGTGGGAGTCTCCTCAGAGGAGCATCTGTGCCTTCATTGTAAGGAACCTTACATATATGTATATATATATACACATACACATACACACACATCGATTGAGCTACTGGCATGCCATGTAGAGTGAAATAAAGTGTGCCAGGTTTTAGAAGAGCGCTCCAACAGCTTCTGTCCCCAGCCTTCACTCATATCACCATTTCCCGCTTTTTCGGATCACAGCGTTTCCATACTTCGCGGACTCACCGGTGAAACTGCGTATTTATCTGCATACAGTCAGGGCGCAGGCTGTCTCTCTAAAACTCTCCCTACACGGTGTACAGGAAGCATAATTGGACAGCTGAGCTGTCGCTTAAAGGACACCTTCTCTTAAGCGCGCTGCGTGACTGAACGCTAACAGGACAGTCGTGCTAATCCCGCTCTGTGGCATGGCATAATATGCGTCAGGATCTGTCCATCGCAAGCGTTAACGCGTCTTTAAGGACTGCCTTGTCGACCGTTAACATTTGCCGCTTGACACGTTTTAATTTTGCTACAGTTTAGAAGCGGCTGTCTGCATCGATCTGTTAACATTTAGGTTCAACATTTTTCGACGACGCTTTCTCGGCTGTTGGGGGGAAAATACATGAATGAAAATGCCAAAGAGAGAAATGTCAAGAGAGTATGCTAAAAAACATGAGGTCACACCTGCTTCTTCGCTGAAGTTTAGTTGATATTTAACAAAAACGTTTGCGTGGTGAACCGAAGATTCCGTCTTTACCGCGGGTCTGCTTTTGACTAAATGTCTAAAAATTGCAGGGGAGGGGGGGAGGGGGAGGGGGGGGGGGGGGAGGGCTGAGATATGAGGCGAAAAAAAAGAAAAAAAAAAAAGAAGAATTTCACAATACTTTTTAGGGATTTTCACATTGTGCATAACAATGTCAGGAAATCAGAATTAAACTTTTGGCTTAATATTTACCTTAACACTTTTTTTTTCATTATACAGTATTTACAGTTGAACTACAGTAATAGGAGATGTGTTTTAATTAGGAATGTGAAGCATAAAAGTATGAGGATAAAATTACATTTTTTTATCGATAATTTTAATAATAATTGAAAAAATCTAGTAAAAATCAGTGTCGGAGCGAATTCACTGGTATTTAGGATTTTAATAGTCTCTAAAGAGACAAATACTCAATCTTATCATTTTGATTCATACACATTCACATTTCATACAAACTTAATTCTTTTGATTGTGTAAAGCTGCTTTGCAACAATGTCAATTGTTAAAAGCGCTATACAAATAAAATTGAATACAAAAAAAAAAGAAGAAGAAAATACTCATATTGTAATGTGATTTATCATCATATTGTCATATCCTCCAGCCTTAATGCTAAATATCAGTCATATTACTTCCCAGTCTGAATGTTTCTGCACAAATGATTCCCTGTTTATTATTTTTTTTTAAAAACACTGGATTTTATAGCTGTACCAAATTTTTGACTTGAAAAGCACAAAGCGTGTTATCGAGGTTTTGCACAGTTCCTAGATTCCCCCGTATAAGAAGGTTAGCCACAGCAAAAGAAACACCCGCACTACGCACATGAAAATGGCTGTGAGGTGAAACGAGCTCTGCGATCTGCTACGCTGGTGTTTCTAGGTCGGCGCCTCTGCCACGGCTTTATGATTTTATAGGTTGCCGCTTTGTTGTTTCGCTGTTTTTGTTTTGTTTCCGGCAACACTTGCCGAGTCGAGAACTTTTACTGCGCATTTGCTGTAGTGTGTCAGAAACCCTTGTGCCTCTTGTCTGAGTTGGAGTACCCTCTTAGGTGGATGCGCGCACACACACACACACACACACACACACGCACACGCGCGCACGCACACACATGGTGATAAAGTGCCAGCCATTCATGACCACACAACCTCCAACAATTACAAAGCCTGAGTTTGTGTGTATACTTATCCAAAAGGGACACACTCTTCCTCCCCTCTCTGAACACCTGTAAGCCGAGCACGCTGACACCCATTCGTGCCGTGTGAAAGTGGCCCGTTGTGGGCAGCGGCGGTGTCGGGTTCAGAGAGGCTGCTTCATGCCAGATCTCCCCACCCTGAACCCCGCTGCTCCCCGGAGTGGCCAAGCCTCACCAACTCTTCCTCCAAACAAATTTGCTGTAACTTTAGCCGCAATTTGGCCCTGAATTGGGAGCAAATAGAGCAGGTATTGTGCATGGGGAATAGGAGCGCTGCACGGATGTGTGTGTGTGTGTGTGTGTTCTGGCTGTGGGGGCTTTATTGGAAGGAGGAGGTAAGAAAATGATACCCGGTGCTTTCATGTGGGGTAAAGTAGGGCTCTTATCAGTGGGAGAGCTAGGACAAGAGAGCTGTTGCTACAGGAAACTGGAGCAGCCCTCACCTGCTTTGCATTTAGATAAAATAAACCCATCCAAGAAAAAGAGAGAGAGAGAGAGAGAGAGGTTGGGAGGAACAAATGTGTCATGGTGCATGTTTTTGTGTGTGTGTGTGTGTGTGTGTGTGCGTGCATGTGTTAGACCTCACAGTGTTTCCTTCATTGTCACACTTTCTCAGGTTAGGTAAGTTGTCAGTAAGCACTACCATTAACACGGGCATGCAGAACTGACCATGACCTTCCTATGGATAATAATAATTATATATATATATATATATATATATATATATATATAAAAAAATCACTAATAAACTAAATTTTTTTTCTCTGAATAATTATTAATAATGACGCATTTGATAGAACTCCATCATTAAATAAATGCACATAAATGACCTGAAGAGAGCCGCTCCATTTTCATAAATCTCTACAAAGGTTGAGTGCATGTTGACAAATCTCCACTTTTGATGAATACCAGGAGGTGGCAGTGTAGCATCACTCAACTCAACAGGAGGACACATGAAACACCCCCCCCCCCCCCCAACCAAAAAAAAAAATCTCTCCAAAAAAAAAAAAAAAAAGCTTAGCCAAAAAAGCTCTGCATGAGTTATTGACGTCCGTAATCAGCCTCTCATTTGGCGTATTTCTCTCCACTGTTGGCACCATTTAAAATAATCAACACCACTATGATGACTCAATTTCTGAATTCCAAGTAGAAGAGCTGTTGCGGGGTGTGTTGGTAACACACTTTTAATGTGCTAATTCTCAAATGCATTCTCCAAAGTGGTCATACCCCACTCCATAACTGCAAGTGCCAAAACGATATTAAAATCGGCTGCCAGAACTGTAGAGTCCACCCTCTTCCCTCCAAAATAAATAAATAATGAAAGAAAGAAAGAAGTAAATAATAATACAAAAAAAAAAAAAAATTCTGAGAACAATTTCAAAGACTTGACTGGTTTTATATATTTCTCTCTAAAATCAGAGAGGTAGTTTTGATAGTTCATAATGAGTTTTTATGGCTGATGTTTAAAATCAAATTAATATTTAAATGGCTCGAGCAGCGCTTCATATCGGTGACGGACATAATGACTCCAGCATACTTGTATGTGCTAAAATGAACAAGTAGAACTGTGTTAATGGAAATCAAGAACTGGTACAGAACTAATAATCACACATTATAGTGAAGATGAATATGTACCTCTTAACTAGATCACTATATCATACGACTTTAAAGTGCAAAAACTACAATTCAAAAAGGTTTTATTTAAATTTTTTTATAATTCAGTAAAAAAGGTGTTAGGAATTTGTACCGTCTTGCGAGACGATCCAAAAGGGGAGCTATAAAAATCTGCTACAAAAAAAAAAAGCGGGTCTGTGGGAGGAAATGTTTTAATTTTGTGGTTGTCCTGCACATTACCTTTACAGATGTCCCCAGTGTTGAAACTGGAACACACGATAGATTGAAAAAAAAAGAGAAGAAGATGATTTTCATTGCATATCGTGTTACTGAGAGGGCACCGGGAGCCTCGGTGCAGGTGTGACGGTCCGAACAGTCTGCGCGCTGGACCCGAGTTCAAACCCACACAGGGAATTGACTAAGCGAGGCGCTGAACAGTCTGAGGCTATTATGACTTACCTGGATGCACTCTGACAAAGCCTGCAGTCGAACGGCCGCAGATTTGGTTTCTGTCCTCTTCCTTTCAGTATGGTTTTTGTGGGATAGGGGGGTTATGGCTCTCCTCTCTCCCCTGTGAGGGGTCTGCAGAGGCCCCTGGTCTGGGCATCAGGCGGTGTGTAAGGGAGAAGGGTCACCTCCGAGCGGTCGAGGTATCGACTAACGTTGGCCGTCAATCAAGCTCTGGCCCTCAGCTAAAATCTGAACTCCACAGAGTGCGTCGAGCGACAGGTTAAATAACGGCCCAGACATATGAAAACAAGATGGACGCGGAGGAGCCGAGACAAAGAAGTGCCCTTTGTTTTTGTAAGGAAGAAATCCGTAAACGCTTCATTAGAAGTTTGTTATTCGTGAGCTTTGCGGGATTGAAAAAAATATTTTAAAAAGTGTTGAGTGACATAAAAATGCATTAATAAAATGTTCTTTTTTTATGTATTACTTGTTTATTTTTTTATTACATGTTCATTTATTTATACACACATACATATGATACATTGCATCAAATATACAATACAATAACATATATAATAATGTATATGTTAAAATATACACCATAATTAATATTAATAGACATTATATTTTGTGACACCACAAAAAGAAAATCTTGAAAGATTTAATAATTAAATATGAAGTGTATTTCCCAGCGTATGTTTCTTATTCTCATTTCATAAAAATACCATATTTTGACCTTGGGCTATTATTGGAAGATTTTTATTTGGGAGCTTTTGCAGGGAGTTTTTTTTTTTTTTGGGGGGGGTAACATTGTTCTCCGGAATTGAATATCACAGTATTTTCTTTTCACAGCACTCCGAGATACAAAGCACAAAAGGAGTAAACATGGTTAACATCCCTCTGCTGCTGCTCAGTGTAGGATGTTTCACAGAAGGTTTAAGCAATGCTGAATTCATTCAAAGAAAGAACAGACGACTGAATGATGCAAAGCAAGAAATATAGTTTGTTGTGTGTGAGTATGTGTGTGTGTATGTCTTTTCATGCAAAGCAAGCTGAATTATTGAAAATGATTCTTCTCTGTTTGCTGAATAGCTCTTTATTAAAGACAAAAAAAAGCCTGAAGAACAGTAATATGTTTTTTCCCCCGTCTTTTCTATCACATACTACATTCACGCTTAGTACAGGAATTATTTTGCTCTGAGCGTTATGCAATGCTTTTGGTACATAAAGATTCAATTTTTTGTTAGATATGCATATAGATATATACTTTTGTAGATAATAATAGATCTTTATCTATCTATCTATCTATCTATCTATCTATCTATCTATCTATCTATCTATCTATCTATCTATCTATCATCACCATCATTTTAAAATGTTCATTCTACACATATGTTCATGTTTGTTCACTTCTGCTGGTCTGTGTTCATGATAATGGATGGTGCTGGAGCAATGAATGGCGGTACCACTGCACCACTGTGTATCTGTCTGAGTGTGTGTCTATGTGTGTGTGTGTGTGTTGTTTTAAGAAAGAAAGGTTAGGGTCATCAACAGGAGCCCACTTAGCGCTGCAGCATCTTCACAACTACTTACAGAGCATTTTTGAAATACAAAGTGTTAAAAGCTTTAAATCTGATATATATATATATATATATATATATATATATATATATATATATATATATATATCAGTGTCATATATATATAGTAGCGATATTACATTCACATTGTATTAATATTTGTTGTAGTAAACAATCATAACTCATCAGCTATTTCATTCTGCCATATTCGTCATTATCATGGGTGAATGAAATTGTCACACCCTGCTGTGCTTCATATTCAGTTGTAAATATGTTTCACCAGAAATAATCAGTGTGTGGAAATTTTCATCTTAGGCTGGAGCTTTTTTGATGAGCAGTTACATTTTCCATGGCATAACTGTGGGTTTTGATTAATAGCTATTACAATGAAACACGGGTGAAGTCCTAAGTTGGGGCTTGCGTATTTTTTATTGTCTTGTTGCGCTAATTAAAAAGGAGTACATCCATTCGAACGTGCTATATGGCAAGCATCAATTTCAGCTGATCGCCTGGAGTAGCCACGAATTAATATTGCAGCTTCACAAATTGCTGCATGCAGAAATTGATAAGATAATCGGGCAAGGCTGAGGCTTGGACTATTCACAAGCCTATAAAGCTCGGGTTATTTACAGGAATAAGCAGCGGTGTCGTGTGTTCCTTCGCGGAGGAAGGGAGTGTAAACATTTGGTCATTCAGAACTCCGTGCGGTATCCGGCAAGCCGCTGTAGTTCACCGGAAGGCCAGCGGTCTGTCTGCGGTTTGGGTCTGAATATGCTGAGTGTGTGTTTATATTGTGTCAGTGCACTACTTTAGAAGAAGGCAGCTGTTTTACAGGATTGTCCTTTTTATTTGCCCCCTTCTCAAATAACAAACAGCCCTCATGGATATTTCTGCTCGAATATGATTTAAATTATCAATAAAAATCCAGATTTTGTGATGCCAAACAGTGTGATGCCCTGGTTGACTTGTGCTTCAGATCCGAGGTTCCTGAATTGTTCTTGAAAGGTTCTTGTACGTGGACTTTCCTTATGTGTTTCTTCCGGGTTCTCCTGCTTCATTACATCTCCCAAAAACATGCCTGTAGGTAGACTGACTATACTAAATTACCCTTATGGTTTGTTTATGAATATGTCTTTCTAGGGTCTATTCATCCTTACACAGACTCTATCATATCCCAGATGAGAATAAAATAATAATAATGTATTATAAATGTATAATGAAATATAATTATGTATATTGGATATTTGCTGAATATTGAGTATATGTCATGCCAATAACAATTATATATATATATATATATATATATATATATATATATATATATATATATATATATATATATATATAAATTTCACATTTGTATATAATTTTAGTGAATTATTATATTTTTTCTTTGTATTATATTATATTATAGTATATTATATTATAATTATATTTATTTTGTTTCCAACAATTTCTTTTAAAAAGTAATGTTTAAAAAAAAAATCTAATTTAACATTTAAAGAATTCCTTGTTTTTGGTCTGTACTGTGAAAATGAAACAATGTGCAGAATTAGAGGAATCCAACGTGTCCTCTCCACCATTCTGCTCTTTCGTGTCTTTTCATGTCATGTTTTTTCATCTCTCTGTCCATCTTGACAGCTCTTCATAGTGGTGGTGTGGAACTTTGAGCTCTATATGTTGCCCTTGGCTCTGCTGCTCCTGCTGGCCTGGAACTATGTCCTCATCGCTTCAGGAAAGGACAGCAGACAGGGAGACATGGTGAGTGAACCTGCGCTCTCGCTTCAGTGGCGTCTCAGCCCTTTGTCGACACCGTCTTGTTCCTTTATTTATAGTAAAAAATATATATATAATAATAAAAAGAAAAGTACATTACAAATTGTAGTGATAACCGTTGAAACTACTCATTTTGGTTGCCAAATTATAGCTGGTTTAAATATTAAACATTTATTCTAAAAGTATAAATATTGATTTAGAAATAATTTAAATTATATGCTATTATTAAATTAAATATCCAAAATATAGAGCAATGTAATATATAAGACAGTATAGTATATGTATGTAAAACATTCAAATATTATTTATAGATGAAGTCAGTTAAATTTTATGGATTAAAAGATCTCATTTGAATGGCCTTTAAATTCAAATATCAGATATTTTAAAACTGTCCTATAAATTGAAGCATGTGCTTAAAGTAGTATTTTCATGAAAAATTTCAAATATTGATTTACATATGTCAGATGTGTGGCTATTTTACATTTCATGTCATTGTTTTTAATCAAATAGAAATCCTTTCCATCTCATATCTCGTTTTTTTAACCGCACAAAAAAGTGTTGAATAGGTGGTATATTCCATTTAAATATTCAGTAGTAACATGCTGTATATTTTTTTAATTATCATTTTTGCTTACTCCAAAACCCCCTGCGATATTATTTGAGCATGGTGCAGACCTTTCCAAACAAATTAGATTAAATCATTTCGCTTTATAGAAACATGCTACATTTTCTGAGTGTCCTGCATATATTATGGTATTTCATATAAAATATGCTTCTTCTTCTTCTTGTTTTTTTTTTTTTTTGTTGAGTTTTCATATCATGTATGTCTATCAAAACAATAATAATAATGATAATGATAATGATAAAAAAAACGACAGTGCAGTGAAAAGAGAGTTTTAAATCACTTTCAACACGACTGCTCTGCTGTTTTCCTGTAGATGGCGACATTGCTTGCAAAAATTCTGAATCCGGGGCCAGAAATCTCCATATTGTGTTTGCATGGCTATTCACTTGGTCTATACATTTATCTCCACTTGCTTTAATTTGTACTAATAAATCAAAGAAGAAAAGGCTTGAAGTTAAAGACTGCATTTGCATAGTCAGGCAGTATGCACAGACCCCCTGCTTAATAGCTGTTTACCTGTTTTCCTATGCGTCTGGTGTTAACAGTTAATCGTGTCATTATTTACTCCACACGTTCGTACAAAGCGCTGGTCTGTGTTTCTGGTAACTGTAAACTAATCCGGATCAAGAGTCGAGGTTTCGAAACCAGGTGATGGGTCAGAGGTTATACCTTCGGGATCCGCGGATATAAAACGCACGAAGAATGTGAAAGCCGCGGCCTCACGAGCCCTCGGTCGCTCTTACACCCTATTGTTCAGCATTTTGACGACTGTAACCACAACAGATGAGCCACTCGTGAGGCTGGCAAGAGCGAGAGAGTTCCGCTCACTGACACAATAAACAAACACACACAAGCACATACACATGGGGTCTGCTTTTCATTAAACTGAAACCCACTGATGAGCTTGGCCACTTTCTCTCTCGCAGTCATTTAGGAAAGGAAGTTACTTTATTATAAACTCCAGGGGAAGGAACTGAAGTGTTTCTTTTGTTGTTGTTTTTTTTACATGACGGTTGTTCTTGTGTTTGTATATGCGCACGTGCATGTGTTAATACTGTACATGGAAAGTGCATATCTACATACAGTATTAATTATGATTTATGCACAACAGGGTATGCATTGTTTTTTGCTGCGTGTTTTGTATTAATTTTCTAATTCAGTGCAGTTCAGTAATTCAGTCATTTTCTAATTCAGTACAACATTGCCGTTGCAATGCCGTTAATATTCTAAGCACCAGCTTAAATAGAAATTTGATATTTTGAAATTTTAGAAATGTTTGGATAAATTTCGAATTTTTTTTTGTTCCACTATTGCTTTACATGCACGCAACTAGTTTGTATAAAATCTGAGAATCAGTTTTAAAACATAGCAGGTGAAGCATCATCTGAAAAACATGCTTCAATGAAGAATAGCATAAAATCATACTTTTTCGTACTTTCAGATTGGAAATTTGCTTAAATTTAAAAAGTAACTGAATTTTTCAGTATAATACTGAATTTTCAAAATATTTCCTTTATTTCTTTGCAATTCTTTTACTTACTACTTAAACTTCATGACTTACTGTATATACCTTTTGATTTCCCTGCATGCATTTGATTATGCGACTGATTACATCATTGATAGCTGTTAAATGTTATTTATGTCAGTTATAATATTTTCTCTCTGGCATTTTACCCTACGTTGTTATTCTGCAGTGATGCAGCTGTGTAAAATTGTGTCCTTCTAGGTTTTATACATTTCTTTTACAAGTTCTATTTAAAAGACCGACAAGCTTTCGAAATATTCCCCTAGTAAAAGTTTGTCATTCATGTTTCTGTCACTTGAGTAGCGGTGCCAAGCTCCTGGTGGTTGGCAGGATATAATTTCAAATAGCACTCTGTCTAACTCTCTACTAAACCCACTGACACATAAGTGTAGGCTGCTACGGCGCAGCGGCCAGCCTGCCTCTCACTGAGAGTTAAAGAGCTGCCCAGCCTGCGAGTCTTACAGATATCCAGATATCTATCTGTATAAGCACCTGGGTGGGATATTATATCCCATAACATGAATATGAATGAGAATGCCCTCGTATTGAAAGTTACACTGGGTTGGATGTGTATGTTTTGTGTGACAGTCGCGTGCCGTCGGCTTGATGGCATGTTCTCATATCTGATGACTGCAGAGGCGAGAAGCATTTTCTCACTCAACCAACTGCCATGAGACTTTCATCACTTACCCCTTTACTGCATTTTCTACTTCTTACCACTGGGAACTCTTCATATCGTTCCAAGTTTATGGAAAACCTATTGCATCTTTGAATTAGTCAGCCTACCATATAATTCTTAATTTAGAAGGGCTGTTGATGCATGCTGTGTAAATCTTTTCCCCGGTATTTTACGACTGCCCCCCTGCCGCTTTGTTTGTGTGCGAGTCTATTTAGCCGATTTCAATACCACTGTAATATGTCCAAGTTGCAAGTGATATAGATTATTAAAAATGTGTCTATGAAGACGTAAGCATGCACACACAACAGGCCATAAGTAGATAAACGTACATCATTTTTCTCTCTCTTTCTCTCTCCCTCATATACACACACACACACACACACACACACACACACATAAATGGAGGACCACAAACTCCATATACAAGTATACGGTATGGGGTCCTCCATTTTTGTGTTCAATTTCTTTTCCAAGTCTTATAAATGTGCCACGGGATTAACATCTTGTTATGTGGCTTCCTCCGTGCGGTTTCCGCTTCATGGAAGTCATGCCGCTGAAACAATCAAAGAGAGAGTAGAAAAGACCTAGTAGCCACTGCCAGTTGTTTTAAACATCATGTAAAATTAAACCATCGCCCTTTGCCAAATGTCAACATTTGTAAAGTTATGATTTTGCAAAAGCATTTTAAAAGGTAATTCTCTTTGGAGGACAAGAGCACTTAGGCTTAAGCCAAAGTGGAAGACGTTATGCAAAATCGTAACAGTTTTTTTTTTTTTTTTTTTTTAGCATATATATAAAAACAATATATTCAGAAAAAAACAAACTCCCACTTTCAGCTGTCATTTAATTAAAGAGGGTTGTTACCTCAAGGGTTGACACGCTAGCTCAACTCTTAACCTGTAGTCAGCTGACCCCTGACTCTCGTATTCTTTCCCTGTGCTCTCCATGCCACCCCTCCACCAATTACCTGACCTCTCTGTCAGAGCCTGTTATTGTTAAAAGCTCTTTTTAACCATCTGGGAAGGCTATGCTCCAAACACCAGTGTATACTCTCAAACTGGTGTTTCCAAATGCAAGATGTTTAGTAGGTCTGAGAACTGTATAAGTAGTCTCCTTTGGTTTTCTTAGAGAGGAATCTCCCAGCCACAGTGAATAGATATTATGAGGGTGAATTAGGGGTTCAGAGGGGATGCCACCAACTTTGGATGCGAGTCAGACAGATCATGACTTCTGAACCAAGCCTGTCCATCATCAGAACAAAACTGGACCAGGTCTGTCAATCATCAGGAACCGTTTCAGAACAAGGGTAGACAAACCCCGTTGATCTGTAACAAACATGGTAAAAAAAAAAATCTATACTCTTATTCTTTCCTTGTGAAATTACATATAAGTTATAAAGGAGACTCCTATTGGTGATGCTGGGAATTGCGCTCACTATACAGGTCAGAAAGCCACAACTTATCAACCCAAGCCAGTCTGACACTACCTGTCAGTGTCTGGCCCATTTTCCGTATAGAGCCAGTGATCCCAGTGCCTTCACTGACCTCCCCTCCACCCCCAGCTTCCAGTTCAGTATGTTTGGAGACCTGGAAGGTTTTGGTGGGGCTCCATAACGACCACTTGGGCTCAGTCAAGCGTTGGACAGCTCAGTTGGAATTGAGAGGAGCAGGGCCCGTGGCGGGGCCTGAAAGACCCACTCTGCTGAATCCACTGGCCCGGAAAACACTTTACCAGATGTTTCAAAGGTGTTAATTATAGCAAATTCTGCCAGAGCTGGAGAAACATAGTGACATCTCTTTCACCAGCCTGTATGCAATTAAGCATTTTAAGGTACTTCTCAGTAACCTTGTCAGTGGTTTGAGGGCAAGGATAATGTACTCGTCATGCTTTTGTCTTTCTTTTGTGTCTTATTTCTGGCTGTTTTTCATGTCGCTGAAATGAAGCGTGTATAGGAATATCTGGTAGATGCCATCATGTTTCTCTCCGTTGTGTAAGTCATTTTAAAACAAAGGACTTGCACATTTGCATATACAGTACCTAAATGGCGTGACAAAGATATTCAAGACGAGGTCTGTCTGTGCCACAAGGATAAAAAAAAATAAAAAAATAGAAAAACTTCCATGTGGCATTGCTTCTGAACGCCGCAATACACAACTCGCTGCAAGTGACTGTGATGCCAACTATGGCATTGTTCATTGTTTTAAACACTGTGATGTAGACAGTCAGCTGGAAGACCTGAAGCTTCAGTGTCTCCCATGAGGCTTGATCTCAGGGAGAAGCCTGTCATCGATCCATCACTCTGTCCAACTTCCCATCTGACGTCAATGTGGAACAAGCTCCCCTCATCTCGTGTGGCCAGAAAAAAAGAGCATCATGATAAAACACACTCATTGCTTTGATATCATATATATTTCATTGTTTGAGAAGAAGGTTGACAGAGTCTATAATTTAAACCATGTCCATTTTTACTGAATCCCTCGCTAAGGAGCTGCACTTTTGTACTTTATTACAGGTAAACAGATTCTTGAATAAAGTTTTTTTTTTTTTTTTTTTTTTTCCAGTTTCCCATCTCTTTCGTTTTGTCTGGTTTGAGCTGTGCTTTGTCTGTTTTTCTTTCCATTGTGTGTGTAATTTGAAAAACAAACCGCTTGGATGGAGCTTCATGAATAAAGGATAGGCTGTGTTTTTCCTTACCATCTTCTGGTACAGGTGGGTTGCTCTGGGGGGAAATGTGGAGCCTGTCAAGCCCACCTCCAGTGTCAATCACCGCACAGTAAAATATAAAGGAAAACTAAATGAGAGCATGTCTCACAATCGTCCTCCATGCTAACTCTTCTTTCAGCCTAGTGCTCTGGCTGTGGGCTGAGTCGACTGGGATGGCACACGAAAAAAAGAGGGGTGTGTGATGGCAGGGCCAAGAGAGGAGGAAGAGGAGGAAGATGAGGAAAAGGAGGGGAGCGGTTTTTCGGGCCTTTAATCCACCTCAGTGCCACCACCTCTACCAGTGATGCACTCCTGCCAGCAAGACGTCGAATCTCGTGTGCCTGGCAGACACGTCTCCGCTCCTCCGTGCCAGCCCCTGACAGGTGACAAAATCAAAAGGTCACGTCACTTTGAACTGGCAGCGTTTGTTGCCCCGCTGATTTCCCCGGTGCCAGTGTGGCTCTGAGTCGCTCACAGACGAGGTTTGAAGCGAATTTGGCAGCTCCCTACACTTCATCCCTGTGAACTTTTGTACCTGAGATTTTGCTAACAATGTGGATGATCTACACATCTTTGTCATGGCTGCTGCTCTTGTTGTTGATGCAGCTGTGTTTCTTGCTGGCAGGGTTTTGTTTACAGAACCCTGACTGTGTTTTTGAGGTATCCTCAGGGTCTATACCACGATACAGATTAGAGTTGAATATAAGCCCAGGGATGAAAAGCTATGATGAGGCTTCTTACTTATGGGACTACATGACCCGGGCATGTTCCTGAACGGAAGCACTAAACTCGGCAGCCCTCTGATCAGTGTGTTTGCCTTGTAAAGCTCGGCTCTGAGGAGACAAAGTGTCTCTGCCACACACTACAGCACTGAGTCTGACCTCCTATTGCTTAGCCTATTTAGCTCTCTTAGCATACATAACCGCATTACGCAACCAAGTCCGATCGGGCAAAAACAGTGGTTATTGTTTCTCTAAATCAATACATTGACCAATTAGTGCTGCTCTCCACTCAATCTGCCTCATTTGCCAGGAGCACCAGTCTTTGACTTCAGCTTCTGCAGGGGTCAAGCCAGAGTCAGCTAACATTGGCATGAGCACAAGCCCTCCCTTTGACCAGCAGTGCTCTGACAGCCTGTGAAGAGGCTGTTTGGGCTGGAGGTGCTCCGGCGAGAGTCCTTATCAGCCTTCCAGGCCTGGGCTCTCCCGGGTCCCCCTGATCCACACGCCGCATACAAAGCAGGACCATGCCCCGAGCAGCTGGAGACGCTAGAGATGTCTTCCATTTCAAAGAGGAGCAAGAGGAGGGGAGAGGGGATAGAGGCAAAAAATGAAAGTATATATCTTCATGTCGGATGGGTTGTCTGGCTTGGGCGTCTATTCCCGGCGCACCTGTCATGGTGAAGGTTAGAATTAAAAGCACAGATAGCACAGTTCTTCCTTTGCTGATAGTGGAGGAGAGAAAAAGTGCATTAACCCGCCAAGATGGATGTCACAGAGCAGAGCTGGGGATGGTGCCAATGCTAGCTGAAAGGCCAGGCTGCAGAGGATCTTGCTCTCGGTCTCTCTCTCTCTCTCTCTCTCTCTCTCTCTCTCTCTCTCTCTCTCCTTCTGGGTGTCTGTCAGTGAAAGACCCACTCTGACTGATTCATGACCTTGTTTTTTTTCTTTCAAAAATGCTTTTTCTCTTCTTCATTGATTGCTAAATGCTCAATTTGCACAGCATGATTGATTGTCTTCTTCTCGCAAATAATCGAGACTAGCCTCTACTTAACCCTGCTATTGAAACCACATTACTCTGGTAGATTTGTACACCCTTTAGCACAAGGCATCATCAGTTCACTTCTAGCAATTCCTCCATCTCTCCTGAACACCCCTTTTGTTTCTGCTCCTAGCAGCATTTACATAAGAGGCTTATGGCAGCATGCACTCTGCCTTTTAGCCAAGACAAAGGAACAAAAGCTATTGTTTGCTAAGTAACAATTTTTGGATGTCACAGAAAACTCATTTATGTGATGCAGAAAGTCAAAAAATATTTAAAAGAAATAGCTCTTCTTGATGGGATTGGGGAGAGGGGTATTTGGAGAAATTGCCTTATGTAAATAGTCTAGACATGACCTTGAAGCTTTTGATGTGTGATTGACAAGACGAGCCCCAAGAAGAGAAATAACGATCTGTGCATGTTCCCTCCTCCGGCAATGAAAATAAGCATGTGATATGGACTCTTTTTGGGCTCCCAGGGGCCACACATGCTTGATGGAGTGTTTTCAATTGACCGAGATAAAGTCTTTATATGTCTGCCAGCACATTGCCTGATATTTGTGCCCGCACCTCTGTATTTGCCTCTTCCAGCTTGGTAAATCATGATGGGATGTGTGTGAATAATTAATCCATCGACATTATCAGTACCGACAGTATTTTTGTCCTTTTAATGACAATCATTCATTGCCCTTGCATTTATCATATGAGAGGGTCTTTAACCTAATATGTGTGAGGGAAAATAACCAAGGAGGCACACACCTGTTTTACAGAGTTTGCTTAATTATTATAATAAACAAAAATATGAAATTGTAATAATAATCCATAATAACTGGTTGTACCTACAGTAGGTTCTTTGTGTATTGTCTGAGTAGGATTTGCATCCTTTCAGTTGCAAAATATTTCTACCCCACAAATTATCTGACATTTCTGTCCTTAGATGATTACTACACTTAACTGAGGTCAGAAGATGGGGATGGTCATGACCATTTTTTTCTTTACTTTTCCTTCTTTTTTCTTTTTCTTCATCTATCCATCCATTGTCTATAGCACTTATCCTGTGTAGAGTCATAGGAAGCCTATCCCAGTGAACTCAGGGTACACCCTGGAGGGGATGCCAAACCATCGCAGGCCACAAGCACAGTCACTCACACGCATAATCACACACACTACGGGCCATTTTAAAATGCCAATCAGCCTACAACAATGCACGGCTCTGGACTGAGGGAGGAAACTGAAGTTTTGTACCCACAACCCTGGAGGTGTGAGGCAACAGTGCTAACCATTAAATCAGCGTTCCGCCTAATCAGGAAACTGTTATGGCACATGCTAGCCTTAAGAAATATGAGAGAATATTTTTTTAGCTGCCTAATATGCCTTAAAAAGACATGTTGCTTTTGAGGCATACTTTTTTTTTTTTTAAATTCTGATGAACCAAACAATGTTGTTTTCCCTATTATTCTGTTATTAAGAAATAAGTGGCTCTTAGTAATGAACTTGGTAATGAAAGTCCACCACATGTCCTTTTACCTACATTTGAAAATCAATATACAATGCACATGTGCAAGCGTATTACAGACTAAAATAGGTATTTACAGGGGAACAGGATTTATTCAATGACATACTGATTTCCTCTGGAGACATGCATGCATAACTGGACAAAGCTTATTACATTTTTAGATTAACTGAATAGTTAAGAATGAAGCCTCTATGAATAAAACTTTTTCAAGGTTGTTCAAGACCAGTTTCTTACAACAGAATATACTGAGTGGAAAGATCTTTTGTGCTACAGATTTGGCTGTACCACACATCTGGATGTTCTGCAGTGCTAAAAAGGAGAGTATAATTAACCTCTATAGCCTGAATAATATTGGTTCACCTTGAGTTTTCATAGTCGCCAAGCACAACTAAAATTCAGCTTACAGTCATTGTGGATGGCTAAGATAGGTTCTATTGGCATTTACGTCTATCACGTTTCTTCCTTATTGTGTGTCTTTTAAAGAAGAATTAAGTGCCTATAGGTTTGGTTAAGAGGGTTGGAGGACACTTTACTCGTCTTGTGTTCTTGGTTCACTGAAGCGTGTATTTTACCACTGTGTCCAAGCTGAAGAGAAGTTTTAACCTCATGGTCAAGAGGATACAGATAATGGGCTTAGAAACTAGGGTGATGCTCTAAAGCTTTACTTTCTTTCACACAGAATAGTCCTCTTTATGGATGTAGTAATGCCCGTTGTTGTGCACATGAAATTGATTCCCGTTTGTTTCTCTTCTATTTCATGCTCATCAGCAAGCGGTGGAGGATTTGCTGGAGGGTGAGGATGAGGACTTTGACAGAGATGACAAGGTAATTATCACTCGCGGGTACGTACTGTACAGTTTGCGGTCTGGTGCAGATTCACAGATACATAGATGACTGGCTAAAGAAAATGTTAGTGAATGCTCCTAGATTCAGAAGGCCCTCAAGATGTCTTTGACAGGTTTTCATTTGCAAATATTTACCTTGCAATGGCGTAAAAAAAAAGAAAGAAAAGAAAGGAAAAATAATAAACAGAAATCTAACTTTGTTTTCAGTTCAAATGAAAGTTGTAATATCTTTTCTTATGCTTACGTCTGTGTTCTTGAAAGTTTTGTCTTGCTGAGCTTTGACATTTCAAGAACATCACAAATAGCACTAGTCGACAGCTGTGGGCTTTAAGTTCAAACTAAGAGCTCAAACGTTCCAAGGAACCACTAAGATGTTTCTTCATTCCCAGAATAAAGGTAAAATAATCAGCCATAAATAAATCACTATCTTGAGCATCTGATATGCATGGGAGGGCCGAGCTGATGCCTGTGATGGGAATTGAAGTGGAAGATTGAGAACTAACCACATTACGTGGGTGAATTAAGATATTTTGCGTTCTTCACAATATCCAAACAGTTGAGTCCTTTGTATGTCAATGGGTAAATACAATACAGAGTCTTTTAGTGAAGGGTCATAAAACAAGTGTAATCTCTGAAATGTGGTTTGTAAAAACAGTCGAGATTATGTTTTAATTGCACACACGGCTGAAATGCTCATGCCGTAGCAATCAAACTTTAACCATATATGCTTTTGTTCCGTAAGTGTGTGTAACTACAGTATGTATGTATTCATTCAATGATCCGACTTTCTCACCAGAACACAGGAAGGTCTAGAAAATACATCTCATCTGAGCATATACTGTAGATAGATAAATAAAGCCAAGGTACTGATTATTAGTACTCTCCTGCTAGAGTTGTGTTCTGTATGATTAGCTGAACCTGGTTTGAAGTTGAAACAAATTAGGCTTAAACTTGTGCCAGCATGTGGTGATTGTTCCCACATTTTCATTTGTTTTGTCTGGACGGCTTATATCGTGTTTGTTTTACAATTACAATTACTCTAATATGGTGTCCTGGTCAGTGTTCATTTGCTTTGGCAAACCCGTAGAGCAAACACATGTTAGTCATGGGGCACTACATCACAAAAGCCATTTCACTCTTGAAGTTTTATCTGTGTTCCAACACGCTGTTTAGTTTTCATATTTAGGGAAAGTCGCCGGGTTATTACGTCGAGGATCTGCGATTATGATCATTACGACATTAAGCACCCTTTAGATCGCGTACTACAAAAACCTACAGTATATTAAAATTTGACTGCGCGCATATTTGAACTATTCCTTCCCCTTCTGACTGCCAGTGTCTCATTTCAGCTGCCTACATAGTTGAAAAGGGATATTTTTCTTCTTTATTTCTTTTCCCATTCGCCGTTCCCTCTTTCCCTCTCTTGTCTTATGTGCTCTTGATTATGACTCCTCTGACACTGTCCTGTTCCTTCAAAACCGGTTAAGTTTACTGTAGTTTCAAGGGTGAACGAAATATAAATGGAATTTCACCTCTCTCTCTCTCTCTCTCTCTCACACACACACACACACACACACACTCACTGACAGTCTGCAACCCTGCACTCTCATTACTTCTTCTGTTTGCTCAAATAGTAAAATATTAAGGTCAGGTCAGGGGAGGCCCTTTTTTACTGGAGGAAGGTTTCGGAGTAAAAAAAGGATGAATAAATGTGCCAAGGCCTCATTTTAATTGAACCTGAAGCATATGTTGCAAGTATGTGCAATACGTCCCAGATGTTTTAGCCTGGCCTCGTGCTTGGCTCTTCCCCACCCTGCACCAGGCAGCTATTAGCTGCATAACCTTTGGCCCTGGGGCTAAATGGGGTATTACGTGGCAAAAAAGTGGAGCACCTGCTTCCCATTGGACCGAGGACCCCTCACGGGCAGGGCCTGAGCTTCGGACATGTGCTTTCACTTAGCGGATTGTTGGGCGGTCGTGAAAAGTGTCTTTCTTCTGAGTTAGTGTAGATATTAGTTGCATACTCTCAATGAAAGTCTAAATTCAAGGCTAATTGATGGGGACACCTGAGTTGTTAAACTGGAGCGGACACCTGTAGAAAGGAGCGGAAAAGGAAATCAAGTATAAGCTCTTTCTAGGTCAGGAGAAAGAATCATGGGGTTGGTTTATCGGCCATATTGTTTTGACTAAACACCTGCCCAGGTGAAATGAACCCTTTGAACCTAGAGGTTTAGATTTGTGGCAGAGCGTGACACTGAAATATTTTTTTTCCGGTCCACCAGATGTTGGATTGAAGTCAATGAGTCAATCAAGGCTGCTGTTAATGCTGCCTACATAATATATTGCTTTATGAACTCATTAACTCAACTGGGCCTTTTTTTATCCTACCAGTTTCCCTCCACACAAATACTGTACAAGTGACAATGAAGTCATTTCTCCGTGCCAAAAGGCCATGCTCTATGCTCCAACATCACACGAGTAAGCCATGTGCTTGTTGAATTCTCCTCCTCCCTGCTGTTTGCCAGGCTCATGCCAATGTTTGCGTCTGTGTGTGTGCATATTGTGTTGAAAAAGCCAGTCTCAGGAGGACTCACTGTCTCCACCAGCAAAGACATCATCAACCGGCATAATAACAGCCGAAACATCTTTAACACCTGCTCCGCCAAACTAAAGTAAACACGCAGACGGAACGGCAGGTAATTACCCAGGTGATAATGAGCTTCGCCTCGCGCCACAGTGTTATTGTTAAACCGCACCAAATACATACGTGCGGATTTAAATAGGAGCGTTGGGGCTCAGCGCTAGGAGACCAGGGCTAATAGTCAATATGGCAGCACAGCTGTCTTGCAGTTGTGTGCATCTGCAGTTTGCCCCAAGGGTCAGTGGGTCATATTTGCTGTACGTTGTAGTAAGAATATTGATCTTGAACAGTTTTATACATTCAATAATAGTCATAGATTATAATAGTAGTCATAATAACTCTCACAGCTTTACTATACTACCATTATGTAATTAAAATGGTGGTAGTATAGTAAAGCTAATTAATTACTATAGTCATTAATAATTAGGGCAGCACCATAATGGCCATGGAAATAATTATTATTTAACCCAATATTAACATAATGATTATTAGCAGTAATTATTTAGTCAATTTACTCAATTAATTAACTTCGTCAAACATATCACATCAACTCCTTTAATCTCTTAAAGCCTTGTTACTCAGCTATTAAATTGAAAGAATCTTTTATATATATATATATATATATATATATATATTTAGTATTTATAATCTATCTATCTATCTATCTATCTATCTATCTATCTATCTATATCAGATCAGATTGATCCACTGTCACATGATTGTGTCTAAGATACAGTACCACATACATCTGCTCACAGACATGGACAACTCGGTAATGTCCCTGCGCTTGGCAACACAACGAATGTTGCATGCAAAGCCTCTGCAGGTTGCAGATGTGGTTGTTCGATTTGGTCTGATCACTTTCAAATAACAGTGTGGGCAGTCAGTACTAAAGATCTGATGTGTAAAACAAATCTGATTAGCCTGCAGTCTTAACAAGACCTTTGAGTATCCAGGTCAAATTATGGTTGATAGCGGTGGGAGAAAACCGAGGAACTAAAACTGAATAGAATGAATAGAACATATACAGTATGAACTGAGGACAAACGATCCAATACTGTGTATAGTTATGCTCTTAAACTCCCAGGACTTGTCACAGTTTATTTTAACATCAGCACTTAGTACTTCCTCTGCTGCTCATCGCATTCCCAAACATTATCTTATAGGATATCTGATTTGAAACTGAATGCTATTTGATGGCATGGAGGCTAAAGCTATGACTTACTCCACAAGCCTGGCAGCGCGTGGATTTGTGTCCAGAGTGTGTAGAAGTCTAATCAGCTCCAGGGCCTGTGTGGAAACTCTGGGCTAGATGATAGGCTTGCTATCCCAAGGGAGAGAGCAGAGAGCCGGTGGAAGAGCGCTGAGATTAGGCCTACACGCATGGCTGAGCACTGGAGCGATTCTCTTCCACACTCGCACACACACACTCAAAGCACATACATATACTCACAAAGCCTTGGGAGGAGTTGTCCCAGATAAGATACATGCAGCAATCATGTTGAGCTCACAGGCTTACCACAGCTAGCACACGCCTCCTCACATGTCCAACAGCTGTTTGGAAGTGTGCGGATGTGTTTTTTCTTTCTTTTTTTTTTCCCCCACTCATTCTGTAAATTGAATGCAGTAGTAATGTATCTGTATAGGTCTTCGTGTGTACAAACTGGGCGTACATGGCACAGACTTCACTATAACTATAACAGAGCACAAAATGAAACACAGGCTGTGCAAATCCTGTTTATTTTTATTATCTTTCTTCTCCTCACTGTGATATATATGCAGGTTTCGTCGTTGCCCTTTGAGTCAGTGAATGAAAATCAGATATTATCAGCGAATAAAAGTGAGGAAAGGGCAATTTTTTTGTGCTTTGACTTGCTTTGGAATTTACAATCAGTAATCAGACATCTAATAGGCTGATGGGAGCAGCTGGGGCTGTCTGATAGAAGGCAGGACGGTTATCGATGCCCTGGCAGGTGCATGCTGGGTAATAACTGCTGTGGTATCTTAGTCTCGGTGCCCGTGGGGTGCCGTAACGACACACACCCATTTCCATGACCTCTGGGCCTGTTGACAAGCCTAATACCCATTTTATATCCGGATCCCCCTTTCTATGTCTCTCTGTCACTTTTTCACTGTTCATTCCCTTCATCTCTGTGCAATTCCAACAGGGCCACGTTCGCAGGGGAAAACACAAGCTCTAACCCCCTTGCACCGTGAAATGCTGAAAATCTGATCCCAATTCATGCACAATTATGTCAGTTGGAATCTAGCATTACATGCAAAGCTTATCTTTAGATAGCACATGGAGCGCTAAGCCCGGCGGATCCGAGGGACGGCGTTGATCTGGGCGATAGCTGTGTGCTAGTATGTAATTGGACTAAAGAGTGCAACGGGGATTATTTTTAATACTTTGAAAAACTGTGACTTCGAACTTGTTCTGGGGCCATTGAGCTTGTGATTTACTATGCAGATCTTCAGGTAAAGAGCTTTCCCCCCTCTTCCCCAAGTCCTGAAAAATGCAGAGGGAGGGAAGGGAAGAAAAGTTTCTGCTGCTCCGAGATCTTTTCTTTTCTTTCTTTCTTCCTCAAGCTTCCAAAAGATGAAAAGCTTCAGACTGTAAAAGATTATTATTATTATAATTTTTTTTGGGTTGGTTTGCCTTTCTTGGATTTTTTTCCCCCCCTTTTTATTTTTGGGAGATACTCTTAGGAACTGCATTTTAATCATGTTTGGCTATTAAAGAAACCAAAAAAAAAAAAGGGGAAAAAAACATAAGGAGGAACCCGTACAGACTCGTGGCATTGTCTTCTATACAAGAGAACCCTGTATTTTCTTCCTGCCAAAACCATAAGATCAATTTTTCATTCCTCCCTTTCATTCAAGGTCGCTCATTCAGTACCATCAGTGTTTTTTTTTTTTTTTGTCGTAATGCTTTTATAATCTTGCTTTTAAAAAGATCTCAATTTATTCTGGTCCACAAGCTGCCGGGCTCTGCCCCCTCCCACGATGGCCGTCTGCCCGGAAGCCATATCCTTGAGGATATTTTGGCTTCCTGGCATTTTGAATGGATTCATGTGATGGTGGTAAGTGTAGTGAGTTTGTCCCATATCTACCCTCTGTTTTTTTTTGGTCTGTTTCAACGAGCAGGGTTGTGTGTCTCATAGCCGTTCATGCCGTCCTCTCACTCTGTCCCCAGTTGTCATCTTATCAACTTCTCTTCAGAGAAACCAACCTGTCCACTGCTGACCTGATCCTGATCATGAGTGCTAAAACATTTTAAGTTTTCAGAGAACTGCTGGTAATTATAGTAGCTTGACCTGATAGACAATTAAAGGTCTATTAGTTACAAAACGTTAATGTAAAACCCTACCTTTCCTTAATTTCATTAATATTTTTCTGAAGTCTTGCTGGAGTGAAACATGGTTTAAAAAATTTTTTTTTTTTTTATTCCATGTCTTTTGTTTTCTGTCTCTATGTCTTTTGCTCCTGCTTGAGTCTTTGCAACTTCTTCGGGAGTCCTGGGGGATAGCAATAGCATGCCTTGCTAGTTGTGTGTGTGTCTGAGTCTTGAAGTACACAGTGTGCACTCAGAAATTCAGCATGAGACGATTAAATAGCAGCCAGTGGTGAACTTGGCTGACTGACAGTCGCTCTGTGACCCCCCCCTCACAACGAAGCAGCAAATATCTAGCTTACCTCATAGCTAAAAAGGACAGTATCTGTGCCAAACAGGCAAGGAAGCCAGTTACTAGAACCCTTTTAACTGGAGTTATGAATTAATTATGAGAGTGAATCCTTGATGTTTGTCTTCAAGAGGAAGGAATGCCATTTCTGTTTCTGTCATTTTTAGCAGCGTACCTTTTAAAGAAACCTTGAACACGTAGAAATTCCACTTGTGCACCAGCTGAATTTCAGCGTGGCGCATTAATGTGTAATGAAGAAGCTGGTGACATTTCAGAAAGCATGTTAGAAGTACATAACATTTTGTTAATGTAGCAGGAAGATGTAGGTGACACTGGTTTTTCTGCCACTGAAAACCCGCCGTAATTGGAGCTTTATTTCCCAATTACTGTGCTTGTACTGGTAAGCCTGTTGGTGCCCAGCAGCATGATGCCCGTTCTGCTATGACGACCTTGCTTTTTTGGAGATGGAGAGGACAGGAGCAATTCCGGGGCACTGTCGGATGAAATTAATTGCATGCCATTCATCATGAAGTGGCTCCCTGAGATCCGGGGAGGTCGAGGAAAGGAGAGCAGGCATAGTCGGGTGAAGGGGGGGTCAATACAGGGGCGAGGGGCGTCACGATGGGTCGGAGGATGACTGCAGGTGCAGATGCGTTTGGTGAGGGGTGTCAGCGGAGGCGGAAAAACAGGGGCAACATTCGGCCTGACCTTGAGGCTGATGGAGTGGCTTGCCTGCTGGGTGTGGACACCTGGGGAGTAATGGCGAAGGTGAACCCCACTCTCCGGCGGCCCCATTAGAGCCTAATGATGTTGTTTTAGTGGGGGAGTGGTGGGAAGCAGAGGTCGGGCCCAAAATAAACCTTGTCCTGGCTCGTCGTCTCTCTTCTTGACGCGTGTTTACTGTGCTATCACAGCGATAGGCTCAGCAGAAAAGGCGTGTGGATGGAATGGTGCCATGGAGCTGCACAGTTTGCTACAAATTCACACGCTGCAGCCATTTTGGTGGCTCCGCAGGATGAGGGAGGGGAACCGAGTGCTTTAATGTTGCATATGCAATGTTTATGGGACAGAGCCATTTATTTGTCCAATTAAAAAAATCATATGCATAAATATTTTGATGTTAAGGCCAAAACATTGTTGCACAATTCTTATTTGGAATGTCAAAACATACAGTGCTGTGCAAAAGTCTTGGGTCACTCCTCATTTTTTTATGTTAACAAAAATTTAAGAGATGGGAGCAAATGTCTGCAAACTGCTTCAAAATACCATTTAAAAATTGGAGGTAACAGCCTCAGCAGCAACCTCATTTCCCCTCTCGTCTGTTCAAACCACTCAGCATTCACCATCACAAGTATAGTAATCACCAGCCTGATCATCTGTCATCATCTGCGCCTGTTTCTCACCGGTTCATGCCTTCAGTTAGATGTTTTTATGGGTGAATGATTCATACTGTAGGTCACAGTGTGACGTAACAAACAAAAAACACTTGTCTGAAACTGATCAGGTACAGCGACTGGACTGAAGATGAGAGACAAAAACTTGCTGAAAATCTGAGGCAAAAAAGTCTTTCAGGAAATATTTCTCAAGCCTATTAAAAATACAAGAATGTCTGGCTCTAGGAAAGCAAAATAAGAAATGTGTGTCTCAAGCCTTTTGCACAATACTGTACAAGTAAATGATTTTTTTTTTTTTTTGCTATAAACTTTGAAGTAACAAAATGAACAAAGTGTACATACATGTTGAGTAAATACATTAGAAGGTCATACATACCGTATAGTGGCACCATGGCGGTGAATCACACTACTAACTAAATTCCATTTGATTTTAAGTGTAAAGAGACTATCATATGAACACTAACCACATATTATTATCATCTTGGTATTAAATGTTGTGATGATATAATGGTATCAGTTATTGTAGCATGATGGTGATGATGATCCCTGTAGTCTCTATGTATAACTAGTAAGTGTCCAGTACACAGACATTCAAATTTCAAGCAACACTTCTGTGCTTGATAAAGTCATACACGAATGACCCAGAACCCAAATAATATCTGGTTAGCATTGGTACTTTAGTCGTCTGTTTACCCAAACGGATGGGGGTTAGAAGGCTGGCTGACAGATGTCCTAGAGTCAATTAATTACACACATATAAAGTTCATCTACAGTATATGAAAAGTGTATCTGATAAACTGCTCAGTAAGTGAAGAAGAACTAAGTACTACGTGTGCACATTCACCCTTTTCACCCAAGTATTGTTTGAGTAGGATAAATAAATTTATTTAAAACAAAAAATGTCTGCTTTAAAACAAAACATCTGCTTCGTTCCTGCTGTGTTGGTGAGGTGCCAAAAGCACGCAGAGATATCTATCGGCTGTTTTTGCTTACCACTGCAGCCTAATAGCAGCTGCTATCCAGCCCAGATTCCGACCTTTGTTACTGTATCTTAACAGAAAAAAAGTCCATCACGAATGGCTTGCATGACAAAATAATATTTACATACTTATCGATATGTGATCTTTAGTGCTACAAAATATTTCTTTTATGAATAATCCTGTGTCTGGTTTAACTTTTTTTGTGTGTATTTTCAATTTACGATTTGCTGCATTGTCCATTGAGTCTATCCATCTCCCAAAAACTTCAACGTTTATGCTAATCATCACCGTCACCAGCATCAAGCTCATAACCGCATACAGTAGATCGCTTGCTAACCGTGTCTCCGCCGTAACTCTGCAAAGTTCATCTTATTTACAGTACTGTAGTAGCTGTATTGTGTTTTGAAGCTTTGAGCCCACCTTAGCTGTTTTTGCTACTTGTGTGCTGAATTTCTTATGAAGTTGATAATAAACCTAACTGGAAAATAATGATTGAGAAAATATGTTATTTTGTTTTTAGGAACTAATAGTGAAACTTTACATCAGTGAAACTCATCACTTACTTTTTCTCCCCTTTGTTTTGTCAGTCCAGCAGATAAGTGCTAACTTCTCACACGAATAAAGGAGAAAAAAAACAACAACATTTACACCACCATTGCTTAATGCATCAATAATATTTCAATATAAATATATTTTGCGTTTAAAGTTGGGTTTTTCTTTAATGTGGGAAGGGAAATAAATGGAATTCCTACAGTATAGTATGACATTAATTTAAGTCGTTCTGTTTGCGGTCACAGTTATTTCATCTGTAGCTGGAAACTTTCAGTGTTTGTCACTTCTTATTGCGTTTCCCTCCAAAAGAGCACCTGCTTCATGCATTCAATTTCTGTATATTTGCAGCAAAGTAGTACAATGTGTGCAAGGCATCTGACCGAAAAGTGCAATACAGAAACGCCGACCTGTTGATGGACCGGGTGGGGAGGGGGAGGTCAGACTATGGCAATTAGAGATAACAGAATGCTTCCTAAACGTATTAAATGTGGTTCAGTCAACAAAGGGAATAATTGCGAAGTACTTGTGGTGAACTTATTTCCTGTTAATTGTGATTCTAAAAAAAGAAAGGAAGACAAAGACGTGGTTAAGTCGCTGCGGTCTCGACCATTGTTGAATTTCTGTTTTTACTTTAATCTGTAATTTTTGTTGTGTTTTGCAGATGGAATGCCATGTATCGGGAATTGTTTTATGTGTATAATATTTTTTTTGTTAGGATTCAACATGTTACAATAGAGGTTCAACCTGAAAGTTGAGGTTAGGTTCTTCTGTTGAGTTTGTTATTGCTGCATAATACTTAATTGAATGTGAAACTTTGTGACAGAAGTGAAGAAAAAAAAAAAAAAATATATATATATATATATATATATCAAAATTATATACATTAAGATTAAAACAAAGCAAATCCACGATTTTCAGGCCTATTTCCAGACACATTTTTACGATTTTAAGCATTTCTTTCAAGACAAAAAAGTTATATTCTAATACATCACAGAGTTTGTGCTTAAAAACTGTGTAAAAGTTGTCTCACAGTAGGCCTAATAATTATATTTTTGGGCTGTATTCAGAAATGGTAAGTTATTTGAATAGAATCAAGATATTTTCAAAAGAAGGAAAGACAAAGACATGTTTAAGTCGCTGAGGTCTTGAATTTTAGTTGAGCTTTTGTACTTTAATCTGTAATTCATGTTATGTTTTGCAGATGGGATGCCGTGTATCATGAATTAATTTATGTATATCATTTTGGCACAGAGTATTTAGCAGTTGTTAGGTTCAAGTGAACAGCCAGGGGACTTCCCATTTACTATAAGTCTGACGCACACCTCAGATCTAATTATTCTGCTATTTTAATTAACCTCCCAACGTGCTCCTGCACAAAGATTTCATTGACAAGCATTTCCCCGTACATCTTTTCTCTCCATTCAATTCATAATGTATCAGTGAACCAGTTTTTGGAACATTAATACACTCATTCAATATTAAAAGATGTTTCACTTTTTATTTTCTTTTTATGTGTGTGTAATAAGCGGCAGGGCAGGAGCTCATCTTGGCTTTATTTGCTGTTGAAGGTGTGGAGCTCCACTCCTTGATCTCCTCCGGGACAAAACTCTCTACTTTCAAGCGTCTGGGTCAACGCGCCTTTGGCTCAAAATGAGAGAAGGCTTGTTTTTTTTTTTTTTTTCTTCTACATGCACAAATAATAGCTACATCCTGGGAGTTCCATAGCCTGGCTGAAATTATTCCGTTTTCATCTTGATCTCTTATCAGCTGCTTTGTTTCCCTTACCTTCAGTGCGGGGCAGATCAAAGTACCGTGTATTTTCTCTCTCCCCGAACAAGCAGCGTGATGGTTGTGGGTGTGGATTAGCTCCAGTTGGGGGTCCATCCTCTTGCATTGTGTCTTGAGCTTTGGTGTAAATGAAGTTTGGCACCCCTGGGACACCATCCCCTCCTCTTTCTCTGTCATTGCTAACAAACAAGCTATGCCCCATCCAAAGTGCCCACCCAGGACCTTGCCAGTCCCATCAAGACCACCCACCTCCCCTGCTGCGGGCTCATTGTGAGGAACCTGGGGGTCTCCTGTAGCAATGAGGAGGTGTGAATAGCCTGATGCGGGGCTCCGGCTGTGATGGATGTGCCTGTGCTTGCCATTACATGTTGCTAGTTCTGTAAGCCCTGAGGAGGTTAGTAATGGGAAATCTTTGGAGTAGTCCTGGACAGATGTGCTTGTCTTTCACACTGTTTAATTACCGTGCCATTACGCCACATTGGACTGTTTTTTTTCCTGACCACTATAAGGGTCTACCTGGCTTAATTTCATAACTGAAATTTTTAAAGTACATTTAAACTTAAAAAAAAAGAAAAAAAAAAGAGGTAAAGCCTCTTTTACATCAACCTATGTGGATCCTGCTGCTAAAAAATTACAACCTTTCTACAGCACTGACAGCTCATCATAATTACAATTCATTTTTAAATATAATCACCAAAATGTTTCAAAAATATAACAAAAATACATAATTCACTCAATCCTATTATACATACTGTACTTCCATGATACTAAGTTGGAAAATCAACCTGAAAGTTAACAGTTAGAAAAACTTTAATTGCTATCACATCTTGCAGGTAAAGACAAATGATGCCGTCATGTAAGCTGTATCAAGCCTTTACGCAGGCACATAATGCAATCGAATATGGACTGTTAACAGACAGTAGCGTAGCCGAACAGTCCAGAGCTATGATTAAATGAAATCCTTAGGAAAGAATTCAAAAGTAGGTTTCAGAAGTTATAGTGTCAGGAGACACACTATATCACCAGAAGTATGTAGACCCTTGACCTTATGCGCTTCTTTCCCAAACTGTTGACACAAAGTTGGAAGCTCAGCATTGCATAGGATGTCTTAGTATTCCGTAACATTATAAATTCCCGAACATGTTCCAGATCACTTTTAGGATGAATCGGAATTCGGACAACGTGCCAGGCCACTTCACCTAACACTGGCGCAAGAATAATAGGCGCGCTCCTAAATCTAGTGGAAAGGCAACCTAAGAAGAATGGAAGTTATTAGATCTAAATCTGGAACAGGATGTTTATGAAGCACAGGTACTGTGAGTGTGATTGATCAGGTGTCCATATTCTTTTAGCCATATAGTATATTTGTAGTTCTTAAAGTCTATCTCGTTAAAATTTACCTATAAAATGTTTATTTTGGACATTCTCAAAAAAAAAAAAAGCTCCAACATAGCAATAAAGCTAAGATCAAAAGGCCACATTATTGCATGTGTGTTTCCTTCCATTGTCAAAACAACCGGAAACAGTAATTTTAACAATGTATTGAACTTGAAAAAGCCATAGGCAATATTCCGCTGAACTGAAATAATTTATAACTTTGGATTAATTCAGGGCTCCATTTCGCCTGAGGCTGTGGACTACAGCCCAGGTGAGCCCATGTACAAGTCTGGCCCTGATAAAGAAATTCTCCAAAGTATTAAAAGCTACCAACAGGTTCTAAGAATAAAGTTTCCACCGAAATAAGGTTTCTGAAATATGATCCCTAAAATGCTGAAAAAAATGTTTGCTTCACAGCATCATTTTAATTGATAACATACTTTATCGGGCGTTGCTCACACAGCAGCGGCAGCATTCTCAATGTCCATAGTACATGTGTGACTGTACCACCCAGTCTGTCCCAATGTGTCTGAATGTGAATAATAACGTGGAGGAGTGGCCAGTGTAGCATTAGCAAGTTCTCACAGTGCATCCCCATCGAATGACCTGCGAGAAGAAGGTGGTGGGCGCTCTTCAGCAGGTTCCTCATGTACGCACACGCACACTCGCGCACAAAGTGTACAGGACATCTGTGTGTGTGTGTGTGTGTGTGTGTGTGTGTGAGTGAGTGCGAGAGAACTATGCGGAGGAGCAGTGAAAACAAGCCACTCTCCAGGCCGGTGTTATTTCAACCTCCTGCCTCGTCCAGTCCACTTTTGAAGACAGGAAATCGGAGTGAGCTCATAGTTCAAGGGCCATGTGGCAATGGTTTAGACCGGAGAGCCCCATGACCTGCACCTCTTCACACACACACACACACACACACACACACACACACACACACACACACACACACACACACACACACACACACACACCACATCTCTCAAAGCTGTGTTACTAACACAGACTACAATACAATGGTGCATATGGGCCGCTTTTGTTTCAACTGATAACACAAACCAGATGGCAGCAAGGAGAAAGGAGGAAAGAAAGAAATATTGTCGAATATTTGCAAAGAAAAATAACCCCGGGATAGAGTCTAGTTATATCTATTTGTCTTGTGTTAGCTGTCGGGAGGCAGCGTGGCTTCGTGGACCATATTTAGGGTTATTTTTCATGCTAGGATGGATAAATGAGGAAGAAGCCTCGGATGGGAGAACTGCGTGAAAACATACCGTATAAAAGAGAACATAGATCGATCTTTAAAACTTCATACATACATACATACATAGGGGCTCAATGTAATACGACCCCGACTCATGTCTGTGTTCGTGTTCTGGCAGTAGGGTTCAGTTGAGCAGGGCTTGTACGCCTAATGTAAGTGTGAAATTGATGCAAATCCATATGTCATTACACATAACAGTGCAGTTGCATATTCATTTTCACTACAAAAGTCATCACCGACATTGCATAGCGTACAGAGCTAAAAGAACCGGGCTTCTGTAACAGCATTTGTATAGAAATATCCCACCCTTTTGTCTCTGTCCTCATTTGCACAGCAGTGTTTGATCTTTAGGCTCAAGGCGCTGGCCAGCTTTGGGACGGTATTATCTACTATGACACTGACATTTCAATTGATCTTCACGAAGAGCATGAGCATGGCCTCTGTAGTCGTGCCAGGCTGGAGCCGGGCATGGCTCGACACAGCCTGCATGCTCCCATGCCACACACCTAGTTCCTGGCCACAGAAAATATTAGCACACCTTGAGATGTGTATATATAAACATGGAGAGAGAGAGAGAGAGAGAGAGAGAGAGAGAGGAGTCTGATAACTTTTCTGGTGTTTTCCCCATGATATAAAATGTCACAGCAGGACACTAAATGATGTAAAAAAAAAAAAAATATATATATATATAGAGTGAGACTTTTTTTTATTGTGTATTTCACTCTCTCTGTAACCGAGTGACTTTTCTCTGTCTGTGTTGCCCAGTAAAGTTGCGTCCGTGCTTGATTTGTAATCAGACGGCTGTTTAAAAAATGCTATAGAGATGAGAACACAACAGAAATGCATTCAGATTAATACTTAATGGCAATGCCTGATATGAGCAAAAATATGATGGCCACACTTACCACTTCATTTGGCACACATCCCACCATGAAATAACGGAAATGAGCTCAGCCGGACCTGACTGCCAGAAAACAATCACAACTCAGCCTACATGAGACCGTATCTCAGAATAGAGCTTACAGCTGGGCACATTTTGGGCCAAAACTGAAATGCCACACAATGTTAGTTTGGGAAAGTTTTGGCAGAGATTTCAAATGTTATTACATTTTTTAGGTTACCATTTAAAACTGGGCTACTTTTTGCTGATAATACACTTGCCATTGCCAAAACTGGCCATATGTCCCCAACCTCGGCCAATATTCCCTGAAAAAGAGGGAATGAGTCATGTAGCTAAATGGCTGCACTAACTCTTACCTTTATTATATATATAAAAAAAAGCCAAGATCATGAACATAAGAGTTAGGGCTGCACAATTAATCAGAAAAAAAAATGATGACCTGGATTCATCTACTGTATACCTTACATGCGATCTCATTTCTGAATATTTCCCTGCAATATTTCAGATCGCACTGCATTCATGTGCTCACTTATTCACTCGTCAACGATACCAGATGAACAAGCATACAAGTCATCATAGGCATAACAGGCATAACACCCATCAGTCACACTCACACGGTGTAAAATACTTTTAATTCACTAATCAGGCCAGAGATTAGCAGAAGATTCAGTCATACAACTCATCTCATCTCTCTTCCTTATCAAGTGTAAAGTTCTTGGTTTGTGCTCATATTTTATTTTCTCTATCTTCAATACTCATTCATACATGCTCAAACTGTATTTCTAATCTGTCTCCGATGTGCGCTCAATATCACGTGGCTCTCAGTTCCAGCTAGTTAGAGGCTGGAGGAGGGACAATACCCGCCAATCATTTTGTCAGCTAGTATATACTGTATCATTGTATGCATTATTTCATATAATTTTATTTTTAATTTTTATCAGAATAAGGAAACTGTCTCACGCACATACGCAAATATGTATGTATATTACTGAACAGAGACAGGCATTTACAGTTCTAATTGGTATATAACTGAGTGGATTAGTCAATTAAACCTGACACGACGATTCAAGCTGTTACACAGACAGAAAGCAACGCAGTCCCATCAACCGATCCTGTCGCAGCAGTGTAATGCATGAAATCATGCAGACCCAGGTCAAGAGCTTCAGTTACTGTTAAACATTAGAATTGGGAACAGCATGATCTCTGTGACTTGAAACCGTGGCATGGCTGGGTCGAGTATTTCAGAACGTGATTGGTCTCTAAACACAAAATAGTGTTAAAATACATCCTGCGTCTGGGCTAAGACACCTGTTTGGTGAGAGAAGATTCTGAGCTGACATGAAGACTCTAGCAACTAAAATAATCAGTCTTCACAACAAGACCTGTGATAAAGCAACTCCAAATGAAATCCTTTGAACAAAATAGGAGTTTTTTGAGACATGGTGTCAAGATACTGTACATACTTGACCTTCCAGACCGTAGACAAAAAGGTGGACGCACACTTGTACAGGATGTCCGAATATGTTGTAGCATTATCAATCCCCGAACCTGGGTGAGCGGAAAGTCATCTCAGAATGAACAACACATCAAACCTCGAGATGGATGAGCTACAGAGGCAGAATACCACACCGAGTTCTACTGCTTGTTAGCCAAGAAGAGGAATCTGAGGTTATCATGATCACAGAATCACTAAAATTAAATAACCGGAAAAAATTATGCAATTTTGCACCGGCCCAGTTTCAGTGAGTCTACTGCTCCTGTAGCTTTTCCACCTCGATGTTTGATGTGTTGTTCATTCTGAGATGCTTTTCTGCTTATGCAGGTTAGAAATACTTGCTGTAAGTTACACACTATCTGTGTGTGTGTGTGTGTTTGAATGTCCCAGCATGTTCACGCACTACAGCAGCCTTTATTTCTGTCTCCTCTTGATCACTGCATTTTCTAAACCCCATGTTATCCCAAATGTTGCATGACCATACTTCCTGTCTGACAAAAAGCGGACATTGTTTTGGCCGGGGCATGCACAGAGGTGCACAGTGGACAGTTCTTCAAGTTCTTCTCAACCATCAAATGTTGAACGGTTCCACATTTAATCCTTAAAGAAAAAAACGCGGTGATGTTGAGCATAATGACATCACTATTAGTTCATGGTATAGCCTAGCTTACCCTCTCTAAGGCAAGATCAAAAGCTGAGTACAATTTACATTTGAAATGTCAGTGTAGAGGCACTTCATATTTGTTCCACAAAAACAAGGTTACTTGCCAGTTTCACATGTGCTTCATGAGGAACTCTGGGTAGGTGGAGACAAGGAGCTCTCCAAGCCTTTGAAGCATCATGGTGGTTAGTTTTTAAGGATTTTCTTTAAAAAAAAAAATGCTCATTCCCAACCTCTCTCTCTCTCTCTCTCTCAGGACTCAGAGAGAAAAGGATTCATGGACAAGTTGTATGCCATTCAGGATGTTTGCATCAGTGTGCAAAGTGCACTGGATGAAGTGGCCTCCTACAGCGAGAGGATAAAAAAGTGAGGAGTGTGTTTGTTATGAAATGTGAACATTTAAATACTTGGCACATATAATGCAATGAGTAACTTAGCTGTGTTTTTTTTTCATTGTGTAGTCTAGTTCGTTTGTTAGTTTTAGTGTACACTAGACGACAGTTCTCCCTGAAAATCACAATCCATCAACATTACTATAATTAAAGTAATAATTATTTCATAAACAAATATCTTCTTATCTACAATTCAGTTTAAAAAGTATGCTTAATTTCCGTTTATAAAAATAAAATGCCCGATATACCGATATGAATGTGCAATCTTATTAACACCCCAAACATCTCATATAAATAAATACAGCAAAGAAACTGACTAAGTGTTCTTTGTCTTGTGTTCTTTTCCCAGTACTTTCAACTGGACTGTGCCTTTTCTCAGCTGGCTGGCCATCGTGGCACTGTTTGTGGCCACCCTTATAGTTTACTTCATTCCTCTGCGATACATCATCCTGGCCTGGGGTGAGTCACGAGCGTCTCTTGAATACTGTACGTCACCTTTAACGTGTATTAATAACTATTCTTATGTACTAAATTCAATTCCCTATTCAACATGAAGTGCGTGTTTAAATATAATGAACAAGTCAGATCCGCAGTTCCAGTCGAGTTGCAGATGAACTAGGTCTATCATATGTACACTGCTGGCAGCAAATCAGCAGGGAGGCTGTTGAAGAGGAGAGCCGGGGACCAAACACAGCCTCATAGCTAATGGTCTGTGTGCTCCTTTGTTCACAATTCCAGACCTGAGCAGCAGCTCTCAAAGGCCAGAGAGCAGTGCTCTTGTGGGCATAATGGCAGCCGATCTTTACTTAGAAAATGGGGTTTCAGAGAGCCTTTTGATCCTGTGTTGCCAGAGTAGCAGGCAGCCTCTTTTGACACACTGCTGAAGTGCACTTGTCCTCCCTCATTGAGGTGTAATGCCGCTGTGTCTGCCCAACTTTCAGGCGTGAATAAATTCACGAAGAAGCTGCGAGACCCATACACCATTGACAACAACGAGCTGCTGGACTTCCTCTCCAGAGTGCCCTCCGATGTGCAAGTGGTAGGTGCACCTTCCATTTCTCCAACTACCCTACCATCTGCCCATCTATCCATCTTTCTTAGAGCAGGTCCAAGTGAAGCACTTTCTCCAGTCGATAATTACAGAGCACACACTTTACCGGAGTAATGGAGTGGCCAGTCACTTTTCACCCCCATCCTTCCTTCCAACACCTGCTTTTATCTTTGCCTTGGTCTATCAAAATGCATCTTTCTTCCTGGTGCCTCACAGCATGCTATTTGTAGCTTGCACCACATAAAATATGTGTGCTTTCCTGAACCAAAGTTGCAGGGACTTGATCTATAAGTCTAACATGTTCTAGTGGAGATGGTGGGTAGCATGTCTACTTTTTACTACTTTTCAACAGCATTGAAAAAAAAAAAAAAAGTACAGATAAATGCTATTCTATTTCATGTTCCTATTCCACCATTTTATTGAGTACATCTCTCACTTCACTGGTTATTATTTTTACACATTATGCTGAGTAGTTAAGGTGATATCTGTTTGGATCCAAATATAATATCAGCTCTTCTTTGTACACAGGCATACATATATATATATATATATATATATATATATATATATATATATATATATATATAAATAAATGTGAAAACATTAAAAAAGCAGGAGACCAAATGCACTGGATAAGCTGTTGTCATCCAGTTTAGGTTACTGTAGTGTACTGTTACCATGGCAATTAGAATAATCAGATAACTGTCCATGTCAGATGGCGTTCATATTATTACTGTATATATTTAGATGTAACCTATTCCGTACACAGTGTGCACGATTATGGATTTGAATGTTACAGTAAGTTGTGTTGCATGCTGGAGAATAGCCAGTAAATTGTGATGCATTATTATCCACTCTCTTCTCCTGTGAGCAACTAATAACCTTAATACAGTTTGCAATTTCTTGGCAAGAGGAAGTAGGACACACTTTCGGACACACAGAGAAATTTTGAGGTACAGGCTTCCTTTACGGTTAACCACTGGTTAATTTCTTTAATATGTTTGCTACATGTACTTCCAGGGACAATCTAATCGTTATGATCCAAACACATTTTTACTTGCTCCTAAACATTTCCATAATCTTCTTTTAATTGTGAAGCTGCTTTGAGACAATGACCATTGTTAAAAGCACTAAATAAATAAAATAAATGAAATAAAAAATAAAATTCAATAAAATAAAATAAAATTGAATTGAAAAATTTTATTGAATTATTCTCATTAGGTGTTCGCTAATAATTAACATTGTAGCAGGTTTTTTTTTTTTTTGTCAATTTAATAAGAGGCGTCCCCACTTCTACATTTTCAATAATTTTGTGTGTGTGTGTCGGTGTGTGTGTGTCTGTGTCAAAAAACTCGGCACTCGTAAACCAAGACATGCTCGTTTTTCAAGTCAAAATTTATTAAAAATCTTTGCTCGTCTTGCGGACAAAACCAAACCGAGTTAAACCGAGTTACTCGCAATCCGAGGTTCCACTGTACACTGTAGCATTTGAACAATGATCACGTAATTGGCAAATAAAGTGAATATAATGAAGTGTAAATAAAATAATTCATAAAAATACACAAAGTCTTTTTCATGTTACGTCCCCCCCCCATTTGGGATGGCATCCTAAACTTGGTCTGTGCTTTCACTGTCCACACTGTACACTGTTCTCACGGATCTTCCTTTACGTTGGTGGGTCCCACTTCCCCTTGTCATGCTTATATGAGCATTAGGAAATAAGGGTTAAGGGCAACAGTGGCAACCTGATCGCGGAATGGCCGAACCCCTGACCCCTCCGATCAGTAACCCAGAGCCTCATCTCACTGATCCATAAACTACCTGCCCCATGCAAACATTACAACTACCTTCAAGAAAACACAATTCCATTCTTTACATTTCTTACAGGATTCATTGTATGCTGCTATCAGTTGTCAGATTGGTGTCATCACTAATAATTAACAAAGACAATGTGTTGCAAAGTACATTTTCAAAAAAATTATTATTATTACTTAATACTTAATTAAAAAAATGCATTTCTTTTGCAAAAATATTGTGTTTATAATAAATTCCAAATTTTTTTTTTCCTCATATCAGTAACTAATATCACCAGCATTAACCGCAGTATATAAGAACTAAACTCCACTTAAACTTTACACTGTGTCACTTTCAGCCAGTTAAACTTCATGCCAATTGATTAAATGTAATTCTGTAATGCATTGTGAATTAGGCTTAATGGGCTATGTGATCTGCGAGTCTGTGCCGTTCAAATCTAATATAAATCAGTGAAATCTGCACCAGCTGCCATACACAGATTTATGGACTTCTTGCTGTGTAGTAACTCGCCATGCTTTGTTATTGTAAGCCATTAGGGTAAAGTAAAGTAATCCTTTCCCACTCTGCCTCTATATTAAGCGTGTGATCAGCGTCATGCAGCCTGCTTCATATAAACACTCATACTGTGTAAGGGAAGGTGCCACTGTTTAACTTCAATTAAAGCATGTGCTTGTAAATGCAGGCCCTGCTTGTTATCTGGCTTCCTCTGTGTTAGCAAAGCCCCATGGTGCTTACTGCCAGGGCGTCTTGCGGCTCTGGGCCAGGACCGATCGCTCGCCTTTGATGGACCCTGGGTGGCAGGCAGCCTTTGATCTTTAGAGGGTCATAATCTCTCACCCCTGCATGGCTTCTCCATGGCCCGGGCCAAACGAGCTCTGGATGAGCTCCTTAGGTTCATCTAACCACCACACCTGGAGCCCAGAAGGTTCCGGCAGGTAGGAAGGCCTGGAGGAGGCGCTGGCTAATGAGGCAGGGTCAGCGCGAACTTCGGAGGACTTAACCACAGGGGTAATCTGTGCCAGGATGCTGCACATGGGCTTCGGGCTAGTCCGTTAAAACAAATAAATAAATAAATAATGCGCCATGTATCATGTTGCGCTGAGAAGGTACATAATGTGAAGCGGCACGATTCAGGAACGTTCCGCTCTGCATCTCTCTCAGCCGCTTGCACAGGTCTTCTCACCTCACCTCTGTTTTCTGGGTTACATGCGCCCAAGGGGGACAGCTCTCTGCGCTGCTAAGGGACATCAATGACTTAAATTAAGCATCCCAGAATCAGGGTGTGTCCTGCGGGCAGGAGCAGGCTCGACTGTTCCATGCAGATGACAAATGAAGCCCCATTTTCGAGGCCCCATTGTGACCCAAACCTCCCGCACTATCCCCTGACAGCGACAGCCCTGCAGACACCCGGCTCTTTACAGATCATTTGGAGGAGCCTCAGAACAAACCGAACTCATGAGCTACTAATGACTCTTTATATAAAGGGCATCATAATGCACTCCATCAGTATGTGGTGTTTTGGTGGGAATACAGAGTACCCTCTTTGTGTTTGCGAGTGTGTGTGTGTGTGTGTTTCACCCCCTGAAGACAAATCTTAGGATTAAACTATATGGCTAGAGCAGTTACAGTGAGCAAGCATGCTTCAAGTGTACTTTCATACGAGCTCCAGGGGTACAAATGTATTTCAGCTTAATGTAAAGCCAGTTTATGCTGCGCTGCAGGGTCTTTTTGTTGAATTTCTGGAATCCTATATATACTACCTGCTGTGCGGGAGCTACCTGTTAAGTACAGCTTTTTTATCTTATGCATTTTCTTCTGATTCAATATGCCTAGAGACAAGCTTTACCTTGTACATATTGCCCTCGGTTGAATGGGTTTGATTTCATGGCTGAGTAACCCAGCGCTGTGATCCAAGGGAATCTTTTATGTCCCTTAAACGAGGCCAGCTCTTGTTGCTGACTTAAGTATGTGCAAACCTAGTATTAGAGACATGTCCTATCACTAGAATGTTTTATGATACCATTAGTCAGTGAAGACATGGAATGTAAAGTAGGACACTAGCAATTAGCACACGAGAATGCCATTATGGTGTATGCAAATGAAAAGGCAAACAGAGTGTTTCCTTATGAAGCTGATCCATCACCTGAATAAGGCGTATCTCCTTTTGTAGGAAAGAAAAAAGGGACTAGCACTGTTTGTGAAAAAAAAAGTTCCAGACTATTTTAGAGGTCTCGTGTTCCGTGGCTTCAGTCTTCTCATCCGAGTACATCAGCAGTACGAGTATCTAGCAATTAGCGCACATCCCAAAACTACAGAAAACAAAAGTTTTCTCCATGCTTGCACACGTCGCTTTCTCTTGACAATACACATGCAAGCAGATCTCTCTCATCTGTAGGTGTCTGTGCCTTTTTTAGGAGAGCGTTTAATAGCCCTAATCCTAGGTTACGTGTCACTGGAGATGAAGCAGGGATGATTCTCCCCCCCCTATCTTCCTGCATAAAGAGCATAGCATAGTATCATTAAAATGTTCTCCTTTCATTTACTTATTTATATTTGCCTGCCGCCACTGCGGCTTAGAAACCCGATCCCCGCACGGCGGCGGGGCGACAGCACGTTCAGCATCATCGTGTCCCGGGACGGTGCACGAGACACAGCTAAACGAAGCGCTCGTGTACATGGCGCCACCTCTGTACGCAAGCACTTCAAAGCCTGCTGCTGTCAGCATGGGGGAGAGGAGTGAGGGTGGAACAGCCTTTGAGCGGCTCAAGGTCTTCTCCCGTGGATGTTTGCTTTGTGCCAACCACTTTATCCAAATTGCTATCTCACCATACTGATTTGACTCCTCTTCCTTGCAGAAATGTCTCGCCACCCCCCCCCCCAAGTCAGTTCTTGTTGTCTTCGCTCTTCTCTTAGAGAGCAGGTTCTATTCAGTGGGACAGCTCTCCATCATTAAAAGGGGTGAATGCATGTTGCTCCAATTAAGATGGCAGAACTGTCACCCTTTAACTGTAATGGAACCTGTAACGTGCAGAGCATCTCTGTGCCAGTCGCTTTTTCTGAAGGCCTCTTTTGATAGCACTTTTATTGTTGTTTTCATCACCCACTTCTTTTCTTCCAATAAGTTCGCGAACATTGATCCGTATCCTGTCACCTAGACGTGCAAACTTTTCTTTACTTAGTTCAGGAAGGTTTCCAAAGTCAGCCGCAGATACTGAACGCGAGATCAAACTGTTATGAGCCTGTAATATATATATATATATATATATATATATATATATATATAAAAACTCTTCAGGGCTGAAAACGCTGTCCAAGCCCTCTTTTGATCATCAGGATCTCTAAGATTATTCTGTTCAAAACTGGGTCGGATGTTAGGGCCCAGGTATTTTTAAACAATTAGGTCATTAAGAGTGTAAAGGTCATATTCTCTCTATGCTTCAATAAAAAAAAAAAAAACAATACATGAAATAATCCTGTGCACCATAAAGGCCTCCTCAGATGTCAGCTTGTGATGATGTAGAGGAATGGTCATCCTGCACGATGGATGGAGGATAGACTAGTTCTCCATCACTAATAGAGATTATCTTCAGATAGAGATTAATATCTGCCAGGATCAGTGATTCATGATTACAGTATATCGAATCAGTAATAGACGGACTGTACCGTATATCTCTGTGGGAGACACCAGGAATGACGTCAGATGCTTTGTGGACCAACACATTGCTGATGCCTTCGCAGGACCGCAACAGGAATTGCTAGGGCTATAATTGCCTGCTCGTCTACGGCCAAAGCACATTGACCTCTGCCTTGTTTCACCTCCACTGAGCACACACCGCAGTGGCTTTTTCATTAGGGTGTGTCCAGATTTCCTTGTTGATTTTCTTGAGAGAATAGAACAGTATTTTTTTTCTTATTTGTCTACTACAGCTGTAGTGTGTGTGTGTTTATCAGAAAGATGAATACGGACTTTTACTACACTGGAATAATAGTAATAATATCACAACAACTTATATATTATTATTATTATTATTATTATTATTATACAAATCCAAAGGCAGTTAATAAACGTTCATGAGAAACAATTTTACTTTAATGATTTTTTTTTGTCTAAGGTTTTAGTAACGCCATCTTCTAAGCTAATGTAACTTTAAAAGAAATTGCATGTATTTAGACTTAAAGTCATTGCATACATATTACTGTATTGCCCCAGGGGTGGCGCCATAGCTCAGTGGCACAGATGTTAGCATTGCCACCTCTAGTAGGTAAACTGGCTGTGCTGAAGTGCCCATAGGATGTGAATAAGTGTGCCAGTGTGTGAGACCCTCAAGTGTGTATTCCTGCCTCACGGGGCCAGACGATGAATGAGGTCCACCCACAGCTCCCCATCAGTCCCCAGGCTCCTGCTATACTATAGCCAGGTTAAGTCAAATGTTGCCCAGTCGCTGAAACCATGCTGCTTTCTCAACAAGTGACAGCCTTTTAGTCCCCCCCCCACCACCTCTGCTTGCAGAGGATCTGCGCCTAATGAAGTAAACTATCTTTCCCGCGTCCGCTGATTAAAGGGGATTTGTGTGAAAAAGGTTGCACAATATGTGGATTAAGGCCGCTTCAATGTCGCCAGCGCTGCGGGCAAACCCAGGAGATTAAACTGAAATTTCGACCATGGTAAATGTAAGCTGGCGAGGAAATCTCGAACCTGCCCTTTCGCCGACCTCCTCGACTCAGAACCTTGTATAGTAACTCCAGTGTGATTCGCTCCATCTCTCTAAATTATACTAGTGCTGTTTGGGTCCGGTTACGTGATTACCATGTCGAACCCATTTGAAGATTTTATGGCTAAGAAACAAACACATTAATTGAACGCCATTGCTAACAATGCTCTGAATTACAGGAGGATCTGAGAGGGACGCTAGAGGAAGTAGCACTTGCATGCACTTTCCCATCACCATGACCTCAGTGCTGTTTGCTTTTAAGAAGCTTCTCATCCACGCAGAGCCTCCATCAATGCATTCTTAACACTGCCCACCTGATTCTGTGTGTGTGTGTGTTTTAACAGGTGCAGTACCGAGAGCTGAAACTGGATCCAAGTCACAGCCCAAATAAGAGAAAGAAAAATAACCCAGGATAACGCTGCTCCTTCTCCCATGGACTCAGATTTAGCATGCCAAGGACCGGCACTGATTTGGACCGGCTAGGTGTTCTTCCTTCCTTCCTTCCCCCGCTCTCTCTCTCTACCCCTCTGTCTCTCTCTAATCCTCTGTTTCTCGACAGAGGAGCACAAATGGTGAATGTGAAAACAGAGGAGCACTTTTAATTATTACCATGAGGGTTCCCGCCATACTTGTTTACTTTTAGTGCAGAGGAGAGTGTGAAAATCTCTTGACCCCTTTTAGAGTCGTACGGCAGGAGCAATTTGTCACTGGCTGGCATCAGGCAGATGGCTCTAAAAGCCAAGGTGTCCTTCCAGCGCAGCAGAGGGAGACCAGAGACAGGGAATGGCTTCAGCCACAAATAGCAGTATCAGCTGATAATACCGCCAGCCGCAGTGGCACATCACGTCTCTATCTTGGAGGGGAAATATGATGGTTAGGTTGCAGTTTGCACCCTGTAATTTCTACAGTGCGGTAAGGTTGTGCGCTGAAACCCGACATCCTCCAGAGCAGTTATTAGAGTTGTCAGCTAAGCCTCTTTACAGTTCGATTTATAGCTGTAACTAAAGTGTTTGGGGAGGATAAAAAAAAAAAAATAAAAAAAAAAACCTGCCTGGCCCGAGAGTCAGTATTTATTCATTGGGGATATTTGTTTTAGTTAATCAGGTTATTTAAAGAAATGAATGATGCATGCTTGGGTTAAAAAAAAAAAAAAAATTATTATATAAAAACTGGCATGTTTACAGGAGGCATACTAGTTTTGGTGACAAAATCCATTTTGGTTACTGAACACTAGCCCACACTAAATCTTTTCCCTGCCTCCCTCAAGCCACGCTGCAGTGTGCCCAGGTTACCACGAGGTGCCACCCTGCTAATATGGATGTCACTGTGGGTGTGCTAATCAATTTACAAAGGTGTCTCTCTCCACTGTTCACTGCAGATTCGGTTTCCAACAACAATAACAGGAAGCCAAACTTAGAGGAGGGCAGCTTTGTGGGTGTCTTCATTGTAGGGAATAGCTTTCTTGAAAATGTCAATAGTGTGTGACAAGCTGCTTCAGGGACTTGGCAGGGGTGCGGCGCAGGGCAGGAGTTTACCACCGTTGGTGTTGGGGGAAGACGACCAAGAGGGCATAGCCTGCCCTTTTTTCTCAACCTCTTCCCATCATCCCTTTTAGAATTTGGCACGCCATGCTTTTTCCTCTCCTTCATCCACTCGGTTGAGTGAGAGGTCATGGCTCGGCCTGTAGGGAACCTCCTGAGGGATCTCTACTGAGCAAGTGTTGAAAGATCACAGCACCATCAGAGGAGGTTTCTATTCGGCTTCGGCCCTTCCACGAGGAGTTCGGGAAAAAGAAAAAAAGCCCCCCAAAAGAAAAAACAACTCTCCTTATGGCTGCTTTTCTATAAGCACATCTGTCATATGGAAAGCCCATTGGTTTGTTTGAAAGCGTTTCCTTACAAAGACAACACACTCCCCACTGACCAAGACACTGATAGTACCGAAGTGATCTCCATTAAAAGAAAGGATCACTTTCTCGAAGAATTGTTTCTGCCGAAAGGGACGATTTTTCTATGCCTGGATGTGTACGTGTTTTTTAAAAATTTTTTTATTTATGTTTATGGTCGAGTAGATGTAGATGTATCGTGCGGCGGCTTGTGCATCTCCCATCCAAAAACTGTTTTCAGTTTTCATCATGTCTGCAAGCAAACCAAAGTGGAAATTTTCAACATTATCGATGTAGAATGTAATGTTTCCATAAAATGCAAAAAGGGGGAAAAAAGAAAAAAGATTACGGCACTTTTTATTTGCACTGATTTTTAAATCTGTTTATTCAAGTTTTGTTTTCAATTCATGTACTGTTGTAAATATATATATAATATGCTTGTAAATGGTCAGATATTTATGATGTATAGCTCTAGATGTGTCTTTTCCCTTAAACAAAATAGTTGTGCCTATTCCATCATCACTAAGCTCCCAGTGGTTGGATGAGGTGGGAACGAATGCAGGTAAAGATGGAACGGGAGAGCACTGCTAGAATATTTCAGTAAAATGTCTCAGATTGACTGTCTTTTAATTTTAAGAAAGAGTTATGAAGATTATTAAATATTTTTATCATCATCTCTTGCGTTTTTTTTGTTTTTGTTTGTTTCTTCATCACTCTGGGGGGAATGAATGCATGAAAACTCAAACCTGCACTGAAAGCGAATGATTTCAGAATTAACCTCAAAAGATCAGATGGTGTGTGCAGCAGGGCGTCGTGCTGTTTAGGCAGAGGAGTTACTTTCTCAGATACTTTGCGGTGGGTCCGCGGTAGAATAAAACACAGGTGCGTACGAGGCGTTACTCAACTCAGAAATGTGTGTCTAATCGGTCATCTCTGAATCCTTCAGCCACCATTAATCGTCCTGCCGCGCTGCCGGAGTTTCAGTGTGTGTGCTCTCGACTCCAGCTGGGCCTCTGCTTCCTACCAAAAGAAATCAGGCTTTGATGCAAACATGTACACGTCACCCACTCGCCGAGTGATCGAGGGGCTGCTCGTTTCATGCGAAGGGGCCAGGGGGGCCTCCCCTGTGCTCCGAGCCACCACGTTCCCCTACCCTTATCATTTATTAGTCTGGCCGTCCCTCCGCTGTCTGATCCCTGCTGTTACTCAATATGAGCACAGAACATCGCACGCTGCACCTCGCTGCAAATAACAGCACAGCCAGACGCTAATAATTACCGCTACATGAGAAAAGAGGGCAAGAACACTCTGGCTTGTTATTAATGAGGCCTACCATCGCTCTTGCGCTGTCAGGTGCATGCTATCTGTGCACGTCTCGGGTTCAGATCTGATCCTGCCATGTTCCAATCTCTCGTCACCTCTGGAACATATTTGAAAAGGCCGGCGTCAGGAAACGGGCTATTTGTTACAGAGATCTGTTTTTTTTTTTGTTGTTTTTTTTTTTGTTGTTTTTTTTTTGTTGTTTTTTTTTTTTTTTTTTTAGGGGGGGAGGGGTGTTTGACCTAAAGGGCTGTAATGGGATCAATAGAGTGAAAAGGTCTAAACCCGGGACCTCACCTGGAACACAGATGAGCCTGATTTGTCTCTGTCCGGCATCGGATGAGTGGGATATGTGACGCGTTGTCTGTGGGGTCCATTTAGCACGGGACAGCACCTAGTGTAATGTAGTGCAGCACACAGGAGGAGTCTGGATGGGGTCACACAGACCTGACCTGTAGAAAAAGCTGCACTGTGAAGAAATAAGTACAGATGGAGAATGTAGAAACCATAATCCTAGTGTTGGGCGTAGAGCTTTAACAATTATAATTCATGAGATAATTATGAGCATTCATCAATGCAAGGTTGAACTTAAACTGCTTTCACTTTCAGTATAATAATGTTCGAGTGGAATAAAGAACGTTATTGATTTTATGCTTAAATCCTCAAACAGGTTCCTAGACAGCAAAGTGCAAAGAAAAACTACGGCCATATTGTCTTTTATAACAAATAAAAGTGTAAAAAAGAATTGCAGCATGAACAGTGATCAAGTTACAACTAAATATAACCTTGTAATAAAGAAATGATTTTATTTCCCCCTCCTGACCACCAGAGGTGGTGTGAACAACCTGGATACCTTCTCGTGCAAGCGCACACTTTCTTTGAGAGCCTCAGAAAAAAAAAAAAAAAAAAAAGTGTTGGCAAGTGTACTTTTCTACATTTCACACATCGCCGAATTCACTGTGCCTCAGTGCAATGACTTCAATGACTTTATTGAGCTTTAAAGAAAAATTTAGACAGACAGCTCAACCATGTCCAAGCTCCCTGGCATGACGTGCAGGTCGGCCTGGGCCACATGCCCACTGCTCATGTCTGTCACGTTGCTGGTGGTCTCGCCAGATGTAACACTAAGTACAGGAGTGCGCTGCATGACACTGAACGTTACAGGGAGCGCTTAAGATGCGTCATGCACTGGGAACACCTTGGCCATTCTACTGCTGGCTGAGTAACAAATCACGTTAACCTGCAGACGGTAATCCCTTCATTAGCATCTGATCGATACCTGCTTTATGGCACTCTGGGTAATGAACAACCTCGGATATGCCACAGGACATCACTAAACGGCATGCTACTCCAAGTATGCAGTGTTGGTGGTGTCTGGGAATCGAGGTTCCACTTCCCCAAGTTCCACATGCTTGGCGGTGCGTACCGTATGACGGCCATCTTGGAACACTTCTCCAGTTAGTCCTTAATGCATTTCCATTCCTCATGAGATTGTCGTGAAGGTTATAGAACTAAGATGTTGTCCTCCTTAACCACTTGTGTTTAGTGCTGGAGGGCATTTGGAAATCTGGGAAATGAAGGTTATCAGGTTACTGGTGTTTATTCTAATCCCCGTTCATTAAAAAAAAAAAAAAAAAGTTTGGCTCTGAGAATAAGCAGGTGTTCACATATCCTCTAGCGAAATCCTGCATTTATTGCAGCCGGTTGTCTCCGAGATAATTTACACACTTTACAGTATGTTGAGATCAACTTTGCTTACTATTCATTTGGAAAATGTGCAAAAAGTGTTTTATTCCAAACAAGTGGTAAAAAGAGTAGAAACGTGTCAGTTCAAGGAGAGTAGCTTAACCCTAATTCAATGCAATAATAACAATAATAATAATAATTAATAACCATAATATTTTTTTCGAGAATTAAGACAAAAGTGTGGAAATGTCCTGTAGGTGCCGGTCACAGTTCAGGATTGCCGCTGAGCATGGCCGCCCCCTCAGCCTGTAGGTCCGTCAGCAGCTGGATGAGCAGACTGGTGTGTGCCCCGTGGAAGTGTTTTAGTGTGGGACTCAGCTGCAGCACACACTGGTCCATACTCATCAGAGTCCTCAGGTCATGAGCCAGAGCCTGTGCACGAGAGTCCTGCCAGTGTGAGCTTACTGTCTCTGGGGTCAGCCTGAGCAGCGTCTGTGCCACAGCGGGACTGAGGTCCAGCCCTGGATCCGTGTATTCGTAAGAGGGGACGTGCTGCTCCGTTAAATAGGTGAGCAGGAGGCAGCCGAGGAGACACGAGCAGGTCTCCAGGAAGGCCGTGTCTCTCACCTCAGAGCTCTGGACAGCCAGAGTGGCGTCTCCTTCCTCAGCACAGCGCAGGAGCTCGTCGTGCAGCCCAGCACAGGACACCAGATCCAGAGGAGTGTGACCAGAACCATCACGCAGCTGCAGCAGCACAGAACCTGCGTACATGAGATAAAGAAAAGGACAGGGCTAAATGGAAAGTTCACGCGTGCAGTAGTGCTTTGAAAGCGGTGATGGGGAAAGTTTTTAAACTAGATAACGAGCATTTACACTAATTATACAACATCAATCTGCTTTTTTTTTTTTTTTTTTTTAGGTACAGTACATCTTTCTATTACGTGCAGTCATCACAAAAGGTTCTACTTAACATACTCTCCATCACAAGCGATGCATATTTGCATCAAGACTGAACCGAACTCTTGAAACCTCTTTGTTGCTGCTGATGGTCCGCCATCGCATGGTTTGTCTCCAGTGGTGGTTTCCTCTAAACCTTTCCTTTAAACTATTTCATATATCTGTGCACACTGCTCGTGTCAATGTTAAATATTCTGTAGCGCAGTGCGAGACCATCGACTCCGACATAGGCGATTCGATGGACTATGACGGAAACTAGGTCAAGTAGTTTATGTTTCAATCGTTTGATTTCGTTGATCATGTGTTCAATTAGTCTTGTTTTACCAAACGATGGTGAGGTTGTTACTCTGGCAAGAAGGGTAACTAGTTATGTGGAACCATAATCAACCCATATTCTATATGAGATACATATTCTCTACCGGTGCTAGTGTGCCTGACATCCAGAGCTCAGCCCCTTCATCACATGCTATGCATTAACACGTCAGTACTACAGTGCTATAGTGCGCTAAGGCAGTGCTAAGAACTGCCCACTTCCTAGCTTATCCCATTTGATACACACTGGACCAATAAACTGAAAATGTCCCTACACCTAGCAATCCAAGACGTCATATAAGTTTTTCTGCGCGGTTCTACAGCCCTAGTGGCTTTCCAGCTTTCCAGAAGGTGTGTTAATTCCTTATGACATTGTTTCTATTACCCTGGACGTTAAATATTAAAAAGTTTTTACATGGTTTAAAATTCATAAGGGGAAAGAAATCTGGCAGGGTTCAGCCAGGGGACACCGTGGTGTGGATACATTCTCACACACACTCGAAATGACCCGCTTGCCACTCGTTCCTCTAGGCTACTGCTTCACACTCCATGCTTAACTAGTTGTGACAATGAAATGATGGCTAGCCTGATCAAGCTACACACTCACATTGACCTAATTGAGCAGTTTGCTACAGTGTCGTTTCACACACTGCATATCTGTCACTTCGTATAAAACAACACCGATGCACGGAATTTCACAGCACAGCTAATACGGGCCTGAGACGATTAGGTGCGACGATCAAGTTAAAGAGGAAATCTTCTAATTGAATTCATTCCGGTGTCATACTGCATGCTTTTTAATGTTGCTTAAAAGTTCGATCCTTATGTGCACTTCGACAAATTATGGATTATTCAAGTGCATAATTCCATAGGAGGGTCACGTCAAATGCTACTCCATGTCTGGTTGGCTATACACACACGCATACACACACGCCTCACGTTCTTTAGTTGCCGTGTATTCCTATCCATTGAGCTACTAATAATTAGCTTTCTCATTCAGACAGACATTTGAGCACAAAGTCGGGCTTGATCAGGCCACATCAAGTGAAACCTCTTTCACTCGCGGCATTTCTAAAGAAAACCGTGCTCGACGGCACTTGACTCCTAAACCCATTTGTGAACTTGGCAGGAGCGGCACTCCAGCAAGTGAAAATGTTGATGCGTGGAAGAATCGCTGCTGTCAAAAGCCAGTGTGATTGTTTTGTGCACGTGAGGGAAAAAGACCAGGTTTTTAGTCAGGAACGACTCTGCACCGGGTGCGGATCCAGCAACATGGTAAACAAACATCTCTTATTTCTCCTCATTTAAAAGTGCAGGCGTAATGGGAGATGTTCGTCTTCGAGGTCGCAGCCAGTGTGCACGCTGACAGGTCATCCTCATGGACCGCCGTATTTAGAGTGTCTGAGCAAGTTTGCAAGGATGTACCGAGAAAGAAAGAAAATATGAAAGAAGAAGAATAAAGCCAAAACATTACTTTAAAAAAAAAAAAAAAAAAAAAAAAAAAAACACGTCTTTTTCGCCTGTAAAAAGTGTATCGGGAAAAAAAAATAAAATAAATACAATAAATAATAATAATAATAATTAAAAAATACCTATAAACAGTTCAATCTGAATGCCTTCCATGTAATTTATTTATTTATTTGCATTGGACACAAAAATAACTCAAACATATAACAGACCAGAATTTGGCCTTGCATTTTTAACTAATCCTGTTATTTATTCTGAGAGTTCTATGCTTCCTGTAATTTCTCATAAAACATCAAACTGCTCTCCTGAAAAGGAAAACATAATGAGAACACATTGCTGTACTTAAAAAAATAAAATAAAATAAAAAAATACAATTTTCTATAATGAACTTCTTAAACGTATTATAGTTCACTGATACGAGTTGGAACGTTGATGAATGCTGGAAGCTACTGTACATCCTCATTTATTCACTAAACTGCGATTCTTTTAATTAGTTTAAAAAGGCTTGAAATGCAGCAGAAGGATTTAAAGCCACTTTCAGTTAGAATAATAAAGATGTTGACTCTCATCAGTGTGCGACTGAGACAGTAGGAGGCGCCGATTACGCTGCTGCTTCATCTTCTTGCTCTGGTGTACTGATCATGTGAATATAATAATAATAATAATAATAATAATAATAATAATAATAATAATAATGCAAGGATGCCTAGTGTATGTGTCAATGCAAATATGTAAAACTTTATTCTTTACATTTTTTTTTTAAAGTTTACAGGACCAATGGGTTTGAAGTCAATTTAAAAGAGATCCGAGTTACTTATTACAAAGTAACAAGGATGCAGGCTGCATTCCAGTCACAGTCGCATGAAAATCAAGCATTTATTCGCAAAAGGCTGTAATTAATTACAGCTAGTATACGCATAGTCGCGGATTTATGCAGAGTTTCAATAATTTAAGTAGGTACAGTATTTGCCCATTTGTTTATTTAATAATTTTAAGGTGATTAATAAATATTGGCAAACATTCTCTTTATGTGATTCTCTTGATTTGTATTATTTGCTGTTATTCTAGATAAGAATGTTGAAAAACAGTTACATCACGGTAAAAATTTTTTTTACAATTGCAATATTTTTACAACTATCAGCAACGTGTTCTTTTATTATAATATATATATATATATATTTTTTTTTTTTTATCAAAATGCACAGCCCTACTAAAGCAGTCAATAAGCAGTGTTCTCTTTCTGTTCAGACTTTCCAAACTGATTTCTTTAGACGCAGCGTTTGTGTCACGCTTACTGCCAAAAGTTATCCAAAGTTCAAGTTTGCTGAGATTTTAATGAGGTGAAAATAGACCCAAAAAGAGAGACGGTATGGATTAAACGCACAGAAAGCCCTACACCTTACCACAAACGGACAGGATGTTCATCACTGAATGACACAGCTTTTAGAAGACTTTATACACATCAGAGTAGATGGATGTGCATTGGGAATTGGATCCTATGGAACCCAAAAGATTTGTGGAAGCAGGTGTTTTTTACTCGCATGCAGGTGGGAGCTGGAAGACAGATTTGAAGCTTGAAGAACAAAGAGAAAGAGAGAAGAAAAAAAAAAAAAAAAAAAAGCCACTTTCATTACGGTGCTGAACGAGCCTCGAGTGGCGTATTTTCCGCACTCTTAGTCAGGTCAGGCTGGTTTAAATGTCATTCATTTAGTTCTCCGTAAATATTTTCAATAAATACATTTAATTTCATTGTAGGATGTTTTCCAAACTAAACTTCTCAAGTTATAAGTTTTGAACGTTTGCAAAAAAAAGAAAAAAAAGAAGAAAGAACAAAACAAAAAAAAAAAAACACTCGTGATCGAGCAGAGTCTTTTCCTTATTAGCGGTGTTTCCAGCCAAACACCAGTGAATGACTCGAATCAAAATAAATACGTATGCTTGCAAAACACTCCGACGGCTCGCACTGCAGAAGCGGATGTAGTGAATGAGCTCTGTGCTGAAGCCTTGTTTAAAGTGGGAGACATAAATGAACCGACATTGAGCATTTAGGAAAGTAATTAAAATCTACATCCTTGGAAATGCCGGCACGCATGAATATGAGAGAGAAACGGCATAAGAGCTTTTCATATTCGCTGCCAGACGAGTGTCTCGTTTAAAAGCAGGATGACACAACACTCGCTTCTGTTTACTTTCCCATGGTGTCCTGCATCAAAACCCATCGGCTCGGAGAAAGAGCCGCTCCCTGCCGCCGCCACGTCGAAGCGTGTGACAGGACGAAACCCGGGATGTGACAAAAGCTGAGGCGCGTGCACCTTCCTAAACAAGCGCGCGCGCGCACACACACAAAGCAGGCGCTGATAAATGCAAGCTACGTGCAGGCCTCCCTCCCCCAGGACAATGGTATGAGCTGCTGCCTATTCTTCACAGTGGGCCATGAAATCCACATCTGTCAGCACGCACATGCACACGTATACACGTGATTGGCTCGGATTTACTAAGATATTGGCTCGTGCATCGTGGAGAGTGATTGAAGTGAGCCCAGGTATTGGCTTACTGTGGCACAAACTGTGCTTGGCAGATAAATAAAACACCTGGAGGATTAGATGTGAATGTCGGTAATTAGGCTCCGTATGCATCCGCTTTCCATACACACAGACAGAGGAGAACAGGACGAGAAGAATTTATGCCCAATGTTCCTGCTTTTGCCACTTGAGGAACTTGCTTGCAAACGCAGACGCGCACACACATACATACACACACACACACACATACACACACATACACGAAACCAGTGAGCAGCCTCTTGGCCTTTAGAGGGCAGGCAAAGACTAGAAATAGAGAAAAGTCAGAGTGGGGAGGAGGGGAGGAAAGAACAAGAGCGAATGCGTGTGTGCGTCTGTGTGTGTGTGTGTGTGTGTGTGTGTGCGCGCGCGCAGAGAGAGCATACATGACTGTGAGAACAAGACAGTCAGACGTCATCGCTCTACAATCTGGATGTACTGCAGATTGTAACAAGGTAAAAGGCAGAGCAGTAATCTGGCACAGAACAACAGAGCATGGACTGCTTGCATCAGTGTGACATATTAAGAACATGATGCTCTGTGCGGTGTGTGTGTGCACGTGTGTGTGTGTGTGCGCGCGCACAGTCATGTTTTACCGAGTCGTCAACAATAACAAGAACTCCGTCACATACAAATAAAGAACTGATGCTCTAGTACAAACACACACATTAGCATGATTAACGAGAACCGAAAAATGTACCTTCTTTAAATCCAACACTTATTAAATCTAGTCTTAATCTTAACCGCAGTAACCTGATGCCAGCCTTTTGACACTTTGCAGAATGTGTATTTTTTCTTCTTCTTTTCTTTAAAAGACACACAAACCTAAAACGGATACCACACAGGCCTTGGTCAGTGGAATTTACAAGTCTAAGCACCAGGACTGCCAGAGATCTACAGTAGTGTTGTCCTCTTTAGGAAGGCTGTTAATATTAGTCGGCTACTCCGAGTTTCTTCTCTCGACTGATAAAAAAGCCTCATGAGCGGCATGAGTAAGATCGGTTCAATGTTTCGAATGACTGAATCTTTCCCACCTCCTGGCCAGGGTAACTGCTACTGCATGGATACGACACGCAGGGCTACAGCTCCAGGGTTTCCATTCACAGCAGATATTCTACGCTGCTTTATATAAACATATTAACTAAATAAATCCATGTAGAAAGTAAGTACTCATAAAAGCTTCACAAATATCGACCGTTCTTTTTGATTTTGGAGAATAGGTTTGACATTTGATTTTGCTGATGCATGAAATCTGTGAAAGTGCAGAGGGAATGTGTTTACAGGTTAATCGCTGTAATTGCACATAAATGCAGCAGAATCCACTCCGGTGGAAAAAGCTTGACAGCAGGACACGTTGATTCTGGTGAATAATGTGACTTCTATATTCGAAAGGAAACTATGTCACAATAAAAGAGCTGTTTGTAATTACTTGTGCTCAATCATTTCTTTTCTGTGCCACTCTCATCGAGAGAAGAAAAAAAGAAAAAGAAAAGAAAAGAAAGGAAAAAAAAAACGATGAGAAGTTATTAACCATGGAGATTATATGAATTTTGCTCAAATTAATCAGTGGTCTCTATATTATGTCTGGTCTGCCCCTTTTCCTGTCAGTAATGGAAAAAGTATTAAGGCAGGGGGGGGCGGGACTTGTGGAAATGTATCTTTTAACGAGAAGCCATTCTAATGCGCAGTGGTTAAGGCATTAAGACTGCTGACGGGAAGGTCATGTGTTCAAATCCCAGCACCACCGTGATGCGCCCCTGTTAACCCCCGAAATGCAACGTCCTTTCACTTCTGGGTGTTTATAACAAAGATTTGTTAAATCGCATCATACAACTACAATGTATTTTTTTTTATGACTACCATCAATATACTGTAAATCCCAAACGTATACAGATGAATCTATTAAACCCCTACAGTGATGTGAGCTCTGGCTTTCATTCTGATCAAACAGCCCTCACTGACTGCCCCGCTTTCACGAGGACCTCCGCAGTCTGTTCGAAAGCTGGCCCTGAACCCACAGTACCCTGAGCCGTGCCAGGCGTCTCTCATTCAAGCCATGCATTCATAGCCGCTGCATCTCCATTAAGATGCGGGAGCCATAGCGGGTGCGTGACGGCTCTTTCGCTGGCCTCTCATCCTCCTCCTCCTCCTGGCCAACTCCGCCACTGGTTGGTGTGTCCTGATCACCAAGGTGTTTCTCATTGTACAGAATTCAAAACCAAGTCTTAAAAAGCAGACAGCTGGTTCGAGCACCGTGCGCGTGCGAATGTGTGCCTCGAACAAACCAACGGCGAGGGCACCCTCGGTCACAGCTTGCAGCAGCCCTAAGGTTACAGAGTAAGGCAGAACCTGTAGCTGAGCCTGTGTCCTCCAGCAGGAATGATTATTTCATGGGGAGGATGCTGCAATTGAGAAAGCCGTGTTTGGTGCGCTGGAACAGTTGACCTGCTTGGCCCGGATGAAAGCATCCATCGGCACGAGCAAGGTGAGAGCGTGCTGCCTGCCTGCATAACTAAGGTGTACAGAGGCGAGGGGAGGCACTGAACACAGCATGGCGGTCATGATCAAACCCACATGTAGTGCTGACAGTACTGTTCAGGGGGAGTGGGGTGGGCGTACAAATACACATGTCTGGTATTAACAGACAAAACACTGCAACTTTGTTTAGAGAAGCAATTTAAATGGGACCGAAATCTTGGACTTAAATTGGACTAAGCCAACACAAGAGCGGAAAATGTACACAAACTGGCATTTCCTCCTTTTCAATAAGAGCGCCACATTTGTAAGTGGTTTCAAATCTAACGGACGTTTCCTGTAAAGATTTGTCAAACTAATCAAATGTGATTTAAGAGTTTACTCCCGTTAATTGCTTTATAATGCTTCCTGATGTTAGCAAATGTGAAGAGAGCACAACGTCATGCATGAGAGCTAGCATTAAAGCAGGTGGGGGAGGGGGGGAAAAAAAACAACAACAAAAAGAAACAATTGCCTGAAGCAATGAAGCTCCTTCTTTTGTTTAAAAAAAAAAAAAGATGAGAAAAAAAAAAAGAATCATCTTTCCCCCCTGGTATCTAGTGGGAGTGAAAACTCCCACTGTATTAGCTACTGTAAGTAGCTCCTGCTTAACACACACTGCTGCGGATATCTGCAAGGGAATTCGACTAGAGTCTAGCAAAAACAAATCAGTGTGGGAGTCATCCTCTTTTTCCATCCACATTTGTTGCATTAAAAACATGACAATACGGTTTTAAAGCTCCTTTCGGACACACTGAAACAAGCTTCAATCCACCCAGCGTTTCTACAGCACCGTCCTGGAACAGAATGACAAACAGCACAAAGTCAAGCTCGGTATGCATCTGTATGCGCGTGTCATGGGTACTCAAGTAGCTGTCTGCTTCCCAGACACATCACACTTCTAATTTTCCCAAACATCCTCCTCTGACCTCTTTTCACTCGCTTCTATTGGGCCAATCTCCGCTGGCTCAGGAGAAAAAAAAAAAAAAAAAAAAAAAACACTCTCACCGGGACCAAACAATCCCAATCTAATTTACTTTTTGAGGCCAGAATATGTACATGTGTTAATGGGAGAGCAGAATCAAATTAACTATAATTAGTCAGAGCAGAGGAGAGCGGCGAGCGGTGTCGGGGCGTGTGGGAAAGACAGAGCTTACTCCATCCTCCCCCTCCAAACCTTATCCTTTAACCGCCATCCTGTAGTGTGTTTACATGTCACAAGCCATTCAATACTACCATAATTCAAGAGAATAGTAACATGTAAATAGTCAAACACCTACAATTCCTGCCCTCATAAACGAGGAGCAGCGTTCAAGTCAAACTGGGACTTTTGATTGTGCAAAACAACAGAACACATGAGAGTAAAAACTACCTTCATTTCTCTGTATACAGTGGAACCTTGAATTACGAGCATAATTCGTTCCGGAAGTGGGCTCGTGTTCCAAAACACTCGTAAACCAGATTATAATTTCCCAGAAGAAATAATGAAAACTCAAATTATTCGTTCCACAGCCCCAAAAAATAAATGAATAAAAATAATTAATACAATCTATAAAATGAAAATAAAACAAATTAATCTGCACATTACCTTTAAAAAAAATAGTACAAACAAATTCTGACAGATAAGTGTTTCCGTTGGTGCACGTGTGTGTGGAATTAGCCCCTTCCCTCGCCTCGTTTTACACAGTAACACTCCTCCTCAGGTGAGAGAGTGACGCTCAGTGTCAAAATAAGAGTCGCATGTGTGATGCATGATATTCGGCGCTCGTAAACTAATACTTGCTCGGTTTCCGATTAAAAATTTATTACAAATCTTTGCTCAGTTTGCGGAACACTCGTAAACCACGTTACTCGCAATCCGAGGTTCCACTGTAATCCCCTGCTACGCTAATGCACTTGTCCGAGTGTTTCACTTGTGCTTGGATCCCATTAAGGTAGAGAATTGTCCATGATTGGACTGCCTGCTTCACATCTGAAACATTGGCCTTCCAGGAACTTCTATAATGGCCCAAAATATGTGGAAATGCAATAACACCCAGCTGAGTTACTGTAATGTGCAAGTGATGTTGGTGCACGATTGTGTGCGTGTGTGTGTGTGTGTTGCCCATTTAGTCAATGTTTAAAGAAGACATTGCCAAAAAATATTTGCAAAGATGAGATACTATGGAGGCCAGACATTGTAGGGCATTTTAAGGCTGATTCAAATAATAAGTATTGCTGTTTTGGTGGAAATGATGCTGGAGTAGCAAATTATCAGAGGATGTTTTGGAAGCTGAACAAAATCTGCATTTTGAGTTTTCTAGCTAGTTAACCTCGGATAGAAAGAGAAATCAGTTTTGATCTACTGTAAACTAACAAGAAAATTCCAACCAAATTTTAAAATACTGAAACCTACATGGGACAATAAGACAAATGACATGGACAAAAAAGGAAAAGAAGCCATTTCCATATACATTTACATACACAATTCTATTTTAAAAATAACAGACAAGAAAAATATTCGTTCCCCCCTTGGCGCATTTTCTTCGGCATTAAAATAATTATATATGACTTATTAAAAATATAAAGTTTGTGAGTGTTTTAAAGAGCTTAAAGCTAAACTGCATGGGAAAAGCCTCAAGATGCACCATGTGAGGCGGTACTCTATAAAGCCGGTCCGGATTTAGATATCCTTATCTCGTTTATTATCTTATGTAATGCATGGTCGTCCACACTGCTCCATTACCTGTAATGTACTTAACCGCACTGAAAAAATGTGTATTCACTTGCATCCTTCACTAAAGCAGAGATGACACGGTTCTCCTTCCTCCGCACACCCCCCCCCCCCCTCCCGCACGTCCTGACTCTGTGCTACATGAAAAGACGCCTCCATCTTCCAATATCAATAAGCGCTGCCACGATTCTCATAGGAGTTCGAGCTAGAACGTGCACACTGAAATACAGAGTCACAGTAATATCAAATAATATTCTAATACGCCTATGTACAGAGAATAGCTCACATACATTATGCTCAGAGAAAAGGAAAGAGATTGGGCAGTTAGCATATGAAAGTGTACACATGGGGATATGAGCGAGTGCTTCTGAAATTCAGCAGACTTAGAAAGGCTTTGGATCTAAAAAGTGTGTTTGAATGTGCACGTATATATGTAGGTTTTGCATGCGAGCAAGTGATGTGTGCACTATGGTGAGGTGATGTGACGATATGATATTTACCCTGTCAAATTATGGTACTTGCACAACACTGACCAACATGTATATCCACACCAGCCACTTTATTTGGAACAAATATACAACACAGCCAATCATGAGGCAAAACCATTGGGGGCCAGTGGTGGCTCAGTCATGTAAGGCTGTGGGTTACTGATCGGATGATCAGGGGTTCAAGCCCCTTGAACAAGGCTCTTAACCCTATCTGCTCCAGGGGTGATGTATCCTGGCTGACCCTGCGCTCTAAAACAGCTTCCTAACTGGGATATATGAAAAATAATTTCCAAGTCACTCATTCATCGTCTATACCGCTTTATCCTGTGTTCATGGTCACGGGGGGCCTGGAGCCTATCCCAGGTGGCTTAGGACACGAGGACACTGGACAGGGTGTCAATCCATTGCAGGGCACACACACATACACAAACACTCATTCTTACACTATGGGCAATCTTTGCAATGTGGGAGGAAACCGATGTACCCGGAGGAAACCCACCAAGCACAAGGAGAACATGCAAACTCCATGCACACAGAGACGGGAATCGAGCCTGGCCGGGAATCGAACCCGAACCCTGGAGGTGCAAGGCGACAGTGCTAACCACTACACCTTGTGACAAGTCATTAAAAAATTATTTTTTTATTACACCATTCATGTTCAAGCTTCAGTTAAGATTTAACCATCGGAATGGGTAAAAAAAAAAAAAAAAAATTTTTATATATATATATACATACATACATACATACACACATATATATATACATATATATATATATATATATATATATATATATATATATATATATATATACATATATATACACATACATACATATACACACATTATAACTGTAGCATAGTTGTTGATGCCAGACATTTCTTTTAGGAGTATTACACACAACAATCTATACAAAACACAGTTAGCAAAACACATTGAGTGCATGAGGGGAAGATGTTGATCAGATGACTATCCATATCAGAGAACTATTATTTATAAATGACAACAGTAGCCACAGTATATCATTTTATTAGATTTACTTTAGATTAGATTTTCGGGTTTGTCACCTGACAAAAAGATCAGAATCTATACTGACACAGTGATGCAGTGCAAGTGGGGTTTCATTTCATTATAATGCCTGTATAAATTTCCAGGAAGCTTTAAAACGTAAAAATTTGAAAGCAAAAAACATTTGACAAAACAAAAACAAAACAACAAACAAAAAGTTTTTAGGCCCCAGCAGAAATACTTTACCCTTCACAGTACGTGGATTTTATTGAAATAAATAAATCAATGAAGTTCGGAAAGTACATATTATTGAAATATGGTTTTTTTGAACCTCAGTAATTCAATGATGTATCTTGTATGTATCTAATATTAATTTGGAAGTGATCTGTTCCGTGCATGTGGACGTGTACACTGACCTGCATGGCGCAGCAGCATCTTGGCGATGTGCGTGTGCTGGTTACGCAGGGCGTCGTGCAGTGGACTCTCTCCTTCTACCTGGCTGTTCAGCTGCAGGCCGGGGCAGTGCTCCAGTAGCGCCTTCACACACTCTCCACTGCCATGGTTACATGCTTCGTGTAGGGGGGTCCAGCCTGCATGATCTACACAGGTGTTAAACAGCATTTCAGTTTAGAAGTTGAGCATGAAAACAGCCGCTCACTCATCACCAACACTTCCATTATGACAGACGGTTCTCCGTTGTGTTCAGGTTTATAGTTTAGACTGTGGTTCTGTATGTAAGCCAAATGCCTCTCAGGAAATCCATCTTTTCATTCTAAGCTCAAATGATCAGTAAGAGGACAAGTTCTAGTCTTAAACAACAGCAGCTTTGAGATCATTGATTACTGACGATTCCACAAACTGCACATCTTGGATTGAGCAACTGTGGGCAGAAACGCCAAGACCAATTGATGTTTATCTTCCACTGTCCAGGTTCTGTGAGTCTTCTCCCACTTTAACTTCAGATTCCTATTATTGACTTAAAGAAGTGGAACTTTCTGCTGTTGCAGCCTATCCGATGTTCACATTTTTTCATCCTGAGATGCTTTTCTGCTCACCATGACTATATAGAGTGGTTATATAATAGTAGCTTTCTACTCTGAAATCTCACCAACAAGGTGTTTCTGCCTGTAGAACTCCCACGCCCTGGATGTTTTTGGTTTGTCTACTTGACTTGGATCTGCATGATTTTATGCCAAATGGTCGGATAACTTCACGAATGTACAAGATTTGCTATTTAAGTAGCCGTACAAAATTTCCTTTAATAGCAATAAAATCTTCCTGAAAACATTTTGCATAGTACACCAACATTAATCCTGGTTAAAACAAAGCTTCTAATGGATTTTGTCTTCTCTAATACTTGCATCTAATTCATTCTTATGAAAAACATTTTGGCAGATTAAAGAACATGGCGGATGATCAAAACACAGACAAGTCACAGTTGTGCAAAATGTATCCTCGTTCGCTTTGTTGTTCAGGTTTGACCTGTGACGTACATCTCTCCCTCCAGTAATGAGTTGCTTGTTCTGTAAAAAAAAAAAAAAAAAAAAAAGGGCTACGCAGGATGGGAAGGGTCTAAGGGAGGAGAGACGAGGGAGACGTACCTTTAACGTTGGCATCCACTCCAGGCAGACTGAGAATCTGCAGCACCGTATCCACCTGGTTCCTCTTGCAGGCTCGATGCAGGCGTGTCTCCCCTACATTACGACCGTGGAAAGGAAAATAAAAAAAAAAAAAGAAAGAAAAAAAGAAAGGGAAAAAAAAAAAAAAAGACAGGAATTCATTGTTCTGAATCAGGGTCGCCCTCCTCATCAGCTCCAATGCATCCTAAATGCCAGGACTGCAACCAGAACGAGCGTCTAGCTTCCCACAATTTCTAAACGCATACAGAAAATACACGGCTGAACTAAAAATGACCTCAATTTTCCAGATGAGAAAATCTCTGATGAGGTGAACTCATCCTTTTCCTCTTTCCACTCCCCCTCACCATTGGCTCATGCGCACTACAGACTCTAGCTTGCACCCCGAAGTTCGAGTGTGGGAAAAGACGCTTCCTTCCTCTCCATATTGTTGAGTTGATGCAGGTTATGGTACACAGCTCATGCACAAAGCCTGCAACAGGACTTTTCACGCACGCCAGGTTCAGGACCTCCGTCGGGAATCGCAAATGGACTCACGTGACGTGCAGCCGGCATTGTACATTTCCGACCTCCAGAGGCTTTTTTATTTACATTTTCTTTTTGGCTATTCAACCCTCCTACCATCTCTTCCTTTACTAATACAATATGAATGAAGAATATATTAGAGGCTGTGCTGCACCCCTTTTTCATGTATGGCTGAACTTCACAAGAAAGTTAAAGGCCAAGCATGAGTGCCTCTGTGGCTGCCAGCATATTATGCCAGTGCAAAGCTGCTAATAAATGCTTTACTAGCTCTCACCAGGGCGCCTGCCTTTCTGCAGCCTTGGCCGGCTCGATAAAACCCAGCAAAGGGCGGAAAGGGAAAAAAAAAAAAAAAAAAAAGGCAGACACTGCAGACATTGCCCTTTTCTTCTAGCTGGAGATTTAAAAAAAAAAGGGGGATCCTGCAACCCCTTTAACATCAAGACGTTTTTGCGTTTCAAGAGGCGTCTTTCAAGACGGATCAAACATGGCTTTTATGGGAATGACCAAATGTGCCTATTGTTGGGGTAGAATCTATGTAGAGTGTGTGTAGAGTGAATTGGTTGGAAAAGAAGGTGGTTTGCTTGATGTGTACCGAACACCAGCTGTTAAATAAAGTGGAAGTGCCAGCACAGAGAGTGCGGCCTGCTTTTGCAATGGAGTCCAAAATTAGACCATAGGAAACAAAAGTCACGAATCCTGGTGGTGTTAGCATTACCACCAGCCATGGTTCAGACTCTGTGTATGCTTCCAAAATTCAATATAACCTTTAGGCTGGTGCATTTAGTCCAACGCATGCATCTGAATAAAAAGAAAAAAAAGAAAACAACAACAACAAAAAAAAAACAAATAATTGCAGTTGATCTCTTCGCAGAACTGTCTATTGAAGATGGCAGTTCCAGTAGAAAAGTGCAGCCAAAAGCCAACCAGCCAAATGTGTGAAAATGATTTCTCAAAAGGCTTAAAGGAAAAAAAAAAAAAAAAGAAGCTAATTAGCAGTAGATTCTAAAGAAATGAAACAAACAGAAGGCAATAAAACTATGACTTAATGAGTAGCTTGGCATCTCGGCTGGTCTGGGCTTGCACTGGTCCTTTTTCTCCACCTAATAGGCTCTAAAATGCAGTGATTAAACGTTCCTTAACTCCCAGTGTGTACACATCCTCACAAATGCCAGGCCCAATCTTCGCCCAGTTAAATCATTTTAATGGCTCCAATTTGGACACAACGCCTCCATTATAAGGATAATTGCATACTCAGCATTTACAAGCATGGAAAGGATAAATCTGTCCTGTCCTTTTCTATAAATTCCCCAACTGGCCAACATTTCGCTCTTAAGTAGAGATGTCAAATGTGTGTGAGGTGCTTTTTTTTTTTTTTGGTTGTTCTTTTTTTTTTCTTCCCCCTCACGGAGCACTATTTATTTGAGCGAGGTGTGACGATGCTGGGCATGATGGCTCAGGTAGACGTAGGTAACGATTTAAAGGAAGCCATTTCTAAGCAGAGAATTATGGTGTGTTCTTGTGCAATTAGAGTGTATTTTCAACTCGGTCACATGTCCATTCAAGCGGAGTTGTAAAATTATTAGGGAATTTGGGTCTTGTTGAAACGACAACGGTACAGCGGTTTAGGATTACGCCTGGGGCAAATGCTGTTATGCCAAAAGTAGTTATGTTTAAATGGTTAAATTGTGTTTTATTTGAAAATGCCTTGTAAGTCTCTGCAATGAAAAACACTTCATTGCAAAGAGCAGCTTGCCAAACGCACTACAAAATGTCCAACGAGAAATAACTCGGACATATTTATTGACATTTTGCTTACTCAGACTACAAAAATAGCACATTCAGATTAAATTGATTACAACCGTAAAACACTGACCTGTGGTTAATTTGGAAAATTTCTTTGGATTAGATCATGATTTATCAGAACGTGCACATAAATCTTACTGGGATTGGGCTTGTTGCTAATTTGTATATCGCATTCGCTTTTTCGCATTGCAAATGTCAAAATGGCGATAACAATGTGTTGCGTGTCTCTACTTCCTAGTAAAATCCTCCACACATGGTGCCTAAGCCAGATAAGTGCAGAGTGCATTCAATGGGCAGACAGCTCAGGATGAAGTTAACAAGGCACCACAGACCTGCACACACTGCGAGAAGCGCACCACTGCCAGAAATACAGCACATGGCTGAGAGCCTGCGGATACATCATCAAAAATTGATGTCCTGCACATCGGTATAGGGAACACGTAGTTTAAAAAAAAAAAAAAAAAAAACAGTGCAAGGCGATGAGCAGCACAGTCTGCAGGGCGCTCTCTCTTTCTCTCTCTCTCTCTCTCTCTCTCTCATTCTCTCACGCTCATCTCTGTGCCCTCCCCCTGCTCCCTGTTCTGGCATGAGGCTATTTCTGATCAGGTAGAGAGATGATGAGCACTGACACCTCGGCAGGTTCACTCAGAGTGCCAGCTTCGTAATTACCAAAACTTCCAGCCACGAGCAGGCACTCACTCTCACCCTCTACTCTACCTCTCTCCATCGCTCTCGCTCCCACTTCACAGCAGAATCCTAATTGCAGTGTTTAATATTCCTAAACCGGAGATCTGACAAGTGTTGTTTGTGTGTGTGTGCGCGCGCGTGTGTGTGTGTGTGTGTGTGTGTGTGTTGCTTTGTACTTCCTTCTCCCCCCCGTCTGTCTCCTCCTGAAGCGAAAGCACTGTAGGCACATACGCACTGCATGGAATGTAAATGCCAGTGCCGTGGGTTACAGCACAGGGCATCGTAGGGTGCTTTTGACTTCGATACCAACGTACGCGCTATTAAAACAAAAAAAATGCATGTGCACGCAAAGGCGGTACATAAATAATGACTGTCTGAAAGGTGTTCACTTCAAGGTCTGGATCAAGCAGTGAAACGCAAAGGTAGTGCATGACAAAGCCCAGAGGTGATCAGGGTAATGATTCATAAACTTCAAGAATAAAATGAGAAATCCAGGGTGTCTGCAGGTAGTTTCAAGTTAAATGTCATACTTTTATAAAGGAGTTCAACGCCACTTATAAGGTAATTTCAGAAATTCGGGGTCAAGTAAGAGAACATAAAAAATAAAAAAAATAAAAAAGTTATATCCTGGGTTAAAACATTCTGCTGGTACCGTCCTCCGTGGACTAGACTTGTTTATCCCATGGGTGCTCTCCAGACATAAAAGTGCCTCGGAATCCCATGATCCTGTCACGAGTTTACTGTATATAACTGAATCACTGTTATTGTTGATCAGTGTACCTGTCATCAATGAAATGGATTATCCCCTCAACAAATCAGCTGCTTCTGCGCGACTTTCTAGAAACTTGATTCCATCGGACAGCTGAAGCCATGGCCCACAAATCTCTCTCTGGGATTAATAAAGGGATCGATCTGTCTGTCTGTCTATCAAACAGCGTGTTCAGCCTTAACTGCAGAAGGCTTTCATACCAGACGAACAGGAGTTACACCTTATAGTTGACTGGATACGAAGATAAACTAATTATGCAAGTTGAGGCTCCTGCCTGGTTAGAATGAAAGGCTGCAGCCTTTGTTTACAAGATTAAAGAGCTCTGATGCACAGAATCTCTCTTTATATTTTGCTGTACCATAAAACACCAGCATGGTTATAAGCAACAAGAGGAGCAAATGGACCAAACTAAATGGATCAGGACATCTCTCTAAATTTGACAAAAGAACAAGAAAAAAAAAATTCGAGGGAGGCTGAGTCTCAAGAGACCTACAGGAACATGAAAGGAGATGCAGAAATGTCTCATACAGGAAGTACTTCAGTGGTTATTGATCGGCCAGACGTCTCCTGTGTTTTTCACATTGTTGGGCCATGAAGTAGGGACGCTAGCTGTTTCTGACAAGAAAAAACATATTTGGACACGGACCGTGTGTCAAAATCAAGGCAGACCAAATTTTGGGGCGAAACGATTAGCACAGTGCATCACCAAAAAAACTGTGGTAGCATGATGCTAAGGGATGCTAAGCGCTTCTATGCAGCTGGAACTGGGGCTCTAGTCAAGATAGAGGGAATCATGGCTACTCAAAATACCACTGTATAACACTTAGTTCCAGTCCACTAATTTAATTTGACCGGACGCACATGTTTCCGGATATTTACAGCATATTTAGTATAATTGGGCTGGTGCGATGGTTTCTCTGTATCGCTCTGATTGTCTTAGTTTGCCATATAACAGTCCACTTCTAGCGACAGTCTCGGTGAAACTGCTACTACAGGAGAGCTAGTGATATAATTAGTGGACATGGAAAACAATATATTTTCATTAATATAACTATTGATTTAAAATATGAAAGCAGGGACGCCAGGTTCAGCAGATGGACCGCAAACAAGAGCATACAAATCACTGTTGGCTAGTTAGCCTGCTAATTATCTAGCGGTCCTATCAGGGAGTGCGGCTTATTTAGGATTTAGTTTCATTTGTGGAGCAAAGAGAAACAAACAGTTTGGCCATATTATGGATAAAAGCTCAGTTAGTCAATATTAATGTCTTAGATATGAAACTACTTTATTAAAGGCACGTAAAACATGTTTTTCTGAATATCACACCCTTGCTCACGGACGTGAAGCAAAATTCCACCTTTTATCATGAACAGCCCCAAAGCTCAAATGCAAGTTATTAAAAAATAAAAAAAATTAAAATCCCACACACAGCTTCAAAGAAAGAAAAGTAATGTTTTGCAATGGTCCAGTTAGATCTCAGATCTGTACCATATTAAAACCCAGTGGCATGACTTAAAGAGAGCTGTGCACAGGAGATCCCCTTGCTGTTTGACAGATTTGAAGTAAGAAAAAGTGGAAAACATTGCCAAATCAAGATGTGCAAAATTAGCTTGCTCTTATCCCAAACCACTGGGTGGTGCATTACAAGCCAAAGGTGCTTTCAGAAAGCATTAGTTAGGGGGTGTACACACTTTTGCAACCAGGTTGGATTAAGTCTTTATCTTGTTTATGCTTTTTGCTGATTTCCAGACATTTAGCCTGGCTTTTTACTATTGTAGATTCTGGCTCTCAGCTGGTTTCTGACTTCAATCAGAAATCTAGTGCATTGGGTAACAATACACAAAGACATTCTCTGTAATATCAAATGAAAGTTAAACGCTCATTGAGGCCTGCGGTTAACATGTATTTGTAAGTAAATAAAGACTTTTTAAGGATGCACTGAAATTCTGGAAATTCGTATGTTGGTGTAAGAAGGGATGTGGATGAGAAGAAGGGGGAGGATGATCAGGATGAGTGCTTACCTGCAGGATTGACTCGATGGAAACCTTTTGGCATGTCCTTCGCCAAACCTGAGCCACCCACACGCTGTCTTTCTCTGAACAAAAACATAACCCAGAACTTCAAGAACTTTTTTGAGAGAGAGAGAAGGTTATATGACTTACTGCCTCACAGCATGCGAACATCGTCTAGAACATACTATAAGTCTCACATGATGAAGCCAGCTCAAAATTCCCCATTGGAACACGGACACACACGAACACGAACACACACACACACACACGAACGAACACACACACACGAACGAACACACACACACACACACACACGAACGAACACACACACACACACACACGAACGAACACACACACACGAACGAACACACACACACGAACGAACACACACACACGAACGAACACACACACACGAACGAACACACACACGAACGAACACACACACGAACGAACACACACACGAACGAACACACACACACGAACGAACACACACACACGAACGAACACACACACACGAACGAACACACACACGAACGAACACACACACGAACGAACACACACACGAACGAACACACACACGAACGAACACACACACGAACGAACACACACACGAACGAACACACACACGAACGAACACACACACGAACGAACACACACACGAACGAACACACACACGAACGAACACACACACGAACGAACACACACACGAACGAACACACACACGAACGAACACACACACGAACGAACACACACACACGAACGAACACACACACGAACGAACACACACACGAACGAACACACACACGAACGAACACACACACGAACGAACACACACACACACACGAACGAACACACACACACACACGAACGAACACACACACACGAACGAACACACACACACACACACACACACACACACACACACACACACACACACACACACACACACACACACACACACACACACACACACACACGAACGAACACACACACCTCTATCTTTCCAAATGGATCCTGAGATATCATTAGATCAGTACCACAGCCAGAGAGCAGCATCTTGTCAAGCCAAAGTGGAGGCCTGGGCATCAAAGTGTGTAATTCCTTTCAGAGGCTCATAACTACAGCCCACACCAGGACACTCTCTGGTGCCTCTTATCCAAAGGGACAGAGCTGAAGTCCTGAGCAGTCTATAAGAAAGCTGACTAAATGGGCTTGTGAGTGCTCCTCCACTGTGGGCTGGATTGGGGCAGATTGGTTGGAGAGAGCGTCTGTGTGTTCCTGTCTGACTCACTGCTGGGAGACACAGTGACGCGAGAGGACTCTCGTGCCGAGGAGGATGAGAAAATGAGAATCTTAAGTGGAGCGAGGTTCTAAATGCAGCGAGCTGGAGAAAAGCACTTGCACTTCAGACTGTTACAATGCAGCTCCTTTCCATATTAATGCTGTTGGAGTAGCAAAACAAACAATTCCATGCCCACTAATATGAAACTAAATTATGACATCAAAAAAAGTACAGTGGATTATTATTATTATATAAATTTTTTTAACAATATGATGCTGACATCACAGTGAGACAGACTGTAAAAAGCATTGATAAAACTATGGGTGTCTACAGTATGTAGACAGTGTCTTGCTTGTCTGCGTACGTTTCTTCTTATTAAAAGCGCTGTCTGAACCTCCAGGCAGAGGCAGCTAGAGTTTCAAAACTCAGTTATTCTTTTTGTTAGCACACACCACTGTTTGAGTGGAAGAGTTGATTAATTGCAGGTGATGTTTATTTTATAAAAAACTTGGCAATAATTCTGGCAGGCACTGCATGCAAGTGTAAACTGTACAGTCAGTATAAAGTCATCTGAATAATTCCTTATTAAAGAAGGCTGATGTTGACGTGGATGTTGGTTTCACTGAAGAAAACATTCTGCAGTGTCAAGACTTCATAGTAATAGTAAGAGCAAGACTACTGTGGACGGATAAACACAAACAGATCTAATACTTTTATCATAAACCTTTTTTTTTTTTTTACATTACTTTCTTGTTATTTTGATTCAGCACTATACAGTACAGACCAAAGGTTTGGACACACCTTCTCATCCAAAGAGTTTGAATTTGTATTATGGCAAGAAAAAAGCAGCTAAGTAAAGAAAAATTAGTGGCCATCATTACTTTAAGAAATGAAGGTCAGTCAGTCGGAAAAATTGAGAAAACCTTAAAGGTGTCCCCAAGTGCAGTCACAAAAACCATCAAGCGCTACAAAGAAACTGGCTCACATGCTGACCGCCCCAGGAAAGAAAGACCGAGAGTCACCTCTGCTGTGGAGGATAAGTTCATCCGAGTCACCAGCCTCAGAAATCGCAGGTTAACAGCAGCTCAGATCAGAGAGCAGGTCAATGCCACACAGAGTTCTAGCAGCAGACACATCTCTAGAACAACTGTTAAGAGGAGACTGTGTGAATCAGGCCTTCATGGTAGAATATCTGCTAGGAAACCACTGCTAAGGACAGGCAACAAGCAGAAGAGACTTGTTTGGGTTAAAGAACACAATAAAGAAAACTCTTTGAATGAGAAGGTGTGTCCAAACTTTTGGTCTGTACTGTATACACTCGCAGGCCACTGTTCAAATGCTAATTAACGATCATATCTCATCAGACAATCAGTGACCTTAAGTGACTTTGAATGTGGCATTGCTGTAAGTGCCAGATTGGCTAATCAGAATATATATTAAAAAAAAAAAATTTGCACATAACCATCTCTATGGTTAACAGAAAACTGTCTGAAAAAGAGAAAATATCCATTAAGCGTCAGTTCTCTGGGCAAAAACGCCTTGTTGAAGCCAGAGGTCAGAGGAAAATGGCTAGACTGGTCTGTGCTGATAGAAAGGCAACATTAACTCAAATAACATCATGTTATAACCGAGGTAATCCGAAGACAATCTCTGAACACACTGCGCATCAAACCTTGAAGCAGATGGGCTACTGCTTCACACCGGGTGCTAATCGTGTCAGCTGAGGACAGGACACTGAGGCTACAGTTCACAGGGGCACACCAAAATCGGACAATCGGCCAAAACACAGTACTGGTGATGATTTTTTTTTTTTTTTTAATGGTATATATAGAATACAGAAAATGTGAGCCAAAGAGACGTTTTTGAGATGACTCAAAAAAGAAAAGAAAAAAAATAATAATTCTCTCTTATAAATGCTATTCATTTATATTTCTTTGAGTATTGATACTAAAACTGGCTTAAATTGGTTTTTGGAAAAAGCTTAAAAACAAAAATAAATCTGTAGTGTCTTTTTAGAATACTACACTTTTTCAGCTTAATGTCTTTTCGTGTGAAATCCAAATTGGCAAAGTTTCATCAGCATGACAATTAAAATCATTGACGCTTTTATGTCAAGAGAGACCAAAATCTCTAAGGAATTATTAGAGCATCTTGTTGAATGTACAATCGACAGTTCTGAGGGAAATATGTGGTCGAACACAGTACTAGCAAGGTATAGTACCTAATAAAGCGGCCAGCGCGTGTATTTTTATTTATATATTTATAAAAAGGAAAGAAAAAAAAAGTGCACTCTCAGTTCTGCAAGACAAACATTTCCTGCTAGAGTGGCAGCGTAACCACCTGGAAGGAGATCCCTTTTTTTTTTTTTAACCACATTTTCTTGCAATTTAGTTGCCAATTTTCACCCATTAGCTAGTTCTCCTCCATCACACTGCATCAAAAATACTAGTTTATTGGCCCTGTCTGTGTTTTGTTCACATATAACAGCGTGATTCTTATTCACAAGCCGAGCCCTGATCAGAACGTGAGGAGCCCATCTCTCTCCATTAGCCATCTTAACCCTGACTAATATCCCATGATGAGGGACAATGGCTCCATTACAGCCACCTCACACACACCCACACACCCACACACCCACTCCCACATGATCTGCCTTCACTGGAACTGAGATGTACGTGAGCTGTGCTAATAGTGCCTGTGATAGGTTTTATCATTAGTATTATACCGTAATAATGCTTCAGAGAAGACTGAAAGGACTGAGGAACAATGCAGGGTGTAACTTATCTGAACATAATTAAGGGTAACATTATTTGATGACAGACACAGGGAGCACCACGCTGGCATTTCTGAGGACAGTTTCTCACAAAGTGAAGACTGTATTTAGCTAACAAATGCCACGAATGCCGCTTGTGCTCCGAGTCAGGCCCTGTGTAGACTGTCGATGGATTTCATTTCGGATAGTAAAATTATTTTTAGAGGTATAATTTAATAAAACTCTTCACAATGTTCCTCTTTCATGCCAACTCAAATTACTTCCATGGCAGCCATCAAATCTAGAAGCGAAAGAGCAGAGGTTTGAAGATTATTTCTGAAAAACGATCCAAATTAAATATTCCAAGAATAACTGTTTCACTAGCGTTTCCATTGACCTACTAAAGTTTCCAATGAACTATGTATATACACACACACACACACAAAATACTCTAATATTATACTAATATTAATAAAACATAATTTGAGCTGCTACACATCCTGCTAAAACCAATATAGGTTCAGACATAACATTGGTATGGATTTAATGGATTTTAGAATTTAATGATGGATGATTTAAAAAAAAAAAAAAAGAAAGAAAGAAAAAAAAAAGGTATATACTCAACACCAGAAGTTCAGAACTTTGTGCTGTTAATATTTTTAACCTTTGCGTTAGGAAAGAGAAATGGTTCATTTTCAACCAGGTGGAAATCTGATTAAAACATTTTTTTAGGAGATTTTCTGAACCAGCACGGTCTATCCCTAGGCGTCATGTGGCCTGCTTCACTCTCGTTTTTTACCTTGGAATAAAGGAGTTGATACAGCAGTTGATTGGAAGAACGTCTAGTCACACTTGCTGGGCAATTGTACCTTTCTTTTTGAACAGGAGTGAACACATGAAAAGAACAGATGACAGGTTTTGAATAGAGCTGTGAATCAGGAGCAGACTCTCGATCGATTCGGTATCACTAAAAGTTTACTGTCAAGTAGCTCCATTTCTTACAGGTTTTAAAGCAGTAAAAAAAAAAATAAACAAAAATAAATCAAACATCTCCAGTAAAGTAGGTGGTGATGTTGCTCAAAACGCCTATAAACTGAAAAGAAGAAGCAGCCATACTGTCACAAAACAAAAGTATCGGTGGAAGATGGAAGCAGTTTTTATTTCCTGCAGTGGTATACTATAAGAAACTTTAGTCCATGTAGACTTGCAAGTTTACCTGAATAATAATAATAATAATAATAATAATAATAAAGAATCAATTCTGAATCGAAAACTGCTCCAACAAGTTCATGCATTCAATTGATCGACAAAGAATCTGCATTAAACTGCACAGCTCTACTTAGCGACTCATATTCGCTCACGGAACAATGGTATGTACTGTAACTGTAAATTCCACTAATTACACACCCTGTTTGAAAGGGCTTTTATGGCAATTTTGCGAAATTTGGTAACACCTTGAATGTTCAAATAATACAAAACACTGACCATTACCATCAAAGTTGTGCTAATAAATGGAAGGATTTTTGAAGGTAAAAAAAAAAAAAAAAAAAAAAACTTTCTTCTCATTGATCTTTAAATATGTGTGTATGTGGGCGTGCTTGCGTGCATGTGTCACTCACCCTGAACTCTGACTGTCTGAGGTTAGTGAGATGGTTCTCTCACACTGCTGCTTGGAGGAATGCCTCGGTTCGCACCCACACAAGTGCCCCAGGGCCTTCAGGTAGGAGACGACCTGCAAACCCAAGCACTGTGCTTTAATATCCCCTCACGCTTCCTCCATATCTCTGGAGATATCCTTAAATTACGCTCAGCTTCAACAGTCTAAACGAGTGCTTCTTTTTTTTTTTTTTTTTTCCTTCTCCCCAGTCTTATTCTTATCATCCAGCTCCAAAAGGATTTATCATAATACAGATTAGATCAAATCACTGCTGAATTCCCGATTCTGGTTGGACAGAAGATGTTGAGTAATTTGCTATCAGAGAAGTTGCTTAAAAATCCCAGGGTTACATGTAATCTAATACATTACTGGTTCTATAAGTAACAGTTAAATACACACAGGGACGTTTAGGCCAGACACTAAAACAGATTAAAACATATATTAGTTAATCTACATAAATAAAAGGAAGGTTTATTTATGCGCCCTCTGCATATTCGCTCCAAAAATATCTATTACAACATAATTTTACCACTCAAAACTGGCTGGACGGAATGTCATGAAACTTTTATAGTACTTGGCCTGAAGTTCAACCTGCACCATAAATAAAATCAAAATGCTAAGTAAAAGCCATGTTATGAACAGTCGGATTTAATCATCTACTTTAAAATAAACTACTAATGAGCTGCTTGCTGTAAAACACCTGCACCAACAGATATTACTATTATTATTAGAACTATTATTAGCTGACTATTATTAAGCTGAATAACATTAAAAACTAAACTGAATATTTTACTAGGATCAGTTAATATTTTCATATTATAAGTTAATTGTAACATGCTGGAGTCAAAACGTAATCCTTATCCTATCGAATTTTTCTAATTTCCTTTCTGGGGGAGTGTATTTGGCTACCGGCAAGATACTCAACCTTAAACAATTTTATTTCTTTGTATTAATAAGTTAGACAGAGCGTTCTGCCGTACAGAAAGACAGGCAGACATGCATGTGGGCTTCAACCTGAAATAATAATAATACTGTATCAATGATTACATTAAAGCTGATTAAAGGCTTATTTTTAGCTTACGATAGCATTTAATGCAATAACAAACTTCTTTCAGAGATTTCCACAATTTAAGCAAACAGAATAAAAAGGAATAAAATCTTTACTGGTTAAATTTTTTTTTTTTTTTAAGGTTTTAGTGTTTAGACATTTCTGTTGTATAAGGAACCAAATATTCTGAGACATCAGTCAGTAAGGAATAATATTAGATTTAAAGTTTGAGCAAGTATTCATTTTTTTTTTCTTCCAATCAGCACAGCGAAATGTGTTGGATGTTTTACTATGTGTAAAAAATAGAATATAGATGAAAATCTGGAAGAGCGAGACCTAAATATCTTAGCATAGTCTTACAATCTTGTGAAGGGAGAGCGGCTCTGACCCGACGACCACGCCGTTCCGAGTGCAGATGTTTCTGTAGATTGCATCAGCAGTGAGCATCCTGAGCCGGTGAGATGGGAGGGCAGGAACCAGCACCCTCAGGGTGTCTGGATGCAGGTCTAAGAGAGACGATTGGAGGTGAGGAAAAAAAAAAAAAAAAAAAAAAGAAAGTAGGTGTTAATAAGACTACATTCTGAAAAACACAGAAAAAGAAAAAAAAAGAACAACACCCATACGATGTTGAATTCTAACAAATTAGTTGACATTCAAATCAACACTCGGGTAAGTCTGACTATAAACAGGTTCTCACTGTCTTTATAAGCATTACATAAACATGGAGTGGGGGGAAAAAAAAAAAAGAAAAAGAAAAAGCATGCTTTAGCATTCTGGTGCTTTGAAACCCCTTCCAATCACATGACACGGCCCTGCTACAGCTACGGAAGATTACATTTGGAAGTCCACAAATGACCGCAGTTAAGCTTACAAAAACGTACGGTGGACATTTTATAAAAAGCCTCAGCTCTGATGCAGTCAGGCTATGAACCGCTACAGGTCACCACCGTACACTGGAGTCATTTTACCACCTGACTAACCGCGACTCATCACGATTTGTAAATCCGTAGCGATAAGTAACGAACATGTAAAAGTGGTAACTGGGCTTTGCTGCCATTTTGTCCATTTGTTCCATTACATGTGCTATTTAGCTGAGAATGAATACCATGCAGAAGAAGCCAACAAAGCTGATTGACCTTGGCTAACTAGAAAGCCACTAATGAACTTAGAAGTAATATGTTAAAGAAACTTAGATTATGTGAAGACAACGTTTTACACGGTTTCTTCTTTTACTGACAAATATATCACAAGGGATTTGCATCCTCGATTCTGACTGATTCTGAGAAATAATTTGCCTTGACGCTGTATTTTTTTTTACATTTATTTCTATAACTTGCGTACAGATTATATGGAATAACATTACTGAGGCATGGCAGTAGAAACGGCAATGGTCAGAAGTAAAGCTGTGAACGGGTTTTTTTTTTTTGGTTGTAAACTTTTTACACGGCTATTTTTAAATTTCTTTGCTAACAAATACAAACATTTTCCACATAATCTCCTTGCTTTTCAATACACTTTGTCCCTGATGGAGCAAGATCAGGACTAAAGGGAGGATGCTTTAACCCTTCAAAAAAGAGGTTTTTGCAGAGTGTCGACAGCGTGGGCAGAAGTGCGCGGACGATTATTGTCATGCAAGATTACGACGCCCTCGGAAAGCAGTTTAGGCTTCGGCTCTCAGTGCAACGAGCGCTGCTGATTGTTAAACTTTTTCCCTTTTTTTAAGCCCCTGAGGATCCCAGAAAACTGTAAGAATCAATTTTCCAGCTGATGGTTGACTTTTGTACTTTTTGTTTGTTGGTGTTTCCATTCCATACTCTGCCGTTTACTCTCAAAATCGCGTCACCAGTAATGATACTGTTCAAGAAACTTTCACCTTCATTAGAGTAATGGTCCAAATGTCCAAAGATATCCAAATGCTTGTGCAAATCACAAAAAGTGGGACACCACTGAATGGAAAGCACTGATAAGACGCTGTAGTTTTAATATAACCGGGGTGCGGATCATTTATGACTTACCCTCATAACATCCCCCGTCTGTCAATGTCTACTCCTTACAGTACATAGTGATTTTCACCTGACATGTGTATCAGATTCTATGGCACAGTGTTAATTTTTACCCAAGTTTTATTCAGCTTCATTTGTTCATTTTATTTATTTGAACTAGAGTAAAAGACATCGCCACACAAGTGACTCATGGCCTATAAAAGTTAAAGTTATTAGCAGGTACTTTGCATCGAAGTGCACTTTTACAATTTACAGTATCTGAACGTTTACAAATTCTCTTAAATGCCTTCCCGGCCCTGCAGTTGAAATGATGCTCGTTACCTTGGCACAGGATGGCCATGCATTCCGAGAGATCCTGAAAGCCTTTCTCTACCATCCGGCTGTTGAGCTGAGAGTGCTCCTGAGCCCAGTACTCCACCACTACAGACAGAATCTCCTGCAGCGTGGACAACACTTGCTGCCTCCATTGCTAACGCAACAACACAGCACACAGGCTAATCAAGGCCGGCTCGAAAAAAACAACGACAATCAGATCATGAAAATGTGTGTGCAAACAGCAGAAGAGTTGTCGGCATACAGTATATTCACAAACGGCAATCACGAGGGGAGATGATGATAATAATGAGCATGATTTAATACCTGAGATGAGGGAACAGCCCAGAGTGTGGTTTCCACCAGCAACTCAGCCAGCTGCTTCAGGGGTTTGGACTTCAGTGTCATCTTCTCCCACACGCCCCAGAACACGCTGTAGAGCGCGGAGGCCCGTGAGCCTGATGTCCGCCTACTACAAACGGCACAACTCCGACTCAGAACCTCAGCGATGGCAACATTTTGCATTCTGTAGAACATTTGTGCTTATATGGTTTTTAATCTAATTCCTAAAATATATTTACTGTATATGTAACAGCATAAAACTTTAAAAGTCCACTTTCTGATTTCCCAAACCCTTTCCAGTTCACGGATATCAGGAACGCTACATATAACAAGGATATGTTTCCCAAGGTCAATTACAAGGTCGTGAGTAAAACACTAGCGGCATTACTGACCATACAAGCTGGTGCAAGTTGCTACACTGGGTTAAAAAAACAAAAAAACAAAAAAAAACAAGTTTGACTAATGGTTCTTAGTTTGTAACCTAGTAACCAGTGTAAGGATCCTATCCATCTATACTTCAAAGTTAACAGCGTCTACAGGCTACAATGCCATGTAAACATGGACGTGGTAAAAAAAAAAATTAAAAAAATTACAAACCGCTTCTTTTAATATTTTATTTATGACAATTAGTTGGCCGATTCCATATGCCCTAGAGGATGTTTGTTATGCGTCATATATCTGATATATTTTAGCATCTTACGCTGAGGCGATGGCGTGCAGCTCCAACTGAAATAACCTGAGAATGAAAGCTTGCAAGTTGCCATGGAAATGGAGAAGCTCTGTTGAGGCGGGGCTAGGCAGTCGGTGACAGGTCTTTGTGCTCTCCAGGCAGAACCTTAAAAACAAAAAAAAAAAAAAAAAAACATTGAGATTTATTTAGTTACCTTCCTGTTAGGATAAGGGCCAAAACCAATCACCACTATTCAAATTAATAAACATAAAATCAAGACATAACTAATCATACGCCCTGTATATGCAATTAAATAGACGGTAACGCAATTCAAGCTCATCAAACGAGCACCACTTTTCAATGCACCAGAGTCAATAACCATTAAAATATAATTAAAACGTGCAGACCCACTGTTAACCAAAATCCACGCTGACGGTAATGAAAATGTGTTTGGCGTTAAGTTTTTTTTATTTATCTATTTATTTTTAATTCCGTACCTTAGAGACGTCTGTAGGAACGGCCACAGTCCCATCTTACACTCTGGACACTGCAGGATCTGCAAGAAGTACTTGACGCTCGCCGGGAAGCTCCACGTAGGGTTATTACGCAGGATGTCGTTCAGAACGATGCAGAACATACTGAGAAAGTAAGGCTCTGCTTCACCCTGCAGGAGGACATGTTCGTATGGCATGTGAGCCTTTACAGCTACTGAACTGAGCATTATAGAAAACAAAGAAACCTCACATACATGGAGGAAAAACTTCATCCGGGTCAAAGCCGAGTGGACTAAAAAAGTACAAACCCTTCTTTTTTTTAGGCAACAATTTCTTATACCTTATACGGTATCTCACGGGCGGCTGATGTTTAGGAGCATCTGATTATTATTTACCTACAAGCTTCTGCTTCTATAGAGAGAATAAACACTACCACTTCTTAATACCGAAGAATCAATATTTTATTAATATTTCTGTGAGGATCCTGACAAAGATAAAGGATACTAAATAAGAATAAATTAAATTAATAAATGAATCTATAAACTTTTAGCCACATTTGACATTTCTTAGTCTAGCTGGCTTATTCGCAGTGGTGTATATATATATATATTATAACATGTAACAATTTCACTAATAGAGTGCCAGTTAAAACTCAGCACTGACTTCACTAAGGACCTATTTAGACCTGGAATTAACATCCGTCCTGGGTGACTGGATCGCAAGTGGACAGTGCTAAATGAGGGTATTACCAGAGTCAAATCCAATCACACGAGTCACATTGGGAAGTGGTCTGGAATGCAGGTACAGTAAGAGTGTTAACAGCAACAAGTCAACTGAATTTAATGGTGAAAAAGCATGCAAATGAATCTCCAGGAACGAGTGTAGACGACGTGCTGCGGAAACGCAAACTGTCCGGGCTAACCTCAGCACAGACACACTGTTACCAGACGACTGACAAATTGACTTTGAAGTAAGCAGTCGATTTATTTATTACTGTATCGGTGATAAATAACTCTTGCTGTGCAGTGATACATTTCTGCATGGATCCTTTCATACTTTTTCTTCCCCACTGTGCTGGTTGTATGATTGTTGAAATCAGCGGCGATTAAAAGAGAGGACTCTCATCCAAAAGATGCACTGCCGGACAACAGTTTTTAGTGTGTTGGAGAGTTTGTATGGAATTGACTAGTCTGTTTTCGGAGCACTGAGTTGCTTTCAGAGCATAGCCAACCCTGCTACTGACGAAACACGAAACATGACAACAGACCAAAACAGATCCCAACAAAGCGAAGTGTCTGTTAGAAATGCTAAACTAGTTATATAAACTAGAAAATTGACATATTTATTTAAAATGTGTGAAAAATAGTATGCGTAAATGACAGATATTTCTTTAAATATTAAAATGTTCTTTTTCAAGGTGCTAGACAGGATGAAGAGTTTAACATGCAACTTGAAACATTTGAATGTGGACTTATTTGCCTATGCAAATATTATGCAGGCAAAAGAAAAACCTATGCCTTAAAGGTCCCGTATTTAAAATCGGGGCTCCTAAAGCATGTGCATGTTAATGCTCCAGCTGAAATACCCATCTGAAGGCTTTTTATCATCCCCCTCATACCTGCGTTATTTCACTCCTCATCCAAACATGCGGTTTCAGTGTCTATGTAAATAAGCTACTGCTGAGCCACGCCCAAATACAGAAGAAATGAGCAACAATTCAGGGGAGGGCATCTTCTTACATGAGGTCACAATAGGGTCAAAACCTAATTAGACTGTTCAAACCTCGGCCAATACAAAAATGGAGGGAAGAAAGAAAGAAAAAAAAAAGCAATAAAAAAAAGCCTTTTAAGATGTTGAGAGATTTGTTTTTTTTTGTTCCTTAAAGATTTCCATGGCTCGCCAACATTTGCATATTATCACTCGAGAAACTTTATTTCACTCTTTGTTATATGCTGGGTGTGGAGTTGGCGTGTGTACTGTACATACATGGAGTGCATGCTGCATGCATTCGTGGAGCAGTGAGGCTGGAGGAAGTACGCCGGCGTGCAGACAACCCTGCAACTCTTCAAGGGCCTGGGGGTAGAGCCCGCACTCCACCAGGCTCCGAACATTACTGAAATCTACCACTGTCTCCTGCGCAGAACAACAGAGAGAGGGGAGAGACAGGCAGGAAATGAGAGGGGACGGAGAACAGCAGGGTCAGCGCGGCTGTGTCAGTCACACAGGTTAAAGCAGTGCAGTAAAGCTCACACTGACCAGGAAGCAAAGAATAAGGACACTGGTGTTTCTTTAATGGACATGCCAATCACAAAGCCAACAATCAAAGCACCTTGTTTAAAATCAGGTGACCTGGATATAATCTATCCTTCACAAGAAGGAAGTGACTAATAGCGCCAGCAGTGACACTACGGAAATTGAATGACCCGAGCCTCCTGATGAGCCAAATGTTCATTCTGCCTCACAGTGAGACGCGCAGATGTTAATATGATTCCGGGGAATTCATTCACCTGTGTTGGAAAGACGGGAGTGTAGTAGCTATAAAACCCAGGGACTTTCAGCAGGTTTCTTTTCTGCGCCTGTAACAAGAGGTGATCGTGAGGTCAAGGATTAATGGCAGAATTATAATTACCTAATTGTGTAAAAAAAAAAAAAGAAAAAAAAAAAAACGTTAACTATAAGTTTGAGGGGAGTTCATGTCAAACCAGGACTTTTGATCGTGCAGAATAACAGAACACAGAACTACCTCGATTTCTCTATATAATCAATCCCCTGCTACACTAGTGCACTTGTGTTTCATTAGCGCTTGGATGCAAGTAAAGTACAACATTTTCTCAGTACAGCATAATGGTGATCGAACTGCCTGCTTCACATCCGAAACGCCGGCCTCCCAGGAACTCCTTTAATGACCCAAACATGTGGAAATGTCTTTGGAGCGAGGTCAGGACTGTACAGGAGATGTAACATTAATTTCCAAGCCGAGTTCCTGTAATGTGTAAGTGATGTTCATTAATGAAATGTGGACAGTTCCCACATACAGGGTCTGGATCGCCATTCATGGATGTACAGTACGGATTTATTTAAAACGTCTGCACCATTCAGATGTTTTACAGGCAATGTGCCCCCTGTTACACCTCTTAAATTGCAAGTCCTGCTTTGCCTTGCACACCCCTCGAATTATTCTTAAACTACTTAAATGGACGTCTGGATCGGTGTTCACCTCCATTCTGGTGATGTAGTCTTTAAGTGTTTCCTCTAGCTTTAAAAGAAAGGAATAATCTGTAACATCCATTGGTTCATCCTGCACTGTTATAGAACTGCACTCCATGACCTCTGATTGAACACAACTCGCCTGCTGGCTTCGTTTGTTCAAATTAATGGACCAGTTCAACTCTGAGCACACTGCCTGTAACAGAACAAGAACACAGAGCTGAAAGTCAGGCCATCACATTTGGATCACTGATTAAACTGACTGATATTACATTTATGCATGAACAAACCGTCTAGACATGTCATTCAAATATGTCTATACAGCTTTATGTATAAACTGCAAAAAATTTACAGGAGAAATTAAACATCACATAATTGGAAAACGTCAGGATGGTAAAGTTTTAGTAAAGCTTCCGGCAATTGCATCATTGATTACTGCTTTTGTATTTTACAGCACTTACAGTAGCAACCATTAACCTTTTTTATCTATTAATAAATGACAAACTGCACACTTTATCCATTTACAGTTACATACAACAGTGTGAAATGTTGTCTAGGGAATGAAGTTAGCACATCATTATAAACCTGTGATCTGAATGAGTTCAGTCAGAGCCTCTGAGCATCTTCTGACCAATCAGATTTGAGCGTGTGATGCTTAGTGCTGTGGTAGTTACAGTAATAAAGTAACTGACGTATAAAATAGAATTTACCCCAAAGAGATGTTCAGCAATGTAGGTGATGTTGAAATAATTTGCAGGAAAGTTCCCGAGTGGTTATGGATGCGCCTTTGGTTAACACGTGTGTAATGGGTGGAGTGGCTGATTTGCCAGGGCAGAGCACAGCCTTTCCTGCTTTCAGTATTCTACAGACAGGGAAAAAATCCTGATTGCACATACAGCAGCAGCAGCTGAAATCATTCTGATGCCATTTTAACATTAGACAAACACATTTCCTGAGAGGACTCCCCCCACCCCCCCCGCCCCGTTCTTTCAGGTCCTCACCTTTCAAACATGGCTCGCCTAACATGGTCTTCAATCTCAAGATAAACAACCCAATCCTATTAGTGGGGGGAAAAAAAAGATGTGACATTTTAAGGCGTTACTTTCAATAATTGTACTTGGATTGCTTCTCGTCTGGTTGGTAAATTATGCAACACTACAACGCTGACCTGAAAAGCTCCAGACTTGATGCCTCGGGCAACTTTCTCCCTCCATTTCTGAAGAGGGTTTGTAGTCGCATGGGTCTTGGTGTTAGCGGTGAGGTTTAACTCGTAGGAGGCTTCAGGTAGCCATGCCAAGTGTTTTACACTGTCCAGAACAAACTGGGGAGTCACGATCCATTTCCCTAAAACAAACGGCATAAACGGGTTACTCCATAGTGTTTCTCTGTGGAGAGGCAAGATTCAAGAAAGACTCCAGCATTTTAAACCTTAAATCGAAAACCTGCTAAATTGAAACTTTTCAAATGAATTATGCCAGGAAGTGTTTAAATATTCATTATATTAAATGCATTTGTTCTAGTCTTTACAGTAACATCATGCACGTCTATGTGTTAGATGACTCTGCATGAACAGATAAAAAAAAAAAAAATCTGTTCAACACTTGAATAGGCTTAATGTTTATTTGGCATTATGAGAAGGAGTCTCCAGTATCAGGGCTGCAGTGCTCTTTTTCCACAATGGAAAGTCTTCAATACAAAAGAGCAGATCATATTTCAGGAAAGTGACAGATTAAACATATTCTACAAAAGGTTGAATTAACAATTAACAATGAACTAGGGCTGCAACAAACGATTATTTTGATACTCGATTAGTTGGGCGATTATTTTTTCGATTAATCGGATAAAAATTAAGCGCTTCTTTAATTTGATGTTTTGCTTATAACTATATCAAACCATAAATCAGGGTATTAGTTATGTATAAAACTAAACTTTAAAAAAATGCAAAAGCCACATATAGAGTTTAATGATCTTTAATTTTGACATTTTAAACTTTAAATTAAAGACAAAGTTTGTTTTTGAACAGTAAAACTCCTCTAAATATCCAAAATATAAATAAATAAATAAATAAATAAATAAATAAACAATTGTACTCTAATTAAATTGGATGGCATCTGTTATAGTGGCTGCTTGTTTTGGAGTGCATGGGGGATTTCTTTTTTGAATTAACTCACTTATGCTGACTAGTCTCTTTCTAAAAATAAATAAATAAATAATTTGAGTATGCAAAATACAGCATTTTAACAATAATCGCAGATATTGCCAGCTGATAGAGAAGGAACAGCCAATCAGAAGTAGTGTGTGGAAGTCTGTGATTGGTTGGTTTTGTGGCAGTTTTGTAACCCTGAACAAAAGTTGAGCGCGCGTACAGGTAGAGTCGAGCGCGCACAGAAAATAAACGTTGCTTGCGCGTGAAGGCAGAATCGAGAAGTCGCGCGTGCGCGGAGAATGTTGCGCGAGCAGTGGAGACGTTGCACGCGCAGAATCGAGCTGTTGAGCGCGCAGTGGAGACACTGCACGCGCATAGAGTGCTTTGTCTGCTCTCAAAATGTCAAACCGCGCGCTCAGAATTGCGGCAGGAATATAACGCCATAGGCGCGCGCTTTTTCCTGCAGACGCTTCTGTAACCTCCATTGCGCGAGCGGCTGTGTGTATCTTTGTGTATTTGTGCATCTTGTGGTCGCGCTCCTCAGTAACGTGAGCAGTCCAACTAATCGATAACGGCATTCCTTGACAACGAATTTCATTATCGATAATTATCGATTAGTTGTTGCAGCCCTACAATGAACAGATTTTTTTTTTTCACAGTTTGCAAATGTATATGTAAAACACTCCAGGGTGTTTGTGTTGACAAGAGTATATTATCATACCAGGACTCCACCCAGTCTTTAATTATTTTCCTGTGCCACACGGTCATGCTTTCTTCCTTACGTTCCAACACCACTGGAATACGGTACTGTAAAAGCTATTTCCCGTCATTTATACCCACTCATTATCGTTTACCGCTAGGGTTGGGTACCGAAAACCGGTGCCAATACGGCACCGGTACCTATAGAACCGCTATGTATCGGACCGAAACAGAACGCAAATTTCGGTGCCACTTAAATGCCTCAACTGTCGATTCATATATTTGTTCTCTGGGACTGTGATGACACAGTTGTAATAAGCATTAGATTCATCAACACACATGATCGCTAGTAAAATTTAAATACTGCATTCATGGGGTGTCAGAAATGATCGGAAAAATAAATTATTTCCTTAATTAGAAAAATCTGGAAGACTTCGGGAAGTTTGATAATACAAATCTAAAACATCGTTGCAGTAATGTTACTGTCCGTTTTATTTTTGTAGATTCAAAGTTTATTATTAGATTTAAAAAAATTAAAAGCACAATTCATCGGGAAATGAGACCATCCGACACGCGCGTGAACGCAGCAACTAACGTTACACTCGCTCTGACGTCAGCAGGTGATCTACCGCTATCTTAACTTGCTAAATTAACTTTCGTTAAAATGCCTAAAACTAAACGGTCGAAAGTGTGGCTATATTTCACAAGAAAGGATTCCGCCCCCGCGACGTGCAGTAAATGTTTTACAGCAGTTGCGTGTAAAGGGGGGAAACATGTCAAATCTAATTAAACATTTGAGGACAAACGGAATAAAGTTAAATCAGAGGGACGCACCGTGTTTGACAGCTTACAGACAACAGCTGGCGCTATCGGTGTGGACGACCCCAGCCCCAGTCATACCAACCGTAGTAAAAAGGAGTCCACCGATTATGATGACGTCAGCAGCCTTTCCGCAGGTTTGCAGTAGGCTAATGTAATTTTAATTATAAATGCAAATCTTGCATTCATGCTAACAAATGGTCAAACGATTTGTAAAATACTAATGTAACATGGAATCTGTTTATAATTATGGCTTTCCAGCTAGTACTTAAACTTTTAATTATTAATATTACTCAATTTTAAGCATTAATTTTTTTTGTTAAATAAAAATGTATTCTTGAGTCCACCATCATTTTGTGGCTTTTGCAAAGTATCGGTTCAGGCACCGTTTTGGCACCGGTACCGATTTAAAAGTATCGATTTGGCACCGGTATCGAAAAAAAAAAACCCAAATGATACCCAACCCTATTTACCGCACCCATGTGGAATCAAGCACATTTACGCTGATTATGTTAATAACACAGGACCACAAACCCCTCCTTTTTATTATTATGCATATTTAGAGACTATTCTACAAACCCATGCTTGTTTTTTTTCTCCATTCCAACGTTGACTGACAGAATAAAAACAATGGCCCTTTGATTTGAGCAGATTCTGAGGTCAACTAAAGCTGTAGTAGCAGTAATTTTCTCAGTATGGGAATAGGTACAGAAATTCATGTTCCTAGTAAGCACAATTACAGTACATGATATTGGCAGATGCACCAGACCACAGGGTCAGCTGTGACATGGCACCTGTGGAGCAGATTAGCTTTAGGGCCTTGCTCAAGGGCCCAACAGGGGAAACTTGGTGAAGCTGGGGTTTGAACCACCAGCCTTCTGTTCAGTAACTCTGACCATTAACCCACTGATCTAGCACTGCCCTAGAGACAGTGCTCAATTACATTCGTCCTGCAAGATTTTTAAAAAAATAGGAATATAAATCACCACAACCCTCGTTACTTACCCCCAGCACAAGCTGCAAGGAACTTCTCACTCGCTGAAGGCTTAGTGATGATGAGATGAGTCATTGCCTCGTTATAAATCTGCAGCATAAAGGACTTTACTTTTAAAAGACTCACGGTTAGTCATGCTACTACACTAGTTCCATTCCCACACCACCTGAATAATAATAATAATAATAATAATAATAATAAAATAAAAACTTTGCTACATCTTATGCTCAACATAAAAAGAAAAGCATATAAGGTGTTCACAAGCCTGTCTTTTATGGCTTAGGATTGGGCTAAAGAAAAAAAGAAAAAAGGATTTTAGGATGACTAAATGCCATTATAAGTAGCCCCAAAGGTGTGTACTCTCTCATGACTCACCTATTTACCTAAGACTAAGTGTTAATGAATGATCCATGTCATGTCCAAACCACAGGCATTTTCTTGTACTGCTTTCAGGTATTAATTCTTTCAGACTAGTGAATCTATATAGCTCTAGATCAGGGGTGTCCAAATCCAGTCCTGGAGGGCCAGTGTCCAACATAGTTTGGTGCTTCTTCTTCTCAAACACAGCTGATTTAACTAATCTGTTAATTACTAGGTTCAGTGGGTGTGTTTAGTTGTTGGTGAATTACAAACTGTGCTGGTCACTGGCCCGTCCAGGACTGGATTTGGACACCCCTGCTCTAGATGATCTAGATCTAGGCTTTTTGAAGCCTGCTGAGTCCCCAGATTGAGTTGGGGAACCCTGGTGCTCCAGCCTGCCAAAGCCATTGCTGTGTAGTGCCAGAGTATAAGCACTTCTGTCTTAAGATAACAAAGAAGATACCTTTTTTTTTTTTTTAAAGAAGGGAGGATTTGTTTATGTTTATTTCATTTTCCCAGAGTAAAAGCTGCATTTTCTGAGGAGTTGTGTACTTGACTGATGTGCAGATGTGGCGACGTGATGACTTAGTAGTTAGCATCGTCGAGTTGAGCCTCCAGGGTCAGGGTACTGAGTGGATGGAGTTTGCATGTTCTCCCTGTGCTCGGTGGGTTTTATTTGGATAATCGAGCGTTTTTCATGAAACACAGGACACGGTCACTAGTTTACTGTACGCAAGTCCACTATTGCACAAATATCCTCATAAAGTTGACGTCAAATCATGGAGACTAGCACACAGACAATGACATCATCGGCACACAAGGTGACGTTACAACAAGCCAAAATCTGGCAATGCCCACACGTAGCCGGGGATTTTTAAAAACTGAGATTTTTATCCACATGCAAACGCAGTTTTGGATGTTGAAAACGGGGCTTTTGGAAAACTCCTTCCAAAGTGAAGATTTTACAAAACTCTGTTTTTAGTGGTGTTGTGTGGACAGGGGAAACTGAGATTTTTGTGTGTTGTAATGTCACATTGTGTGCCGATGAGGTCAATGCCTGTGTGCTAGTCTCCTTGATTTTACGTCCGCTTTGTATATTAGGATTTGTGCGCAATAGTGGACTTACATACAGTAAACTAGTGACTGTGTCAACAGTTGCTTTCTGGACCTTTTACTCACACATTATGTTACCAAACAGAGGTGTCTGAATGTACTACGAAGCTCACTGCTGACAAAACCCCGACTCGAGTACAAAACTCAGACGACACAGACAGCGACGGAGGATTTGGACGAGACCCGGTCGGACTTCTACAAAAAGCAACCGGTGATGACGTTTTGCCCAGGCTTCTAATTGGCCCCCTGTTGATTAGGGATGCACCTGACAGCACTTAAAAGGGCGTTTTGCGTTTTCATGGGGACAAAGATATTCTTAAATCGTAGGTTTAATTCTGTACGTAGGACAGAATTATTTAAAAAAACAAAGTAGAAAAATCTCTGTTTTTAAATACACGGCTACGTGTGGACATGGCCTTAGAGGTACTAGGTGGGGTACACCCAATCTGCATGTCTTTGGATTGTGGGTGGAAACCCACTAAGCACAAGGAGGACATGCATACTCCATGCACACAGACCCTGAGGTAGGAATCAAACCCGGACCCTGGAGGTGCAAGGCGACAGTGATAACCACTACGCACTAACCACTGTGTGTGTGTGTGTGTGTGTGTGTGTAAATATATAAACACCTACAGATCCTCCTATGTAGTGACCCTGAAGCTGTCTGATGCCCTGGATCAGCTCTGCTTTCTGCTGAAGATCCCTCAGGCCTGACATCTGAAACACAAACTTGTTTCCCAGCATCCTGACTCACACTGAACCTGACAAATAACAAACATTCATTAATATCTTTCACTTCTGAGAAAAAGAAAGTACACATTAAAGTGAAAGTAGGTCATGCAAACCACAACAAAAAAAAAACTTAAAAAAAAAAGAAGAAATTAAGTTCTGTGCGCTGTCCCTGTAATCATCTGGTTTTCTTTTTTCTTTTGGAGAAAACAATAAAACACACCTGAGAGAGTGAAGGTGTAAATCCCAGTCTGCTGAGACAGTGCAGTAACCAGTGCCAGAGTCACACACCGCGCCAAAACCCCTGCGCCAACCACAGGAGCTCGTCCATTTACACGCTACTGCTTAGTACTCACAATGTTTATTTCCTACAAATGACTGCTTTGATATTTGCATTTGTGTCTACAAAAAATAAATAAATAAATAAATAAATAAAAACATTCTAAACATCTAACAACACAAACCCCAAAGAAGTGTTTGCATCCATATGAAAACACCCGCGATACAGACCGCCTTATTTGCCCTGTCAGGAGGTAGGGACGAGATATTACAGTCACACATATACATCCAAAATCTTATTTAAACCAGTTTTTTATGATAGAAATACAATTAAAGTATATAAAAGCAAACATTCTACAAAGTTTCAAAGAACCCATATCGAGCACATTTAAGAAAAACTTTAATCACAGGACACGCGGCTCCCCCTATATTCTGCGTGATTTGGACTGTTCCACGAGGCGGAAGTATAATTTAGGCTTCATTTCAAACCGCGTCAAGGAGCCTACTCTTGTTCCCTTTGTACCATATAAAACACAGACCGTGTAGTGCACTAGGGATTGTAGAAAAGGTATTTTGGAACGGAGCTGTAGTTACTTCCTGCTGGTTGTCAGAGACGCTTTTGAACGAGTTGTTGTCAGGCTGTTTATAAACAGGACGCGCTGCAGAGGGACAGGGTTTGTCTCAGGATTTGTTGTATATCGAGTTATTTAGCAATATTAGAGACTTAAAAAAAAAAAAAAAGTAGAAGTCGGTTTGCGTGTTGTGCATGATAGATAACCTAGCATGGAGAAGCCGTGTAATGTTTTCAGAGACACTAAACCTTGCGTTTCCCACTAACCAAGCAGTGAGTCCAGTGGCACCAGTTATTCAGACGAGATGTACTCCAGTATGACCAGTACAGCACAAGCATCCTGATCCAGTAGCCTGGACATATTCCCCATCTACACTCTGAAATGAAAATAAAGCCAAGGATAAGGATTATAAACCTCCTCCTGGATTAACCGGTCCATAAGGTAGGCCTTTATAGTAAAAAATGTTTAAACTTAGCATCTTAAGGTTAAAAGTCAAGAAACTACATATAAAAAACAAACAAACAATCTGCGCACATCAATCATTCTTAAAATGCTCTGATGATACTGTATGCATAGGCTTTAAGCTCCGCCCATTTGCCACATGTCTGTTTATTGTTTATTTATTTATTATTCATACATTATAATAGTAATGCATGCTCCTGTGTGTTTCCTGAAAATAGAAAGGAGCGAGTGAGACAAAGTTAGCAGAAGAACTCGTATTCTCAAGCACACTCGGTTTTTTGTACAAAATCAAAAAACCATACAAAAAAAGTCCATAAGAAAAGAATCCTTTAAAGATATTCCTACATAACAGAAACTTCTGTAAAGAGCACTAAAGAGTAATAAAATGAACACAGTCAATATTTATCACAGGAGACTTAGGGCATGAGGCGGGTATGCCAAGCTATCGCAGGGCCTACACACACATACGCACTCTCACATGCTCATTCACACACTGCAGGCTATGTGAGAATGTCAACTAGTCTAATTTGCTTGTCTATGGACTATGGGATGAAACCAGAGTACCCAGAGAAAACCCACCAAGCACAGGGAGAACATGCAAACTCATGCTTCGGACCCAGAAGCGGGACTTGAACTCGTAACCAGGAGGTGCAAGTCCACAGTTCTAACCACCGAGCTGTGGTAAAAATCTTTAGATGTATCTCTAGATGCTTTAACAAGCAGACTGGAGAATATACATAAGTTCTTCTGAAAACTTTATACTTCTTTCTATATATGCCAAACCCAGAGCCTACTTTAGTTTTTTGTTTGTTTGTTTGTTTGTTTGTTTGTATCCGTCTTAAAATTGGTCTGTCATGTAATACAGTATGTTACTGTAACGTTATTTATTTAATAAGCTTAAAGGTACTGTACATTTGAAAGTAGTGAGTGGTTTTGTACACTTTAGTGCAGACATGATGAATAAATATAACAACATTAGTACTGCAGATAATATGGTCTAAGATCAAAACAGCAATGTTAAAAATCTCAGTATGTTTTAATATGTTTTAATTTTTTCCCCCCATCGACGCATAAGCAGATTGTGCAGATTGAGGCACAAACAATTGTGCCTGTGGAATGCTTGTATCATGGCTGCCTAATCTTTCTGAGAGTTTAGATTTCTGTTTTAAAAGGAAAGTTCAGGTTGTTTTCAGATTTGTCTTAAATCAAATTTGAGGTGCATTTAAATACATTATCATAGGTTTTGGTCATTTTTTAATTTTCCTGCTCTGCACATCAACCATGAAGTTTGTCACCCGGAGTACATTGTAAGTAATCGGAGCGAAATTCCACAACCCTTATTCCATGCAAAAATGCATTTCAAAATGTAACTGAGAATCGTGCGGAGCTTCTGCAGTCACACTGAGCTAAAACATGTTGATATTTATGGGATGTGTATGGGATGATCATCGCTTCTAGTCAATTATCAGCTGATTTCCTGTGCATTTTAAGCAATCATTTATGTAAAGAATGGCAATCAAATGTAATCTTTAAAGATTCCTACGACATGTAAAAATGCTGTATGTTTTTGTGTAATAGAAATACATATGCGTATAATGCTGATAACTGTAGCGATAACTGCGAAGCAACCAGGAACTCAGTGTATGGATAACCGGAACTAGCCGCAAAGAAAAGAGATAAATGAGAGATAAATTACTAAATACACTGTAACTTTGAATGATATCAACTCAGTTTTGAACTCATGGTTCTGCAGAAGCTTCATAAGAGATTCAGCCGAACTTCAGCATGCATTATTGTACACAACGAGGGTTGTTTAATTTGGCTCCGATTACTTTGTGCTCGCCTTACAGGTGACAAACTTGCAGGTGTGCAGCGCAAGAAAAATTATAACGACCAAGACATGTGGTAATGTACTAATATGCACCTCAATTTTAATTTAAGACAGACTTGAAAAAAAAAGTTTAATATTTAAGGGTCAAGGGTAGGTCAGTGGTTATGGTCATGGGTCAGGGGTAGCTCAAATCCCACGACCACCAAGTTGTCCCTGTTGGGCTCTTGAGCATGGCCCTTAACCCTCAACTGCTCAGATGTATAAGTAGGAAAAAATGTAGCGCTGGCTAACACCCCCTACACACACACACACACACACACACACACACACACACACAAAAGTTTTAAGGAAGAAAAAAGGCAAAACAAATACAGTAATAATAATGATGATGATGATGATGATGATGATGAAGAAAATAGAAAATGACAGATACAAATAAGACTCCCAAGTCAAATGTATAATTTTGTATAAAAACAAAAAAAAGGCAAGATTTTGTGTTTTCGCCTGGTCACTTTTAACCGAACATGTCATCAAGGCTTTTAAAATGCCAGCACGCTTACTCAGCTGCTAAATATTTCACACCTTCTCCACTTTTTGAGCTTGGGTAGAGTGATGCTAGTTTCTCGTTAAGTGCTGAGAGAATCCATCTGCCCCGTGTCTCTCCTCTCACATCCACACACACACACACACACACACACACACACACACATGCAGAGCTCCAGCTCAGGTTCTCTCTCTCTCTCTCTCTCTCTCTCTCTCTCTCTCTCTCTTTCTCTCCTGTGGCAGTTCTCTGTGCGACTCTGGGAATTCACAACGTCTGAGTTGGAAACAGCTAACAAGACAAAGAAGATGGAGGGAGCATCTGCCTAATTAGGCCCTGTGTGGTGACAAGCTGAACCTGACACTTTTCCCACAACTCTCACGTGGATCACACGGCGGCGATGATGCGCATCCCGTTGTAACACGCAGGCACGCGCTCAGTCCCAGTGTAATTACTCTGTAGTTCCTAACGCTGGGCCGTGAAACCCTTCCGAGATCCTGAAGCCGCTCCGTCTTCCCAGCAGACGCGGGGAAGACGAGCTCAAGGCTGGGATGGAGTTCGGGAAAAAAATAATAAAGCGCAAGCTTAACTGCTGAATCTGTCAAGTGAGGGGAATAATATTTGTCCAGCTGGGCAGCCTCTCTCTTTGTGCGAGCTAAATTAATGTTGAGATTTCTGTCTGTGTGTAGAGGAAAGAGTGAAGTGTCAGGGATGTAGCGCGGGCTGTTTGGAGTTTGACAGGGATTATTAAAATCAGCCCAGATGAAGGGGAAAGCAGTGGCAGCAAAGCCAAATTGACACTGACACTCTCTATTATACTCACTTGGCTTGTGATGATGCCCTTGATACTATCCCCCCCCCTCACACACACACACACACACACACACACTTGCTCTTCAAGCCTCCAAACGCTTGCTTTTGCGCTTTGCTTCCCTTTGCTTTGAGGAGCGTGTTGCGCACGGAGAGCTGATAGATTGTTTATTTAAAGTGAGCACGAGCAGCATGCTGTCAGTCGATCCTCTGCTGTCTTCTCCGCGCGTTTATTAGCGTCGACCCCTCCTGGAAATTGAAGCGCACTCGTTCCCGGCTGAGAGAGATTGCGAACTCTGGCTCGAGCCATCTTATATCGTAAGAGCTGATAACCAGCAGCCCCGGTCCAGACGAGGCTGATTTACGGCAGCTGCGTCTCGTCGGAGCAGAATCGGACCAGCGCGTATCTGACGAGTCGTCGCGCGGGCGCCGGGGACATGTTCAATCAGCGTCCAGAGTACTGTACGTAAGCAGGCGTGATTACAGTGAATAGGTTTTCTTCTCAATGCCTGGCTAGGAGTTTTGTCAATGACATCATTGTGGCAGAAGTGAATGCGCTTAGGAGTGAAGCTGTTCATACGGAGGGCCTAACTGTAAAAGCATTACTGCAAAGCAAAGGTTTTAAAAGAAATCGCTGTTCCCTTACTTAAACATCCTGAATTGTATTCAGGGTTGCTCGGGGCCTGGAGCAAATCCCAGGAGGCATGAGGCGGGGTACACCCTGGACAGGATGCCAATCCATCGCAGGAGGCACACACACACTCATTCACACACCACGGGCAATTTGGGATGGCCAATTAGCCTAATCTGCATGTCTTTGGACTGTGCGGGGGAAACCCACCAAGCCCGGGGAGAACATGCAAACTCCATGCACACAGAGACGGGAATCGAACCCGGACGTAGAGGTGCAAGGCGACAGTGCTAACCACTACATCACTGCGCCACCCTGCACAAGGTTCTGATCAAATAAAAATAAACCTCTTACTAGACTTTACACCACGCACTAATGATATAGCGCAGGACTGTAACGGTGCACAAAAGTCACAGTTCTGTATACACACGCACACACACACACACACACACACAAAAAAAAGACATGAAATGTCTCATAATTTATTGTGAATTTAGCCGGTAAACATGAACAAAGTTTTAAACACTGGCCAGTACATAAGCAATGCACAAAAATATATGCAATACCTTTAAAAAGAAAAAAGAAAAGAAAACATGTCTTGGTGGTAATTTGTTTACAAATTTTCCCACGCTATCCGTTGCAAATTGTGCAAACAATGATCCTTTCAAATAAGAGATATCTTTAAATTATTTGCACTAATTTATACTAGTGATGGTACAGTTACAAATTTTTGCATGACTCACTAAACTTCTCTAAATACAGTTCGCTGTTTTTGGAAAGAAAATATACATCTCTGTGATGTTTTAAAGTAGAATGTCTGAATTGTTGATGTAATTGTGAATTAAAAGAAGAAGAATTATTGTTTGTTGTGTCACACACACACATACACACACACACACACACACACACACACACATGATGTGTCTAAAGCATTCTTTATTATCAGCAAATTTATTATTAACATGTAAATCATAGAGAGACCCAGATAGACAGACGACCATAGGAAATGGATTTGCTTTTTCCGTCTAGACAAAAGTATTCCAGCAGACGTATATACATTCATCTGGATACAGACTATAGAAAGTGTTCCCTCCTAAGGAGTCAGGAAGCACAATAGGGGGGTTTCATCATATTATAAAACCTTACAATCACTCACCCTGGTTAGCTGCCTAGCATGCTGCTAACAAAACATAAACATGGGGAGTCCAGTTTCCCAGACATGTGTCTGTCGATACATGACCGTCACCCAGTACTAGTTACAAATAGACTCGGAGTCTAAACTCAGTGTTCTGTACCAGATGGTGTGGAGTGAAGAAGCGCACCGTTACACCCCTAATATATTGTAATTGTTTTGGAAACCTAAATTCTACATTAGACCACTACTTCCACACACAAATGCCCCTCGTTCAAATCGACCCGGGACTTGGGATTGGGAACATTTCTTGTGAATGAAGGAGTAAAACCAATGGATATTTAAAGAAGACTTCAAGCATAGCGCGCTTAGCCGCGGTCAAATATTTGAATAGTGCAAACGTTTTAAAAAGGTTTAAAAATGTCCATGAATGATGATCCCAAGAAATGTTTATCGTTAACAGGGGACACGCTATACCTTTTATCCATATCAGGTTCTGGTTGATGTTTTGGGACCGACGCAAAACTGCTTAGTTTCCTGTTACCACTTACGCTATTGAAAAACAATGCAGCTCGTAATTTTTTTTGAAGACGTCCTCATACAGTATCCATCAGTCTGACTGATACAAAGCACCGACAAATACTTCAAATACTTACAAATACTTCAAATACTTACAAATACTTCATCAGGGCCTTAAAAAACACTATGTGGGCTTTGCACCTATAAGGACTTGCCTTCCTTGAAAGAAAAAAAAAAAAACACATGGACATTCAAGTAGCTATATAATAAGAAAATGCTTAAAACGTCTGTCCCAAGTACAAAGACATCTCATCCTCAGCCAAACTTTCAAGAAGAATATTTCCCTTTATCCTACACCGGACCTTTCCCCCCAGGGCATGTGTACGCTTTTGTGGAGATTCGTTCTTTGAAAAAGGGGATGCTTTAATGTGTTGGAGATGAAATATTTTCCTTTCCATCTTTTCCGCAGGCAGAGGAATGGAGCGGCAGGGTGACTCTCCACATGACCATGCTTTCGTGGAGCTGCCGGTGCCGAGCATGCTGAGCGCATGGGGTGAGGCGGACCTCCAGGTCCTGATCCGCGAAACGGAGGAGAAGCTGAAACTCAACGCCTGCAGGTCAGTGGCCCGGGCAGTCACGTGTCCGCTTCGATCTTTGTGCTGGCTTAAAAGAAAACTTGAACTTTCCCTTTCAGTTCAGCGGCCTGAGGGTCTGGCTCTCCTTCTTTCACCTCGAGGTCCATGCGTGACACGGTACACAGGTTCAAGTTGTCTTGTTCAATTCATACACATTTGCACATGCAGTCTGGAACACAGAGTTCCTGTCCTTGAGCAACTCTTCAGGAAAAAAAAAAGAAAGAAAGAAAGAAAGAAAGAAGAAGAAGGAAAAAAAAAAGCTTTTCACACAGAGCCTCTCAACACAGATCTCAAACTGAATATTGATTTGAACTTCAGCGTCTTTGCTCACAGTTTGCACAAACTGCAACGAATCTGTGCTTTTGTTTTCATTTGATTTGGAACTGTTTTACATCTGTTTGCTCAATGCACAGCCCAAGGGCTCACATACACACACACACGCACACGCGCACACAGAGCACTGCGAATCTCTGCTGCGTGTCTTCAATGGGCTCTCTGTGTTTGAAAGAACCTCTTCTTGCTTTAGACTGCAGTCTGTATTTGATGTAACCTGTTGCATCTACATCTGTCCTCATCCTAGAACACTTAAAATACTATTAACATTGAGACTAGATGATTAATTGAGACTTGATGAAAAGCACGCCACTTCACCTGAAATCAATAAACTCAAACACATGCTTTGAATGTACTCCTGGATCCGTGCCTCTCGCTCCCTCATTCTCTCTCTCTCTCTCTCCCTCTTTTTTTTTTTTCACGGTCTGATAAAGAGCTCTCTCTATTAAACATGGATGCTTTGTTTTGAGTGAAGGACATATTGCAGAGAGCTTCCTAAATAAAGGATGTTTTTATTCTCCGGCTTTTCATGCATCATGCACTAGATGAATCTCATGTTCCGAGATAACTTTTGGAGGACATAGCTCTTTTGACCAGATAGGGCACATGTACATATATATATATATATATATATATATATATATATATATATATATATATTTTTTTTTTTTTCCTCTTGCACTTCCTCTGTATCTCCCACCGCCAAATCACGATAGCAGGCCTCACCAATCTGTAAAAATCTTTCAGAGCCTCTTTATGCAGCTTCAGTGATTTAGATCCATATAAGTCAGAGAGTGATGTATCTGAACAAAGCCCTCTTCTTACTCCTTTTTTTCTTTCTTCCTTTCTTTCTTCCCATTACCACCAAAGTCTCATCTCTCACACCCTCTGCTCCAAATGGACAAGTAATAATCAAAGATTCCACGTCTTGAAACGAAAACTCTTGGCCGCGTAATTCAAGGACTATTACCCAAGACCGGGCAGCTTCTCAGCCTCTCTCAGCATTAAAGGGTTATTTTGTGTTCTCGGGGTTGAGAACTGAGACCATGACGAGACCCAGATAATGGAGACCCGCTGAGGGGGGGAAAAAAGAAAAGAAGACAGATGTGGAAAGAGATAGGAACTCTTTAAAGTGGCACGAATCCATCAGGTTGGACGTGACCGCAGCTTCTCTATGAGGACCATCATGGTGGGTTATTATACACTTAACTAACCCTATAAACAGAACAGGTACAGAACAGAGAAGACGTGAATGTGTTCCTCACTTTCATGCCGAGCTCCAGCCTATTTATGGGTCAGCATAGCCGGCCCGCTCCAGGATGTTCGAGATCTGCGCCATAATTGAAGGAGATTAAGATAGGCCGCCGAACAGCCCTAGCTCTCTCTCAAATTGAAACGCTGTTATCCATTAGGTTTCATCAACTCGGACGCCAAGCGAGGCCACCGGCAACGAGAGGGGCCGTAATGAAGTGTCAGCCAAGGAGACCGGGCGCCATGTTACACCTGCCCGGGAAACGACTCCCAATAGATACCCGGGGCACCGTGACATCTCTCGCAATCTCATATAAGTGTGTGTGTGTGTGTGCACGGACATGGTGTTTTATCCCGACAAATAAGCCGTGGTGCTTGGCGCTGGACGATACTAAGTACGCCAGATCTGGCGTCGACGGGATCCGCTTACACGTTCCCGCTTCACTGTGCGGAGAAAGAAGGGCTCTTTGATAGCACTCAGATAGGCTATTTGTTTCCTGGCCACATGGCTAGGTGCTCACTGAAGCTGGGGCTTATTTGAAAGGGATCTCTTCCTTTCCCTCACTCCTTCCTCCTCCTCCCCACCTCTTCTTTCGCTCTGCCTCCTGGAGCGCGACAGACCCACGGCCCACCCACAGTAAATTAATTTTGACAAGGAACTTAAGATAATGTCAAAGCGCTGACTAATCAGTGGATTGGGTTTCTGTAAGGCAGGGAGCTGTGAAACACACCATCATGCCTAATAAAAGACTGCCATTGCGTCTCTCTATCTCTCTCTCTCTCTCTCTCTCTCTCTCTTTTCACCTCACCTGCTACTCCTGCCCGCTCAGTTTGGAGACGAAAAACCATTACAGTCTCAAGGAGCATGATTGACACGTGGATAGAAATAAAAAGAGCATACGACAGGGCTTAAAAGAACTTTTCCTCTCCTCATCCGTTTCCCTTTAGCTTCAGACCTCTCCTCCACTCCCTCTTCTTTTGTTGGCTTCTGTTCCTGAAGCTGGCTCCATCAAGTATTTTATAACGCGTCTCTGTGAAGGTATTGTCCGACTTCCTTGTCCGCTTGTTTTCTGAGCCTCTTTCTTTCGCTCGCTCAGTCCAAAAAGCATTGCAGTTAATCCTGTAGGGTTGATTGATCCGGGGGTTGTTAGCTTTCCTCTGTAGCAGGGGTCACACACCGGGGCGAGGCGGAACCTCACGGCATCCTGCACGCACTTAATCAAACTGGAAATCCGACTATAGTGTGTCCAGCAGAGAAGGGAAGGAGTAATTGTTCGAATTCTTGAGTGTTTTTCATTCAGGTGTTTTTAGTTTAGTTAAAAAAAAAAAAAATTAAGTAGATTAAAAAAAGAAAGCAAAAAATAATTACATTGGCTGAAATAGGAAATCAATTCTAACATATGACAGAGGTTTATTTTCATTGTCATATTATACCGGCTTAAAAAGAAAATAATTCCCTCATGGAATTAGCGGTTAACACTGTGGCCTCTCACCTCCAGGGTAAAGGGTTCCTGCCTCGGGTCTGTGTGCGTGGAGTCTGCAAGTTCTCTGGGTTTCTTCCAGGTACTCCAGTTTCCTCCCACAATCCAAAGACATGTAGAATTGGCGTTTCCAGATTGGCGTGATATATATATATATATATATATATATATACTGTAAGGGACTCAGGGCAAGATGCGCAGTTTGTAATAATGGATGAATGAATGTATAAATGAATGGTAATTTTATTTGTATATATATATATATATACAGTATATACAGTGGAACCTTGGATTACGAGCATAATTCGTTCCGGAAGCGGGCTTGTATTCCAAAACACTCGTAAACCTTCCCATAAGAAATAATGAAAACTCAAATAATTCGTTCCACAGCCCAAAAAAATAAATACAGAAAAATAATGAATACAATATATAAAGTAAAAATAAAACAAATTAACTTGCACTTTACCTTTAAAAAAAGTTAAAATAAATCCCAAGAGATAAGTGTTTCTGTTTGTGCGCGCAGGCGCCGTGTATTTGTGTGTGTGTGTGTGTGTGTGTGTGTGTGTGTGTGTGTGTGTGTGTGTGTGTGGAATTAGCCCCTTCCCTCGCCTTGTCTTACACAGTAAAACTCCTCCTCCCTCCCCCCACCTCGCTTTTTAAGTTTCACAACAAACACACACACAACGGAAACACTGTCTTAATGGGAAAAAAAGAAATCTCTTTAATGACACTCGCTTGAGCGCACACTAATGGAATGACTGCTATAAAGTAAAAAAAAACAAAAAACAAATGAACCAGCACCTTACCTTTGAAAAGAATCGCGACAGAGCAGAGTTTTTGTGTAGAGCACAGTGTGTGTGTCTGTGTGAAGCCGGGGAGGGAGGGGGGGGTGTAAAGACGAGAGAGTGTGTATGTGTGTCGGTGTCAAAAAAACTCGTAAACCAAGATATGCTCGTTTTTTAGTCAAAATGTATTAAAAATCTTTGCTCATCTTGCCGAACACTCGTAAACCGAGTTACTCGCAATCCGAGGTTCCACTGTTTGTATATATATATATATATATATATAATGATCATTAATGTTATATATATATATACACACATATATATATATAACGTTATATACTGTTATTATATATATAAATGACAACATTAATGTTCATTATATATATATATATATATATATAAACGAACATTAATGTTGTAATTTATATAAAATTATACATTTTATATTCATTTATTCATCTGTTTATTTTTGACTTTTGATACCATGTAGCCTTTAATAGCACTTGACATTTTTAACATGTGCTGCACAATCAATCGCATAACAATCACTATCACAATATTCAATATAATTTTATTCATATAATGCTTTCAACAATAGTCATTGTCACAAAGCAGCTTTACAGAATCAAAAGACAATTAGGGACATCTGATGTATGAAACGTGTGAGAAAATATTTATAGATCAGAATTGTCTGCAATCTGTTATATAATAATAATTAATTTAGTATAATATATCACAATTTGTAATATAGTAATTATAGTAATCATTTGTAATATACTAATAGGTAATATACACAAGTCTGGAATTTATGTATATGGTGTTTGTCAGTAATATTTTACAAGCATTTGTAATTTATTTATTTATTTATTTATTTATAATAATTGTGACTGTATAAACCAATCCTTTTAACAAACGCATCCGTCCAGTTATTTGCTGGTTATCTCGTATTTACAGTATCTTGTCTAGGTAAATACATTCAGACTTTAAAATGGGACAGTTAATAGTTAAAGATTGCAGTTTAAATCACAATCATAATATGTCTCAAAATAATTACAATGTGATTTTTTAATTATTTTTTTTATCAAATTGTGCAGCCATAGTTTTTAGCCAATCATGTTCCTTCATTTTGGTACAAGCAAAAAATAAGGACACAGCAGGACATCTTTGTAATGTATACTACTGTACAGTACAGCTCAAATCTGATTGGTCAGGAGGTGTTTATTGTGTGTACGGTATGTATAAGTATTTTTGCAGCTTCAGTATGAAGCATAGATTTCTATTCATACACTCATTGAAAAGTATTTTTTAGTTTCCATAGTAACAGCTAATACACAGGGACGTCTATGGTGGATGCTTCAGGTTACACAACACTGTAAATATATATATATATATATATATATATATATATATATATATATATATATATACATATATATATATTTTATATAAAGAGAAAAGCAAATCCTATAATCATTCATGTGGTGAGGTTTGTTGTTAGGAGATGTTTATTTAACATCCCTATACAGTAGAAGGAGCCTTAAGGGCCGGTGCCGTTTAACAGGCACACTGCTGTAAAGTAATCGTACTGTAGCTGCCCAGAGCACAGGGAGGTCTTCAGGATGGAGGAGTTTATCATTCAATAACGTAAGTAATAACAGAAACGAATTGAACTCGTGCATGTTTCACGTCAGCTGTATCAAACCATCCAAGTGTCTAGTGTTTATGCGTCCCGGGTTATTCTTTGGACATTTTTGCTATGCTTTGTGAAATGATCTACAATGTGTTTGTTTTTTAAAGTTTCCATTCAGCCGTACTGAATGCATGGACTGAAGTCATTAAATCAAAGTGTAACAGGCAATTTTATTGCACTTTTTAAACTTTATGCCGCACTATGTTGCTACATAACATAATTTCACGAAACATAATTTCTAAGAAGTACATTCCGTGATTTATTGTAACAAATAACTGCTTGGACACGGAAAACACATTTTTAAACAAAATTTTAAATAGTTCACTTTATGTATTTGAAATAGATCCATAGCTTTTGAGAAGTTAAAAAAAAAATCTACTTTTTATTGAACCAACTTCATTAAAGTAACACGCTCTCATTTGAGCATAACTTTCTATTCCAGCGTGTTTGAAGCTCATCTGTATTCATTGATGCTTTCCTGTGGTATAACCTCTCCCAAACCCCATCAACTGCTCCTAATTGAGTCCTCCAGGTACCCGTGTAGTGTCACTATAGAGCTTCGCCCTCAGAGTGACGCCAGCCCTCCTGGGTGCCCAGAACGAGACGGGGCACTGAGTGTGTCCTGGCCTCGGGCCACCTGCAACTCAAGACTGAAAACTTGCTTACCCTGGTGTGTGTGTGTGTGTGTGTGTGTGTGTGTGTGTGTGTGTGTGTGTGTGTGATGGATATCCATGGTGATGTTTGAGGATGTTTGCGGATGGGAGCTGGGAGGTTTTATGGAGCAGTAGGGCTGGATGGTGGCACAGATGGATCCTCATTTCCACCCGGCTGTTAGAGTAAAAGTCCTCCGGTGGAACCAAGCACAAATCCTACTTTATGAGAAACAGTAAACTGACTTGGTCCATGTGCCGGGCTTTATGTTTTAGAAAGATGACTCCGATTAAGTGATTAAGTCTACTAAAGCTTAAATAAGAGTGTTATGTAGTAGTTTGCTTTTGTTTTTAAAATAAGAAAAAAAATTGCGTTAATCTAAAGCGTAATACTCAAATGTTATGCGCGTAATCATTTATATATGTTGTATTCAGTGAATAGTGCATGCGTTGTGTAAAAAGCGTGTCTATTGTCAGGTGGAAAAAAAACAAAAATCACGCTGGCTAGGTGTGCAAATTTGCAGGCTGCATCTTCAGTCAGTGAAACAGGCGGTTTATGTTGGCTGTTAGCTGGAGTGATTTTACAGCGAGCTTTGGGCCATCATTAAAGGCCAGAACAGGAAGAATCACTGTTCCAGCACAGTCTGTCCCCACCGTCATGTCCCGTCCTCATACATATTTCCTCTTTACAACAAAATGAGACACATTTGCTAGGTTCCTGTTGGCAGTCCTGCCTCGGAGCGAAATTAAAGCATGGACCGGGATCAGCGATGCAACACATGCATGTCGTTCCCCGAGTTTACTGTGGGCGCACGCCGTTAAAATTAACAGCACTTTATGTTTGCTGTGTTTTCTTGCGAAATAAAAATGTGCCACTTTGAAATGGTATTTAATGTCTTGCCGTTGCAAGGCATCTGGCCTTTTGTATCGCTTAGTGTTTACAGCTGAGTGTTTATAGGCCTCAAGTCAGGTGGTGCTGCGAGGCTGTTACCTCTCGCAGACACATAATGCATTGTAATGGAGTGCGTGTGGGTGTGCGAGGTGTGAGATGTGAGATGTGAGAGAGACGGACAGATTTGGAGAAAATGTCATGTCTAATTTATCATATATAGAGAAGACAGAAGTGCTTATGCGTGGTTATGGCGAGGTTCTGCTCGTGCTGGGATGATGAAAGAGACGAGCCATTTTATTGCTCGTCTGCGTCAGATTCTCAAACACACACACACACCTACACCTACACACACACACACACACACACATATCCCAGTGCAAATATATTGACGTCCATGTTCATTAGGGCTGATGCGTCTTGATCAGAGCTGTAGCTTGAACAGCTGGGGGACAAGATGCCAACCCTGAGATTTAACTGTAAATGTGTGTGTGTGTGTGTGTGTGTGTGTGTGTGTGTGTGTGTGTGTGTGTGTGTGTGTAGTATTGAGCAGAACCTGTGCGAACTGCAGACTAAGATTGGACAGACGTGGGCTGATGAGAAGGTCCCCAGACACACAGAATGCCTGAACCTGTTCAGTCAGAGTAACCTGAGTTTGCTGAAACCACTCTCTACTGGTCACCGCGAGCTTCTGGACTTCCTCAAAGCACTGGTAATGTCTCACATACTGTACACTACCATATAAAGATTAAGCTTTTATTCTGTGTAAGGTAAAATCTGATGACCTACAAACATACACCGATACCGTGTGTAAAACTGGAAATTGTATAAAATTACAATTAAACAACTGATATGAAATCCAGAATGAAACTGGAGGCTCTAATGTTTGATGGTCCATGTTGTATCGGCTGTATGGATGTGTGAATCCCACACGAAGCGAAGAACCCTTCCCGATTATACTGTAGATCTCCATCTTTGGTTTTATTGTCACATATTTCTGCATACTTCATCTAATAAAGCCCTAACTCTTTTAACAGCAACACTTCCTGAAGACAGAGGAGGCGCACGCAGAGGCAGTCCTCCAGCTGCTCTTAAACATCTCCTCTCGATGCGGCGTGGCCTTCCCCACCTCAGACTCTCTATCCGAACAGAGCCAGACTTCCATGGCTCCCTTCTGCTCTGCGCACGACGGCATCGCCCTGGACGTCCAAGAAACCTGGGACGACATCCGGCGCACGCTGCGGCGCCACCTGCTGGACGAGTTATCCACGGACGCCTCTGGAGTCCGTCCAAGGGCAGTCTCTCTTGTGCAGCAGCTCTGCTTCCTGTACACTGAAACAGAGGTTCTGGAGAAGTACCAGGCTCTGCAGAGCAAAACGGTTCTGGGGCTTCTCAGGAAAAACCAGAGCCTCCGTCCAGATGGAGAAAGCGGCTTTCAAAGGTTGGCCGCGAGCATCCAGGCTGTCTGTCCTGCCTTCTGCGAGATGCTGAGTGAGGACATTCATGTCCTGAATGCCATATTCGAGCCACATTGCATCGTGAGGTTTGTGAACCAGGCCTATCTGTGGACGCTGGGGCAGGAGCTTGGCTTGCTCATGGAGAAGCAGATGAAGGACAACAGTATGCCAGGAGGGAAGGGGGTGAGGAGCTCAAGCAAGAAGGCAGCAGTAGGTCAGTGTGTTTTCTGCCTCTGTTGGTATGTGTGATATTTGCCGTATTACTGTATGTCTTTAACGGGTGTGGTGAGACACTTGGCTTGAAAAGGGAGAAGATGTTTGTACTTGGGTCTGAACATTGTGGAGAATCTGGCTCTTTAGGAATCCCCGCCTTGGGTCTTAACCCTGTATCTTAAATGTGTATCACAATACCATATCTATGTGTATCTGTTTATCCAGGTCTTCACTACTCTGTCTGTGGAAAGACTTGAAAAATCACTGAGGTAGAAATGCCAGCGCTGTCAGCACGGTCTCCATGGAGTTCCTCCACCTCAGCTCAAGAGATTCTAGCATTTCTTTTTTTTCTGGCCCAGAAATGAGCCCCGCCTCTACTAAGTAAACTGTACTCAGTTCAGCATAATAGGTTTAGTAGGTTGGGGTATATCCCGTAGGTTCGAAGTGAAAAGCTCCGTTTCATTGCTACTGCAGTTTGCATTACAGTTAAAAGAAGAAGAAGGAGAAGAAAAAAAAAAATGCTGCTCCTTTAAATCCTTAAATCTTTTTAATAGTCACTGTTATCCTCACTTTTTACACTCAGGAACCTTAAAGATATTATCTCCCTAGAACATTTTCCTTCTTTTAATCTATTCACTATTACCACATCACTGGGACCATTTAATGGTCGAACACTTCAGGTTCTACAGTCAGCCCAACAATCCTTAAAATAAATCACCAGAGGCGGTCTAGCTACTAATGTGGACGCAGCGAGCATGTAATGCATGCGCGCGACTATGCCACTTTCCTCGGCTGTAGCCATTCATGACTGTACGCCGAATGTAAACGCTAGATTATGACACCTGCCTTCGGGCACTGTTTAATGACTACGATTGTTATTGTACTATTCGAGAATTTTAATGAGTGCCGTTCACAGTCATTTACCTACTTGCTGACTGGTGATCACACCCATTTGCGAGGCTCTTTTAAAGGCACTAATGATTCACCTTCTGCATTAAGCAGCATGCTAAACATGATGCTAATCAAGCCGCGCAGGCCATCTTATCGAGAAAGCAGGCCCCGGGAAAGTAGGCGGAATGTCCCTCTTTGTTTGTTCGGCTCTTAAAACCTTTTGAACTCTCGCAGGCTAGGTGTTATTATTACGCTTTTATTCATTCAGCACATTTTGCGGGCAGGAGCGTAGCCGGGAATGAGGCAGCGGCTCGGCACGGGTCCCGGGGGAGAGCGGCGCACTTCCTGGCATGCCATGCTGTCAAGGCACTGAAGCATTTAACAGCTTTTCATGCGCTGAGATGGCAGCTTCTCTTAACCCCTGCATCTGAAAAGGCAAGACGGATGTAGTTCCTTCCCTCCTTTCATCAGATCTGCACGGCCGAGACCTTTGTGCTTATCTTTCCTCCATTGTTTTGCCGCTCGTCCCTCCTTCTTTATGTCCTCTCACCCTCTTTTTCTTCCCGTCTTCCTGGAAGTAATGGGGTGAAGACTGGACCGCAGAGTCTGATGCATGGCTCGACTGGTCTGGAACAATGGGGCACTTTAAAGCCGCACCACCACAGCTCAGTGCGTTCGCAGGAGACATGGATGGGGGCAGGCGGGGCAAAAGCGAATGTGGCTGTGTGTGTGTGTGTGTGTGTGTGTGTGGATGTGTGTACATAATCCTGCTGGTGAAATAGGTTCTTTTTCCGTTTAATATCAAAAGTCAACATATCGCTTTAACAGGATGCTAAATAAATACCCTGCATAAGTATTCACCCCCCTTGGGCTTTCCACATTACAGCCTGGAAATGGGATTTTAGTGTGTCATGATGAGTTTGCACGAGATAGAACATGGTTATTCACATTGAACAGGAAACAGGAAAGCCAACATAGTTTGACAAATTTATTTACAAAATTAAAATTCCTCAACCTAGCTTCCCTGTTGACCTGATCAATAATTCGGTTCTAAGGTCATGCAATATTCTTTCCATCGGCATCGTTATCGTTATTAATTTTGTAGTTAAATCTAAATCCAGAACACTTTTGTATTCATGCTCCTGTTTGTTTAGGTATGTTCTCTAACAAACTTGTTGTACTTCAGCTGTATTTATACCATGATCGTCTTTACAGCATGTGTAATCCAGGCTCCATTTATATACCGTCAATTTCATTAGTATCACAATCTGCTTATCATGTCAGCACTTAGCCTGAACACGCACTACAAACGTTTCACGCTAATAGCCCCTCACAGTGGCGCAGATTGCTTTATGAAGCTGCAGTCTCTCACATGCCCTTGTACAGCGTTCGTTAATATTTAATAAAGTTACACTTCAGTAAATTGTATCAGACTCACTTTACACGTTTATGCAAGATGCTGCACGTCCAGCGATGGTGCATGTACTCATGCAATTATAGCGCTCGGATGTTTTTCCTCCCTCTTACACTCTGGACTGTTTACTGTCCTGACAATTGATCCTCTAATTTAGATCCTCTACAGCGAGTGAGACTTGTTTTAAAGTGAACTGGGAACACGTATGTCACGATGTGTCTTACTTTGCGCAATGACAGGAGAGCCTTCGGGTTCGTCTATGTGTTTTTTAAGCCGGGAGAAACCTTCAGTTTATTACAACATGCCACGTTTGGTTTTCAAGTGTTCGTCTAATGGATTATAGAAGGAAGAGGCGTTTAAAAGCTTGTCTGAAGACATTTCTGCTTAACTAGGAAACTTTCGAAAAATCTTTTACATTTCTGTTTTTTTTTTCTTTTTCCCCGTTACTGGTTGGATTGGAATAAAAGTTGAATCGCCACTGCATGCAGGCCTTAAGGGAGGAAAATGTTTCAAGATTTTATTACTGGAAAGTTTGTGGTAGAAACATTCAGTGGTACTCTTATAGCCGCTCGTTCGTGTTATGGCAAGGTTGAGGTTTCAGATATTACACCACAGGAAAGCTGGCAACCCCTGCTGTGGTCCAGGTGGACCGCGCTTCTGGCGATGCAAGGACCGAGCGCCTCATGAATAAACATTTTTGCGATCACATTAGGATACAAAAAAAAAAAAGTTAACTTCATATGAGAATGATCAATTGGCATAGGCACAATCGTGCGTGCTGTTAAAATGTTTGCCAAGAAGTGTGAATTGGAGTTATGACTAGTTTTTCGAGCATCTGTTTCGAGCAATTGTTTCAAATATGTCAGTTTTGCTTTAGATATACAGTATGTATCATTATATGAACATGAGTCGATTATTTCGCAATAACATCTTGCACCAAAATGCTTAATTGATCTAATTCCGCAGCAGGTTCTTGTTTGAAACATTTCAAATGAATTAATGATTTGAAATTAATTCAGATTACTGTTACCACTTATGTTATAGCAGCTTTAAAAAAAAATCAGGCTTTCCGTAGATTCTTTTTCTCCTAAAGTTAACGTGACATACGTATAGCTTGCCAAGTTGCTGAGAACCTGCTGAGAAGCTCTCTTAATTGGAAAAAAAAAAAAAAAAAAACGCTACTGTACCTGTACAGCACCTGTTACAAAGTGCAGAGACTTCCAAAAAGAAATGTACAGAAAACTTATGAACGTTTACACACCTTTTTAATTTGGATATGTAAAGTTTTCATCATACAACTACAGTATGCGTCTACATTTTTATATCAGATAAATCTCCACCATCCTCCTGCATCATGTTTTATTCCATACTCAGTGCACTTTCTCATATTCCTGAACTTTTTGCTAGAGTGCACTGAACTGTCCTGAATTTCGATCCCTGACGTCGTTAACCTTAAACCACTACACGAGCTACGAAAGTCTTCCAGATCACCTCGGATACTTCACCGAACTGGTCCAAACTCATGCTGAAGCGATCAGTTGTCAAGAACTGCTATGACATGCTTATTTTGGAAAGCTACTACAAAAGCTAGGAACCTGCTGTGCACTTCAATAATAAATGTCACCATATGCAGTATATTATCTATTAGACTGTCCTGTTAAGTACTTCAGTGCTAGGGGTTGGATTTGGACATTTTAGCAGATTTGCTTCACACTCCAGTATCGCCAGCTCAAAGCCATTCATATCAACACTAAATAAGGAATTTGTCATTTTTTTTTCAGATGATGATCCAAGTCTACGGACCGTCTCCAAACCGAATTTAATAAATAACTTTAAAACTGTAATTTTTTTAGACAGTGATTTATGACAAGCCTCCCGTTGAAGGCACATAACTTTTTTATTATCTTGAGATCAGGATCAGCTTCAGGAATATGGGAGCCCTGTTAATTCCACTATATCCAAATGACACAATGCTGTATTCTTCAGCAGCCTTGAATCATATGACAAATATTTCACCCTCAGGCATTAAAGGGCCACTTTATGATCAGAGCCCTAAAATCAGGCATTGACCTTAAAACAATAATACCAACAAAATAACGGTGTTACCCGAAAGGCCCAAGCCGAACTCATAATACTTCAAAAAGTGTGTGTGTGTGTGTGTGTTTGGTTGCGGTTGCTTCCTCTCTGTTTTCCATGCCACTAGAGCCATGTTTCTGCGCTAAAGGGGCAGGATAGAAAGAGGCAGAAGCAACTATGATATGAAAGCCGCCAGATTCCCCCGGTGCCGCTGTTAACATCTGCATCTGCGTGGATCTTTGCCTCCGACATGCTGAGCAGGCTTTGTTGTCCTGTCAGTCAGAGTCAGTGGAGAATTCCGCCATTGATCCGACTGGATGATAAACTTGTCAGTGTTCTTTTTTTCCCCCTCTCCACTCCTTTGTTATGTGATGTTTGACTTGAACATGAGCACTAGTAGTTATACTCCTTAAAAAAAAAAAATAATAATTGCCCCTCCTTCTCAGATCAGTCTTCTCTCCTGGATTGAACTCTGTCTCGATGTGCCTCGCTTAAGGCACACGACCGCCATCACATATTTTATGTACATCACAACAAGGTGTGATACTGTATTATAGACTTTATATAACAGGTAACGGTATATAAATTTGTTTTGATAAAAATAACCATTCAAGTTACCCTGAGACTTTTGAAGCATTTGACGAACTTATATAGAAGTATATAAAGAAGACTGATGCTCATATAAGTATTGCAACTTCTTCAGAATCTGCATTTATTTATGCAAAAGAGCCTTCATCTGATTCAATATGCAAACATGTTTTTTTCTTTATAAAACATCAAGCTCTTGGATGAGTTGTAATGAAATCCTTCATTTTGCTGTGTATGCACACAGTTCAGTGGAAGATTTTTATTTCTTATTTGATGAAGAAGCACCTGCGCTGTATTTTCTTTTTTCCCCGGTATAAAATCTATAATAAATTTGCAATTATCAACATTTTCAAAACTATATCTGCAAGACGTTTTGTAGTAGGTACAGACCGATAAAAGTCCATGAATTGTTTTTTTTTTATCTAGAAATTTTGGTTTTGGTTTCAGTATACTATATACAGCATGCATACTGTATATATACTGTCTGTGTGTGTGGTCAAAATATGTGGAAATGGCTCAGAGCGAGGTCAGGACTGTACAGGAGTCCAGCGAGTGGACAAAAATAGTGGAAGAAACATGTTACCACTGAGTTCTGACATTTTTATGACTCTACTTTAAGAGAAGATATGTTACAGATGCAATACATCACCATAAAATCTGTGAAGTAAATAAATAAATAAATAAATAAAAAGCGATCTACAGTATTTTTTCCTTAATATCCTATTAAAAGACCTCTGTTTATGCCTGGCAGGCTTTACACTGCTGTGCGACACCAAGCAGTCAAATAAGCAGTATCGCACGAGCAAGTGCGCCGTTATACTGAAAGCCACAGTCTGAGTCTGAGTACTGTAGCTCATCAAAACCATGCTGATACTTAATAGAAATGCACAATTCAAGTTTGATGTTGCATTTATACAACAGTTCAATAGAGAAAAAAATACATATCATTTTGGACACTGTATGGGCAAGTGTTCTGTTAGTTTTTGGTCCTCTAATGGAAATGGATTCAAAGAAGTCTTACTTATGTCAGCTAGCTCGTGAGGCATCTCACAGCCTCGGCATCTCAATCAGATTTAAGTCTGGACTAGGCCACACCAAAACATTAATTATGTCGGCCATATAAAGTATATCGAGCCATTCAGAGATGGACTTGATCATTGTCCTACTGCATAACTCCAGCGTACTTGTGGTCACTCGAGCTTGAGGTCAGGAACCCATGGCCGGTCATTCTCCTTCAGGATTTTATATTACAGCGCAGAATTTATAGTTCCATCAATTATACCAAGTTGTCCAGGTCCCGATGCTGCAAAGCGGCCCCAACCCATCGCACTACCACCACCATGTTTGACTATCGGTATTGATGTCCTTTCTACGAAACATTGTGTTAGCTTCTTGCCAGATGTAACCTTGACGAGTGGCTTCACTTTGTCAGACAGGTTCTATTTAAGCGATTTCTTGATTCAATGGGTCTGGCAGTAATCAGGTTCATTAACGATTTAGCGAAACATTTTTCACATAGGGACAGGTAAATTTGGACAGATTTTTTCCCCTTAAAAATTAAATCAACATTTAAAACTGAACTTTGTATTTACTTGGGATGATGATGTAAATCATTTGAATGTGCCAAATATGCAAAAAAAAAAAATAAAAATCTGGCAAATACTTCTTCACAGCACTATACGTAGTAAAATGTCCCAATGTGGTTAATATGAATTTGAAAAACACTCTTGGGACCAATTGAATTAGAGGACTGGAATGAATTGTTGTATATAATGAAAATATTTGATCAGAGGCATAGTCCATCCCCTCCATTACGAGAAAACACAATAGTGAGTAGTAAGAATGGCCACCAGCCAGATGTCTCTTTATATCTGCATGTGCAGATGTTTTACAGTTCAAGGTACATGAATAAGGTCCCTTTCTAGTTTTGCGCTTCGGTATTAGAAAGTGTCCATGTTTTTTTTGTTTTTTTTTTTACCAGTGACTCTGGCTTACCTGCTCAGCATGACACTGTGGTGTGACTGATACAGCCAGAGAGCGCGAATGGATATGAGAAGACGAATGGAAATAAAATCACAGACTAAACTGTTGCATGATTGCCTATTTCCCAATAGACAGGGAATCATTTGGTGAAAGGCATTTAATAATTACATTTAGTAGCCGTGTCAGATGCATGCAATTCACCACACTAATGGGCCGGCTAGGTAGAGCAAGGCCCCATGGGTCTGAGCGGAACATGGTGTAGCCAGACAACACGATCTGGGAGTAGGTGTGTGTGGGGGGAGGGGGGGGGGGTATAGGTGTATATGGGTGTTTCTGTGATAGTGAATGAAAGGAGAGAACAGCAGAATGAGTGTGTGGAGATGAAGTGGCAGTAAGTGCAACCCAAAGGGGAAAAGCACTTCAGAGTCAGTTTAATACACCAGGCCCAGGGATTTGGCAGTCAGCCACACAGCAATTGTTTACCTTTTTGCTCACTGACTGCATCTGTTCTGTTTTGTAAACGGCACTAAACTATCCGGCCGTAAACACTGGAATCAATAACAACTGTTCGGGGATTTCCTTCCCTCCCCACATTGCTTTTCTCTTTTTTTTCTCTCTCTCTCTCTCTCTCTCTCTCTCTCTCCATTTTGTTCTCTCCCTGTTTTCTTGTGCTATTTTAATGCTACACCTCTCTTTTTTTACTCATTCAGTGTGTGACACTCCCTCTCTCCCTCTCTCTCTATCTTTCTAAAACACACACACACACACTATACAGTCTATACACACACTATATACGCACTATACACTACCCTATACTATACGTGCACACACACAGTAAGGTCCATAAATTTCGGAACACATATAATTTATATAATTATAATAATAACAATAATAATATAGTTTGATAGATAGATAGATAGATAGATAGATAGAAGAAAATATCATTGATCAAATGAAATGAAAACAATAATAAATTAAACAAACCAAACATTAATTTAAAAATATATCAAAATTCATGCTGTATTTATATATTTATATTAATATATTTTATCATATATTTATATGAATTTTATAGGTGTAAACATACATGCTTAATAACATATTTGTATTAAATTAGGCTGTTTGTTTTTTCTTTCTTATACCGTATCATTAATGGTGGATATGTACTGTACATAGCTGCCAGCTCTGCCCTCCCTTCACTTCCCTTCATGTTCCACAAAACACAGCTCAGCGCCGAGGGAGGACAAGTTTCGTATGCGGTTATACTGTACTTCGGATGAGCCAAGAGAAACTGTGGCTCTGTTCTAATTTCCGGTCTTTGGGGTCTTTAGGTTTATAGATGCGAGTTGGGCATTCGAGTGAGTGTGTGCATGGGTGTGTGGGTGGATGAATGTGTGCATGGGTGTGTTTAGGGTGTTTGGCTGAGTACTTCGCTGGTTTGTGTGGTTGTTCAGACAGTTGGTTAGTCAGGAAGGCTTTGTAATTCACTGTGTTTGGGTCAGGGAATTATAGGTGGAGCCAATTTTTTTTTTTTTTCATGCAAAACTGTCCAACAAATTATTAAAATCTTGAAGGCTCGTGGTGAACTATGAACACTGTGGGAGAAAAAAAAAAACGTGAACCACAGAGATCACTGATATGCTCGGCAAAGTTGTATTGTAAAAAAACAACAACAACAACAACAACAGGAAAAATCGTAGCCATGTTTAATAATGAAAGTAAGAGCATTTCCAACCACACACTGTGACAAGACCTCACTGGATCGCGACCCAAAAGCTGTGTGGCCATAAAAATAAAAAAAAACATTTGTTTGTGAGACTAATCAGAAAACAAGACTTCAATTTACTAGGGAGCATAAAGATTGGATTTTGGAGCAATGGAAATAGGTCATGTGGTCTGATGAGTTCAGACTGACCCTATTCCGGAGTGATAGGTGTGTCAGGGTAATAAGGGAAGCGCATGAAGCGGCATGAATCATGTATAGTGGCCAAGCCTCTGGAGGGAGGCGGTGCGACGTTCAGGGGCCCGCAGTCGGTCATATTGGAAATAAAATAAAGTCGGGAGACCAGGTTATCACATCAGTGGATTTTTGTCTTACATGATGGCATGGGCCTCTGAAAGTGTGGTCGTTAATCTACTTTAATTTGGGAAAAATCCCATCCCTGTCTTACGCCGTATTCTTAATTCCTACATAAAATATGTCGTTTTTTTTTATTTATTTAAAATTTCCACTCATTTAATAATACCCCCCTTAAGTCTGTTTAATTATTAATTGATTAGCATTACCAGTATAGTTGTCAGACCTCTGTCTCTCAGCTAATACCTTTCCAATTAGAGTCATATTTCTGCTAAATGCTTTAACATCTCCTCGACAGAACCGATAAATGAATTATTCACATGCCCTGCACCGTTCTAACACCACGGTCTAACACACAAGCAGTTTTCCTTAGTAGCCCGTGGCCTCATGTGCCATCCTCCTGGCGCTTATATCACTGCTTTCTTTATACTTATCTCAGAACTACGCCCTTGTATTGACCCCTGGCGTGGCGCTGGCTTGTCTTCCCTTCACTGACTGTAAATGACACGACTGGCTGCTTTTCAGCGCGGTGGCCACCTCCTCTCCATCATCATGTTGTAATAACCCCCATTACGCCTCCAGTGCCTGGGCCATCCTTTCCCACACAGGCTACTTAGAGTTAGCAATGAGAGTGCTAGTTTAATAAGCCATTAATGGATGGGCCAATAAATAGCAAGGCTATAGCTGTATGAGAACAAGACAAGCCAGCATGACAGCAGGCTATTAAACATGAAGGTGAGATGCCAGGCCTAAGTGTGAGTTAGTGTCGACAAAGCAAATGACCTGAGCTCAAGGGTAGAGCTGGTGGAGCTCGAGCCACACACACACACACACACACACACACACACACACACTATAAAGATACAGCCATAAGTACAGGATAAAAAAAATAATTCAGGGATTTTTTTTTTCTTTTGGTGTATGTATAGATGGATGTTTCTTTGGAAACATTACGCCCAAATATTACCAGGTCTGTATGATAAACCCAGTCCAGGGTTATTTTTTTAAATACTATTGTTGTTAAATTTATTGTAACATAGTCCTTTAAGTTAAGCAGCATTAACACTGTTTGCATAACACTGTGTGGTTCGCCTGGAATGCAAGGTCTAAAATAACCTCATATTATTACAACTAACATAATTTAACACAAAAGTATGCCAAAGTAATTATGTGCATTAATACAGACTATTGAAAATAAGTGAATGCTTCAATCCTTGTGGGGAGGAAATTTATGTAGCCACAGTGTGTGTATCCTCTCCCGGTAATGTCTCTGGTGATGTAGCATAATGCGTCTGTGCCCCCGACAAAAGTGGAGGAAGCATTTGGCCAACATATTGGCCAGGAGCTGTTTTTTTATTTATTTTTTTAATAAAAACATTATTTCAGTCCAGCTAGAATTTTCATTTTCTGAGTGTTTTGCTAGCATTAGTTATATAACAGATGATGCTGTTGTTGTAGTACTGCACTTCCCTGATTCTGGAAATATTATCTAGCCTCATTTCAATCTGAGAGACAGATGAGGTCCAAAACAATGAGGTGGTTTGGTGCACCATTCTTATCCGTTGGAAAGCTAGACTAGACAGTACTTTCTTTGTACGAGTATAAACCGTCAATCAAATAAACAAATATTAATACAACTATACAGCGACATGAGACTCAAAACGGTGTCCAATCCGTTTACAGTTACTACGTAAGACTGCTTTCAGTGTGTAACCCAGACCGCCAGTGCTACACAGCATGCTTTACTAAGTGCTTCATACAGATGCTGAGCTTGAGGTTTAGATGAAATGCATCACCGGATGTAAACTGTGTTTGTACACTGCAGCTCATTGCTTTTAAGTCTTGTTGAATTCACTCGGGGACATGTAGTACGTGAAGCAGCCAGATAACCCTTTACATATTCAATGTATAATGCAATATGTGTGTCAATGTGTATGAAAATGGAACAGACTGAGCTCAGAGCTCCGCCGTTGTTATTGTCGAGGTTCATTTTGCAACTCGTGGTACTGGTGGGCTAGAGAAGCTCTCCATGCATTCATGCAGCTTTTTTCCATATACTGCTCCACAGCTTCTCCTGGTCCCTTTGGAACCCATTAATAAAGCACTGGAGAGCTGAGGTGATTACACAGACTCTCACACACACACACACACACACACACACACACACACACACACACACATACACACACACACACACACACACACACACACACACACACACACACACACACACACACACACACACACACACAAAGACACATATAAAAACAAACGAGCTGCCCACTAGACAGCTACTGGGTTCAACTTCTGCATCAGAATACTCATCCACCCAGACTGACGTGCAAAATAAAGAGACAGAGGGGTAAAAACACAAATAAAGATATTTATAGCCTCCTTATCTTTCATCCCCGCACGCCTGATTAAACCGAAGGGAACAAGGGAATAAGTATGTTGTCATATTGTCAGATTTGTTATAACAATGTGACAAAATGACATTAGAATCCAGAGGCAATCATGTTTCAGTTATTGGGTCTGCTTCCCTAACCATTCCCCCTCACCACTTCCTCCCTTCTTTCAATCCTCACCACACTCCATCATCCTCAAGTTTTTTTTTTTTTTTTTACAACTTCAGTTAATGCCTCCCTTATCCACTTTAACTTCTGTTAATGCCCGCTTTATCCCTAACGCCTTTTCTGTTAGCACAGCTCATTTAAGAGCACATACAAAAAAGCGAGTTTGTCTGAGCTTTGGAGAATACAGCCAGGCTGTCCTCGCTAGTCCCATTCTTCTGGTCTAATGCGGAACATCCCCCGAGTCATGGCATGGCCAGCCTCAGGGATGCAAAAGCAATTTTAGAGACGGGGGTCATGTGCGGGTGAGCTGAGAAAAGTTTTTGCCATTTGAGCAAGCTTTTTGAATGAGAACTTTTCAAGGGATTTGGTGGATCTGTGTGTGGAGCTGAATGTAAGTATAAGAGTATGTGGCGGGGGGGGCGGTTCTGGGAGGTTGGGTGAGTGGTTAAGTCTCTAAGCTAGTAATCAGAAGATGGTGAGTTCAAATACCAGAACTTCCAAAGCCACTGCTGAGCTCTTAAGCAAGGCCCTTAACCTTCACCTCTGTTGGATTGTAGCGTTCTTTAAGTTGCTTCGGATAAAAGACTGATTTTTACGTTTAATTCATCTTGGATAATTAATTTCTACTGTACATTGGGTTTTGGGTGACATTTGCTAATAAAACTCCTTGATTACTTCTTTTCATGGACAACGTGTGGGTTTTTTTCTTCTGGAAAGACCTGATGCATATGAGCTCATTTTGTGATACCGGAAAATAAGGTCCATGTCATCGTGGAGTGAATTAACTTTTAAATGTTACTAAATGAAAATAAAAATACTGTACAAGTACAAGTAGCGACTCAGACATTGGTATTCTAACTCAGGCCTAATGTAACATGTGAACTGAACACATTCACTGTGTCTTGGTGTTGACTCTATGCACTTGATCATGGAACTGTACCAGAGGAATGAGCACCAATTTAAATGGCTCCTCAATTGATGTTTTGATATGGTGATGCAGGGTGATCTGACCTCTGACTCTTGGTGATTTGGCTAATGTTAAATAATTAGCTGAAAATATCAGTCTTTCCCACTGAAATCCTATGACTAATGTGGGGTCATTTTATAAGCAGATGGCTAGTCTGGTAGTTTTAGAGTTATGTAATTCTGGAGGCTTTAAAAAAAAAAATGTATTGGTTGAATGTTTGGATGGATGGATGAGTTAATGTATGGATGGGTGGTTGGATGTCTGGCTGGTTGAATTGATGGATGGGTCGACAGAGAGACAGGGAGAGGGAAAGAGAGAGAGAGAGAGAGAGAGAGAGAGAAGAGGAAGAGAGCAGAAGAGAAGGAGAGATAACACTTAGGCATGGTCAGAGACGCACAATGTATGAAGTGAATGTATAGTTAGTGCAGAGTGCAAGCAGGGACTCCGGCAGGACTAACTATAACAGCATAACTAAAAGGGAGAGGCAGAAGGAAACACCGACATGAGGGCTCCCTGAGATGTAAAGCAACCAATCACCTCACCGTCAACAAACCTGAGTGATCAATGAGAGTGGGGAAGACAGCATCTAAACATACCAGTTCACCATAATACTCTACGCCCTTGAGTCCCCCAGATCTGCTCCTTTACCTAAGGCAAATCTATTTACACAAATGCTTGGCTAAATAAATAGGTTTTTAGCCTAGACGTAAACACTGAGACTGTATCTGAGTCCCGAACATTGGAAGACTATCCCATAACTTTGGGGCTTTGTAAGAAAAAGCTCTGGCCCCTGCTGTAGTTTTCATAATGTGCGGTACTGACAAGCAGCCTTCATCCTTTGATCGCATTAGGTGTGGCGGATCGGATCGTAAGACACTAGCAGTTCACTCAGATACTGCGGCGCGAGACCATTTAATGCTTTCTGCGTCAATAGTAGTATTTTAAAATCACCTATGCCAATGATGTGTGAACAAGATAGGGGTGATGTGCTCGTATCTTCTGGTTCTAGTGAGGACTCTCGCTGCTGCATTCTGGACTAACTGCTTATTTGTGCACCTACTGTAGTTGAACAACCAAACAGTAAGGCATTAACATAGTCCAACATAGAGGTGATAAAAGCATGAACTAGTTTTTCTGCATTGTTTAGTGGCAATATTTCTGAGGTGAAAGAATGCTATCCTGGTAATATTATCAACATGAGCTTCAAATGAAAGGCTGGAATCTATAGTCACCACGAGGTCTTTCACTTTTGCACTTGATGGAACAGAAAGGCCATTTAAAGTTTTTAGCTTTTAGCTGCTTGTGGTCCTATGACTAGAACTTCTGTCTTATCAGGATTAAGCAGAAGGAAGTTAATTAACATACAATCTCTTATGTCCTGCACACATTGCTCAAATTTAGTCAGCTGGTTTTTCTCATCTGGTTTTGCTGAGACGTATATCTGTGTGTCATCAGCATAACAATGAAAAGTAATACCATGTTTACGAATTATGTTGCCCAGAGGAAGCATGTAAAGACAAAAAAGCAGTGGGCCTAAAACAGAACCCTGTGGAACACCAAACTCCACTTGAGAACATGCAGAATAGTCACCATTTAGATCTACGAACTGATAACGATCAGTCAGATATCTGAGCCAGGAGAGGGCCGTTCCCTTAATTCCTACTACATTTTCTAATCTTTTTTTTTTTTTTTGTATTTTTCCACGATTTTGTCCCAAATTTAGTTGTGTCCAATTCCTCCCCGTCACTAGGGGCTCACACATTAAGGCTACTACTACAGTACACTCAGCCGTCACGAACCACGTGACGCCAGCCGACTGCATCCTTTTCGAACTGCTCATTCACACACTGTTGGGGGCGGAGTAACACATTCGGAGGACAGCGCTATCCATTCCTTCCTGCTTGTGTGAGCTCACAGACGCTCCTGATTGACTGTAGAGCCATGATTAATGAGGGAGCACTAAGTACCTCTCATCCCTCCGGCTGCAAGAGGTTACAGCATCACCCGGAAATCGAACTGGCGATTTCCGGATGATAGGGCGAGCACTTTACTACTACATTTTCTAATCCGTGAAGGAAATTACAATGATCAGTGGTGTCAAAATCTGCACTGAGGTCGAGTAACACAAGTAGTGTTACTACAGTAGTAATGCAACCCTGCTCAGAGGCCAATAGGAGGTCATTTACTACTTTAACAAGTGCTGTCTCTGTGCTGTGGTGGGGCCTAAATTCTGACTGATACAGTTTGTTTATGCTATTTTTATGTAAATATGAACATAGCTGCTGCGCTACTACTTTTTCCAGAATCTTAGATAAAGGGGAGTTTTGATATCGGCCTATAATTTGACAGCTGATTATATCACTGCTTTCTTTATACTTTATACTTAGAACTACGCCCTTGTATTGACCCCTGGCATGGCGCTGGCTTGTCTTCCCTTCACTGATTGTAAATGACACGACTGGCTTCTTTCAGCGCAGTGGCCACTTCCTCTCCATCATCATGTTGTAATAACACCCATTACGCTTCCAGTGTCTGGGCCATACTTTTCCACACAGGCTAGGTTGGTTGGGTAGTTGATTGGATGTATGATTGATTAATTGATTGATTGATCGATTGAAATGGTTGGTTGGTGGATTGGATGGTTGGTTGGGGGGGCGGGTGGCTTAATTGGGGAGTGATTTGTTGGTTGGATGGCTTGTTGAATTGTTGGTTATTTGGTTGACTGAGGCTTTTTATAGATTTTTTGTTTGTTCCCAGGGAATTATATTTATTGCATAGGAACAATTTTATATATATGATTAGGAATGGTTTTAAATATCATTTTATAGTTCACATTTTATAAATGCCATTAAAATGTGCCCTTAGAAATAGTCCACTGACATTTTTATAATACTGTCTCAAAATTGGTAAAAATATTGGTTTTCCAACATATTTTACTGTAAAAGAGCTTATATGAAGGTTCCTGCTGTCAGAAAGGAATCCTCTGTTGTGAGGTTTAAAGGGTTCTCCCGGAGGGAAAAAACAAAGAATATTCAGGAGTTGCTGTATGGAATTGTACCTTAGTGACGTAAATGTGTCCAACTGCAGCTCCTCAAGATGCTCCCCAAACGAGCCGGAGTTTCTCCCTAACCTCTGAGCAGCTGAGAGGCCTGGTCCAGCTGGCCACCACAATGCTGCAGCTGGAGCGCCGAGTGGAGGATCTGGCGACTGATCTGTTACTCAACTGTGCTGGAGAGTCATGTGGTTTTAGAGGTACAGTTTAGCATGTCTTAGTATTTCCCAAAGGTACATAAACCACACCAAGGTGACATTTGACACTGACTTAATAAAATATTTATTTGAAATAATATCTGATTGATCATAGTAACATATGATGGCTTTTATATAATGAATGGATTAATTACTTACCAGCTGGAATTTCATAGCCTTTATTTGTATGTATTTTTATAATCCCTGTGCAACTAAGATATTTTTAACGTAGATGTTTAGCACCGCAAAACTGAATTTGCAGGTGATCTTTGAGAACAGCATTCATCCAGGAGTTTAGTTTAATAGTGTCTGGCTGCAAGCAGTTATATGGTGCTGTTTATGTCAGTGTGGCCTGTAATGTTTTATCCATACACTGCTTAGAATGTCCCCTCTCTCTCTCTCTCTCTCTCTCTCTCCTCTCTCTCTCTCTCTCATTCTTTCTCCCTCTCTCTCCTCACTTTTCTTGCAATGAAAATTAAGAGCTGCCGTTTTTTTTATTCACCATGAAAATGACTGGTGCATGTAGTAATTTCTATAAAGGTTACATTAAAAAACAAGACATGCAGAAAAGACCTCAATTTACAGAGAAGTAAACAGCCTTTAAAGGGCAGTTATCCAAATCATTAATTCAGGCAATCAAATGACTTAATTACCAGAAATTCATCAGATGAGCTTAAAGGTCAAAAAGTGACACCCCAGCTTCTTCCTTCCTCATTCGGCCCAGCGAGCCTCTCATTCTCGTTAAGCTAAATTGCCTCACCCAGGGTTTCACATTCAAAGCGTCTGATTAGAAAAATGTGGTCCTGATGCATGGACTTTTAATTTGCCGCCTACACGCACACACACAAACTTATCCTCTTCTTCACCCAGCCATGGATTACCGCTGATATTGCTGGAGCTATCTGGAGTTCAAATAAACTCCACCATCTCCTAATGTGGTCTGAACACAAAGCTCAGTTTCTGCAATAATTGTGGCTTTTTTTTTTTTCTTTTCCCTTTTTTCCCTCTGGGACACTAAAGTCATTTTCGGTCACTGGTGCAGAGAAGAGAGGACAACTCGAATTTTAAAAGCACTTCCCTCATTGACTCATTTTTCATGTTGACTCTGGATTTGTCCACTCGTTAATTAGTTGCTAAGTTTATATTCTTAAATGTCACAATACACTGCCTGGACTCTTAAGTATTCGTTTGACCATCTTTAGCTTTTAGACCTGGAATACGCCCATGCCATCAGGAAAGGGATGCACTGAGGTCACTTCCTGGTCATTCAGTGCATTCAGGTCATCAATTTTATTGCCACGGAACATGCTGAGCCTAGACCTCACATGTACAGTAGGCATGATGGGTGCATTACTTCTCTTTTTACCCTGACACTACCATCACTGGAATTTCCTTAGGGGTCAATAAAGTATCTATTTATCTATCCATCCATCCATCCATCCATCTGGGACATGGTAATTCTGGACTCATCAGACCATATGACCATTTTTCAGTTGCTCCAAAATCTTTATGCTCCCCAGCAAACAGAAGCCTTTATTTTCGATTTGTCTCACTAATAAGGTTTTCTTAAGGCCACACTACCGTCTAGTCTTAATTATGTGAGTTCTCATCACACTGCGTTTGTAGAAATGGTCTTTCTTTCACTTTTAAACAGAGCTGTAATTTCTACAGTCGAGAAGTTGTGTGTTTAAGTATCTCCATTTCTTACATGAAGTTGCCAGTCCAGCACTATACTTCCAGATTTTAATAATTTGTAATACAGGTCTTAACCCAGTTACGTTAATTGAAAATCTCTTAATTGTTTTCTTTGCTTGCTGTAGCCTAATAATTTGACCCTTTTTAAATGGCAAGCTTTTTTTTTTTTGGCTTGAGATGCTGGCTTTATTGCTGTTGATAAACTATGATGGATCTCCCTCCCACTGTGTAGGGAATCTAAAGAAAGTCAGGGACAATGTGGAGATGTCTGCATTGGATGGTAAAGTAACACCAGACCTACTGCTGCAGAGTACAGAGGTATGTCATACAGTTCTGCTCTAATCTGTAATGATCGATCAACTGTACACTGCAACAACAACAACAACAAAAAAAAAAACACAGGAAGTGTTCTGATGTCAAAAAAAAAAAAAAACTGAAAGAAAGTTTTGTGCAAGGTTGTTCTGATCTGGTTTGAGAGTTCTGATTTTTTTAAAAAGAATGCCAATAGGTGTATCCTGTTGTCATGGTTACACTAGTAAGCTTGTATAGTGTTAAAAGTAGTGATTGAGAAGTTGGAATAAAAGATGTTCAAATAGATCACCTAGCTAAAACTGAAACGTTTTCTTCTTCAACAAAGTATTATACTTAAAGGGGAGAAAAGAAAAAAAAAACAATCGTCTCTGTGTCTTGCTGATATAGCAAAAAATATTTTTCAATGTTCTGTTCAACGTTTACATGATTTGTGCTTCAGTGTGAAATATGAAGGAAAAGAATGAGTGCAGTGTGGGGATATTTGAATATAACTCTCTTACACAAAATGTGCCTAATGTATGTGCCTGGTTTCTAATAATACAGCACTCTGGTGTCAAAATTAAGGGGAAAATATACTCTCAGGTTTTTTAAGTGGGACAAACCGAGGAACCTTTCAGCTTTCTAGATTTTCCAAGAGTGCAGTAACTTATATATTTTCTTGCACAGAGGAAATCCACAAGCAAGAGTTGAAACTAAGTTAGACTTAAATAAAATTAAAAGTGAAACTGGGTCAAAAATACAACTCCCTATTGTAGCTCTGTATAGTTTTGATTAAAAAAAGGTAAAGCTATAATAAGACTGGTGCTTATTATAAAGAAAGACAGACAGTCAGATATGGGGATGCTTATGCGTATGGCTTTAACATAACTCAGTTCCTAACACAACGCCATTGATTTCTTCATTCTAATTGGTCAGAATGTGTTAATGCATTTTCCATATAAATATAAAAAAAGCATGGATCTGAATGTGCTGTTAGCCGCAAAACAAATCTCATGTACAAGTTATCTTTCATCTTATTAAAAAATAATAACTTACACCAGGATATATGGATGTTCTATATAAGCAGATATACAGTAATAACCAACAAGAACCAAAAAACAAAAAAATATGTGCACATTTTTTTTGGAAGGAGATATGGACTATATGGACACTAGATTTGGCCAAACCTGCAATTATATTGTATCCAAATACATACACTTCAATATGGAGTTGGTCCCCCTTTGCAGCTATAACAGCTTCCACTCTTCTTGGAAGACCGTCCACAAGATTTTGGAGATGTGCCCGTTCATTCTGTAGTGCATTTATGAGGTCAGGTACAGGTGCAATCTCCGTTCCAGTTCATCCCAAAGGTGCTCGATGGAGTTGTCAGGGCTCTGTGCTGGGTCCAATCAAGTTCTTGCACACCTAACTTTATATGTCTTTATAGTCCATGCTTTGTGCATTAGGGCACAGTCATGTTGGAATAGAAAAGGGCCTTGCCCTAAACTGTTCTCACAAAGTTAAAACCATGGCATTGTCCAAGATGTCTTGGTACGCTGAAGCATTAAGATTGCCCTTCACAGGGGATAAGGGGCCTGATTGAAACAGCTGAATTCAATAATTAACAGGTTTGGCCAAATATCTTTGTCCATATAGTGTATGTATTTAGTATTTCTGGAAGGAGTCTCCGTTATCAGTCCAGCTTTAACGTTACATTTCTGACATGCTTTTATTGGAAAACAATCATCTCGTCATTGTTTATTTTTTGTTTTGATTGACATGGTAGTAGTGTATTCCTGACCTGATTATTTCTTCCACTGTTTCTGTGGGTGTGTGTAGGTGGTGTGTCTGGAGTTTGAATGGAGGGCTGCATTTCGAGTACTGGTTCCTCAGATGGCTCACAGCGTAAAGATGTTTCTGGAAGACGTCTGCGATAAAATTCTGCAGCAAGAGGAGAGGACACATTGCTCCTCCTCGTCTCTCATCCCTCTCGCCAGTGTTCCTCTCAGACAGGAAGCTGAACGCTGTCCAGAGAGAGACATGCCCAAGATGATCGCTAAGGCAAGTTTCATCTGTGTGTCTGTGTTGCTTGAAGCCCATATTCTGTTCTAGTGTGGTAATGGTGACTTAACATCCAAGCTGTATAGATCATAGTGTAATAGTGAAGCAACACGATGTCTTTATCAGTCCATGTCAGCTTTATTTAGTACTCATTAGCTTTCAGTGACACTAGATCTACAATGACATTGAGCTCTGTTCATGAATCTTCCATTGTTCCATCTGCTCCGTCTTAGGGGACTGAAGTTCCACAGTTCAGTCCGTGTCCAGCTGTTTCCTGTGTTGGCCCAGGATGTCTCGCCTCATTTTATCCCTCATTGCGATTTTCGCTGTTCAGAGAGCCGCGCGCTCAGGTTGGTGTGAGGAATTGATGGCCTGCCAGCTGTGGGCCTCTGAACTAGGCAGAGTGCATGTCGTTTGGGTCTCGGCATCGTCCTGCTGAGAACACGTGTGTGTCGTAAAAAGAAACGCATTACGGATGAAAACGGATCTTGAGAAAGAGTTTTTGAACACGCACCATCGAGAGTCTCATATAGACTGAAAAGCAAATACTTGTAAAGACAATACACTGAGATGCCGTCATGAGGAAATAAAACAGTACAAACGGTTGGCACAAATGCAGCAAACACATCTGGACTTTGACATAAATAGTTATTCTTGTGGAAGAGTGCTGATCGTGGCTGGATCATCATGGAGTGCTGACTTTCTTCAATGTCGCATGTTGCACACGTGTTCCTGTGGTAAATAGATAGTTTGTAAGGATGAGCAGCTCTGGATGTAAATCTCACCGCAGAAGGAAACCATATTTAACTGTTGGCAGCATCATTGTGTCGGGGTTTCTGAAACGTCTGGAAAAGTAGGACTTTAAAAGCGCTGCGTTTTCAAGCTGGATAAGTCAGAAAAGTCCGAAAATATTGCCGTTCTGTTATTGACATTAAGATAGAGAGAAAAGGTTCAATCTCAGAGATCTGAAGGAGTTTTCTTTATACGCTTTCTTTATTTTCTGCACTAATGCGGCCTCCTTAATACGTTCAACTTCACCACACACAAACCACAGACCCAGCAACCCAAATAACTGCTGACGCTATACAAAAAGACTCCAGGGATCTTCAACTCCAGTCCTGGAGGGCCAGTGGAGTTAACTAATCTGTTAATTACTAAGTTCAGTGGCTGTGTTTAGGTGCTGGTGAATTACAGAGTGTTCTGAACACTGGCACGTTTGTCCGAATTAGTTTAGTTGGTTCTGTTTAACAGATGTTCACATTTTGACCTTAAATCGTTTACTCGATCGTCTTCAGTAATCATTTCATCCTGGTCAGGATAATTCCAGGAGCACTGTGTGAGGTAGGAGTATACCCTGGGTCAATCATAAGGTAACGTTCACACACTCGCACATAAGGACAATTTATCATAGTCAGTTTAAGCGGATTAAGCGTTATAGATGAGGAGTGAGTGAGTGAGTGAGTGAGTGAGTGAGTGAGTGAGTTCACCTACTGGTGTGTTTGAGAGGTGGGAAGATCCTGGAGGAAACCTGCACTGGCACAAAAACCTGTCACCCAAGGTCATGATGGAACCTGGACTTGTGAGACAGCCAGACTGTCTCATATTTCTCTCACCTCACTCACCTCTCTTATGGAAACTGTTTTTTTGTTGTTGTTGTTTTTTTTTTTATACAGTGAAAGAATAAGGATCCAGTTTTAATAAGTGTTTGAGACTAAGTTTTTTTAGTTTCGTTTGATTAATGTGCAATCTGCATCTGATCTTTATAGATCTGGGATGAAAATAGACTCCACTTTCAAAGCTCATCTATATCAAAAGATTCAAACTCACAAATGAATCCTAATGTGAAACTGCAGATGGCTGATGTTTCTCAAGCTGATGTTGGACCCTCTTATGATCGACATTACGGTGCTGATGATCCCTCTCTTGTCGATACCAGCATTTGAATAAAACAGCTTTGAAATGTTGACCCTGACTTTAATTCCGGCACTTTGATGGAGCAGTTGGCGCTCGCTGAACCACATCACAAACAAGCGTCAGAATTTGTCCACACTCAAGACCTGTACAGCACATTTCCGTGTAGGTCAGTGCTTTGAAATGAGCAGCGCCCGACTCAAAGGTTACAGCACGCATTTATTTGCATCCCCTGCTGCCCTGAGACTCGGAGAAGCCCAACCTTTTTCTGACACGTATCACGGTGGACCACGAGCAGGTGGCAGCACGCTACCACAGGACCAGCTTTAGAGCATATCCAATCCAAACACATTAATAGGATCGATATTTCACACTTTCATATTCATACATTCATGCCTTGGTTCGGATTCCTAGGATTGCCAGGGCTCCTGTCTCGCATAATGTTTGGGAGGACCATTTATCACTCTGAAATCATGCCCGAATTATTGAGCACATCGTCTTGACGCTGACTGCACATCGCCCTTAACCTTCCGCCTCACAGTAGGGGCTCAAAATTCAGCACCATTCAAAAGTAGTTGTTAAAAAGTCTGCAACAGAGTATAGCTTTTAAATGTTTTATAGGCTTACGGAGGAATAACCTTGCAGTGGCTGTCCTGTTGGGATCCATATCTTTGATCTGTATTAGTTAAAGGTTCTCAGAGCCCGAGCAGTGGACTTGAGAAAGCCATAAATCTCATAGACACCTCCTGAGTCCTCATCACCTTCGGTTTGAGAGTGCCGAGTATGCGGCTGTGTACTTTCACCTGCCTCTCTCACACTCCTTCGAAGCTTTTAACGACCAAAGCGAGCTGGTTATTGACTCAATAGTCAGACTGGCCCTATTGTTTCTAGGCCTCTTCTCTCCGCTGGGGCTCCAGTCTTGGCGGTGCGGTGTATGTCTTTCTCCGTCAGAACGAAGCCAGGGGTTAAGGTAGGTGAGTGCTGATATTTAGTGGCGAATCATGAAGTCAACCCTCACTCGCTTGTGCACTGTCTGATTGATAGTATTGGAATGTTTCCATTTAAAAAGCGTGCCGTCGTTGCCTGCGTTCACGAGGCCTCAGGCTTTGGAGACTCCCAAGGAGTGTATATATGGTACACGCACATGTTTTACTGCTTTCAAGATGCCTGGTGCTATAACTCACTTCTATAGGTGTATAAATTTGGCAGTGAACTCCCTGGTATGGCCTGATCCAGTGTCACTCATGCTGATGTGCTTGCTGCTCCTTTAAAGTGAGTGCGTGTGGATGGAGGGAGGGAACACAGGGATTGGGAATGGGCCGGGGTGATGTCTTCATTTTGGAAAAGGGGAGGAGGAGGAGGAAGAAGAAGCAGACTGAAAAATGTCAGGCACACGTTCCAATTTGGGGTTGCCTTCTTTCCGATGACCCTTAGGAGTCTTCCCTTTCAAGTGATGCGCACCCTTAGGCATTTTTGCAGGCATACACATATATATTCATAATCATGCTTTCACTCAGGGCTTGCAAAGAGAAACCTTTCTTTAGGACAGATATGGAAACATGAGATAAAGCATTGCTCTTCTTCCCAAGTGCCACAGGAGAGAAGGCTGCAAGTGTTTGAATTAGGAAATAGCCTGACTTCTCTCACATCCATTTCTGCCTGAGTGATTCAGGTCCTTTAATTCAACGAACACAAAATTAAAGTGTTTTTTTTTTTTTTTTTTTACAAATCAAATGCGAGTATTGCTCCTCAGTGTAGAATTTAGACTGCTTATCTGTTCATGTGATTGCTTTTTGCTCCTTTCGGTAGTTTAGAGTATAAAAGAAGTGTCTGAGAAAATGTCACTTAAAGCTATATATATATATATAAAACAACTATATCCTCTTCATCCTTTCAAATGATGGGCAGAGATGGAAGAAATCAGAACAGCAGTCTGTCCATGCTCTTTGCTTGCTGCATTCTTCTCAAGCTCCAACTGATAGTTGTATTTAGCGTACAGTGAGCAGAACTTACGGCTCATCCCGCTCCTGCTGAGTTGGTTACTGCATCTGCATTTTTTTTTTTATCTAAATATTCCACATCGTTTGCCAGCTACATGATTTGGCATGACTCAGACATACCTGTGCTGACAGCTGGCTGTAGCCTATTTAGAAATTTCATGTTCAAACAGCAGATTTAATCCGTCTCTCAAATGGGATGAAATGGAGGAATTTAATCGGAATGTGGATAAATGAAAAATGTTTTAGTTTTAAAAATTCTGTACTTGGAATATTCAATAAAATAAAGTATTGGAGCGCAAACATTCAGCTGAACTCAGTTAAGTGCCCTTTACCGGTACAGCACAAGCAGTGGTACTGAGATACTGAGTCTTTGGCTTTGTCTCTGAGGTTTATTCCCCGCTGTTAGTGACCTACTATTTCTGTTGTTCAGCTCTAGTCTCTGTAGCAGCTGGAGAGTAGTCTGGTCCTGCTCCTGTTTCTTCTGCCTCTGGGTACCTATGACACGCTCTAGGCTAGCCGTGGCAGCATCTCTAAACGTGGCATGGGCCCAGGTAGTTTTGGATATTGCACTGCAACCCGCATGCACTGTTTCACATGGCACCTGAAAAAGCTGGCCATGTCACAGTGCAAAGACTTTGTTGACAGATTTTGGAGGAATCAGGCAGGCTCTGTTTCACCCATACCTGACTATATGGCATATACAGTATTCTGGCCAAAATGGTTAATCATGGGCAGACAGGTTTGGATACATGCCTGTCGGAAACTCCCTGGTTAGGCATTTGCATAGTGTGTGGCATGCACTGGTAATATATTAGCTGTTTTGCTGCTAGCATTGGAGCAGTCCCAGGAAATTTGTAGATGTTGCTTATTCTGTAAGGGATTAGACTGATGAACTGACACACACCAGTACTGGCAGTGGGATACCTGGATGAGGAGACAAACTGATTCTGCCTCGCTTGGCTTCTCAGTGTCACCAGATGTGAGTGGCTCTGCCTATGTGTCAGCTATTACCTTGGAGTACTGTTGTCACATGGGCAAATAGACCAGTCCCAGTTTTTAATCAACATACCTGCTTTAGTGCTTCTACGGGTACAGGAGACACAGTGCACTCCCAAACGTCTGCTAAGCCCATGGAGGAAATATCCTCATCATTTATGTCTTTCTGATGTTTTTGACACACCTATCTCTCCTGCAGTTCTGCGCAGATGTGATGGAGGAGTTGGATGCTCTTCTCCCTTTGGCCGTGGTGTGTAAAGAAGAAGCTCTGCTCCCTGTGAGCTCCTGCTACGTAGAGGTGTGTGGCCGGGTGAGCTCGGCTCTCCTGACCAGGCTGGAAGAAAGGCGAAGGGAGGTTCCTCACATCTCACCCCTCAAGAACCTTCCCACCATACTGGCCTCCAGCACCTATATCCACCACAGACTGGCTTACTACGAGAGCCAGCTGCGAGACACCAAACGCATGTAAGTGGCTGTTCTAAAAGAGGTTACACATGCTCAACATGCACAACATGCACAACCAAAATCATCGTCACTGACTCACTCACTCATCATCCATACAGCTTTATCCTGTATTCAGGGTCGTGGGGGGCCTGGAGCCGGTCCCAGGAGACTTGTTGGGGTACACCCTGGACAGGGTGCCAATCCATCGCAGGGCACACGTACACACACTCAAACACTACAGGCAATTTGGGAACGCCTTTGGACTGTGGGAGGAAAACAGAGTACCCGGAGCATGGGGGGATCATGCAAACTCCATGCACTCAGAGACGGGAATCGACCCCAGACCCTGGAGGTGCAAGGCGACAGTGCTAACCAATACACCACCGTGCTGCCTCACTCAAAATCGAACCATTTAAATTTCTTTGAGTAAAACTCAATATGACTGCACATGGATATGTTTTGTAAGTTCTCCCATTTGTGCCAGAGCTATAAAATATATGTAATATACAGAATATATCTATAAATGACTTAGTGTTAAGATGTTTAAAATAAAATTTGTTCCAAAATGAACAGAAAAGTAGTTTGAACACAGGTTCGAGCTCCATGCCTTAAGCTTTGGTACAGTAACAAATATAGGAGACAATATTACAGCTAAGAGAATCCAAAAAACGTTTAGAAAATATAGAGTTTGGAGTCACATTTTTATCACTTTATTGAATCATATAAGATATTAATATTTAGGCTGTTAATTATATATCAAATCAAGGTTGAATTTTTAAATCTGCTTGATCGGAAGCTGTGTTTTTTCTGTAATTACACAGCACGGACATTATCTCTGGCTTTTTTCATAGTTATCACTTCTGTATTAATATCATCTATGTCAAATAAAAATGATAAAAATTATGTTATCATTGATGTAAAGTTTTTAACTATGTTTTTTTTTTTTATGGTATTGATGCTAGTTCAGCTTACGTTTTTGAAAAGCATACTTTTAGAGAGTATCGTCTGCATATTTCAGTGACTAGAATATTATTTTGACCTGCTGACCTACTGTTGATCCTTCAAAGATCTCTTTAGTGATTTGAATCTGTTTGTCTGTCTGTTGTCTGCTGGGAAAATGATCCGTCTGCAGCCACAATAAATAACATACTGTATTTTGTTTCACTTGAGATATAAACTATGTAAAAATAGACAGATGGGCAAGATATTTTATTGATTAGACAGATGCTTTAGGTAGACTTTAACCTTTCCACTCTGTTATATACGGAGTGTTTGAAAACTTACATGCACACTCAAAATTAAATCATATTCAATTCTGTGTTCTATTAAAAAAAATTAAAAAAACCCACAAAAAACATTAATAAAACAGCACATTAAAAAAGACAGTTCTGTCTGGAAAATTGAGGTTTAACTTTTGCATAATGTACATAAAGCAGGAGACATTTGTGATGGGGAGCTTCTCAATTTATAGTTTGTCCACTGGGGTTTTCCCAGCCAGGGAGACTGTCAGGCCATTGCCAGAAATACTAAAATGCCGTAATTGGATTGTAAAGAATCAGAGCGGGACCTGCGTGAGCCTGTGAGTCCTGACAGAACTATTTATCTGCAAAGGATGTGTGTTTGTTCGAAAACAGATGTTAGCTTGCAGAGAGCCAAAGGGAGGGTGAGAGGGAAGGAGGGAGGGAGAGAGGTAGAGAGAGCAAGAAATTAAATACAGAAACGCAATAGGGGAGAGTGATTGATTCAGACAGCACACGTGGCCTTGTGATTTGAGAGTGGGTAAGGGAGATGGTGGGAAAGAGGGAAGGAGAGGAAGTACAGAGGTGCTGATTGACTGGCAGGTAATAATCGAGGCCATTTGCTGATATTAATCACTTAATGGCACTTTGACCCGTGAAATGCGTGCCTTCTTAAATCTGACCCTTACAGCTTTGATGTGTCCTACTGCAGGCCTCTGAGTCTCTTGCCCATCCAGAGGAGTCATGAAGTGACCGAGACTGTTCACGAGCATCTGACCAGCTACTGCATCCATGTTTGTGCCACCAGCATACTGCAGGATGCTGAGAGTCATTACTGGGCAGATGACAAGTCATTTTATGAGGTATACTGTAGGTTGCACGAACACTTCTGGTCCACTTTATTACATGGTCTTACATGAAATGACTGGATAGTGCATTGAAATAAAAAATAACAGCATTATGCATTTCCTTTGATTATTAAGACAAGGAAAAAAGTATATTTCAAAAGGTGCATGCTATTAGTTTGTACCTTGTATGTTGATTTGTAATTACATTTCATTAACCATAATTTCAAATTCAGTCATTTCTTTTATTTCTTTTTATTTATTGTTGAACGTAACAATCGTGCCATTGTAATAATACTTCATAATAAATCTCCTTTGATTGTTCTCCCTGCAACGCTTCCAGTGGTTTCTCAAATTGCTGGAAAATAACCTAATATTAGAATCCCAAGGACTGATGGTTTACATTTGAGCCAGTTTTTGTTTTCATTTTTTCCCCCCTAAAAGAAATCCCCTTTTGGTGTGTAATGTAAAACCAGAAAGTATTTGTGTCAGGGCACAGTGTTCAGCCTTGGCTGAGCTTCAGTCATTTCTTATTTTACTATTTATTGTTTACATATAAAGCATGGATCAAGGTAAACATTTTCACATTTGCATACGGTTATTGAGAAAATTCTTTTCTAATGTTTAAGTGCTTTTTAAGACGAATCTGGGTTATTATTTTACTGACCTCTTACTAACATCACCAATCTGTAACCAAAGGCAAAATTACACCAGACCATCTGTACGAGAGCACTCCATTATGGTGGTCCTAAAACTTATGCTTCCATTAAGGCCTAACCAGACAGCGAACACACACAACCTTTGTAGGTTGTAGGGCAGACAGGCCTGCTGTGTGCAGGTGTGAGACTGACTGCCCGTGGTTGGGCCCCTGTTGACCCTGAGCCCTGTTCCCTCTTCCCACCATCTCTCTTTTCTTCTGTCCCCCCATGAATCCACTTCCTCCCATGCCAGGGGGTCAGAGCTCCCTGGGAGCGCTTGTCCGGTGTGCTTGCATACTCTGCTCCTAGTGGCTGCTTGCTTGGCTCGGTTGAAATGGAGCTCGTCCCAGTCCTCATTAGAAGATGTTGAACATGGCTGTTACTAATCTGTTTTTGGTCACACTGTGAACCGGGAGTGCTGTTTCCTCCCTGCCTGAAAGTAATTAGACTCGAAGGAAATTCCTTTTTTTTTTTTTTATTCCCAGACTCTCTCTTATTCTCTCTGAATGCCCATAACTCTTTTCTCATCACACAGTGCTCTGCTATCAACCTTAACCTAACCCTTTGCATGAGCAAAGTTTGTGTTTCTGTCATTTTAGCTGTGCGTGTGTTTGTGTTGGGTGATGTTCTGAGGAGTTCTGATGCTTTCTCCAGATCAGGCCTTCGATACGCCCCGTGTCTCGGTGGGAATGAAGGGGCCAGGTGTGGAGTGCAGGTGGTCTGAGCGTGAGCCTCAGAGATACTGGCCTCTTGTTTTTGCATATTTTTTTCTTTCTCTTTCTTTCCTTCCCCGATTCTCTTCTTTCTCGCTCATCCCCTTCAAGTCTTTATTCAGTCTTCCATGCTTCCTGTAGTTTAATCTCTAAATTCAGATTGTTTTTCATTGCCTTTTTATTTCCTCCCCGCTCTCCTCCTCCCTTTCTGAACAGGGTGAAAGGTGTTCGTTCTCTATCCAGATGTGGCACTATTTCCTCTCAGCTTTGCGCAGTGACCTGTGGATCACCGTTTCCCCGCTGTTGGCCCAGCAGACCCTGGCGCAGGTGTTGGCACAGACTCTGGAGCTCCTGCTTCAGCGATACTCTAGAGCTCGGGCCTCCTACAAAAGACACCCTCAGATCAGGTACCAGACAGCGAGTCATCCTTAACTGTCCTTAAAATCACCTGGCAAACTCATCACGCATGGTTATGACCTTCCACAGACATATTCGAGATCTTTTGATCATGTTTTACCATCTGGTTTTATGTCTCCAGGCTTGTCAGGGATAGTAGATAGACCAGATATAACAAATGGTTCTTATTGTTAATGTTATTGTTGTTTAGGGAAATCAGTTTTTAAAGGAATAGTCCAAAATGTTATTTATTTATTTATTTATTTATTTATTTGGGTCTCCTGACCAGGCTGGAAGAAAGGCGAAGGGAGGTTCCTCACATTTCACCCCTCAAGAACCTTCCCACCATACAGGCCTCCAGCACCTACAGTATATTCACCACAGACTGGCTTACTATGATTATTTACCTTTGTTGTGTATAGGTAATTCCTCCAGATATTAAATTCTGGTTTAACGGTAAAAAAAAAAAAAAGTTTACTTGAAAGGAGAGATGTTTCTGAAAAGCTCAGAGATGGGACTAGGATCGAAAGTGCTCATAGATGGAAATGATTTGTGTTTCTGTGTTAAGAACTCAGTTATGTGGGTTTCATCATGCTTGGCTACCAGAGGACCTTACAGAACGCATTCCCCTAACGTCTGACTCTTTACCTTACGACCTTAATTGTTAGAGCATGACAGTTGGACAGTTACACTACATTGTCGCATATTTGCAATGCTAAGTCACTAGGAACGTTTTTATAGCGGCAAACTTTCGAAAATATTTTCAGTATTTCCCTAATTCATATTATTCATAAATACACTACGGATACAACGGATGATATTGTTGAGGAGAGTCAGAGTATTCCTTTAAGGTCGGAATACTGGCTTTGAGTTTCTGGAAATGTTCTATAGTTCTGATTGCATATGTAACTAAGCTTGATCGTAATCCAACGTGAAGGCCATCACCCGAAAACCACACACTCGGCTACAGTCTAACTGCGTGCAGTCATCCGCACCGCCTCGACCAGCTCACCATATCTGCAGCGCCTCACGAAACACTAGGCTATCTGTCCAGCAGGAACTACAGGCTTAGTAGGCAGTGTTGCATGTTTTAGTGATTGCGCAGGGCTCCGGATTTGTTCAAACAGGCTCTCTTTGTTAGCACGCTAACCCTAGGGCCTGGCTGTGGGCCCTGCTCGGTCATGCTCCATGGGGCCTGGGTCTTATCGAGGGGGGCTCGTGCGCTGCATTAGCACATAGTTAAAGCGGTTAAAGACTCGGCCAGAGCACACTCTCCTTCTCCAGCCGGGGGCCGATGAGAAAGTGCAGAGCACCGAGAGACCGTGGGGAGGGACAAGGGAAGGAGAGTGAGAGTGGAGAGGAAGGTGAGGATGGATGGAAGGTTTGTTTCACGTTTCCCCTGATGCGCATCGCTGCAAGGACACACAGCTATGAGCTGCTGAGTGCAGACTGAGCTTTGAGTCTTTCACACAGATGGTCCTCTGAAGTCTTTCTTGTGCTCTCTCTCTCTCTCTCTCTCTCTCTCTCTCTATCACTCTTTACTTCACTTTCCAGCTGTGGGAGTGAGGGATATTCACAAAGTGTTTTGTAAAGCAGAGGAAGTTTAATATGCTGATGAAAACTAAGGTTTGATGAAGATGGATCTAAGTGGGTGTCTCGTCTGACCTTTCCTGAACCTGAGGTTGTGCCGGCATATAAAATGGAGATAAGACCTAAATCATGTATGTTAAGGGGGAAATATACCAGGGCGTTGGGAAACATAGACATGCAAGTAATGTATATTAATTCTTGAGTGAGAATTATTAAAATTGGCTTCATTGTGAAAATAAGATTTTGAGATTTGAAGGTTTTAAAATGTTTATGTTACATTATGGAGGAAGTATAAAGTATGCACCTTGTCTAGGAAATCTGTATCAAGTGATGAGCATGGCATTCTGTTCAAATTAGGAAATTATTCCATTCCAAAGTCATATAAAACATGCAATTTAGTAAAAGTAAACTCAACCTAGTGTCCAACTTTTCCTGCCTCAGAATGGACATCACAGCCATCCTTCTCTGCGTGGAGCAGCTGATGTGGTCTGTGTCTGACGATGTGGAGGATCTCGTCCGACCGGAACCGCCTTCAGAATCCTCCACCACCTGGGTGTACATCATCCATAGCCTGTGTAATCAGCTCCTGGACGTCCTCGTCATCCTGACTGCCCCTCTATCAGAGCTGTACAGGTACCAGAGACGCACCATAACCTCATGGAAATGAGTGTGCTCTGAAAATGTGTACAGTTGTATATTTGTGCATGCAAACTAAACACTTGGTTCTGTTACCTAGATCTTTTCAGAAAGGTTTTAGTGAAGAATCGGCCACGGCTCCAGCAGATGCATGTACACCCATTTGGCTAAATATCATCAACCCTACACTGTTCCCTTTGGATCAGCCAAGGTATCGCATGCTATGAATACAAGGAATTAAAATGTTCTAGTTCAAAATGTAGCATTTTAGTTCCAGTCTGAAATCTTTAAGTCTTTTACAACCATGTCTACAAAGAAAAAAAAATTATATTCATTAATGCGAGATATAGAAATGACTGGAACTGCGGCATCGTACCACCGCACATGAGAAATACGTCCAGTCCTATCTGTATTTTAATCAACCTTGCATTCTGGAACAGCTTTTTATTTGTTAGAAGTGATACGAAAATATTTTCCACTACCTGAAAATTGAGTGTTTTCATTTACAAAATGAAATTTAATTAAACCTCTATAATCGTAATTAAATAAAGGTAATTATAGCCGAACTGGTGAACGTAATGATCTGATATGATGTGTGTCATTTGATTTGCTTTTGCAGCTTGCACAGAGCAAAATGGTTTACACACACACACACACACACACATCGTGCGTTACTCCTGCGAGCAGGCCCCCTGGCTTTACTGTTCTAATTCAGACCAGATGCTGATGCCACTGTTGGTCATGCTCTTTATGCTGATGTGCACTGTGCTTTTTCACTTGGGGTGTGAAAAGCTGAATCCGAGCCGTAGGAGGCCTGAGAAACTGGGGCGAATGTCAGGTTGTCTGACATCACCCTCCACGAACACTCTCGCCCCTGCACCCGTGTGATATCATTCAGCCTTGTGATCACACAAATCACCCATGAGCCTGGCTCCCATTGGCCTGAAGGACTGAAATTAGTTTAGTTTTATTACCTTGTCAGGTTTTTGCGTGCCTCTATATGTTCGAGCCGCTCAGAGGCCCTGCAGTGGGGGTGCTGAAGCCGGCGGGCCATGCAGCCGGCGGGCAACTCGAATCAAACTTCCCCCCCGGTGAACAGACTGTTTTGATTATTTAATAAAATAATAATAAAAGAGTAAGGGGAATGTCGATAAATCAAACCATGTTGTGACATGTAGAAAGTCTCTGACTTAGTGTTTTGGGATATGTGTGTGAGTGTGAGAGAGAGAAACCTGACCCCGTAGTGCAGCTCGTAGATTTATTGTAACTCTTGGACTATATCTGCTGGATTTGCAGCCTCGTGACACCATAAATCGCTTGCGCTGGAGTGAAGTGCAGCGTTCATCTCTCTGGCAGCAGCCCGCACCATGTTGTTCTCATGTTGTTCAGCAGCTATGCTCTATTTCAGTCCATCATGCGTATCCGCCATGTACGTGTGCGTAATTAAGGAAGGGAAAAAGGCTTTACACTTTCAGAGACAAACAAACTATATTTTGTATCATAATAAGATTGTGCATTTTTTTTCTCCCTAAAACTTAATTTGGATTCTCTCCAAATGTTCACCGTACTGTCAAACACTTTCTATCCTCCTCGTTTCCACATTCACAGCTTTAACGAGCAAACATATTAGATACGAGCCGGCAGAATCAGAGACATTTAAAGAAAGGCCTGGGGCTGAGTTAGAGTACATTCTGTATTTAGTATAACAAGATAAAAGCGTGCGCGTGCGCACGTGTGTGTGTGTGTGTGTGTGTGTGTGTGTGTGTGTGTGTGTGTCTGATGGCTATACTGATTTCATTTCTGTCTTTCTGTTCGTACAGGGGCGGGGTGGAAAGTGAAAGCTCGGCTCTGCGGCTGTTGAACGCCGTGAGCTCGGGACCTGGCTTCTCTCCGGCTCTGCTCCTGCAGGCTATACTGCACCATGACTGCATTCTCCTGCGTCTTCTCGTCTCCCATTCCTGTAGGAGTCCTCTTCCCTTCTCCCCACTAATGCAAAACTAACTAACTAATTCCAGTGAAGATATATCTTGTAGAGTGGTTTCTTATGCATCATGAGACACAAGCTACTTGTCTTATGTAGGCCCTATATTGCATTGCTTTAATTGTCAGAGGTGAAAGGAATGCCTTGTGCTATCATATGAATCTAACATGGCTTCATGGCTGTATTTATATATACAGTACTGTACTATAAAAGGTGTTAAAGTAATTATCCCATGTTATATATAGAGCACTAAATTGTTATTTAGGACTCATTTCAGAATCAGACTCCTTGTGGTGACCGAGGTATACCGCACTGTTAATCTTGTGATGGTCATTCCTGGTGTTTGGTTCCGTTCAGACCTCCAGATGTCATGAGAACATAGTTCTCTTGTCTCAGCAGGAAAAAAAGGGCCTATTTTAAGCTTTAAAAAGTAAAATCTGACATGAAGGTATCCACCACACAGAATGCACCTGAGCGCGAGCTAACATAAAACAGGAATCAGTTAAGGAATTTGGTGTATATTTGAATACAATGATTTTATTCACATTTTGTTCCATTTCCCATAACAGGGCAGACAGATTAGCACTGTGAGGGAAAAATAGTGGGACAGAATCGGTTTCCCATCGGCAAAAAAACAAATCTACATAAAACAGCTTTTCATTCAGTGTCACAACAGTTCAACTTTGCTATGTGGACAGTGAATGACAGCAATCCCTGTTGCATGTTATTGTATATATGTAATGTACGTTCCGTCTATGTAGATAATAATAAATATCCGTCGTTTCAGTGGCAGTTCTTTACAGCGTCCGCTTGTCAGCTCGCGTCCAAGTGTATCTCAACACGACCTTGCACAAGGGTCCGACAGCGGCAACCATGGATCTCCTGGTCGGCAGTCTTAACCACCGAGCCAACCCTGCCGGCTGTTGCATGTTATTAGAAAAACGTCTACAACAATCTTTAAATATATAAATCCTAAGGCACTGAGTTGTAAGAATAACCCTTGAAATCTAACTCATGATTAAGTTTGTAGCTTACTCAAAGGTGACACACACACACACATAAAAGGAGCAGTAGTGGCTCAGAGTGTTAAGGCTCTGGGTTACTGATTGGAAGGTCGAAGGTCATATAATGGCTGACCCTGCGCTCTGACCCCAGCAGCTGGGATATGAAGCTGGGATATGTGTAGAATAAAGAATTTCACTGTGTAGTAATGTATATGTGATGAATAAAGGCTGAACTAAAAGAAACCTTAAAATGCGGCTAGCTAGCGGAGCTGTCAGGCTGGCAAAGCATAAGGCTCTAGCTAATAAAAGTGACACAATATACAGCGTTAAATAAGACATCTCTTGCTATAATCATTGAAGTGGCTAACCATAAAGCTAGTCAGCTAGCTTCCTAATTAGTTGCTATCACTCTATATAATGAAAGATTGCATAAAACACTGTATTAAATAAGCACACAGCTAGCTTAATAACGCTGGGGATAACAGCGGGGGAAACAATAATCACAAATATAAATGAAAGTTCTTTCATAAAGAAGGTCAACAGACACCCGGAAGAACAACCAAGATTATCCTTTACTAATTAAAGATGTAGGAAAATTGGTAAAGGTGTAAACAATATTATACATAATTAGTAATAAAAACCTCTCGTATTTAAATATCGGTGTAATTGACTGGCAGAGATCCGGAGTAGTCATTTAATGCAAGTAAGCCATAAATTATTATCCTTCCAAACAATCCATCTGTCATTCGAAGTGCAATCACAGTGCTGATGGAATTGGGCTCTTTAAGCCAAGGAGGTCTTTGAGCGCTCGTTTTGTGAGTACACAGCTTTACACACCCATCATCATCGCCCTTATCACCCTCCTCATCATCACTGAATCAATAACACTCTGTAATAAACACTCATTTTGGCGTGGGGGAGCAAAGTGAATGACCTTTCAAAATTTGCCTCCCCTTTTCCCTCCACTCGGAGAAGTGTAACCTTTAAAGACTGTTTTGTGCTTTCACATTAATTCACATTATAGAGACCTCATTAATAACCAGGCGGTGCGCTGAGGACGCCTGCTTTAGTGCTGCGGTGCGAGAATCACACCGCCGTAAATCAAGGCGCTAGAGCTGCGGCGCGGCTAATTAAGAAGAAACACAGTGGCTTGGTCATCCACTATGTACAGTTCTTCTCCGGGCTTATTCTCTTGAGTCACCGTCTCCCTGCGTGGTTAGCACTATCCGAAGCCCACCCTTGCTTTCAAATCCTTCAAGGGAATGTTGACAGTGTCTGGGTCCAATTAAGCCCCTTCTGAGCAATGCTTTCTAGCTGTTGTTCTCCGTATCCGGTGACGCATCGGACATGTATGGTTTTATGAACAGTGTACTCCGTGCAGCTTGAAGTTTCCTTTAAAAATCCTATGAGACGGAGTATGAGCTTGTTTACTGGGTTAGCAAAAAGGCAGTGTTTTGCTAACGTGCCACAGAGCAGCACCATCTCATTTCTTAAGAAAAACTTTTATTATGTGGAGATTTCTGCATCAGATACAAATCCGTATTAATAACATGTTTCTCCTACAAATGTATGATGTTTATCAGGGCTAAATGCTTCATTATGCAACAGCGCTTTAAATTATAATGCAGGCTTTCAAGCTCTCATGTGTTCCTAGTGCCAAGTTCATAAGACACTACTGAGCATCGTTCTGAAGTGCCTGCATTTATGCAGTTTTTCTGATCATTTTAATCAGAAAGTGATGTAACTTCATCAGGGGTTACTTTATAAGATCAGAGCGCTAAACACTAATGTTATTCAGAGTCATAATTTTATGTCAATTAAAATCTGTGATTTATGACAAAGGCGACGTTCATATTACAATCCACATTGTTCTGTTTGGATTTTTCGTTCAGATCAGATTTGCTTGTCGATGACGATTCACATTCATAATTACAAGTGACTTTTATCTGACTCTAATATGGATGCGCGTGTCCTCTAAAATGGCGCGCGAGCACACATTGCAAACGTCTTTGCACACAGCATCTGGGTCACAACACCTCATACGGTATTTGTGTGACCACTAATTCATTTCAAACTAAGGGTATGATTTTTTGCGAAACATGATTGGGATTGTACTCTGGAGGATGTTAATATTTGTTGAGGTCCAGAAGAAGAAAAAGCAAGACGGCATGCTTTAATTGTCTTATGCAGCTATTGCTAGCACTGTTATGAAATTCCTGCTCTTCAGGTGTTGACCGATGATGTCAGCGCTGTACACGTGCATTCTAATCCGCACATATTTTCACACAAAAGTGTCTCAGATCCAATCTAAAAAAAAAAAAACATTAGATTTGTGCATGCAGACAGCCATAAAAAATCAGATCTTTATCATGTTAGAAAAAAAAAATCGGATTGAAGTCACTTCAGGTGCGTAGTGTGAACGCAGCCTAATGGACTTACATAGGTCCAACAGTACACAGGCCACAGCTAAACTATATACAGTATATTCTGTGTTTTTATTGTATGTGGTTTACCGCATCAATTTCCTCTGTTTTTTTTGTTGTTTTTTTTCCATCTCCTGATAAGCTGCAGAATATAAACAGCTGTGCTAAGTAAATTCTTTAATGTGGCAGGTAATTTAGGCATGTCATTTCAAAACAAGCTAGATTTGTGAAAGGGTGCTAACCGTACCTCTCAAAGATGCTGAATGTGTGCTGTGTTTCAGTTTCACACACACACACGCACACACACCTTTTCAAATGCCTGTCATCTCCTACCAGGGACGCCGTAAGACTAGATCTTTCTGTTGCTGTCTCCAGGCCTGTAGGACTGACAGGACCTGTCCAAGGACATTCTGTCAAATCATAACAATTTTTCTTTTCTGTCCTTGGTCAGACAATGTTTATCCACCAAATCAGATGGCTACCCACAATTCCTACAGAGCCTTTTGTTACATGTGCACCAAGCTTTAGACTCACATGGCCTTGAAGTGTGTATCAGCAATTTATTACATTTTCAGGTACCATAATGAAGAGCGGGATGGGTTTTCTTTTGTTGTGCTCTCTGAAAGTCCACAGGGTAATCTAAATGTACTTCCGTCTAGATGTTTACTATCTAGTCGAGTCCTATATGTACTATACTATGTTAATGAAGGCTGAATCTTTCAGCGTGTTTACGTGTCCATACACTACCATCCCTACATCATCATCCCACACCATCACCAAAACCCAGGAGGAAACAGTTGAATATGCTGTTAACTGGTTACTTGGCTTCTCTGCTTTCAGATCTGTGTTTGGACAGTAAGGTTGAAGTGTCCCCCGAGGCCCAGGAAGCTGCTGCTGAGTTTGTGGAAGCTATTTTTGCCATCCTGTCCTCTCTAAACAACATCCCCAGGGCACTAGCGCTTGTGCTTGAGGGCTACCTGGACAGAAGACACCTATGGGACCACTTTTGCTGTTTAGCAGGTGTAAAGAAATAAATAAATAAAAAATGCAGCAACTCTTCTCCTCTGCACAATAAAGCGAGCTGCAAAGTCCGTGCTCTAAGTCTTATTTCCCGCCTCGTCCAGTCGGCTGTGTCCCTAATTACCCGAGTATTAAATCTGACCAGCAGGCTAGTTGGTAACACGCATGGACAGGAGAGGCTCCTCATAAATCAAAGCCACAATTAAACCTTCAGCTCTCCCTATGATTGCTTATTTATTGCCATTTCCATTTTAACCTTGTCTCTTTGTCCCCATTTCGACAAAAGCTGCTACATGTATATTCCCTGTTGTGCTAATGGTTAGCACGTTGATTTAGCATACTGACACAGAGACTGCAATTACGGCCTGACACTTTGCTTTTGGAACTGCCTTTGATTTGGGGGTTTAATCCGGTCTCCTGCCGAGCCAGAGCACTCGTTTTTTGTGTTTTTATTACATGCGAGGGGTAATTATTGTTGCATAAATTAGACAAATGAGAGGGGGGTATGCTAGGAGAGGGAGAAGGAGGGTGTGTTGTGAGTGCGCCCTGCTTTTTGTGTGTAACTGAATGTTCCTGGAGGCGTAATTGGCTTAATTGCTGATTGGGCCCACTTCAAGAGGACCAATGAAATCCAGCGCTAGAACAAAGGCATCTATGATGAGCTTTGCTTAGTTCTAGGATTTGCCTGCGTGCCATTTGGTAAGTGACATAATTGGACTTGTCAGAAATGCCAGGCGAGGATATTGCCTTAGTTTTATAATCTTCGCTAATTTAGCTTGACATCTTTGTATATTTTGAGACGCCTCCTTCCCTTATCAGACAGAAATGGCCAGACAGGAGCACCTTACGGATTTTAACTTAATATTTTACATTTTAGGGCCATGTATCTCTGTTGCTACTAACACCATCTTTGTATGTTTTTTTTTTTTTTTTTTACTTTCTCTGTCTGTCGAAGATGCAAATATCAACATCTAACAAAATTCTGGTTTCTCCCAAAAGTTTTACGATGGGACATGAGTTCTTATATTAATTCTCAGCATCGTCCACGTCATTCTCTCGTCACATTAACTGAGACAGCATTTAAACCACTTAATTCCTTCTTCTAAGTGTTCTTCTCTGTTTTGATGATGATGTGATGGACAGGACCATTGCTGACATTTGGACAGCTGCTCACTGATTATAAGCTGAATTGATTAGGCGTATTACGGCAGGAAGCTGGAGTTGGACGGTGCTGCCATATTGTTGTAATTAGGTTGTAGGACATTTTGAAAGTTGTAATGTTGGGGAAATATGGAAAAAATGACCCCCCCCCCCCCAAATGCACACACATATATATATATGTGTGCATTTGGACATTATGTCCAATTTAGTGTATATACACACATCCATGGTTTCTTTAAGTTTATCATAGAGTTCAGAAATCCTGGTGGGATGAATACAACAGCTTCCCGCACACTGTGCGTGTATCAAATGGTTTCCAAACGCAGTGCTAGTGATAACAGCAGCAAGACGCAAAGGAGTAGCATTGATCTGATCTAGGTTTTTAAACAACTTGAAGGTGGAAAATCAGTGAATGATATTGCTCATAATGTAGGCAAGTCACACCCATATAGTACAGGAACACTGCAGTATCCCATATAGCTTCATTACGTATCTACATTACAGTAGTGTAACTTGGTGTTCCTAATGCATAAGTTTCAGTTTCTCAGAATAGATCTTGGACGTTAAGTGTTATTTTGTTTTTTTCCTTTCAGTTGATTTAATGCTTTTTTAAAGTTGCAGTTGCGTAGTATTTTTCTGACTTGGAGAAGCAATTTTGTAGTTCTCTTTGTTTGACAAAGCAATCTAAATGCATTTACTAACCTCAGCAACAGGTTCCCTCGTGGACCAGTGGTTAGCATTACGGTCAAGACCAGGGTTCAAGTCCTGTTCAGGGCATTGGCTTCGTTGCAGGAACGGAAAAAAACTGCCGTTAGCAGTGAAGGCATTTCTTTGCTGTGTTACAGTTGAGTGATAAAAAGAATTGCAATTATTAAATGTTGTTTTGAAGTCATTTTTGCGGCATTGTTCTGGGGTAATTTATTTGACCTTATCCTTAGGTCTTGTAGTTAACATTGGTCCAATGTCATCAAAGTAATTCTTTGCTCTTTCATCCTTCAAGTATCCCAATTTCCATAACGTAGCCTTTTGGCAACCAACAATAGCCCATTCCTATCCAAAAACTTGTCTAAATCATGAGCAAAGCTCACTTAACTTGCAGTTTTAAAAATCGTTGGGTGGACTTTACTGCTCGGTTGTTTAAACTGGCTCTGTAACCTTGCGTGGTCTTCGCAGGCAGATGCCGTGGCAAGGTCACAAAGTAACTAAAAAGGAAAAAAATGTACATTGCTTTGATAAAAAGTCAGAAATGTCAAAGTATACTATTGGCAGGAAAATTAAGTCTTGGCCAAAACCTGATTTCTTGATTGCTTTCCAGAATTTCGCCACAGTAACATCTGGCAGGATTTCCCATGCTGCCACACATATACTCATGATTTATTGAGTGACATCAGGCTTGTTGAGTTCATTTAAAGTTTTATGGAAAATAATGGGCTTAACTAATTTGAATACATCTAAGCCATTGTATTTGTTTATGCTGAAGTGAAATGTACAATTCACCGTGTAATCCATTTAAAGTCAGCTTAAATGAACCGAACAGACACTTGCTGACTGCCATAAGTGAACAAATCAAATTTTACAACAAATTTACGATTTTTTGTAACTAACCGAACTTGTATTTTGACAGATCCGGTCAAAGTAGAGCCTGTGCTGTTTAAGTGTGTCAGAGACGTCGTCTTCCAACCGATCCGTAGCCTGTTAGGGCACTTGGTGAGCATGATGCAGGCATGTGGAGAACTACCTGGACCTTTGCTTCGACAAAAGCTTCCTGAAATCATACTGACCAAGATCCCCAAAGAGTGGAACTTTGTACCTCAGGAGGCCAAGACGAAAGACAGCAGCAAGAGTGAGTAAAGTTTGAAAGCGAGTACTGTATTCACAATCTGATTTAGGAATAAAAACTAATTTAATGAAGATGTTATATTAAAGTATTAAACAAAATAAATATATATAAAAAATTTCAATGTTAGACGCGGGTATATTTTTGGTATTATGGTCCGTCCATGTGCCATCTGTCACATCGAGCAATTGAGACCCCCCACCCTTGAGGTATATCCCTCGTTTCTGTGGGATTTACTTAAGACGTCAGCTTGACGCCCAATTGTCAATCACACTACGGGCAATTTGGGAACGCCAATTAGCCTAACCTGCATGTCTTTGAACTGTGGGTGGAAACCGGCGCCTCCAGAGAAAACCCATCAAGCACTGGCAGAACATGCAAACTCCCTGCACACAGATCCCTCCCTCCCTGACCTTGGAGGTTCTAGGTCACATTGTTACCCCTAAGCCACCGCCAGTAGGCAGGGTACAGGTAGCATTTTCCACCTCACAGCTTAAGTGTTGTTGGTTTGATCCCGAGTTTAGGTTCCTGCGCTTATCCTCCCTGCAGGAGATACCAGGAGATAGACTTGCTATGTGTATATGGTACTGTGCAAAATTTTATCCACCCCTCATTTCTTCATATTAAATTAAATTACACACGTGGACAAAATTGTTGGTACCCTTCGGTCAATGAAAGAAAAACTCACAATGGTCACAGAAATAACTTTAATCTGACAAAAGTAATAATAAATAAGAATTCTATGAATGTTAACCAATGAAAGTCAGACATTGCTTTTCAACCATGCTTCAACAGAATTATTTAAAAAAATAAACTCATGGAACAGGCCTGGACAAAAATGATGGTACCCCTAACTTAATAGTTTGTTGCACAACCTTTTGAGGCAATCACTGCAATCAAACAATTCCTGTAACTGTCAATGAGACTTCTGCACCTCTCTGCAGGTATTTTGGCCCACTCCTCATGAGCAAGCTGCTCCAGTTGTTTCCGGTTTGAAGGGTGCCTTTTCCAGACTGCATGTTTCAGCTCCTTCCAAAGATGCTCAATAGGATTGAGGTCAGGGCTCATAGAAGGCCACTTTAGAATAGTCCAATGTTTTCCTCTTAGCCATTCTTGGGTGTTTTTAGCTGTGTGTTTTGGGTCATTGTCCTGTTGCAAGACCCATGACCTGCTACTGAGACCCAGCTTTCTGACACTGGCCAGCACATTTCTCTCTAGAATCCCTTGATAGTCTTGAGATTTCATTGTACCCTGCACAGATTCAAGACACCCTGTGCCAGGTGCAGCAAAGCAGCCCCAGAACATAACAGAGCCTCCTCCATCTTTCACAGTAGGGACAGTGTTCTTTTCTTGATATGCTTCATTTTTCCCGTCTGTGAACATAGAGCTGATGTGCCTTGGCAAAAAGTTCCATTTTTGTCTCATCTGTCCATAGGACATTCTCCCAGAAGCTTTGTGGCTTGCCAACATGTAGTTTGGCATATTCCAGTCTGGATTTTTTATGATTTGTTTTCAACAATGGTGTCCTCATTGGTCGTCTCCCATGTAGTCCACTTTGGCTCAAACAACGACGGATGGTGCAATCTGACACTGATGTTCCTTGAGCATGAAGTTCACCTTGGATCTCTTTAGAAGTCTTTCTGGGCTCTTTTGTTACCATTCGGATTATCCGTCTCTTTGATTTGTCATCAATTTTCCTCCTGCGGCCACGTCCAGGGAGGTTGGCTACAGTCCCATGGATCTACAATTTCTGAATAATATGTGCAACTGTAGTCACAGGAACATCTAGCTGCTTGGAAATGGTCTTATAGCCTTTACCTTTAACATGCTTGTCTATAATTTTCTTTCGAATCTCCTGAGACAACTCTTTCCTTCGCTTCATCTCCAAACAACACCAATGTCACCATGTCACCAAACAACACAGTGACTACCTGGAGCCCTATATATAGGTCCACTGACTGATTACAAGATTGTAGACACCTGTGATGCTAATTAGTGGACACACCTTGAATTAACATGTCCCTTTGGTCACATTATTTTCAGTATTTTCTAGGGGTACCATCATTTTTGTCCAGACCTGTTCCATTAGTTTATTATTTTAAATAATTCTGTTGAAGCATGGTTGAAGAGCAATGTCTGACTTTCGTTGGTTAACATTCATAGAATTTTTTTCAATTATTACTTTTGTCAGATTAAAGTTATTTATGTGACCATTGTGAGTTTTTTTCTTTCATTGACCGAAGGGTACCAACAATTTTGTCCACGTGTGTCCATATGAGATAAATTAAAATAAAGAACAGGAGCAACCTCATTTCCCTCCTCGTGTGTTTCAACCACTCAGCATTCAGCATCACGAGGTACTGGACTGAAAATGAGAACAGTTACCAAAAATGAGAACCAAAGAAATCCTTAAAAAAGCTTGGAGAACTATTCCTCAAGACTATCATACAAAAATATGATAAACTCTGGCTCTTTTTAAGCAAACTGGGAAGAAATCAGTGGAGAAGTACTGTATGTCTGAATGGTGCCCTGTGATATACTAGTGTTCCAGCTAGAGTGTATTCGTTTACAGCACATTTACGGGATATGACTGTGCACTTATCCAGACTGACTTGCATTTATATCATGCCCGTTTTAGCAGGTATCACAAGCTTCAGAGAAGTAGTCCAATGTCTTAACCACTGTGCTACCACTTTATGCCTACAGTTTGTTTGCCTCTTACCAAGTTTTCCTGAAGGGGCTCAGACAGTTACAGTCTAGGTTACAGATCAGAAGGTCAGTGGTTCAAGCCACAGCACCATCAAGCTATAAGGCCCTTAAGCAAGGCCTTAACCCTATCTGCACCAGAGCCCTTGCTAAATGTCCACTATGCCTCTTAATTGGGATATGCAAAAAAAAAAAAAAAAGAACATATCACTGAAATGCTAGTGATTTGAATTAATTAAGCAAATTAAAATTACCATCACAGTTGAGTTTTCATTCTGTTTAATTGTTTAATAGATTAACCAGGAGAAAACAGGCCAATTTTTCAGAATATTGACAAAATCAAATCTTTTTTAAGCACATCCTAATATCACTGTTTTCTCCTTCTTTGTAGTCACCATTAGTCTGACTATTCAGGCTCTCTCCTTCATCTTCACCCACCTCCCGTCCTGTGTGGCCTCGATCCCCCTGCCTGTCCGTTTCCTCTTTCACATGGCTGAGAAGCATCAGTGTCAAAGCTCCTTACAGACAGGGCGCATGGGTCTGCTTATCCAGGCTCTGCTCAGCCTCCTGTGCCAGGGCCTGGAGAATGGCGAGACCCTGGAGATGGTATCTACTGAGCCCTTGGAGCGAGGGGTCAAAGAGCGTCTGGCTCTGCTGTCTGAGTGCCTGCGGGTGAACCTGGGCCTGGAGAAGGGCAAGCCCAAACCCGTTGTGCATAAGATCCTGCAGGGTCTGGAGGAGAAAAGGCCCAAGTGGAACTCCATGCAGCTGCAGAAAGCACACAAGCTCTGCAGCGAGAGGTGAGTCTGAAAACGGAGCGATGTGTTAATCAGTTACAGTAAAAGGTTAATGTTATGCGATTGCGAATGTAGCTCTAGGGATTTCAATATGTTTGCAGTAAAACTGATTAACTTAATGCAATTGAAAATATACCATCGGGGGAAAAAATGGCTTTCGTTTTGGCTCCCGTGTATGCACCAATATGTTAATGTATAATTTCAAACTAGACTTATTGTGACTTTTGGTCTGCTGAGTTTCTCAAAGTTCAGTCATTCAATCAATGAGCAGTTTGCATTCAGGGAAATTGCCTGATTTGTTTGATCATGAATTTAATACCACATTTAATGTCAACCGTGACCCTGCCAACATCACTTCGGAGAAGAGGCGAGCTTGATGTTTTTGGAGAAATGACATCACTGCTGTTTTTTTCTTCTTCTTTTTTTTTTACACAAAAAACCACAACTTCTATCACAAACTAGCAAAGTAGATAGCCTTATTTAAAATGATTTAATGTCATATAATAAATATATAGATGAAAAAACAAGGTAAATTACTGCCAGTATTCCAGGAACTGTTTTTCCATAAATGACAGGAAAGACAGCAGAAAAAAAAAGGGCAGAAAGGGGCATGGTAGGAAAAAAAAAAAAAAAAACTAGGAAGAGTGATTATGTATCACCTGTCTCAGACACTCAAGAGATCCATTACTATTCATTAAAATAACCTTCACTTTCCAGCACTGTTTGTGTTGTAAACAATCAGCGTACAGTGCAGCGGCGGAGTGCACGTTGCCTAAACCCCCCCCCCCCCCTTACTTGTCAACACACACTGACATGCACACACACCCCTCCGCAGTCTCTTGTCTTTGCAAAGTAATTTGTAGAGGAGAAGATGATTGCTCTCCATCATGGTGACCCTGGCAGAGCTTGACGGCGTGCATACACAGATGAAGATGAATGCAGTGGGTTCGGGCGGCGGAGGGGGTGTCCTGCCTCTTTCAGGGCACATTGGCTCTAATGACGTGATTGATAGCTTGTCCCGGATCCGCCGAGCCTCTCATTAATCAAGCCGCTGACTGGATCCAATCATTTGCTTCACCTGCACACTGATGGACAGGGAAGGATGTGGGCCCAGGTGCTGACACGTGGCCTGCTCAGGGCCTCGGTAGCTTCTCCTCAATGTCAGTGCCACTAACGGCCGCCTGACAGCCAGCACTCACGACGTCTCCCTGCCTGACTGCTTAAAAAAAGGGGAGGAAGTGAGAGAAAAACAGTGACAGCAGGTGTAGGAGGAAGGTGTCTATTTTTTTTTTTTTTTTTTTTTTGCTTGTCGTGAGGTGAGATATGTGAAGAGGTGGTGTGGACCTTAAGGTTTATGGTACAAATAGTGCAGCATTTTTGTGTGTTTCCTATGTTATGTTAAAATGAAGAAAAGATGTAAAAAAAAAGTGCTTTGGGCAACATGCCAACATTTCAGCACTGGTTACACTGCTAAATTGTCCTCGCAATGCCCATCTGATAGCTATTTGTCAGCTCGTGTTCCTCATGCTATATAAGCAGAGACTGTTTACGTGGATGCATCTCTCTCTCTCTCTCTCTCTCTCTCTCTCTCTCTCTCTCAGCACATTCGAGCGTGTGGAGAGTGGCCCGGCGCGGGATCGAGGTGGACCCAGTGAACCGGCCGAGCAGAAAATGTGTGCTGTGCTGCTGGCGCTCTGCCAGGGAGCAGGTGGTATTCAGAACCTGCAGCAGATCCATCACACCATCCAGCTCAATGAGGTGGGCACGTGCTGGTTTTTACCAAGCAATTAAGCAGCGCTACATCCACAGACAAAAAGAGTTTAACACTTAACTCTGCATTCGCTCACACACACTCACACAGGGAGAAGGTCTGGGGCAACCCGTGACACCTCTGTGGCTCACGAAAAGATAAATAAATAAATAAATGTGATCAGTTAAATAACCATCTTCTGTAGTCAGTCACACACATGATCAGTTCTGACTCAAAAGGTTTATATGTGAACATTCTGTTGTAAAAGCTTACACAGGGACTTGTATGCAGGATGCGTCATAAGTTTTGGAAGGAGTCTCCAGTATCAGTGCTGCATCACACTCAGAGATAAAACAGTTTTTCATACAGTATTTATATCTGTGTCTGACCTTTCTATCCTTTTGTCTGTCCATCTTCATGGTGACGGTTCTTACTGTATGTTGTATGACAATAGTATGGTCGCTCTATATTGGTATGGCCTACAGTAAATGAGCACGGGTTCCTTTTGAGTCTGGTTTCTCTTGATGTTTCGTCCTCATGTCGTCTCAGGGAGTTTTCCTCGCCTACGCTGCCTCCGAATTCCTCATCGAGGACAAACTGATGATTTTTTAGTTTGATAAGTCACACAATGACCAAGAAATCATTCAAACATAAAAAAAAAAAAAAACATCTAACCAGTGGGAAACAGGTGCAGATGATGATAACGGGCTGGTGATTATTATACTGATGAGAGGGGAAATGAGGTTGCTGCTGAGATGGTTACATAAACAAGCGAATTTAGAAGATTAATTTCCGAACACTTTGCAGCCTGTTGCAGTAAAACATCTGGTCCCATTTTTTTTATTTAATCTACATCACATAATTTAATATGAAGAAATGAGGAGTGGCTCAAAACCTTTGCACAGGACTGCATATCCAGATTTTTATTTTTTTTGTCAATGTCCATTGTTAAAATAAGCACTATGAACCGAATAGTGGTCCAATTGGTCCAAACAGCAAGGTCAAATGTACGTAAGCCATAAAGTTTTTTTTTTTTTTTTTGTAGCCTGCTTTCTGTTTTAATGTAAAGCATAAAAATGAACAAGAAGGGCTAGTCCTAGACATTCCATGTGTACAGTATGTGTGCGTGTGTGCGTGCATGTGTGTGTGTGTGTGTGGTATTTTGAAGAAAAAATGGTTGTGTGATTGTTCTTTTCATACTTAGTTTAGTTATTTTATTTCACTACAGATTCAGACACCTCAAGTGTGAGAATTTTATCTCTCCTCAAAAACTGATGCCACATCACCCGTATACTGTACTTTCGCATTAACCAGTTAGATCGTTTCTGATCATTTCCGACAGTATTTGAAGCTTTATTTCAAGTTAGTCTTAAGTGACATACTTCCTCGTGTCACATCTATACATATCTCTGTCCTCAAATTCTATTCTGGATTAAAACTGATTAATTTCTACCATTGTCGGGCCAATTACTGAGGGAATAGAGAGAAAAAGAAATGTCCATTACTTCCAAAATTGGATATGGAATAATTGTAGAGATGTACTCATTTGTCCATTGGTGTGTTCAATAGGCCTGTGGAGATTCCTGCTTAATTTTACCATTTTAATGGGCGCTTGTGAAATGTAGTCTAATAATAATGTACGTCTAGACTCATCCAGGTTCGCATGAGCGTTGCTATCTTTGTCCTTTCAATCATTTCATCCTCACGTGCTGTCTTTTTTTAGAGGGTTTTATTTAACTTACGCCATCGTATTCTCTCTCTCTCTCTCTCTCTCTCTCTCTCTCTCTCTCTCTCTCTGTCTGTCTGTCTGTCTCTCTGTCTGTCTGTCTCTCTCTCTTATACACTTTTCTTCCCTCATTTTTTTCAGGGCTTGTTAAGGTCCAAATTCGCTCCTGCCGTAGCTGGTACATCTTCTCCCGAGGGACATCCATCTGTCCTGTTCTCCTCGGAAGCAAACCCACTAAACAGTTCGCCCCACTTCAACCCGCTCTTTCGCTTCGACCACGTCGGCTCCGCCAAGTTTGATCAGGTCGGTCTCTTTTTCTTTCAGCGCCTTGCTAAAGTTCACTCTCTAGATACATGTCATGTGGTGTGTCATTCCCTTCTAGTTTTATTTAAAGCACTTCATTTATGCTGTGAACTATTTTTCGCTTCTTCTTCTTCTTCTCACCCCGCCCCCCCCCCCCCCCCCCCTTTCCTGCTTAAGCGAGAGCTTTTCCTCAAGGCCACAGGAGCAGAGCTGGCAAGGTGAACACCAGAGAGGAACTTTAAAGTGCTTTTCTGGGATGAACTCCCTGATTCTCTGTAGGTCGCGCGGTCCCACCGCAGTATTTTATCATGAAGGGGGGGAGAGAAAGAATAAAAAAAGGTTCTTAAAAAATGGTTCTTAAAAAAAAAAAAAGGTGAAAGTTTGAAAACACTCGAGAGGTGAACTCATGAAGTATGAGGTGGCTGTGGATTGAAAGAAAGAATTAACAAAACCACGTCCCTCGTGAGTGTACGGTGTCATATTTGTTGCGTTTAATTATGCTCTATCTTAGTCCCATTGAACTTCATGTGGCTTTGGGTTGAAGACAGGAAAATCCTGCACTTGTGAGATTTGAAGGTCAATCAGTGAAAGAAATCTTCAGGAGAACTTTGTACTTTTGTTCGTCTTTTGTTGCTGTTGAAGTTTTTTTGTGTGTGTGTGTGTGTTTCCTAAGCTCAAAGGCTAATACTTCACCCATTGTTGTGCGCTAGCTGAAGCACTCGTAATCCTTTTCTGCTTATCACAAGCGGTTGCAATGCTTTGCATAAAGCACCTTATTAAGAGGATGATTAAAAAGCTTCCCAAGCTTCAGGTGCTTGTGCGGTTCATCAAATCAAATGGAGAGGAGGGAAAGGGGGGAGAAAAACAACACGAGTGACGAGCCATCAGTCAGTCGTTCGGCGGTGGGGAAGGGCTGCCGTGTTCTCCTCTTTTTGTCAATAAAAATTCTGCCTGAAGTTAAGAGTGACATTTAGGCAATCAAAGCAATCAGATTTTGATTTGCCGTGCTAACAAAGGGCCAGACTCCACATACTCGCTCAGAAACAGGAAGGGGGAAAAAAGAAAAAACACTGGGCAACTTGCCACACAGAACAGCGAGAAGAATAACGACTCCTCCACCAAAATTGATTTATCTTTTTATAAATGATGGCTACATCCTTCACCAAATGGATTTAGAAATTAATTGCTGTCTTATTGGAATAAAAACCTTCTTGTGCAGACATGATAGATAGATTCTGTCGGAGAGACCTCGTCCAGGACCCCCTCCTCTTTAGTTAGTCCGGCCCAGCTGGAGCAGTAATTTTGTGATCGTATTAACGTTGATTAATAACTAACAATACTCCCTGATCATTTGTCAACAGTCAGCTATGAGCACGAGAGAGTGGGACTGGACTCAGCTGCTGTCGGCCTATCAGAGAGCGAGACAGGTGACCTTCACAGATCTCCTGGCTAACAGGTAATGGTTGCTTGATCTCTCTCTCTCTCTCTCTCTCTCTCTCTCTCTCTCTCTCTCTCTCTCTCTCTCTCTCTCTCTTCACTTCCTGTTTCTCAGAAATCGCAAGTCCCTCTTGTCAATGTACATGACATGTGTGTTTTCATTAAAGCAGATGCCTAATCATAGGGAATCATTTGGTGTATGTACTGAATTGGTGAATGCAGAATTATAGAACACAGTTATAAGAGTAAAAACCCTCACTTTTATTTCTGTGTATAATCCACTGATACACTAATTCCAGCATTTCACTAGTCCTTGGGTACCATCACGGTAGAAGGTTTTCTCAGTACTCCAGAGCCATTATCAGACTGTTACATCTATCATATCTGAAACGCTGGCCTCCCAGGAACTCCTTTAATGGCGCCAAAATGTGGAAATGGCTTGGAGTGAGGTCAGGACTGTACAGCAGATGTTGCAGTAGCTCCCAGATGAGTTCCTGCAATGTACGCACAAGCATTCACAAACACCACTTGCAAATTACAGAACGGCTGCAGGCGGCTCTAAGCCACGTTGGGCGGGATTGTCGTTCAAGTACACGCGGCTTCTTTAAAACATCTGTCGCTTTCATAAGAGTCTCATCACGGTACTGCGCTTGAAGTCCTACAGTATGTAAATGTCCAGCGGTTTTAGCTTTTATTAACAACAAACAAAAAAATACAGTCTTGGTTTGACTCGAACAGCCCTTGGTGCAATGTCAAATAAATAAATAAATAAATACAGTGTAACCTCGGATTGCGAGTAACTCGGTTTACGAGTGTTCCGCAAGACAAGCGAAGATTTTTACTTGAAAAACGAGCTTGAAAAACGAGCATGTCTTGGTTTACGAGGGCCGAGTTTTTTGACACTGACACACACACACACACCGACACACACACACACTCTCTCACCTTTACACCCCCCTCCCCAGCTTCACACAGATACACACACTCTGCTCTACACAGAAACTCTGCTCTGTCGCGATTCTTTTCAAAGGTAAGATGCTGGTTCATTTGTTTTGTTTTGTTTTTACTTTACAGCAGTGATTCTGTTAGTTTGCGCCCACGCGAGTGTCATTCGAAAGGTTGAACAGCCTTTAAACACCCGTTTAAACAGTGTTTCCGTTGTGTGTGTGTTTGTTGTGAAACTTAAAAAGCGAGGTGGGGGGAGGGAGGAGGAGTTTTACTGTGTAAGACGAGGCGAGGGAAGGGGCTAATTCCACACACACACACACACACACACACACACACACACACACACACACACACACACAAATACATGGCGCCTGCACGCACAAACGGAAAGACTTATCTGTTGGAATTTATTTAAACTTTTTTTAAAGGTAAAGTGCAGGTTAATTTGTTTTATTTTTACTTTATATATTGTATTAATTATTTTTCTGTATTTATTTTTTTGGGCTGTGGAACGAATTATTTGAGTTTTCATTATTTCTTATGGAAGATTATGCTCGTAATCCAAGGTTCCACTGCAAATAAATAAATCATCCCGTTTTCTTCCAATAGCATTATAGTACTCATTATGGCTAGAGCTAATTCGCAAACTGAATCTTTTGGATCTTTTAAGTGCAAAGCACATCATAGGCTGAATTAACATTATGACGCCAACGTTAAATCTGATATCCTTTGCAACAGGGGTAGACAAAGCTCAACCAGTGGGTAAGTGGAAGCTCCAGGATGCAGCCCGGTCCTATGTTTTGAGGTATCTAATACTGGATATATATATATATATATATATATATATATATATATATATATATATATATAAGGTATAGACGAGCCAGTCATCTTGCTAAGTGCGTTAATAAAGTACGTATAGAGGGTATAAAGTCACGTAGGTAGGGGACGACTGTGTAGCATTAGTCCGTATTCTTGTCTGAAAATTTGACGTAGCAAATTATGTTTTTGGTGAAAACTCAACTGGGTGTTGGTCTTTATTTCCTCTTGTTGTGTTTCACTGCCAGCATGGACATGAGAGTTAGCATATGTAAAGACTTTTAGCTGCAGTGTTTCTAGCATCCGTGTTTCCACATACCGTGTTTGTTTTTAGGAAAAGATTGCCTGTTATTCATCTGTCTAGTAAAACTTGCTGTAGCATCGCTTCCGATGTTGGTGTGTATAGAGAAGCAGGTGGTGAGATTGGGAAGCGTGTTCTGTATTTACAGCGCTGAAGTACTGTACGTCACACAACTGGGACGTGCATTGCATTTAGACATGCCAACTGAGAACGAGTAGGAATATGTATATTTTATAGTAGGAATTGTCCACCAGGCAACTATGAATATGTATGAACATTTAAAAATGACTTTCTATTCAGTCCAAATATGAAATGGGATCATCATATTTGTTTGCTTGATATCAGAGCTCTAAGAGAAGGCAAAAGTTTGTATAACCTTTAAGCAACTCACTGTGGCAAAGAATCTGTGATTGATAGTGAAATGATTGTGGATCAGCTGCCCACTGCTCCTACTCAATAACTGCCCTGTGGCAGTGGTGCAGTGGCCAGCTTGCCTTGTACCCCCAAGCAGCTTGGAGATCCTCCAGATATCCGTGTATCTTCCACAGTAGGAGGCACTGAAGTGTTCATCCTTCTCGATACGCATTCTCTCAGTGATGGAGTGCCTCTTCCCCCTAAATGGAGCCGGAGGTTGCCAGAGAGGAGAAAGAGGCAGTAAAGGTGAATGAGACAAGGTTAGACCGTCATTACTTATAAGTGCTGCCTTTAATGAGACATGTACATTACCCAGGTGCGGCGCAGCCCGCGCTTCCCCATGGGTTTTAAGTTATACACCCTGATAGTAAAGTCATTTACCGTCTCTGGTGGACGTTCGGGTGGCCCGACTTCAGGTGGATCCTGATTGAGGTTGTGCTCTCTTCCTCCTCGCTTCTCCTCATCCTCGGCTTGTTCGGAGTATAAATATTTATGGGACGGGGTGACGCTCCAGGCAGCCGAGACTCATCCGTCTCTCCAGACCTCTATTCTGAGCTGTCACGCTGACGACTATCAGGCTGCCATAAGGGCCCCTCACACCTTGTCTAGGAGCTACACAGGCTCCATTTCAAACCGCCCTCATTTTTACATGTGCCTTCGAACAAAGGGCAAGCAGCTTGTCTTGCCAAGGACGGTGTTCCTAATAAGGCTGGTGTTTGCATGTTGGTGTGTGTGTGTGTGTGTGCGCGTATATGTGTGTTTGTGCGCATATGCACAAGAGTTCTCCACCCTGCTCGCCCTTGTGCCACTTTGTTGCACATGTGTTTAAAACAGATACTGTCATTCGACTCAGTCTCACAGGTATTACTGCAGGATTATTCATGAATGGTGCTGAATAGGTAATACTGAACTTTGAGTGAAGACTGACATGGCCTCCCGAGAGAGAGAGACAGAGAGAAAGAGAGAGAGAGAGAGGTGAGTAGAGAAGCCTATGGTAAAAGGGAGAAATGATAGACGAGGACAGACGAGAGTAAATATTACATATGATGCTGTAATCCCGTGTAGAAAAAGGAGTCCAAATCTTTGCGACTTGCCTCATTAGAGCTCTCTTTATTCATCGCAAGCTGCTTTACAGCACGTAATGAATGACCGGGATTATAGAATGCTAAATTTCTCAGATCTCTGCTTGGTTTTTGAAGGACGTTACGAGTCCTGTGTGTTGGTGGCGAACTGCGCAGGCTCTCTCATCTGTGAAGCTCTCTCGCGGGACTCTAGGTGCATTACGCATGTGATGAAACTATATGACTGGAGTGAGTGATAACAGGGACAGGTCTGCAGACCAATGTCCCAGTCTATGTCTATTTCTGTCACTTTCATTTGAGTCTCGAGCGTAATAGGCTGAGTTTATGAAACATTGCTTCCACGTATTCCAGTACTGCCTCGAGAGACTATCAACTATCAGCATTAGCTTTGTGCTTTGCACTTGCTCGTTCAATTATCTCTCCAGCTCTACCACTTTTGCTCTCTCTCTCTCTCTCTCTCTCGCTCTCGCTGTCTCTCGCCTTACATATTTGCTATACCAGACCGATAATTTTTAAGCGCTGACCTTATATTCGGCTATATAAAAAACGTGGAATCCAGGGATCGGGCACTGTTGGACTTTTACATCCCACATTGTTAAGTCTGGCTTCATACGACTTCATTAATTCGGAGAAACTTTCAGCGCCAACTCGACTGCGACACCTAACCAGATGGTAGATTAAGGAGAGGGAGAGAGAAAGAGGCAGAGCGAGAGGGAGAGAGCAGATTTACACAGGTGTGGGTGTCCTTCTTTGTCACCTGTCATTTGGCCGTCTCTACTGGCGGTGTCATAAATCATTCTCAAATGGAACTTTTCAGCAGAGCCGAGCTGATTAATGGAGTCTCAGATTCCCCAGACTCGCAAGTGACACTGAGAATGAGAGATCGAGAGAAGAGAAAAAGCAAAATCTCGGACTCCGACATGACCCAATCAGACTGTAGCCGGAGTTAACGGGATCAGTGGTACAACGACTGTAACACCATAGGCAGCTGAGATGCTGAGACAGACATTTAAGTTCGGGATTCGATTTAATGTAGAGATGCTCTTTGCTTTATTCAGTAACTGTTGCCATTTCCCACACGCTATCTGCATACCATAGATGCTACATGAGAAAGCGAAGTCTAGCATATGTTTAGTCTAAGACGGATAAAAATAGGCACTGCATTGTTTTGAACTGTTGCTGTTGCTGGAGATGAGCTAACAGATGCCTGTGATTGGCTGGAGACAGGGTGTCTATCTTTCCCGCGCAGAGACTGTGGTCACTTTGCCATGTTTAAGCTTGCAATTTCCCAGTGATAAAACGAAACCATTAGCCAGTGCATTCTTCTGCATAGAAGGGCATTCTCGGTCATTTAACATACTGTAGTGCGCTTTGTGGTTAAGAAGAAACAGAAGAAACATCCTGTGTTTGCTACTTGTGAGTCAAATGCAATGTAAAACCAATTCAAAAATACTTCCTTGGTTTGATCCAGAACTTGTGAGGTTTTAGCGTTCTCCCAGTGTCTGTGTGGATCTCCACTGGGTTCTCCGGTTAGGTGTGGATGCGTATGCGTCCTGTGTTCCTGATGTAGGCTCCGTATACAGCGCATGCCTGACCAGAAGATGAATGAATGAATATATTGTACATTAGCAAATTGAGTTCTTTTCAGAGTTCTTTCAGAGTTATATCTTGGCATAGATATTTTGCTTTCATATTCGTCAGGATTGTATGACTTCCTCCTTTCTGCTGTCATTTTTTCCCCCTTCACATGCGGTGGCATTTTGCTGCAGGCTGATTTAATTTGACATTTACCTGTCGTGCCCTTATATGATGTTTCATTGGAGAGGAAGTATGTATTAATTACTTTTGAACAGGTTGATGGTGGATTTATATACATATACAGTACAGTGCCCTGCCAAAAGGAAAAAAAAAAAAAAACCCTGTTGCAGACTCAGATATTTCATCGGTCCCCTTCTTGCTTTGATTACAGCCATGGCATTGTTGTGATAAGCTTATGCAATGTCATAAGATTTATTTCCTTCCAGAGTCGCATTCATTTTTTAGCCGAAAGACATAAAGCCTTCTCCAGCACATCCCGAAGATTCTCAATGGGGTTAAGGGCTGGACTCTGTGCTGGCCAATCCATGTGTGAAAATGATGTCTCATGCTCTTTCACAGTTTGAGTCAGATGAATCCTGGCATCGTCATCTTGGAACATGACCGTGCCACCATGGAATCCATTAATCATTCAAGATATTCAGGTCGTCAGCTGAACTGATTTTTGGACACATACAGTAACATTACTGAACCTAGACTGGACCAACAGAAGCAACCCAGATCATAACACTGCCCCCACAGGCTTGGGCATATAGGCATGATGGAACAGGTTAAATCGGGACTCATCAGACCGCATGGCGTTTACCAATACTCCACATTCCATTCTTTATGCTCCTTTCATTCTTTTTATTAGTCTCACTAATAAGTGGTTTTCTTAAGGCTACACAGCAGTTTAGATTTAGTTTAGTTTTGGCATGGTTGTTTAAGAAATGCGAAGCTACTCACTTCTCACCCATGCCTGCAAGGACCAAAGGCCAGCCCATCTGATCCAATCCTAAAGAAAAGCCAATGAGACAAAAAACCACCAATAAATGTCAATGTTGTCCACGATGGAAAGGCACCACAGCACAGAGTGCACCACAGCTGTCTGGCATGCAAAGAGCCCAGGGCTTCACCCCGACAACCCGCAGCACCCAGAGGATCTGCTGCCAACATCCTGGTACCGAGTCACGCTGGAGGTTCAAGAGGAACCCAAAACCTTGGTGGTTATAATGGCTGATCAGTTTGCATACGTCAAATTTGCTGTAACTAGTAAAAAAAAAAACCCTCAGTTTTACTTCATGTCATTTCAGCCATTTAGTTTCTCACCAAGTGACTAAGAGCACTGTTTTAGCCTTGTAGTACATTGCTGCGTGAACCATCCTTTTAGTTGTTTTTTTCATTGTGCTCTTATTCTCACTGAAATAGGTACCTTGCATGAAACAGCCTTGAATTCGCACCTCTCAGGTCAACGGCCCGGGTCGATCTTTACCACTTGCACTGCTGTGACTCTACAAGCTGTAGTCGTTGCACAGGCAAATAATTGTTGAGCAAAATGGCAGTTTCAGATCTGAAATGGAGTGCTCTAAATTGCAGTGATAGGCAGTGTGCTTCACCATTGGGCAAATGCCATCTGTTCCAAATGATGGCCATATGGTATGCTTTCTTTCCCAGGGAACGAAATAAAAACAAATGTGTCAAAATGGTGGGGCTTTGTCCACAGACGCTGATCAGCTCGTTTAGAGGTGGAGTCCTGGTGGGTATATAGAAGATAATTGTTACGGCAGCACCTTTTTTTTTCACGTTTTAAGAGATTGTAGCGTGTTTGTGTTGTGGATTTGAAGCGTTTTGCAGCGGAGGGGTGAGCAGAGCTGTCAAAGTTGAAGACGCTGGCAGATACTGTGTGCTAGGGGAAAAGCAAATGCTTCACTTGTCAAAGCATCACCTCTGCCTTTCTCTGGAGCTGTGGGGTTCTAAGGTTGTCATGTTGAAAACACATTGCGAGAAGACGCATCTTTTCTTTTTTTTTTTCTAGCTTCCTTTATGTTTCGGCTCATCGGTTTACTTGTAGCAAAGTTTTTTTGTATTTCTGAGTTACTTTTTAAATTCTGATTTTTTTTTTTAGGGCTGTGCATTAGAAGATGGGTTCTGTGTATGTGTGTGTGTTTGAGAGAGAGAGAGAGAGGGTGGTGAATCAGTGAAGCCTAGGAGAAGGCCGTGGCCCCACCTCACACAGCGGAGGCTGGCTGAAAGGCTCATTAATCAAACTCTGAGTCACAGATGTGATGGCTTCCACACAAACTGCCAGCAGACTGTGAAAGTCACATCGAACAGAGTCAACTGTCAAGCAGCACGGCCGCCATCTTCACGTCTGCTCTGCTTTTTTGCCTGATATGGCAAAAACACCTCCGGATTTCATACATTAGCAGCTTCTGTTCTTTCGTTTTTTTTTTCCCCCTTCCTCCCTTGTCTGTGAACTATTAAGAGCTTTCTGTCATACTCACTTCCCTTTCTGCAATGTGGGTAACTCATTACGCTAATAATAAGATGACTTCCTAGCAGAAAAGGCCTTCTCTTCACTCCAAGACCGGATTCATTAAGATCCACTGTGTTTTTACAATCCAGATCACTCTCAGTTTTAAGCGATGCGCAATTATCTGCTGTAATCTAACATCCTAATTTACAGCTGACTAAATGAGCTCCATCAGCGCCATAATCTGTCTGGCCAGTGATTGACAAAGCCACCCTGGTGTCTCCGGATAGAGTGAGGCCATTGACAGGCATTGGGTCCCCCAGTGTCACTGCGCTGCCAGTCACAGCGCAGCGCCGTCAGCACCCGGGCATTTGCATCTGGGGCCAGGAGCAGATAATTAGAAGGATTCCTGCCTGTCAGTGTTCATCTGTGCTCCGTTGAACATGCCTTGACAAGACGACGGAGTTCCACAACGTACCTAGCATTAGACTGTAGCGAAAAGGTCCATCTGAAGATGCAGGCAACAGTGTTTGGAGTGTTGGTCTGGCATTGATGATTGAGATTTCAATTCATTTGAGGTTTGTCAGCGATGACACTGAAGTCATGCAGTGGAAATAACAGTCACTAGTCACTTCTTCCCGTTCCCTGCATTCTTTTATTGGTGTGTAGTATTTACCAAGCCCGTAGCTCCTGTATCTAGGCATTATGGTAAATATTTCTAACATGCATACAAAGCAGAGATGACCTTGCATAATTACAGGTTTTTCAATTTATTTATTAGACATTCATGAACCATGATCTATTCACACACTGAGCTGACTTTCCCCGAACAGCCACAAGGACATTGGCTTTACTAAGAAATCTGTCTTCCATTCTTAGCAATGCATGAATATTAAGCAATACTAACACTCCAGAAAAACAGTAAAGAACAGTCTCTTTATTCATGTGATTGTTTCACAGGGTAACAATCGTGACTTTGTGTTTAAGGAAAGCAGCACCAGCATATTACATTACTTATATACATATATCGTTTTGTTGATCAAATAATTCAAGGCTCCAGAGAGCCAGACCCCGCTTCCCGGTGTCAACTTTACCGTCATATTCACCTAAACCGTGGAGGAGAAGGTGAGTTGTCCTTCTAAGCAAATTGAACAGATCCCCCCCAGGGCATTTGGAGTCTGGAGCAGTGTAACACTCTGGCCCACGGGCAGATGGTCATCCAGCCTCTTGAAACCTGGGCTTCATGGACCTTCATTGGCATTCATGTACTGTAAGCATATCAGGCCTGGCCTGGAAGGACAGAGAAAGATGATGAAGGTTGCTCAGTCATGGCTGATGAAGAGAAGGTCTGCTGCCACATATGCTCTTTGCCTGCTTTGCTTTGTGTTCTATCACCGAGTTGTGTGTGCGACAGTGAAACAGATCTGTTTATACCTGAGCACATTTGTGGAGGCTAAAGCAGCTGCGTTTCACACACGATCCAAAGTAGCACTGCTCCTAGATTAGTAAATTACCTTTTTTCCCCCCTTTTGTGTGAAGAGTACACAAATGGACACAGAACTGGCTCTTAATCATTATAACTACAGTGTTAAGATGTAAAATGTCTTCAGAGCAGTCTCTGAAGTTTGCCTTCATGTGACAGGTTTGCTGTGTTAGTCCAAGTTGTCTTTGACGTTGCACAAAGAGAAGATGAGGACTAAACACACTAAAGCTGTGTATTGAATTGCTCTTCAGAGATGGATTGAAGTCTCTGGAATTGATCCTTTCTCCTTTCGTTTTTTTTTTCTTCCCCCGTTTTTTTTTCTCTCCAAACATCTTTATTTTCTCTATATCTCTGCTTTGTCATGACTGTTAAGCGCAAGGCTGCTGGATTGAATTTGCCCTGCTAAGACATTTAGTGATCCTGATCGTGCCTTTGAATCCATGACCAGCTTAGCTGGGAGCGAATCTCTCAGATGTACTTATTCTATTACAAGAAGTCATTTCCTTTTCCTGCTATAGACGGCTGGTACCCTGCATCATGGCTGTCTGACTGAAGAAATTGCGCGATACACTATGGCAATGTTATGAAACGTCATTCGGGATGAAAGATGCTCCTTGTCAGGCTTTCTATCTCTGCTTCTTTATCTCCCTCTCCAATCATCTCATCCGTCTCTTGCACCTCTTGAACTTGGGTGCTCTTGCCAGGGGGAGCAGATCTAATCAGATAGTGGGGCTGTGGAGCACCGGGCCAGGGGGCACCTCCGCCTGCCTATTGCGGGCACAACACTGACCTCAAGCCATTGCAGGCAATCAGTCACTCAGCTCAACCTGTCCATTTCAGTCTTGGCCTATCCCAGTGTTCTGTCTTCTCTAGCCCACCATTCAATTTCAGCCAGTCTGCCCTGTATAGCTTGTTTTAAGACTCTTCATCCTTCATCTGCTCTGTTTTCTTGGAAGACCTACCACCTGCTGGCTCCAGGCCAGCAGATTGTCCCTTCCTGGTCTGGGAGAGGTCAGACCTCCTGCTGATTTCCTTCCTGCTTAGCCAGAAAGCACCACACTCCTCAGATAACCAAACACAGCAGTGGGCATCGACCTCCTCACCACACACTGCGGGAACCAGGAGAGGGCACGGCCAATTGCGTAGACCTCCTTCAGCCCAGCTTTATTATTGCTGTACATGACTAAGATAGATGTGTTATTTTTTACACTACACTTTATATGATTGAATATCATGTTCACTTACTCATTCCAGACTCTGAACTACAAAAGTCAAAGCGCAGTGCGCTCAAACTCCCACAGCATTTGGATAGCGGAAACTGAAAGAAGAGTTATGGGGGGGTGTAAATAGTGCCAGTGGTAAAGTAAGTCAAACAAGGAGTCTGGAGTATGTGGTTCTGTGGTTCTGTACTGCAGTTTGACTTTGATGAGTCAGCATAATTAGCGACAGGATACTAAGCCATCTGCGATGCTGTCCTTAAATATTATTCTTCACACACACACATGTACACAAACCTCACCAGGTTTTCAAGGCAGTCGTGCTCGGAGGTCCAGCTTGTTTAAAACATATCAGCTTAGTAGAGAGGATATCAGTAATGTCAGATATTAGCGATAAGACCGATCAAACCGATTCGCGGTAAAATGTCCAGGAAAATGTGTTGTGGAATTGAATGCAAGGTCACGATTAGAAAAGCGCGATGATTGAAGGCAGAGGAATTTCTGTCCTGGCTGCGCTAACTACCAGTTCCGCTGTGAATATACAGGACTGTCTTGCTTACAGCTCTAGTGCTTATGTAACGCATTTGCAAATGGCACCACTAAAGATTACAGAACTTCGAGTTTAGGTGTTGTTTATCTTGTTAAAATGCGCTGGCTGTTTTTGGATATGGATATGTTTTGTCTGGGTTTTGTATGTAGTGTTTGGGTGTAAATATTTTGTTATCTCGTCCCAGTTTAGTAGTAGTGTGCTAAAAATTCTCGCCGTCACTGTCGACTGAGAGTATTCTTTTCTTTATGTAGCAATCTTATCGTCTCGCATTTGGTGATTCATCCAACACAAGCCTGCAGTTCAATTATACTGTATCTCTATTTCCTATATGATGTGCAGCGAGACAGTGAAAGAGAGAGAGAGAGAGAGAGCGAGAGAGCGAGAGAGAGAGAGAAGCTCTCAGGCTAGATAATAAGGGTGAATTAAGCCATCTCCTTTTATAGACGCTGTGAAAAAAAGGCTGGAGTGAGGCCTCAACATTTACTTACTACTGTCCTTCTCTAGCCATCTATCCACCCTCCCTGTCTTTTCTCTCTCTCTCTCTCTCTCTCTCTCTCACTTTATCTCCCACTCTCCTCTCTAAGTGTGTCTTTGCCCCCCTCACAGTCCTTCTTCTTCTCTCTCTCTCCTGGTTTCGTAGCTCTGTCTCCCGTTCTTCCCTGTTGAATGTGTGGGAACTGGAAGGCATGCTTCTCCTTACCCCCCACGCAGAATGGATTGCCTTGCATTTCTAAGGCTGTAGAAGTGTCCCATTGTTATGATGTCACCACATCTCAAGAAGGATGACCTCCGGACCCTATGGATTCATGGCTGTTTCGTCGCCCCCTCTCTTCCATTTTCGAAAAGTGCGTTTGCCTTTGTCCACCCACTAGGGGGTACGCAGGCCTTTTGGGATAGAATTCGGAGCACTTGCGGCTTAAGACACACAACTTTGGCTGACAGCGGCCGCCGCTTCGTCGCAGTGCCTGCAGACTCGAGCCGCTCCTCTTTCACTCCGCACCGTGCCTTCCTTTCGCATTTCTATAGCTAAGAATATAGCGAGCGCCGCCAGATGTCGCAAATACATCACCGTACGGTGAAAGCCTGGCTGAAATAAATCAAGGCACGTATGCGGTGGGGGATGTGAACTGAGGCTGAGGCTCTCTGAGATAGAGAGAGAGAGAGAGAGAGAGAGAGAGAGGGAGAGAGAGTGTGTGTTTGCGTTTGTGTCTGTGAGGAGTAAAGGGCAGCAAAGGTCGTAGGATTGTCCCTCTGTTGTTTTATATTTTATGTATAAGATGAGGCGAAGGGATATGACAGAGGGAGGTCTCCCATACGATCCCGTACCTCAAAAAACAAACAAACAAACAAAAAAAACCCTTTAGCTAGAGGTCCAGCCAAATGGACAAGCCCCCCAAAGGGATGCAGAGGGCGCTTGAGGTGTCTCAGGAATTGCCTGGCCAAAAATAATGCTAATTGCTGCTTGAGAACAGACAGCGTCTCTTCCTGGCGCAGCCTGCATACATCACGCACACATTCGCTCTCTCCTGCGGAAAGGACTAAGTGAAATGGGCTGCGAGCAGGCTTTGTTTGCAGTTGAAGGAGAGCGAGGCAGACATGTTCTCAGATCTTTGCCGAGTCGGGGATTCCCTAGAGTGGTGCTATCCCAACAACGTTTGCTCCTGCGGGGGGAAAAGTTTACAGCCATCGCCGCATTTGTAGCACAGCTACACAGAGCACGGCATTAAAAATCCTAGATCTAAGCAAACATGTCCAAGCAAAGGGGGGAAAAGGCAACAGCATACAGATGGGGATAGAAAAGGATGCTACAAAGACTTTCGAGCAAAGCCCCCTAAAATACCGTATTTATACGGCTTATTTGTAAAGATGACAAGAAAACAAAGTGAATCACCAGCATAATGCCTTTTACACCATTGCCTCTTTGTAAGACTTACCTCACCTCTTTATCACACCACTATAGGCACAAAAAGCAGCTACATTATATTAGATGGATGGCTGTAGTCAAGCTTTGATATGCTGATGTGATGTGTTGTTTATTCCATCAGACGAACAAGCCGAGATGTACAAGCACAAAATGTTCTGTCCATTCCTTGACTAAATCTTGTACGATGGTTTGGTCCGTAACGTAATTTAATCATCATTACGAACACTTATTAGCTTTGTGATGAAGGGTCACCGCTTGGTGTCAGGTTCCGGCTTTAAACCCATTTAATTTAAAGAAATAAAAAAAAAAAGTGTCCACGGATGTATTGAGAATATTGGGCATTGCAGGAGGCTTGAGTTCAGCTGACCTTGCTTTCGCTCTGATCCTGTGCACAGATATTATCTTCTCTTGCTGGAGAATGGAGGCACAGGGCAGGCAGATGTTAATGAGTAAGGAATGAGAAAATGCTTAGATGGCTGGATTACCTGGAACAATGGCACTAATGATATTTTAAATGCCAAGTGTAGCTTATAAGGCTTTGTATGCTTTAGATGTCGTGTGTATGTTCATTGGGGGATATTGTTTAAAATCTATAATCAACACTGGAAATACAAAAAACATCTAAATATACTGTATATAGATGTTAAGTTACGAGGAAGCGAGCTTTTGTGAAAAGGTACTGTCCATTTATTGCCATTAATGTGTTTATGTAGTAGACACAGTAATAATTTAATAATGTAGCCTGTTTTAAGGAATTTAATAGTTCCCACTATTCTGGAAGTCCTGGAATATAGTCACGGAAAATTAAACAGTCATTTTCCAGGCTTGGGAAATGATAAAATGGAAAGATTATGGAAATGGTGTTTTCAGTCCCTCCAATTTTATTATCACGTTATAAAGAATTGGTTTTTGTACGAGACTTTTATCATATCATCATGTCCTTCGCTTTTGTAGGGCTTATTGGCTAACCAGTTGTAGAGACGTACAGTAGATGTCCATTATGGATTCAGAAAGAAAATGCATATACATGCATATACAGAAGATCTACCATACATGAGAGCTATATTTTATTTATTTATTTATTTATTGCACATGTAGACAACGTATTTGCAATTGGAATTCAAGATTCATACACCAATTAAAGAGAGCACAATATACTCACGATTCACAATTGGATTATTTTATGTTTACTGAGGCTTGTTAAAAGCTGAAGCCCCTCCACTGCTCTCTTTTTCATTAACTTAACAGGCATTAAACCTCGGATATGCAACACCGTCATTAATGTAGTCCAGTTTGTACTGTATACTTGTTCTTATTTATGCGTTTTTTTTTCCTTTTTCTAATACTTCTTCTTTTGTTGTTGTTGTTGTTGTTGTTGTTGTTGTTACTTGAGAATTTGTGGTATGTGCTCCTTCAGGGAAGAAAAACTCCTTTACAAAAGGTTTTCCTGCAAGCCAAGGTAATTAAGCGCTGGATTAACCTTCCTGGCTGCATTTGTACATTTAAACCACGGGAAAAGGTTACTTTTCACACGCTCCTTAATAGTGCCTCGCAAAATACCCCACCAGTCCGGTGTAAATGATGTTCCGTTCATTGCGTTACTGAATGCGTGTGATTTTTTTCTTTCTTTTTTTTTTTTTTTTTTTTTTACATTTTTACATTTTTTTTTTCTTTTATGTTTAGGGGGGAAAAAATCCCATTAGAGATGTAACCGTATTACTTCCTGTGGGAATATGTGACATTTGATATGAAATTATGAAATCTATAATATATCGTCCTCTCCTGTGGTCCAGATAATGTTCTGTGCAGTGTATAGGTTGTGCTGGGTTATTATTTTATAATAATGTACTTGAATTATTGAGAGCGCCATATTGATTTTGGAAATAAAAAACATTTATTCGAGAGGTAGATGTTATTAGTTTATTATCAGGGCCTCAGCTCATTTGATTTCACATGTTTTTTTGTTTGTTTTTTAAAACTCTGTCATGAGCTTTCCATGAGCACAAGCAGGAGTCAAATAAGGAAAATTGTTATTATTATTATTATTATTATTATTATTATTATTATTATTATTAATGCATTTTTTTTTATTATTTATGCATTTAGGCTGTCAATTTGGACTACTCTTATTTGACAATTACTCTTATTTTGTCTTGTTATTCGTGTAGTATGCATTGAAATGATCTGAGTGAGTATACTGTGGAGACATAGGCCCTATACTGTAGATACAAGTTTTTGGGCGCCGCACTCACATGCAATATAAATTCATATCTACTTATATATACATTTCTCTCTCTCTCTCTCTCTCTATATATATATATATATATATACACACACACACACAGGGTGGGCCAAAAGTAGGGTTACAGTTAACACTTAAACATTTTTCTTTATTAGTTTGCATTTTACATTGAACATTTAATCTCTCAAGTCCACCTTCTTGATCATGATAATTTTTATATCTAAATATCTAAAACGTGATTGTGAAGGTGAACCAGATAATGAAGTAACTGTAACCCTACTTTTGTATATATACCCTGTTTATATATATATATATATATATATATATATATATATATATATATATATATATATATACTTTAAATCCAGTGCAGCTCCTGAAATCTTCAGGTCCGGCTTGGCTAGTGTGTGTGTTTGTGAGAGTTGTGTGCATTCTCTCCCCTGTCCTATAAGCACAACCAGTCTCATCTCCCCCACCTCTCTCTCTGGCAGAGCCACAGCTTCGCCCAGGTGCTAGCAATGAAACTTTAATATGTTATTTAAATATGGAGGGAATTAGCCTTTGAGATGCATGGACTTGGGCAGCTGCAGAGGGTGCAGTGGTCAGGCAGGCGCTCTGGGAGGCCAAGGGTTCATCTCAGCTACGCACACTGTGGGGGAATATGTTAATCCACGGGTAAAAATAACGCAGAGCAATCCTACAGCTAACATTGCCGGGCTAATGAGATATAGCATCGGGGAGCCGAGAGCTCGTGGCTGTGCGACCACGCTTGGACGGTGGGGTCATGATTATTGATGGTCTCCTTTAGTTGAAGTCTAAATTATTCATCTGGTCACTCAATGCACTGCATTGTAATCGCTTGCATTTGTTTATGTCTGGAACTTTTGATGAATTGTTAATAAGTGGGACTTTTACATATAGAAATTAAAGCGATCGCTCTCGGATGGTTCTTAGCTGATGATGCTCGCCGTAGCCCTTTGTTCGAACTTCGAAAAAAAGTCTGAACGGTTCCATTAAATGTTCAATCCATATATTTCAGATGTCTTGTCGGCATTAAGTACGGCATATTAAAGTTTGCCCTTTAAAAAGAGACTAGTGAAGGACATGAGATTTCTCTGCTGATGAACGCACAGGCCACCGTAGCGGAAATAGTTTTCGAATGCTCGTTACAATAAGAATTAATCCAGGATTCACTTCGGAGAGAACGTAGCAGAACTTGGGAAGGCTTGTATTACGTCTTAACACAAGAATTTCAAATGTTATTATTATTATTTTTAATTTTTAAATATGACTTTCACAAATTGCATCGCCAGCGTAATGTTTAATGCTACATTATATATGTTACATACTTAGAGCTAAGTATTGTTATACACTAGGGCAAAAACCTGGACAAAGGTATAGATCATTTGTATTCATAATTATTAATTAGTAGGTATTTTAGTTATTAGACCCGCCTGCTTTACAGTTCAGTTTTGAGTGGGATTAGGACAGATTCCTTTTCCACCCGTGGGAATAACAAACTGAAATGAAGAAGTACAGTATGCATATATTACCAAGACTATTCACTTTAATGCTGTATTGTAGCAGTAATTACTACACGAAGGTGAAAAATCAATCAGTGTGGAAACTTTCTAATGCGTGTCATGTTTTTTAAATTTAATGTAATTTTTTTATAATGTCAACCACTCTGTCGTATCCATGACTAAGCATCACAGCTTTTATGCAGTGAAGAGAATACAGTTGCAGAGATTACTCACGAGGCAGCTCACTGCTCTGTGTCTGTGTCTGTGTGTGTGTGTGTGTGTGTGTGTGTGTGTGTCTGTGTGCTTGTGTCAGGTGTGCATAACCAGGATAAAAGGTTTCGGTAAACTATTTAAGCTCATGCAAAACATTTTACATAAATTAAAAAAAAAAAAGCTTGGGATGTGGTTTAGTTAAATCATGATGGACCTCAACTAACTTTTCTGCATGTGCCACTTTTTTTTTAAGCTGATATTTGACAACAAAGCTTTGATATTAAATAAATAAATAAATAAATAAATAAATCGAAACTACTCTCCCATTAGTACTGCCGGGAAGGAGAAAAGTGTGCGAAGTGATTAAACTGCAGCACACAGTGATGCTACATTTCTTTCTATCTTAATAAAGATGGAGCTGGAATAATTAGCTTACAGACTCCTTTCCCTGCTAGCCAGGTTTTGCTCGCTCTCTCTCTCTCTCTCTCTCTCTCTCTCTCTCTCTCTCGCTCTCCTCTCACTCTTTTCTCTTTATAATCAGTGAATTGATCCAGAGCTTCTTTAGAGAAGGGGATTCTCCCTTTTTTTCTAACACAAATATGTTTCAAGAGGAGCTTTGGTCTGTCTGGACTGTTTCCATGGCAACTGCCCTATTTGTCTGTGCGATTGGTGGTCGGGTGTGTGTTGGGGGGGGTGGGCATCAAAGAGGCGTCTGATGAGCTCAATTAATGAAGCAACATGAAGCAACACTGACGGGGGAGGTTAAAGGGGGCAGTTATTCACCAAGGACCACAGAACGCAGAACTCGCACTGCCCGGGGAGGGAAAAAAAAAGGGAAAAGAAAAACAAACTCCAAACTGCTGGAGGAAGGAGAGAGCTCATCATTTCAGAGTGTCTGTGGCAATAAGGGAAGAGTGTATGCAAGTGTTTTTTTTTTTTTTTTTTTTTTTGAAGAAGGGTTTTTGCGCGTGTGAGTGAAAGGCGGAGGCTGGAGTTTAACACACTGTCAGAGATGTTTGCGAGAGTGGCGTAGGCTATTGGGGCCCTCCGTCACCTGATAGATATGAAGCTGTCAGGAGAAGAATAGCGCCATTCACCGAATGCCACTTATTTTCTGGCGCTTTACAAGAGCGCGCGTGAACAAAACAAGCGGCGGCGGCAGCTGAGGAAGACACTTTTTCACACTCACTGTCTTTGACAGACATGCAGCAATTACATTGATGAGGCGAAGCAGACACGCAGCAAAACCAATTCATTGGTTATCCCCAGTCATGCTCCTGTGTTATGTGTGAGTGTGAAGCTTCGCTTGCCGGCGGTGTGTACAAGGAGATTCTCCTTCACGATGATGGATAAGATTATGATCTTAATGTGACACAAAGCCTCCTTAACTTCACCTAAATAACCTCACAACCATTACTTGCATTCTTCCAGTGAGGAGTCAGTATCGTCATCCCTGAGCAGATCTCCAACACGGTGTGGTTATTTTGGACACGTGTAAAGTGTGTGCTCTCTCAATCGTCTGCCACGTTATCAACCTGGCTCTGAGGTGGCACTGCACAAGGCTCGTGTTGAGGGAGGGGATGCTTGGACCCCGGCTGCTAGGCCACAGGGCCGGTAATGTGCTGTCAGGCGCTGGTGACAGCTGCAATGAGAGAGCTATAAGCGCGAGGGCAGCAGTAATGTAGAGGTCTGGCCAGGCCCGATGAGAACTGATGGCTCTTGGATTGGCTATAGCCGTCTTTCCGTACTGCCCAGACTACCAGCTTTAGCTCCCTGTGGAGGGAGAATTAATATCATATATACAGGTAAACTTCAGAAAAGGGACCCACTCGGTCTGTGTCTGGCTGTGTGGTTTATATGCGTGTGTAGTGTACTTCAGTGTGATTGCCACGTTTTATACATCAAAGGAGTAATATCTAATATGTAGGCGTTAATATGTACCATTTTATAACACTGGTGACAATATTATTATCATCATCATCAACATTTCATCACCTGTAAAGCCTCAGTGATTTATTCCTTTTATACCACCGGGATTTCGTTTACAATCATGTTATTCCATTTATTCGGTTCAAGTAAAGTTTTGTGAAAAATGATGTGAAGCATCGGCAAAATTAGTTCTTGGTACCACTTTATAACAGCTATAAACAGTCGTCCATTCGCCAGTTTCTCTTTTTCTCTTGCTAGCAGTAAATACTAAAAATAGCTTGTTGCATGATTGAAAAAACATAAAACCCATCAAAGACTTTCCTTTCTTTTTACTGTTACAAAGCACTGACTTTCTCTTACAGAAAGCCTCACTATATCGACAATTAGACATTTTCCAACCAATAACGCACTTTATTGAGCATTCATATACAGTGTTCTAGAAATTATGTCATCAAAACAAGCATAATTTTTTTTCATAACAACGACGCTGTTTTAGAAAATCACACCTTCAGAATCAAGAATGCAACAGTGTGCAAAAGTATATAATATAATTATAGAAATTGTATAACTTTTGCATACAATGCAACCTTTTTTTTGAGAAAGGATAAATGAATAAAATAAAATGAAATAAATAAATAAATGTTTACTTGAGGGCAAATAAATAAATAAAAAATATTTTAAAAATCAATAATTTTACTGAGAATAAGTGAACAAATAAAAATAAATTAAACCTTGTTGAGAATAAATAAATAAATACATATTTACTTTAGAATAAATAAATAAAAAGTAATAAATACTTATTTTATTTGAGAATAAATAAACAATCAAGTACTTGCTTTAATTGATAATGAATGAATAAATACTTGTTTTTAGGATAAGTAGCAAAATAAAATGAAAATAAATTAATGCTTGTTTTAGTAGACCATAAAATAAATAAATGTTTGGGCATAAATATTAGAAATTAATTAATACAGTTTGTATTTTTGAGAATAAACCAGCAAATAAAATAAGTAATTACTTGTTTTACTTGAGAATAAATCAATAAATTAGTAAATAATTGTTTTAATTAAAAACAAGGAACCAAACAAATAGATAAATAAATAGTTTGAATTTAGAATAAATTAATAAATGTTTGTTGTAATTGAGAACAAACAAATAAAAAAAATAATCATACTCATTTTGCAGATAGATAGATAGATAGATAGATAGATAGATAGATGTTCCTTTTAATTTATAATAAATAAATAACCATGATCTAATTATGATTCAATAATTTTTGGCATACATACTGGATATTTAACCCTGTACATATAGTAATTGCTATAAATTGTTCTCTCACAGTTAAACTACTTTCATAACTTCATTATCTCTTAATTTTTTAAACTTTAGGTGAAAGTGTTATTACATGTAAGTAGTTGATTTTTTCTAACAAGCACGTATTTTCTCCTGAATTTTTCCTACCTGAACATTACCCAGCATATTCTTTTGCATTTTGTCCGTGCAGTGTTTTATTGCAACACTGCATCATGATCGTCTTATCCTCCCAGCAGTGAGCATGTACAGTATATAGTGAATAGAAAGTCAGCATTCAGTTTAAGTTTTTTATAAAGTAGCAGTCACGGCATAAAATATAAATATGTGTAAATAAAAATGGGTTGTGAACATAAATATGAGAAGCTGTTATCTTATCTCATGTCTCATGTGATGCCTGGTTAGTTTCCATCTCCCCTCTACGTCAGTATTTTATATTATACTACATTATTAGCACTGCATTTAAACATTAACATTTGTTCATTCATTTTGTCCTTGGTCATCCTACGGTGGATCTGGAGCCATTCCCGGGAACACTGCGCATGAGGTGGAAGCACACCCGGGGTTAATGTTTAAATGTAATTATTTCAAATAACTTGACAGCCCTAATGAACTTGTGAACTGCAGGTGCATCTTTGTATAACTGATCCTGTGTGGAGAGGGGTCTGTGCATGGAAATGCTGCCAGAGGGTTTGCAGGTGACCCAGGTTCTGTATGACTCCTTTTCACTCTCAGACAGGTTGGTGTGTGGAGCTCTGGCAGCTCCGACTCTGGCACCTGCCGAGTGTGCGTAGTGTGGGCCTGCAGCAGCTAAATTAAAAGCCTGCTTGTTCAGGAAGAGGAGCAGCAGGCCTCGAGCCCAGCTTCAAACTACGAGCAGGTGTCTTCTGCAGCATGGAGGTGTGTGTGTGTGTGTGTGTGTGTGTGTGTGTGTGTGTGTGTGTGTGTGTGTGTGTGTGTGTGTGTGTGTGTGTGCGTGCGTGTGTGTGCACGTTTGTGCGCATGTGTGTGTGTTTGTTGGTAAAAAGCTTCTTAACCGCCTATACATCGTGAAATCCAATTAAATATACTTTTATTGTGTGTGTTTAAATAACACATCTGTGTTATAGATTTTTATAGCTCTAAGGACATACATCTCTGGTATGAGATACAGTAGTGCAGTGATTCAACTCTGAATCTGTGCATTCCTTCAGGCCTTTGATGCCGTCTTCACTCTGGTCATTAACGCAGTGTAACCTGTTGCCCTCCGTCCTATTGATTTTTTTTCTTTTCCTCCCTAGACTTTAGCGCACATACTGAGTGACTTCACCGTGCTGTCTGACTCCCACACAAACTCAGTGCGAGACCATCCCGTGCTCTTCTTTATGCGGCTGGAGTAAGATTAAGCCTTTGTTGCTTTAAGGCGCTTGTGAATGAGTTGGTGAGAGAAAGAGGAAAATGAAAGGTATGACAGGGATCTGCTGGGCTCTTTTGTTCCTACCCTTCTGGTAAGCTTTAAGCAATACATAAACTTTCGTAGCCTTTTAATCCCAAGCTGAACTCGCGCTCACCTCTTCATTCCTCCTTTAGATTTTATTCTTGGCGGGCAGAAAGCCAGGGCTTTATTTAGAAGCTGTAACTCATGCTTGGCTCATGTTTGGGTCCTTATTATTGTAAAGTGCATTTCTTTGTGGATTCTCTTTCAATTATTGTTGTTACTGTATTGACTGGGAGGTGACTATTTGAAATGAATAACAATAAAGGTAAGCCTAGACTTGCACAATTAGAAAATAAAAAGGCAGATTTACCTCTGCCTGCTGCCGACTAGACTTTTTCAGAAAATTGTTAAATAATATTTCTTAATAGAAGCTTTCACCATATTAACCAGTGCAACTTTACAAATTCGGGGTTAAAAAAGGATACTTTTTATACTTGTATACGTCTCACACCTACTGCTGATGGCAGACATCTGCTGCTTGCTTAAAAGAGACATTATGCCATTTTTAACGCAAAAGCAATTGCAAGCTTTTGTCTCTCCCACACCGAACCCGCTCTATCTGACAAAACTACATACTGTATACATGGGCCCGAGCTGGAATCTTAGTTTCAGCTGGAGGAGGAGTTCATTTCAGCGCCTGAAATATTAGAGACAGAAGAATAAATATGATTTTGACAAACTGTTTTTCAATTCTTTCTTTTCTTCCTTGAAAACTTCTGCAAGTTTTCATGTGTTGCGGTACTTAACACGTTCCAAATGACTTTCACTTTCAGCCTTTCTACGCGAGATAAAACCCGTTTTATGTATTTTTCGACTTCACTGTTTCATTAGTGAAATATTGATGGCCTGTGCGGTGTTAGTTGCTTCCTCTATTATCCAGCATGTCGGATTCCTTAAGACGCCGTTCATGTATCACACGCTCGCTGTAACGTGTAACAGCATCTTCATGTCTGGCCCTCCTTAGTCGCACTCTAGAAATAGATCATTAATATACTCTTAATGCATCACAGTGTCTGTCTGACAGTGACTGCCATCTCCGCTGGCTCTCTCTTCAACTGTGACAAGAAATTTAACACCCTGGAACAGGTCATCATACTGCCGCAGCCTCCATCGTCCCAGCAGAGAGTGAGCAGCGAGCGGAAAAGGAAGAAAGGAGGAAATAATTACAAATGAAGAGTGACGCAGCGATGAATGGAACATATGCCGAGCCGGTAGCGTTAGCGGCGGTGTTAGTGGTTAGCCTTAGCACTGCCAGTCTGAAAGAGGGGCTGATGAGGCTTCAGTGGACCTGAAAGGGCTCATTTGAGAGCCTGATGTAGCCGGAGAGAAATCTTCCATACTGTCATCCTCACTGAGAGAGGGAATCTAACGAGGAGAGTTTAGGAGTAATACATAAGGAATAAAACACACCAGAGCATGCTGTCCTAGGAAAATAATGATGATGCAGGCCCTTCATTCTAAAAGACATAACTTCTGCTGTAAATGCTCGATTTTCGATTCTGAAGTCGTAGAACATAGCACAATTCTTCAATTTTACTTCCCCTCTTTCACCACGTCAACTCCCGGAATACATCAGCGTGTCTAGACTCACATTCCTCATTCTCATTACTACACACTTTTCCTATTAGTTTCACTGTAGCGGCTGAATAATTGATCAAAGTTACTGAATAATATGATTAATAACTAATAAGCCGAGACTTTAAACGAATAAGCCGAACAAAGCAAAGGAGAAAAGATTAAGACTTTATAAAATATCAGGGAAAGATCAGATCAGGAAAAGACTTTTTGCTACAGTGTGAGTTTTATCAAACTACTTGTAGGGAGAGTGAGGAAATAGGTTACGTAAGAAGCAAAACGCTGCAGACAAACAAAGTTCATGATATTGTTATATAGCAGTTACCACAAGAGAGTGTTTCTACAGTAGTGCGCCTTGCCACCCCTGTCTTGAGCCAGCCCTCATTCTTCATATTAACTCTAAATAAATGATGTGGATATGAAATGGGAACACATTTTTTTACCAGTTTTACCACGACTGGCTGCAAAGTGACTAAAGATTAAAAATGGCTTGTTTATGAAACAACCTCAGCAGCAACCTCATTTCCCCTCCCGTCTGTTCCAACCACTCAGCATGTCATTATCTGCACCTGGTTCATGCTTCATATGATGAATATTCCTCATGCTTGAATGATTTATTGCTCACCGTGTGGCTTAACCAAAAAAAAAAAAACTCTTCCGAAACTGGTCAAGGGCAGGAAAATTAGAGATGAGAGACAAAATCTTATCAAAAATAAGAGCCAAAAAAGTCATTCAGGAAGCCTGGAAAACTGTTCCTCAAGACAACGTGAAAGTAAGCAAAAAATAAAGAGATGGCCTGGAAACCTAACAAGGATTCAGTGATTAAAATTTTTTTTTTATTAAATTAAGGTTCAATACTGTCGCCCTAGCAAAGTACATGGATACATGGATGTCCCTCATATACTGTATACTGTAGAACACTGTAGTATTAGTACATCACCTCCTCACCGGAGTGCCTCTTGAGATTCTGGGCTCCTTGAAACCTAATATACTGTCCCTCGACCTTACCAGGTCCGGCACTTTTTAAGTGTCATACTGTAGCACTTTTAAGGGCCCCTGTCATTCAGGGACCTTTGGAGTCGGCCTTAATAAACCCTGTTTGGTGGTTGCCCTGCCTACGTGCATCCTCCTGTAATACTTGAAATCATTTCTAGGTTACTTGTAAAACCTAATGCAATTTTAATAATTGTTATACTGTAGTGTTGTTGAGGGAATAATGACAAGACGGTGCCCCAAGAACTTCCACGCATCGTGTGTTGCGAGCACTCTTGATATTGAACACAGCTCTGGAGAGAAACTGGGGCTCTGTAATATGTCGGGAGGATACAGCAGGCTATGTTTGAATGTCACTTTACTCACGTGGATCCAGCATAGTGCTCGACGCACAGTCATGTCAAGGATTGTTCTTTAAAACTTTTTTTTTTTTAATATTCTCAATCCCCAGTAGGTTGAATCCTCAGGTGCAGAACCTGCAGATAACAGAGGGCCATCTGTACATTATTTTTATTTGTTATAGTTACATTTATTGTAGTGAAACATCAGCGAAAGTTATTACCTCATCACTCATGTCATAGCAACTCTAAATCTCTGTCTCTCTCTCTTTCTGTCTCCCTTTTTCTTTCTCTCTTTCCCAACCTAATACTAAGAAACATCACGATTCTTACATCACACAGAGCTTTTCCTTTTTTTTTCACTCTTAAAGGACGCGTACTGGAAATGGATCCTTTCACGGATGTCAAAAATTAAATGTCCTCATTGCAGAAAGCTCGTCCATTGCAGCCTGTCTACAAATCCAACCTTTTAATAAGCTTACATGAAAATAATGCCTAAAAGCTCAAATAAAATCCTCCTTTATAAGTCACTCACTCATAAATATACGCCTGTGATTTGCCCATAACATTCCATTTATAACCATCTTATTAAATTCTTCACCACAATATAAACAGAATTCTGATCAGAATCACAGTTTAATATGACGTGAATTAATTTGGAAGCCAAAGCCATTTGTGATATGGTGAGTGATTACTATATCCTTCCTACTGATCTGTATGCCTCTGGAATGTCCTTTTGTCCATTTTTTTTTTTTTCACAGAATCACATGCTCTCGGTTGGAGGAATTTCAGTAATGTTGCCATATAACTACATTAGTCTTGTAGCTAGAGGCTAAAACTAAAGAAGCTAATCTGAGATGCCACGCATATTTTGGTTGATTGAACAGGAACATATTAAATGCTAAATTATTTTTAGATAAGTTATTCCTTTGATATCCATCAAATCAGAAAGTGTGACGTACATGTCCATTTCAATGTCTCTTTCACATACTCTTCTTAACAAACGAGCGAGTATGGATTGTTCTAGGCCTCTGGAGGTTTTTATTACTTTACTTTTTTTTTTTTTCCCCAGCCAATCTCATTACTGCATCCATGGCCTTTCCTGCTTTGTAGTTCTGTCCTCTGTAGGTTTGTGTGTCTGGAAGGTTGGAGGTTATGTAGAGGGCCTCGAGGGTTTTGTATAGAGAACTAGTCCATGGCACACCAAGGCCTGGCACAAGGTCACAGGATGAAAGCAGGCGAGACAGGGCATGTGCAGGCTCTCCTCTGCTCTCCTTTATCCCTCACCTGTGTTCCTAACTAAAAGGGGACTAGACCTTGGAAGGCAGGTTATGGCTTAGAGGAAGCTCAGGCTGAGCATGTGTGTATGTCTCTGGTGGATTAGTCATGCTCTTTAGTAGCGGTAGTGTGTTTAACTATTATTATTATTATTATTATTATTATTATTATTATGGGAATGTGAACTGAAGAGAACAAAATGGATTTGTATACTGGCAAACATTTTAATCTCAGATTAATCCTGATCAGTTTGTTTTCTTAGGAATAAGTCTTAAAATCATTGAAAGTGAGAATATTAATTGATGCAGAAAACACCTTGTTGCTTTCCTTCATGGCTACGGTAGCTTGCTACTGAGCTGATAATGAAGTGGCCTGCTTTTGCCACAGATACAGTAGATACAAGCAAGTAGTTAGTGTAGTGGAAATATCACATTTTAATTATGTATTAATTTGTAATTGTGCCACGTAGACTATAGACGCTTTAAACTTGCTGAAGCTTAGAAACACAAGGCTGAGAATAGTACAGAAACAACCTGATTGTAATTGTCCCTGAATAAATGATAAGGTATGGACAACTGGTCTGGGTCAGATAAAGAGTTGAGTTTGAATGTAGGAACTTCATGTACGGGGCGTTGATTATGTTAGCAGAGATGTTCGTGTATAAAATGGGACAGCGGAGAGAAAGAGATCACCTTTCTCCATGCTGCAATTGTTTGCTGTATGAGACTGGTCCTTCTGCAGAAGTATAAAATAAAACCTTTGTGACTTTGCTCTTACCCAGTGTATGAATTGCTTGTCTTTATAATATTTACAGAATTTCCACCACATTAGCTAGAGTCGGGCTAATTTACTGAGACTTGCTAAAACCTTTTCTAAGAAAGTCTCCTTTTTAAAGGAACATACAGTTTGAAGACGTACAAGGGTGAGCCAGAAATGATCAACAATATATTTTTTTACAACTTTTAAAAAAGATAATTACATATTTCTTAAACATGTTCTTCTTGCTTTTTAATACACTTTGTCCATCTGTCAACAAGCTTTTGTAGCTCCTCATTAAAAATGTTTTAGTCTGAGCTGCGAACTACCAATACACTGCTGTCTTCACTTCTTCATCAGAAGTGAAGCTTCGTCCTCGAAGGCATGCTTTCAGTGGACCAAGCAGGGGAAAGTCCGATGGAGCAAAATCAGGACGCTTAAACACAACAAAATTAAGTTTTTGTGACATTAAGTGTCGACAGTGAGGGCAGAAGTGTGAGGACATTTATTGTCATGCAAGATCACAACTCCCCTGTATAGCAGTCACCTGCCTTTAATCTAAAGTTTAGGCTTCAGCTCTTCATCAAGCGTCTCACTGTAATGAGCACTGTTGATTGTTGAACCGTTTTCCTTATAATGTTCCAATACTGGCCTTGAGGATCGCAGAAAACTGTAAGAATAAATTTTCCAGCTGATGGTTGACTTTTAACCTTTTTCTTGGTTGGCGAATGAGGATGTTTCCGTTACTTTCTATCCCGTTTATTCTCAGGCTCGTAGTGATGAATCCATGTCTCGTTACCAGTAATGATTCTCTTTAAGAAACCTTCCTTAAAGTATTGATCCAAATTTTGCTTGCAGATATCCAAATCTTCAGTGTTGTTCAATTTTGTCTTAGCTAGATAGCTAGCTGGAATTTCCTTTGGAGTCAATAAAATCCATCCATCTATCCATCCATCCATTCATCCATCCATCCATCCATCCATCCATCTCTAATATGAAGGCATTTCTATCTGCTGTAGACTGGGTTTTGCTGTTGAGTTGCAAAAAAACACTGCACAGAACAAATAAAGCAAACCCATGTGATCTGCTTGAAAGGTCACATTCTGTCAGGAAACTAGCCAATTTAAATTAGCCGGCTTAAATCATTTCACAGTGAGCTCGGCTCAGTTAAAGTGTTAGCTCTTCGGTTAAATCTAGCGGAAACCCTTTTCCGTATTGTCCCTATTTTTACATCATTTTGCTTTGCTAGGTTTATCCTCCATGATCAGTGTGTGATAAAGTTTGCGTCTCGGCAGTGACTCTACCTAGTTACTACCTAGCTGGCCATCCCTTCATGCCTAAGGTGTGATGATTTACTGTATGACATGTCATTTACTGTATGACATGTCATATGTGTTAAATTGCCTTAACTCACTAATCCAACTCTCTATCACTGTCTGTGAAATACAGATTACAGGATTTTGTCACTATAGGTATGTATTTAAACAGATACACTATATGGGCAAAAGTATTTGGCTAAACCTGCAATGACATTGTATCCAAATACTGTACATACACTTCAATATGGAGTTGGTCCCGCCCTTTGCAGCTATAACGGCTTTCACACTTCGTGGAAGGTCGTCCACAAGATTTTGGAGCGTTTCTGTGAGATCTCCTGCCTGTTCATTCTGTAGAGCATTTATGAGGTCAGGCACTGATGTTGGACGAGAAGACCTGACTCGCAATCTCCGTTCCAGTTCATCCCAAAGGTGCTCGATGGGGTTGAGGTCAGGGCTCTGTGCTGGGGCCAGTCAAGTTCTTCCTCACTAAACTCATCAAACCATTTCTTTATAGTGCTTGCTTTGTACACTGGGGCACAGTCATGCTGGAATAGAAAAAAAAAATCTTCCCCAAACTGTTACCACAATGTTGGAAGCATAGCATTGTCCAAGATGTCTTTGTATGCTGAAACATTAAGATTGCCCTTCACTGGGATACGGGGCCTGATTGAAACAGCTGAATTCAGTGATTAACAGGTTTGGTCAAATACTTTTGTACATTTAGGGTGTAAATAGTGTAGTAATTTATAGTGTATAATAGTAATAATAATAATAATAATAATACAATCCAACAATCTAGAAGCCTTTGTAGTCCAACTAGGGACTGTGGAGGACAGTGGTGGCCATTGTATTTATTCCCATTTTTACAACCATGGCAGGGCCTCCTGTCAACATTCACATGCACATTCACACATTACGGGCAATTTGGGAGCGCCAGTTAGGCTAATCTGCATGTGTTTGGACTGTGGGAGGAAACTGGAGTGCCTAGTGGAAAACCTGTAAACTCAAAAATGTACACAGACCCAGAGGTTTAAATCGAACCCTCGACCCTGGATGTGCAAGGCAACAGTGCTAACTGCTAAGCCACCATGCTGCCAATAATAATAATACTACAATAATAATAAAATCAAAAACATACACACAAAGAGCACTTGGCAAATCTGAAACAGGAGCACCTCCCATAAAATTCAATATTTTCATAAGGTAATCAACATTAGAGTTATCACTACAGTTAGCAACATTAGCTGGCTAGTGTTAGCCACTCGCTAATATCTGTTGTTGTTGCCTGTGCTGCAGTTTCACACCAAAATGTACAGTTTGAACGCTCGAAGTTCACCCCAGAAGAACACAACCAATACCTGCTGTAAAAGTGTGTGAAAAGTAGTCTTTTAGGAGGTGTGCATGCTCTGACAGAGCAAAAACAGACAAGCGTTTGTTGAGGCGTCCATTTTTTTCCCCCGCACACTTTGAACATGCCAAAGTGGGAAACGACACCCTTACAACTTGCAAATCACCGCTTACAAAGTACCACGATTGCAGGATAACTCTCACTGGAGCCAGAAGGTAGTCAGGAGGGATTGTGGGAAAGTGTTAGCCAAAGTGAAGATAGACTTGTTGGAAAAGATTTTCGGAATGGTTTGTTATTGATTAGGAATATTGATATGCCAGACATTTAGGGTTGAATTTGGCTTTAAGAACAGAAGCAAAAAAAAAGCTAACACGTCTTTACACTAATGCAATCGATCCTGAGGAGGAGTTACATGTTTATAAATCACGCTTGTGACCGCTTTTAATATGCAACAATGCCAATCATGAGAGAATGAGAAAATAGACCACCTCTGTTATTCTGTGATCCTGCTTCTCATAACGAGGGGCTTTGTTTTCAGGTTGCAGCATGCTTGCCGTAGCATTGTAGCATGTGTGTGTGTGTGTGCGCGCATGTGTGTGTGTGTGTGTGTGTGTGTGTGTGTTACACTCTCCTCAGCCATGCCCTTAGCACTGTGTGGCCTTGTGAACGCTTCAAAAGAGACATCACTGCTGCATTCGCTATTCCCTCCTTCCTTCTCTCCCTCCCTCCTTTTGCCCACTCTCGCTCTGTCTCCTCCTCTGCCGTGAACCCATTTGACTCCTCTGCTCATTTTTTCTCTCTCCCTCTCTCTCTCTGTCTCTCTCTCAGGCATGGTGTGATTCATTGGGGAAGCCATGCTTTTAATCAGCCCATTAAAAATGGATGGCAAGCAGAGGGCTGGTGTAAGAGATCTCATTTGGAGCTCTGTGTGTGTGTGTGTGTGTGTGCGTGTGCGTGTGTGTGTGTGAGGGCAATGTGCTAGTGTGTTATGTTTCTGCTTCACTGTGTGTGTGGTTTGATGCTAATCTACTTTGACTGCTGGAGGGGTCTCTGTTCGGGCCACGTCGCGCGCCGAAGTTTCTCCCTCACAGTTCCTGTACGTCCGTCTGACCTTTATTTAGATGAGCTGCTTTATTCTTCACTCTAACAAGAGCATTAAATAACACAGCCGCTAGTTTCCTCTGCTGCTTCATTTACCATGTCTGTGATCGTCCCATAGAAAGCGTACAGAACGTCTTTTTTTTTTAAATTTCGCTAAAATGTTTTAGCACTTTAAGGAAACCGTACGCAGGTCATTATTGAGCAGCACATGCTGCTTTCTTAACACAAGGCACTGGAGCCAATCAATACGTTCAGTAAGGACATACCCTTTCTGTTTTGAAGTAATGTTGTTGCGTTTTCAGTCGTGCTGTTTTGGTGGTACTCTGCCTGGCCAAAAAAATAAATTGTTATATGTGGAAATGATTCTTGATGCTCCCAGAAACACTCTTTGACTCTTGAAGTCTGGGAATATGCCTGTGCCGCCAGGGGAGAAGCAAATCCAATGATGGAAAAACCTGGTCATTCAGTATATTCAGGTTGTCAGCTGACTTCATTTTATTGCCAAATAACACTGATGAGTCTAGATCTGACCAACTGAAGCAACCTCAGATCCTAATCCTGCCTCCAGAGGATTATACAGAGGGCACTGTGCATGATGAGTGCATTGGTCCATGTGCCTTCCTTCTTACCCTCACACTCTGGAACAGGTTTAGTCTGGACTCATCAGACCACATGACCTTTTTTTCCATTGCTCTAAAATCTAATCTTTATGCTCCCTAGCAAATTGAAGCTTTTTTTGTCTAATTAGTGGCCACACAGTTGTTTAGTCCCAGTCCTGCGAGTTCTTGTTGCATGGTGTGCGTGGAAATGCTCGTGATGTCTACTGTCGACCAATTGTTTAAGTGAGCGACAATTACAGTATGTTGTCTTTCCAGTAACATTTCCATATCCTTCCAGGTTTCAATAATGTGTTAGACAGTTCTTTCAAATCTCCTATAGCTGTCTTTGGTGCTTGATGCTTGATGGGGTCAGAGGTACAGTAGCTAAGTGGTTCAAACCCCACAACCAACAAGTTGCCACTGTCGGGCCCTTGAGCAAGGCCTGAACCCTCAACTGCTTGGATGTATAATGAGATAAAAATGTAAGTTGCTCTGGATAAGGGTGTCTTCCAAATGCCATAAATGTTAATGATTCAGAAATTTTGACTTTTTTGGCCATATTTTTTGGTCCTTCTGCTACTACTGTTCTGTTTTTTTTTTCGCCCCTCAAGGCCACTGTACCTCAGCCCACTTTGATATACACTAAGAAAACATCATTTGCACACAGCTCTTGAATTATGACCGCATGTTGTCGTTTCTTATGCTGCGTTCACAAACCCTGCAGATGTTCTTCGGGTCGTTCTCTAAACGTCAAACTTCCCAGCTCACAGCATTCATCAGGACTATGAGAGGGTATAAAAAATGGACGCTCAGCATAGGGTAATGAATATCCAAATGAATTAACCTTTCAATTAATTAACCATAATCATTTATTAAGTAATCTTACAGCACACATCATACGCTAACAGAAACTCTTAAAAGCTGCTCCTTAATATTACTTTGCGGAATATGTACGTTGCAGTGACAGCACAGAATTATGGCTCTTGATAAATGTAAAAAAAAAAAATTAAAATTAAAATTCAGATGTGGAAAAGTTATTGGGAAGTAATAAAACCCATGACGGCTTAGTCCGTGGGCGATTTGTACACTGTATATAAAATACACTCACTCATGAAGGGGTGTTCGAGTCAAACCAGGACTTGTGATGAAATTTCTCATGAATGAAGATGTATAACCAATTGGCATTTACAGAATGAGACAGTGATGAGACTCTTAGATTAGATTAGATTAGATTAGATTCAACTTTATTGTCATTGCACATAGTCACAAGGCAACGAAATGCAGTTAGCATCTAACCAGAAGTGCAAGTTAGCAGTGCAATATAAACATATATACAGATCTATAGAAACTTGTATGATAGAATTAAGGTCTATGTATAAATTGTATTACAGAAAAAAAAAAATATATATATATATATATATATATATATATATATATATATATATATATATATATATATATATATATATATATGTACATGAATATACACTGTAAAGTGAGCATAGATGGATAAATTAATGTACAGAATAGTTGTAAATCTACAGATATGTCTGATTATAAATATGTGGAATAAAGATATACAGAAACTATATATAGGTGAATTTACATTATGTGCAATAGTATGAATATGCATATGAATAAATATGAGTAATTTAACCGCTGGATGTGAATGCAGAGTATACCTATACACACATCTACATATATGAATATACACATATTGGTATACAGTCCATGTGCAGACTGTACAAATGAATGAACGGGAATTAGCTGCAGTGAAACGATTCAATGGTGCAAACATTTTAAAGAAGGCCACGAATGACGTGCATGAATGAAGATCTCGGCCGAGGTGGTTCGGGGTTTGATCATCAGTGGCTTTTTGTATTTGCAGAACAATGCACAGCCTTATACGGGTCTGCCCACAGCACCACTTGCACATTACATCAGCAGTGAGTTATTGTCACATCCCTCATACACTCCTGACCTCTCTTCATGCCATTTCCATATTTTTGGGCCATCAAAGGAGTTCCTGGGAGGCCAGCGTTTCAACGGTGAATCAGGCAGTATGATCATGTACCCGGCGTACTGAGAAAACTTTCTACCTTAATGGTATCCAGCACTAGTGAACCCAGTACAACTGGGATGAGTCTATTAGTGTAGCAGGGGATTATATCGAAAAATAAAGGGAATTCTATTCTCTTAAACTGTTCTGTCCCGGTTTGACTTGAACACCCGTCATATCCATAGGCAGGAATCCTATCATTATCAATACCTAGCGCTTGTGATGTGTACCAAAGAACAAATCCAACATCAAGCCGTGCTTTTCCACATTACCTTTAAACCGCTACATTAGTTAAACTGCTAGTTATAACTGAACTGTTATATTATCCATATAGACCAGTTGCCAAGCAACAGTGTTTAACACATTTTAACCACCTGAATGGTTTAATACCGTAGCATTCAACTCTTCATGTCAGCCCATGGCACTTTTTGGCTCCCGGGGTTCAGAAGATCTGTAGTCTGTGTGTGTGTCTGTGAGAATTTTTTATTTTTTTTGGGTCAATATTGCACGTAACAGCTTTATACAGGATTAGATGATTGTTTCTGAGAGGCTGTGAACAAGTGCATCATTTTCACATAGGACTTATGTAACACACACACTCAGAACGAGAGAGAGAGAGAAGGAGAAAACAAGCACAAGCAGCTTTACGCATGGCATTCTTTGCTGAGGAGGCACTTTTTCATGCCTAATTAGTAACAGCACTGTCTTCCTCGCTCTTTTTGTCTTCCTATCCATCTTCCTATCTATCTATCTTTTGAGTCACTGACGAGGACTGAACTGAACAAGGTTTTTTTTTTTTTTTTTTAAATATGTGTATATATTATAAAGTCCATGCTGATGTGTGATTTCCCATAGCACGAATCGACCCGTCTCTCTGACCAGCGGACTCGGCATCTGTGCATATTTTTGAGTCTGATGTTGAATTGTCACTTCGCAGAGAGCGATCAGAGAGAGAGAGAGAGAGAATGAAACCGGCACCAGGAGAGAAAGTCCTGCAGGGATATACGGCTGTGCTTCTAATGAGATAACACTCGCAGATGCTATAAGGGGAAAGGCTGCTATATATACTGCAAGGTCATGATATATAGATATACGTGTGTGTGTGTGTGTGCGCGCGTGTCTTAGGGAGAGTGCATTTCAGAGTGAAACTCAATTGCTAAAGTGCTATATCAGTGCTTATTTCACAGCAGGTGTATGTTTTTGCCTTGAGGTGCCCCTGCGGCTACACACTCAGACACACACACACACACACACACACACACACATACACACACATACACAAGGTTTTGGGGTGCAGCTCTCTGCTGCAGGGTCGTAAAGTGTTGTAGTGTGTACATCAAGTAGACTAATGCTTCAACAGGGTGGTGTGAGATTTGCCTGACGTTCTGTTACAGCATCTATACATGCAGGTAAGATGCAGTGTGTGTGTGTGGGTGTGCGTGTGCGTATGTGTGCGCACATGTTTACATAAAACTGCCTTTATCACGATAAGACGAGCAAGTATACAAAGTAATACAGACACAAAGTCTGTCTGTGCGTCTGCCTGTCTGTGTTTTTCATTATTGACCTGTCTGACTGTCTGCGTCCTTTTCTGTCTGTCTGTTGGTCTGGAGTGTCTTTGTCAATCTGTAGATCTCTCACACACTAATACAAACTAATGAGTTAATCGCTGGACATAAGTCTCTCACACACACATTTAAGGGACACACCAGTGTGTGAGAGAGAACATACAGTATCGCTAAATAAAGACCATGCTGCACCTGGGGAGCAGAAATCACCTCCTGAGTTATTCTATAAAACACCAAGGTGAGATGATTCACAGCTTTACCCCTCATTACAACATCTTTACCCTTCCATACTGTAGGACTCCTCATGATCGAGAGAGAGAGAGAGTTCATGCAGTACAATGCACAGACGATATACACATAACAAGAGATTCTCTCTCTCTCTCTCTCTCTGGCCTCGCTCTCTACTTTCCTCCCCTCACCATTCTTTTTTTTTTTTTTTTTTAATCTTTTATTCATGGCCTAGCAGGTGATGAAAAATGTATGCCCTGAATCTGGCATTGAAATAAATGCAAAATGAAAACAGAGGCAGTTTATACTGACAGTCTGAATATCTCTATCTAGAACAAGGTTGAGGCACCAAAATCAGAGAGAGAGAGAGAGAGAGAGAGAGAGTACAATGAGATTTCCATGATGTAAATTACACTGTGTGAATTCCTCTGTGGCCTGGAGATTAGTGTGTGTTTTGTTGTTATTGTTTATATCCATCTATCCTACAAAGACACGAACCCCTGTACCACCACCCGTGGGAAAGTTTTTTGGGGCATGTCCTCTTTTGGCCCTGAGAAGATATGCTCTGGGGTATTTCACTGATCTCTACAAGTGTGTGTGTGTGTGTGTGTGTGTGTGTGTGTGTGTGTGTGTGTGTGTGTGTGAGACGAGAGGTGGGTTCGACACAGCGCTTCCTCATCTCTCAGGTGGTATCACACAGAGGCTAGCTTTCCCTCCTGGTTCAGTAACAGCTGGTGGCCTTGGGTGCACCCATCTTCTACTTTTTTCTCTTTCCCCCTTCTCCCTGTGACACTCTCCTTGTTTGATAATGCACATTACTGCATGCTGATTAGCCTGTGCAAGCGAGCCAGGTGGAGGTGTATTAACACGGAGGCTGAAAGAAATGAAGAGGTGCAGAGAGACACGGCGATGGCGTAAAGTTCCCTCCTGACTCGAGGCGCTATCGATTACACGCGATGAGACAGAGGGCTTTTAGCTGGATGAGGAACTCTTTTAAAAGTGTCAGATATTCCGGAGGACATTTGATTCTCAACCCGATACAACGGGTTTGGCCCGAAGGATTACAAAATGCAGACAAAGACCTGCAAACTCTTTCCTTCAGAGCAGCAGTATTTCAGGAAATGTGAATCATGCATAGGATACTTTTAGGAGAGAAAGAAGAAGAACAATAAGGCTTTGGGAATTTTATTTCATGACCTGGTGTACTATGATAGGAAAATAATGACTGTTCCAACCTGAAGTTGATTGTTTTCCAATATGTGCATGCGCTGTGAAAAAGTCTTCACTTAAAGAAATTAAATGTAATGATGTAGACCCAATTAAAGAAATGGGAACAAATGTTTTACCGTGAAGTTTCCAAAGATACAATTTGGAAATTGGTCGTTTATGTACAGTCTTATGCAAAAGTTTAGACACCCCTTAATGAATAACAGATTTTGATGACTCTTCCATGGTTCTCTCCCAGAGATCTTCCAGATCTCATCTTGACCTCCACAGTTCCCCTGAACTGCCATCTCTTAATTACATTTCTCACTGTGGAAACTGCAAGCTGACAATGCTTTGCTATCTTCTTGTAGCCTTCTCCTGCATTATGGGCATCAATAACTTTCATTTTCAGAGTCTTACACAGCTGCTTAGAGGAACCCATGGTTGTCGAGTGTCGGCAAGTGTGTGCACAAGGTTTGAAGAGTCAAAGTATTTGTAAAGCTTTGAAATTGGGATTTACTTATGACAGCTGTTGCCATGCATCAGATCTACAGTAACACGCTGATTAAGGTCTGAAACCTTGTAAAAAAGAATCTGAGACTCTTGAACTCTCGCACAGTGCCGTAATAATGTTTTTATTTTTTATTTTTTATTTTTGTTCAGTTTATGGCATAAGTAACTATGCATCAATGTTTGGTGAAAATATTGTGCATTTTTGCCATTTCCAAGAGAGCCTGTGTTAACATCTTCTCAATTAAAAAAAAAAAAAAAAGCATAAAAACCTGTTATTTATTTATTGAGGGGTGCCTAAACTTTTGCATAAGACTGTAACTATCTCAGCAGCAACCTCATTTCCCCTCTTGTCTGTTCCAACCACTTAGCATTCAGCACCACCAGTATACTAATCACCGGCCTGATCGTCTCAACATCACCCGCACCTGTCTCTCTCACCGGTTCATGCCTTATGTTCAATGTTTTTTTTTATTTTATTTTTTTATGCTTGAATGATTCATAGGTCACTGTGTGGCTAAATAAATAAAACTACTCGGGTACAGGGACTGGACTGAAAACGTGAGATAAAAAAAGTGCTTCAGGAAGCCTGGAGAACTATTCCTCAAGACTACTTGTTAAAAAAGAAAGAAAAGAATAAAAGAAAAAATCAGGTTCTTTGTGAGCAAAGTATGACAAAAAAACTAAAAAAAAAAAATCATTAAAGATATTTTTATCTGTTTATAGTCAGTATTATTGTAGAAGCACAAATGCTGGTTCCTGTTATCACTTACATTATAACGAATAATAGGAGTTCTCTCACTAGTCTCTCTCTCTCTCTCTCTCTCTCTCTCTCTCTCTCTCTGCTAATAAGATTTTTAAAAAATCCATCTTGTCAGATAACTGAGAAAGTGTAAAGCGCTAAGTGAGCTGTCTCTCGTCCTGGCAGAAAACTTAAAGGAACTACTTCACCTCAAAGCCCTGACGTTATGATACCATGAATTATATATCATCCATTGTACAATGTACAGCTGTAATTTATATATATATATATATAGAGAGAGAGAGAGAGAGAATGACTCTTTTCTTTAACCCGGATTTCCAGAGTGATGCTAAACATTTGTGCAGCGCTTCGGCCTCAGTTAGCAGCTCGCTAGTGTAGCAGGCAGGAATGTTGCCTGCACTCGGGACTGCATCACGTACTTGGTTCAGTTCCTGCATTCGGGTCAAATCCGGGTCAAATCGTTCCGCAATCAAACAGTCGGGTTGGTCTCCGAGGGGTTGTTTTAGTGTGCACCCGAGTGTTATCGGCGCGTCTGCACTAAAGGGGCGAAAACACCAGGGTTCCATTAAACCGGACTGCAGGCTGCAAATGTAGAAAGCACTCTCGGATCCAATATGTTCATTTTATTATCCAGAATCATTTAATCATTCCATAGCGGTTTTGCTTCTGTGTGTGTTCTTATTATCGTGAGGGTGTGTGTCTGTGTGTGTGGGTGTGTGGGTAGGGGTTGGGGGTGGAGGGGGTGAGATGGCAACAGCATGCACACTAGCAGTGTGTGTGTGTGTGTGTGTGCGTGTTCGTATGCATGTGTGTTACTGGCTCGCTCATGCACAGTTCATTATATCACTCCTGCTCTGCCCGGAGGCGGCCTTTGAATGATGCAGCTGTTTTTTTGGAGGGGCCAGGTCTCTCAGGGCAAAGTAACAAGCCTCATCTCTCTCTCTCTCTCTCTCTCTCTCTCTCTCTCACACACACACCCCCTGATCTGGGATCTGGCGTACCCCATTAAAGTGGCCAAACCCTTTCACCGTGCCCAGACCCATGTCACCAAATGAAGATGTCTAATTGGCTGCACCCTGCATGTGAGGGGTGCAGGGTGTGTGTGTGTGTGTGTGTGTGTGTGTGTGTGTGTGTGTGTGTGTGTGTGTGTGTGTGTGTGTGTGTGTGTTTGTGTGTGTATGTGTGTGTGTTTGTGTGCGCAGGGTTCGGCATCTCCACACTCGCCTCTCACACTTCCTCCACCAAATTCAATTATTAATGGACTGATTGCTTGAGTGCAGCATCTCTGGGATTCCGAATCTGCCACACTGAATAAAATAAAACCACTGCTTTACATTTTCATTATGCCCGAGCCTCTGTTTTAAATTGCAAATGCCTCACAGGGACCCGGCTGCAGCTCCGCCCGCCCCGTCTCTATTTTACCCTGCCTTTGGCCCCAAACACTCTCTCTCTCTCGCGCGCGCACTGATACCGAAAGACACTCGCTCATTTTTATTAGGAACATCTTTTCAGTACAACATGCACATAGAGACATTTATCCACTGCTCGGTATGTGAATGTGAAATGTGATTCTATACCATCAAATATTTTTGGGGGAGAGAAAGAAAGCGAGAGAGAGAGAGAGAGAGAGACTCTTCTGAGCTGCAGAGATTTCTGGGCTGATTTGCAATCAGGTCAGATACACAGAGGCACACATGTGCCACCATGCTGCCCTCCCTGTCCCTATGTCTCTATCTCGCTCTCTCCGTCTCTCTCTCATTGCCATTCCCTGCACCAGCTGTTGTCTATGACCCTGTTATACCGCCTGTACACTAAATCTTAACTTACAATTATCACGTTGTGATCCACATTCATAAACATGACTGGGGTGATACGATGGTATCCTATTGATGCCGTGATACTGTTATGTCCTCTCATATAGCCATGGCTATAAGAAGTTTGTACCATAGCTACTGTATTCATCATATCACCAGTGCATATCTGTTGGGTCACCATGGTGAGACTGGCTCTGCAGGTTGTCATAAAATGTCTGCATGATATTGTATAAAAACTTCCAGCAAATGAGTGTAATGAGCTCCTCCTGGGATGAGTGGAATGATGTAAGTATCTAGTCTCGCTCCAAATCCTCAGTCATACTGAAGTCTGGACTGGTTTTGTAACCTTCCTGTTGAAAGGATCACCTCCATCCATCTTGCTCTCAATCCGGACCAGTTTTCCAGTCCCCGCTGGTGTAATGAATGTATTTCCAAAACAGGATACCATCACCACTACCAGGCTTCACCGTGCACATGCTGTTCTCGGGGTCATGAACAGTGCTGGGTTCCTGCCAAGGCTAAAACATGCCTCATCCAACCCAGAGAACCTTTCTTTCCACATTCGCTCCAGATCTGTAAATTAATTTAATACATCTCTTTCTTCCCCCAGTAACAGATTTCGTGTTGCTGCTCTTTACAAAACCCATGGTTGTAGAGGGTCCAGGTTGTGCTTGTGCTTTAAAAAGCATCTCCAAGCTTACTCATGGATTCCCTCCAGCTCCTTCAGATTCCCCTCAGCCTCTTCATTGCTTTTCTGACTAACGTCCTCCTTACACACTCACTGGCTTTTGGTGGACGGCGTCCTCCAGGCAGAGTCGTGGTTGTTCTGTAGACTTTTAATTTTATTTTTATTTAATGTTGCTTTGTGGGATGTTCAGAGTTTTAGATACTTTATATAAACCAATTTCTACAACTTTGTTCTGGAAAACTGAAGTTAGCTTACTCCAGGGTTACTTTGATGGTCGTGATAATGCTGGTTGTTCAGGAACGTTCAACAACCAGGAACTGGAGTGTTTATTTGGAAAATGTATAAAATCAAACGTATATGAACACTTATTTGAATAAAAATACCTTTTCAACATATTTATCATAATTGTACAAGTAGATTAAGATTAGCTAAAACTAATGTGACAGAAGGGGCGGCACAGTGGTGTAGTGGTTAGCACAGTCGCCTTGCACTGTCGCCTTGCATCGCCAGGGTCCGGGTTCGATTCCCGTCTCTGTGCATGTTTGCATGTTCTCCCCGTGCTTGGTGGGTTTCCTCTGGGTACTCCGGTTTCCTCCCGCAATCGAAAGACATGTAGTTTAGGTTAATTGGTGTTCCCAAATTGCCATATGAATGAGTCTGCGATGGATTGGCACCCTGTCCAGGGTGTACCACGCCTTGTGCCCTAAGTCTCCTGGGACAGGCTCCAAGCCCCTCGTGACCCTGAATACAGGATAAAGCAGTATAGATGAGGAGTGAGTGAGTAATGTGTCAGACTAGTGTTACTTCATATGTTCATATGCACTGAGATCATGTTAACGGTGATGAAAACAACACTTTAGCCTAGTCTCTAAACTGCTCTAGAAAGTTACAGTTTGTATCTCATTGTGAAATCAGTTCGGAAAGGGTCTTCCTTTTCAGTAGAATTAGACATTTAGCCTTGACTTACCAACATATCAGTGTCCCCCTGTACTTCTTATCCAATCAAACATTTTCCTAACTGAGTGCGTGCCATTTTGCTTCTTTCTCAGTAGAATAATTTAAATGTCCCGTATTTTACACGTTCTTCAACAAATCGACACAGGTCTCAGTGTGCGTGTTAATGCCTCAGCTGAAATACCCCTCAGATAATACATACTTGTTCAACTCCTTCAAATGTGCCGTTTCAGCATCTATGTAAATGAGCCACGCCAATCAGAGCATGAGCAACAAGGGGCTCTTCTTATATGAGGTCATAAAAGGGGAGCGTTCTAATTGCCTAGTGTAAACCTCAGCTAATGCAAGAATGGAAAAAGGACACAAAGCAGGGATTTCTTTCTTTCTTTTTTTTCTTTTTTTTTTCTCACATACACACTGGAGACCTTTCAGAACGTAGGTCATTTTCTCATAATACTGTATGTTTCTTTTAAAGACAGATTGAGAAGTATTATATAGTCATAGCAAGTGCATTTTATAGATTGTAATACCAGTGCGACACAAACTAAAAGTACAAACAATCAGTCGTTTGTAATTATGCATTGAACTGTAAGGGGGCAGTAGACAGAGGATGTCACTTATAGTTTGTTCAGTTGTTCTACTGTAGGCCACACACACACACACACACACACACGCACACAATCATTACCCTAGCTATATCCCCACGTAGCCCTTGGTTCTCAGTGCTCGTCCTGACTCCCTCTCCACATGGCACACAGAGCCCCTTTGCTAATCACCACAGCTAATAGCATCGCACAGCTGCAGCTGCTCCTCCCCGGGCCTGCTCGGTGTTTGGATATGAAAGTAGCCCGGGTTACACTGCCTGGGATTTCCTGTAACAAATCCATACATTAGCCCTCATCTGGGAGGCAGCGGCGTATTAGTCATGCCATTTTAGTCCTCGTCGGAGTTAGAAGTGCGCACGGAGGGCTAGACATGCCACGCTGAGGCTCATGGGAGTGCAGGCGTGGGTCAGCGTGTTGGTGCCGGACTGGGTGTTGTGTTTATGGATATGATGGGTTGAGATTAGCATGGAATGAGAGATGATTCCAGGGCATATGTGCATCAAAGATGGCTTCCTGTTTTCCATAAACGTGCATATGTTTACATCACGTGTATTTACTCCTACATCGTACAGATTAACGTCTGCGTTTAAATCGGGTCCTGCTAGTTTGGTAAACTGTTTTTTTTTTTGTTTTTTTTATTGATTTATTTATTTTACAGCTTATAAGTCCTATTGATGTGTAAACTTTTTAAATATATTCAGAGACATGTACTGTAAATCAAATGGCCTACAGGATGATCATGCAATCTGGACAGAGCAATGTATTCTTAAGCAAGTAACGGACAGAGCTTAGAATTAGAGATTTAGTTACGTATCCTGATTCTTTAGTGTTGCAATTCATGTATCGACACACTGACTCAAAAAGCGTTTTATTCTTTATTATTTTCAGTTTCTGTATGATTACATTTAAGGTGCTGATATTTTGCAGTTCCATTATGATCCTATGTACATGTGGCGCACTCTAAACTAGTCACACAGTGACATGCAGTACAGCATCCTGTGTGGTAGGAGAAAATTATTCACTGCATTTTTTGTTAGAATTGTATCTGAAAAAAAAAAAAAAAAAAAATATATATATATATATATATATATATATATATATATATATATATATAAAACTAAAATCTGGATATTTATAAAATTGTGATACTAACAAATTGCATCACCACCTGAGTATCATGATATCATCCTATCGGGTGGCCCCTGGTGCTTCCCCTCCCAATTTAGCCAGTAAACTTTCAGTAGACCCATTTCACGCCACTGTCCCATGGTTTATGACAGGTTTACAGTAACAAACCTAATGAGCTTACATATTCAAATCAAGCACAAAAACATACTTGGATCAGGTTTCCGTGCTAATATGAAGTCAGTAAAATGTGTAGGATTAGAAACTCAGTTTGATCAGCATTTCTCATATTTTTTTCTTAGCAGTTGTAAAGCCAGGGGGGGCGGCACAGTGATGTAGTGGTTAGCACTGTCGCCTTGCACCTCCAGGGTCCGGGTTCGATTCCCGGCCAGGCTCGATTCCCGTCTCTGTGTGCATGGAGTTTGCATGTTCTCCCTGTGCTTGATGGGTTTCCTCGGGGGTTCTCCGGTTTCCTCCTACAGTCCAAAGACCTGCAGGTTAGGCTAATTGGCATTCCAAAATGGCCCGTAGTGTGTGAATGAGTGTGTGTAAGTGTGTGTGTGTGTGTGCCCTGCGATGGATTGGCACCCTGTCCAGGGTGTATCCTGCCATGTGCTCTAAGTCTCCTGGTATAGTCTCTAGGCCCCCCGTGACCCTGAATACAGGATAAAGCGGTATGACGATGAGTGAGTGAGTGAGTGTAAAGCCTGTCCCATGGCGGAAAGCTTGATGGCAGATGGACAGTGCTAACACTGGCGGCTCCTTTCTTAAGTGTCAAATAAATAAATAAATAAATAAATAATAAACTGTAAGTTTAAAGTAACTGTCTACTATGAATCTCTGTAAATGGGTTTTTTAAAAAAAAGAAGCAATGACATATTCAAACAAACACATTAATACTAGGGTCAAATGGAAAACTTAAAAAGTTTGACATGAATTAAAGATTTTTTTTTTTCCACTAGAAGAACCTGGACACATGTTAAACAACTATTAATGGACTTTGTAATGGAAAATATTGTATGCTGTGTGTTTGCAATTAAACATAACAAAATGAAAGGAAAATGAAGGTGCTTTTTTCCCCTCTTACCCTCTGACTATGAACCTATGGATAGAATTGCTGTCTGGATAATTGTTAAAACCATGTTGTTCTAGAAAGTCTGACCAATCAGAATAGAGCGTTCTAAAGTGGTGCGAGTTAAACAGCATTAAAAACGACATCATTTTTTTTTTGTTAGTTTTTTCCCTCTCATTGAGATTTTGATGGTTGACTTCAGACCAGTTAGGGAGGTTATTAGAAAATGGGTGGCCATTAAATTTGTTCACCTGCAGCCAGATTTTAAAGTGCATAGGAGATGGTAAGGGTCAAGCCCTGGCCGTGGCCTGGAGCCCTGGCCTCCGCCAGATGTGATTTTAATGAGCCTTTACTAAGCATGCAGTAGGGCTACATCATCCGTTTAGGCATTTTTCTTCCTGGTTTAATTACTCGCCATGTCTAGTAAATGTTTTAAAAAGGAAATCTGTCGCTGCATGGTGATTATACTAATGGTACAGAACACGCTGTAGTCACACAAGACATTTCCTCTTAACTTTTACAGGGTGAGGCGAGCACTCTGGTACATACAAGAGGAGGAATATCACAGGTCTTTTTTTATAGAACGGTCCGATTTGGGCTCCTGAGAAAAGCATTCACGAGCACGAATCCTGATGATGACCCGATGATGCCGTGTTCTCAGGGAGGTAGCCGTGGCGTACTCTCTCTCCCCTATCAGTCACACTGAGATCAGACATCCGTGAGGTTGCGCAAGTGGAAGTCGGTGGATAGCCCTTTCCTTTGAGTGTGTCAGTCGATACAACGATAAACCAGAGAATCACTCCCTCTGGTCTGTACGTCATAATGGGAGGGGTGGAGGGGGTGTCTATGACTCAATTGGAGGAAAATAAAATATTTGATGAAGAGTAAACCATCATAGTAAAAACTTCTTTGTACAGTAACTACAATAATGTTAAAGTCCAATCATTTAATCCATAATAATTAATAGTACTGTATAATTAATAATAATTATAGTACTGTACAGGGTAAACTCTGTTTTGTATTTTCTTCAACAAAAAAAAAACATGGTTTTATATTGTAAAGCTAAAAGTTTTTCTGTAAACTTTGTATAATGTGCATAACTCTTACTATACTGTATCTACAGTCTCTAGTGAAGTACTCTGCACTTACTTTCTTGGATTATAATACTTATTATAATTTACATTATATTTATTATTGTAGTAATAATTGTACTTTTTCAAAATTTGTTCTATTAAGCTTCTGCTCAGAGTCTCAGTGGATCCGGAGCTTAACCTAAAAACTGGGTGTGATGCAGGAATGCCCAAAAAAACACACATACACACACACAAACCCATAATCATGCCTTGGGGCTGTTTATTGTAACCAGTCTATCTGTTAGCATGCTTAAGAGAGATCGGAGGAAACCAGAGAACCCCACATGAGAATTATTATTATTATTATTATTATTATTATTATTATTATTATTCGATAATTTTGATGGAAAACCAGGCAGGTGAGTTGAGGAGTCGAGGCAGTCTCTGCACCAGCACCCAGAGCCACTTTATATTCACACAGCAGACTCGGACCCTTGGGAGATGATTTCACGTGTGTCATCCTAACATGGTTATGCTCCTGAGACGTTCAATTCAATCCTCATTTCTGCTTTCATAACCTGCGATTTTATACCCATTCCAATGAAAATACACCCCTGCCTTCAAACACTCTTTTTTTTTTTTTTTTTCCTCTCCTCTAAGAGCGTGTTTCACTTCCTCACACCGTCGGGAGAGGAAGCCGTGTCATTGCAGCGTCGACAACAAGATGGCAGTGTACACTAAGTCATATTCCCTGGAGGATTCGCTGCTGGAAGATAAACATAGCTCAGGAAAGGATGGAGTTGAGTGTTATATCCCTACTGTATAGAGCATGGGAAGGAGCATTTGCATGTGGAGTGATGGAACTCTGTGTGTGTGTGTGTTTGAGACTCTTCTTATGTTTTAGGTGTGAGGAACTGTGTGTGTGTGTGTGTGTGTGTGTGTGGGTGTGTGTGTGAGAGAGATAGTCAGGTAAGATATTGTGAAGTTCACTTTCAGTCTTGCTTTCATCCATTTATTCCAGTGTGTGCGTGTGTGTGTGTGTGTGTGTGTGTGTGTATGTGTATCTGTCTGTCTGTGTTTCTCTCTGTACAGTATGTCTCTGTCTGCAGCTTTGTGTGTTTGTGTGTGTGTGTGTGTGTGTGTGTGTGTGTGTATGTGTGCGTGTGTGTGTGTGTGTGTGTGTGTGTGTGTACTCAGCTGGAGTGCTTTGCTTCAGGCTTCTTGGCCTGTTCCTGCATCACATCCTCCAACTAAGATTTCTAATTACAAACTGACTTCTTTTGTTTTTGTTGTCTGATTGCCGTTTGGCGTTTCTAATTCCCCGGCTTTGGCATAGAGAAGAGCTTATTATAGCTTTATCCTTCTAGCGTACCAAAAAAAAAAAACCCACAAAAAAAAAAACACTGACTCAAATTAGCTGCTCTGTGACTTTATTTCTGTTTACGTTTCCCTATCATGGATTTGCATTTTCATCGGTAAAGCCGTGTATTTCCTGAACGAGTGTATAAGTGTGTGTGTAAAATAGTTGACTGGAGAGGATCGGATTTATGCAGTAAAAAATTGTACGTGCATGTATGTGTGTGTGTGTGTGTGTGTGTGTGTGTGTGTGTGTGTGTGTGTGTGTGTGGTTGCATGCATGCTATATGTTTGTGCGAGCATCTGTCTGGCAGAGCTATTAGAACTCATTTTAGTCGAGGAAGAAATAATCACCTCTTTGGAATATAAAATTAGCAAAGCAGCCAGTGATTATTCCTCTATTGCCAAGCGTTATTACACAACTCCAGCATTTAGTGCAGATTATTACAATTACACACACACCATAAACACCACAGTCAGGGCTTGTTTTTTTTATGAATGGAGTTGTGTCCTGCTTAGCATTTTATCGTGTCATTTATAACTTTTCTGTATTGCGTCGTGTCGTCCTGTACAGAGATTTGAGACGCTGGGTGTTAAAGGAATGCTCCATTATTCCCCCCTCAAGTCATTTTCTGTTTCCTCCATCTGTACTCTTGGTAGGTATGCATGCATGCATGCATGCATGCGTGCGTGTGTAGTGTGTGTGTGTGTGTGTGTGTGTGTGTGTGATTTCCAAAAGAGATTTCAACACGTTTCCTCGCACCGAGGAAAGAAGAAACTAACATTTAATGTGAGAAAAAAGGTTTTTCAGGTAAGTATGAATAAGGAATATAAATGAGGAATAAAAATAGGTTCAGGTGTGCTGTTCGAGGAATATAATCAATAACAGGCTCATATGGTGCAGAGTAAGGCCAAGTACCACGCAAGGTTGAGTAATTTCCAATTAAAGCAGTGTTTTGTTCATCTTACACAGTAGCATTTAGCTACTGATTACTTAAAAAAAAAAAGAATAAAAAGAAAGGAAGATTTTTTTTTTTAATTTGTAAGAGTATGGAGCATCCCTAAGACAAGTTCGTGTTATCATTAGCATTGTAGCAGATGTTAACATTAAGTCGTCCGCTGCTTTCCCTTTCCAGGAAATAAGACAAAAAAATAATGCAGCTTAGTGTACTGCCAGCAAAAATGTAAAACATGTTCTTCTGATGGAAATCTTACTGTCCATTATATTATGATATAATATATTATAATAAGCCCCCCCAAAAAAGAAAGTTTAAGACCAGACCATTTACGAAGGGTCAAATTATTTGGCTGCATCAATAAAACGCTTAAGGAGATTTGAAATGACTATAACTGGTTTAATAACCCTTCAACAGATTATCAAAACCCGCGAGGGTAACGCTGAACCGTCAACTTTGTGGAAGAAATGTGGGTAGAAAAAAAGATCACTTAAAAAGTTGGTGATGTTGAAGTTGCATGGTAATAAAAAGAAAATCAGAAAAATGGAAAAAGATTGACCATATTCCAAAAAACAAAGCATGAAGCGATGCACCCGCCATGCATTGTGCCCACCGAACAATCCTCTGGATGCGGTGTTATGATCTGTGCTTGCTTGAGTTGCTCAGGTCTCGACTCAGCATCGTTATGTGGCAATAAAATGAAGTCAGCTGACGACCTGAATGGACTGAATGACCAGGGTATCAAAGTTATGGAGTTTTTCTCCTCTGATTGCGCAGACAGAATCCAGGACTGGTTCTGTGAGCATGAGAAATCATTTTCACACATGAATTGCGTGCCCTAATCAAAGCTAAAGGTGACTGAATTACATAGAATTAAATATATATAAAATTAAATATTTAAATTTGCAGACAATAGAATCATTTTCCATGAATGTTACATTCACATTGCCTTAAATCAACCTTCAGCATAGTTTTTTCTTTTTTTTTTTTTTAAAAGAAAAAAATCATAATGTATTAATACATTTATTATTAATTTTGGATTATGTAGAGCATCAATCACACGTAAGCTGTTGCCATAGAAACACTAATGTGTTAGAGAATGAGTGCATTAATATATAAATGTGATTTGAATTACAGTTGGAAATACTGTCAGAACTAGTGTTATAGAAAATGAATCAATACCTTCTGTCCAGTCAGAATCAAGGATTAAGCAGTGCTGCTGTACACTGTCGATCTGGATCGTTTTGGGATGTTATGCGATCCCTAAATGGTTGCGTAGTTCTAGTTACCACGAAACTAAAACCAGGAATGCTTAATAAAGTAACTTAACTTCACCTTTGGTAAGACCTTCAATGTTCGAGAGAGTAATGAGGTGGTTTAGAATTTTTGCCTTGTAGGCTTCCATTATAAAACCCTTCTCACCGAACAGCTTTTCAGGTCTTTACTTAGTGCCGGGCTAAACTCCTGTGTGTTGTAATCACACGTATGCTACAGATGGGGTGGATAGAGGTCGTGATGAGAAATGCTGCCGTATTCCTTTAATCGAATGAGGTAGGGTCTTATGGGTGAAAGAAGAATGTTTTATGTATTGTGTAACGACCACTGCGGCTACAAGGTGAAAAGATTCCCCAAACAGTCTTCACTGCCCGTACACGGCGTAAGCGTAACCTCGGTGTTCTCTGCAGTCTCTGCCTCTCCTCTGATTGCTCTAAATAAATGGTTTAGCCCGTGTTAACTCGTATGAAAAGGCCATAAATGGGGATCAGCGCTAAGTGGCTACTGTCATGACTTCACCCCAATATCTCTCTCTCTCTCCCTTTCTCCTCATCTCCTGCTCTACTCTTGTCTCCTCATCCTAGAGACCCTTATCAGCTATTAAACCAACTCTCTCTCTCTCTCTCTCTCTCTCTCTCTCTCTCCCGTATTATTTATTAATTGAGTTGATGTTTTTATCCCCAGTCCTCCCCTCCCCTGCTGGTTTGTGTATGTCAAAGCGCCACAAATTAGCCCAATGTACGGCGCAGAGAGCCCTAGCTAATGAGGGGCTGTCAGCGAGGTGAATGCACAGGAATTAGCACGGCGGCTGGCTTGAGCAGAGAGGAGTGGAGGGGGAGGGTGTAGTTCTCTTTATCTGCAAGAGTGTATGACTGTGTGATAGAAAAAGAAAAAAAAAACAGCTCAAAGGGATTATGCCGCGTTTGTTGCTACGTGGCCTGGTGGGATCAAGTAAAAAGTATCGGATGTCATTGTGCAGTGTAGTGTTTCTAATCTGATAATTAATATCTTGTATGAAGACTGCAGGAATATGAACATGCGTGGTATATACCGTATACCGTTTATGATCTATTTTGGCAGAGGGATAAACAATAAACGCTGCCCGATTCGTCCCGCCCGAGTTCCGTAGTGCTGTGTGTTCCGATGTTCTGGTGTGAAGTGTTTCTCCGTTCGTCAGGACTGGGCCGTCTGTCCCTACAGACAGTTCACAGCTCCGACATTCATTAGCCGCATTATTACGAACCCTGGGCTAATGGATGGATTTGAATGCTTACTGCACTCTGTCTCCCTTGATTCATTTCCGTAAACAGCGTCCCTAAAATGGCAGGCCACTTTAAGTCACAGGGAGCGTACCGGAGCTCGGGCCACCCTAATTAATCAAGCATTGGCCAAAATGAGATTATCCGTAACGGGAGACGAAGCACTTCGGGTTGAGACAAAAAAAAAAGAAAAGGAAAGGAAAAAAAAACAACAACAACAACGTTGGCCGCATGCGACAAGCTGAATGCGAGGTTTTTCGCCGTCGCTCTATCAGCCCGCGCATGAGTGCCTCGCTCGATTATCTCTTCCCGTCACTAAACTCTTGTTAATACGCCGCCGTGGATGTTTGAGCATGCCGGAATGCATGTGTGTCGACAAAGGGCCCACTCTGCCGTAGCCGCCTGCTATCGCAGCGCATTGTAATGTTAGAAGTCAAAATAGGCCCGATTCATTTGCTCACATAGAGCTAAGTGCATTCTTGGCTCGGGCAGCGCTGGAGTTGTGTATGCACGGCGTACGCCAAGGAAGCCATTTGTGACAGGCCACTGTTACTGCCCTGTGTCATAGTGTGAGGCTCTGGCAACCCTATACCTCAGTCTGATCAGTAGCCAATGTAAAGAGGAGCCTGAATAAATTACCTTCTTTTCTCTCGCTCGTTTTTTTTTTTTTTTCCCTCACCAGCTTGTCCATTTCTGCCTACAGTTTACACTGGACAAAGCTGAGCAAGAGTCACATTTGCCTAGCCACTATATTACTAAACCAAACATGCTGCAAACTGTTGACACACACACTCATACACACCCGTGCAGGCTCCCACTCCCGAACTCATAACAATGTATGTCGGGCTGCCAGAATAACAAATAGGCTCAGCAACCCATGCATGCTAATGTTATGTTGTAAGCAGTTTTGTTGACAAGTGCTAATACTTCTTTCATACTCTCATCAAACGCAGCTAATATAGCCACCATTACTTGCTAGCTCACACCAGCAGATATGATGGATGGTGACCTTAATGCGGGTTAGCCCAGTTTTTGAGAGTTAAACCACCTGTCATAAATCATGGAATTATTACAATGCACTTTAATTGGTTAAGGACTGTTTATTTCCTAAAGAGCTCGGAAAAATTGGGTTTCGGCACTTTCTAATTTGCGGAGTGCGTTTCCATTACGGGCCGGCGCTTTAATATTACCCTTCTTTGTCATGCAAAATATGCAACACGCTGGCAATCTATTAATTGGGAGAAAGAATGCAAGGCAAGCATAAATCCATGTGCTCGGAGTGGTGGTGGTTGTTGTTGTTGTTGGGCGCGATATGCCGAAGAAGAGATTTCATATTGCCTTAGAGGAAAAAAAAGAAGAAGAAGCCGCTGCGGTGTAGATAGAGAGTAATGTAAGCATGCCTAAGGCTTTGGATGCTGTTGAAGCCGGGTGTATTGTAGCTAATGCAGCAATCACTGGATTATGTCATATTTTTGCCCGCCTTGCAGTTGTGAAAGTGCGCGCTCATCATTTATGCCATTCATAAGAATCACACTTCTTGCTAGAGGTACAGGAATTTCTGGTTGTAATTGATATGTGTAATTTTGCTGCTGTGACTGTTTCCTCCGTGTGTGTGTGTGTGTGTGTGTGTGTATGTATGTATGTGTGTGTGCGCGTGTTCCTTTCTCTATATTAAAGGCTTTCATTCTTTTATGACTGTACCATCCTCTTCCCCCCCCCCCCCCCCCCCCCTCTGTGTCTCTCTCTCTCTGTGTCTCATTTTGTGAGAGAGAGATGACGTGAGTAGGGCACACCCTCGGATAACACTCATCTTCCCCCCCCCCCGTCCCTCATTTCCCAGCCTGTCACTCAGCCGCTGGCCTTGACATCCTGGCAGACCAATGAGGCTCCGTCTCCCGGGACATTTTGTCACGCCTTTAAGGATGCATGACAAAGTGCTGCTTGATTTCCCAGTGGCCAGCCACTGTAGCACAGTCACACAAATTTATACAGAGACATGCACATGCACACACACACACACACACACACACACACACACACACACACACACACACACACACACACACACAAAGTAGTCATCACACCGATCCTTCAGTGTACTCTCAGAACAGCGTCTCTCATCTCCTCCGAATACCGTTAAAAGCAGATCTATTAGAATACACATGCCAGATACAGTGCTAATAATTAATAAGTAATTATTGCTAATTATTAGCAGTGAGTGAGTCTCTCTTGATATTCTGAACTATAAATCGCATAGCTTCGTTTGGAATTCAGTGTGATTTGAAATGAGATAAGAAAGAACACCCTGGCGTGACAGACTCCACCGTGCGCTCACAATATAATCGATATGATATGAAATGGATTGTGTCTATTCAGATCCCCGTCATGCACCCAGGACTCAATACCACAACCTTACCAATCACAATCGACAGTCAAGTTAGCATGACTAAACTGAATAACGTCACACCCTCTTTTCTGCGGGAGCAGGTGGGATCTATCAGACTCCGTACAGGACGGACAAATGTTCTACAAGAGGCGGTTGTTTTTGAAGTGGAATGGGTCAAGTTTTCTGCAGATGGTGGGATTAGTCTGATTTTGTGCAGGGGTGTGCTGGATGAGTTAAATGTTCTTCAGGAGGGGTTGGGATTAGTCACATTTTCTGTAGATGGCCGATTAGTCAAAATGTCTGCAGGAGTTTGTGGGATTAGTAAATGTTTTTCTGCAGGAGTGATTGGGATGAGTCATATTTTCTTCAGGAGGGGATGAGATCCATGATCCCCCCACCCCCCACCCCGCAGGAGTTATTCTGAGATTTCAGAAAACTTTTTCATACGGATTATCACACATTTCACAGCAGAATTTTACAAATAGAATGAAGTTTTAGACATGAGATTCAGTTTATGTCATTCTTTCAAGTTCAGCATGGTCTTGGGCATGATTAGTGTTATTTGTTATTATTTTATATCAGTAACACCTGATCTCATCTGTGTGTCTTCCTTTCTTAAGAGGAAAAAAAAAAGAGGGATTTACTCATCTGCTTTCAGTCAACAAAAGTCATTGTCTATGTCTCTGCCTTAGCATTAATTAAAATACTAGTCTAACCTGGTCTTTACTCCCTACTGTGTAAGTCCAGAAGCTCGACTTTTCATCAAGTGCCCAAGAAAAAGACCGCTAGCTGTTCAGGCTCTAACTTGGTCAGTATAGTGGATTTTTATGTCACATGATTGAGCAGCTTCAGGACTTCAGAAGTGTTTTCATGCTGAAGGCTTGAGCTCTGGGATCGACAGACACAACACTAAACCAGCAAAGCTGTGCATGCTACAGTACACTATCACTGAATCCCACACTTTCACTGTCACTCTTCTCCAGCACTGTGTCTTTGTAATGTCCAGAACCTCTGTGTGGAAGAGGTGGAAACGCCTCTCGGTGGCAGGTAAATAAAAAAATCAAATAAAAAAGAGTGAAGAAGAAGAAAACCCATGATTATGACAGTCAAGTACGCTAATTCCTACAATTCACTAACATCTCACAGTGAAACGTGCAAATATCTATTAAAGTATTTGCCATGAAAGGCAGCAACATTTGGTGGCAGAGTTCACAAGAGTCGGAAATGTATGGAGTACATTTGGAGTACCCTTACACCTGTCAGTCAAAGGAACTCGAAACAGCTGAATAAAATACTTAACATGCCTTTGATGGATGTGTTTATCAGTGATGTACAAAAAAATAAAAAGAAAGTGTGTGTGTGTGTGTGTGTGTGTTTGCGAGGGGGGTGGCGGTTGTGATTGGACAAATCCAGTGATTTATTGCACACTGTGGCTGTGCGCTCATGTACAGTAGCATTAAGGAACTGTATTTAAGAGATAGTAAATTAATTAGCGAGATGTAAAACCTTTTTGGCTTTGCGCTGTTATGACAGAAGTCCCCTGAGTACAATAAACAGCCTTTATTGAAGTTTGATACATTTTTGCAATTCAGCTCTTCCTGACATTAGCAGTGTTTAACTTTCAGGTAAACCACTGAAGTGTGTGAAATTTTTTGCTGGCATGGTGTTGGTTATTTCGTCAGCCTTTTTTTTTTTTTTTTTTTTTTTTGCAAGATGCTTTGGTGTATTAAAGACAGAACAGAAAGACAGATGTTTTAATATGTGTCTACTATACCTGTAGTGTATTTGTGCAGTTACTTTAAACAATTATTTCATAATATTGTCCAGCACTAAGAAAACCCTGTTTACTCAAAGTTATATGAAGGTTGTAAGGGCAACTAATAAATCTGTTGATAAATGTTTCACCATGAAGTAAGAAATAAAAGATGAAAAGCATGCTATTATAGGAAAGTCATCAGCTACAGGGTGATGTGATCCTGTATGGGAAGCAGGTAGTTACCACTTCGAAGAAATAGTTTATGCTGAAGTGATTTATTCCTCTTATACTACAGCTTTGTTGTGTAAGAAAGCTGTATTAAAAAAATAGTATGATAATGTATTTCATGTATTTATCCATTTATTTATCCATTTATCCGTGTTACGTGGAATCTTGGATCATTAAACAAGTTTGGGTCTCATTTTCTCTCTTATGCAGCCCCAAAACGTATGTGTCTTGTGAGAACAAGTTCTTATTTTGTACACAGGCATTACTTATTTTGTAGGATCAAGATAATAGCCAAAATTTCCAAAAATATGAACTTGTTGCCAGAACTTTTTTGGGAATAAGCTATTATCTTGTGCACAGAAGGTATTTATTTTTGTGATTATGTTATTGATCCTGTGGGAGCAAGTTATTATTTTGTGGGGTCAAGTTGTTATCTTGTGGGAACCAGTTATTTTCTTTGGTTGCATGTAACCTATTCTGGGGGAACCAGTTATTATTTTGTGGGAACTTGAGGTTACATGTTATTATCTTGTTGAAGCACATTATTATATTGTGGTATCTAGTTATTTTCTTGTGGGACACGTTATTATCTTATGGCAACCCCTTATAATCTTGCAGGGAACATGTTATTGTCCTGTGGCAACCACTTATTATCTTGTGGAAAACAGTTATTATCTTGTATGAACAAGTTCTTGTGGGAACCAGTTATTATCTTGTGGGAACCACTTAGTATATTGTGGGAACCACTTACTATATTGTAGTAACTAGTTATTATCTTGTGGTATCTCATTATTATCTGATAGGAACATTTTATTATCTTGTGGAAAGGGGTTATTATCTTGTGGGAACACATTATAATATTGTCGTAAATAGGTATTTCCTTGTGGGAACATGTTATTATCTTGTAAAAACACGTTATTATCTTGTGGCAACCCATTATTATCTTGAGGGAACCAGTTATCATCTTGTGGGAACCAGTTTTTATATTGTGGTACCTCATTATTATCTTCTGGGAACATGGTATTACCCTTTTTGTTTCTTTTTCTTTTTCTTTCTTTTTTGAGGGAACACGTTATTATCTTGTGGGAACCAGTTTTTATATTGTGGTAACTCATTATTATCTTCTGGGAACATGGTATTAACCTTTTTTTCCTTTTTTTTTTTTTTCTTTTTTGAGGGAACATGTTATTATCTTGTGGGATCAAGTTCTTGTGGGAACCAGTTATTATCTTGTGGGAACCAGTTATTATCTTGTGGGAACCAGTTATTATATTGTGGTAACTAGTTATTATCTTGTGGTAACTCATTATTATCTTATAGGAACGAGGTATTATCTTGAGGGAAGAAGATATTATATTGTGGTAAATATTTATTATCTTGTGGGAACATTTTATTATCTTGTGGAAACGAGTTATTATCTTGCGGGAACATATTATAATATTGTCGTAAATACAGTAGGTATTTCCTTGTGGGAACATGTTATTATCTTGTACAAACATGTTATTATCTTGTGGCAACCCATTATCTTGAGGGAACCAGTTATTATCTTGTGGGAACCAGTTTTTATATTGTGGTAACTCATTATAATCTTCTGGGAACATGGTATTACCCGTTTTTTTTTCTTCTTTTTTTTCTTTTTTGAGGGAACACGTTATTATCTTGTGGGATAAAGTTCTTGTGGGAACCAGTTATTATCTTGTGGGATCACATTATTAGATATTAGAAAAAAAGGCAGCTTGTCATGCCACAGAGAAACCACAAAGCCTTCCATCCTGAAGACTGATCACACCTGACTTTACAAAGCACTGACACTTCAGATTCCTTCCAGAGATATTAAATAAACACTCTCCTCACAGACAACTTCACCATATCAACAGTTATAAGCCCTTTTTATATGTTTTTGGAGGAGCTGTTTGGAGAGAAATGATCACATATTAGTATGAGTGCATTAATACGAACCTGTGATTTGAAAATTACTCAGCACCTTCTAACCAATGAAATCAGAGAATTCAATAGCACTGTGATGTAAAGACAGTGTATTTGTAAATGTTAAACAATGTATTCATTCATGACATTTATAGAAATAAGTAATATTTTTTTTACCTTTGATGTAGCAGGTTTTCTATTCATCTCTCATAGAGATAAACATATCCATTTCATTCTCTCTGGCACTCTGTCATATTCCTTTATGTTGCATTTCTTATTGTTATTACATATTTATTTATATAAAAATATTTGTAATTTGGTGTTTATAACACTTTTTATTTTGTCAGTGTAATTTAATACCTAGATGGAATCATGCCTAATGAGCAGTTCATAACCTCACTTCATGCATTTTATAACAACTAAGGACGTCTATTCTGATATTTTTTCAGTATCCGTGGTGGGCTTTACCAGCGGTGGGGGACCCAGCAGGTGTGCTGTCACACTACGAACAATGCTCTCATCCTCCTCTTTTGATGGGGTGTTTAGTTTAGCTTTTACCGGCGCAGGGATTTTTAGACAAAGATGAGGGTGTTAAGAATTCAGCCCATTCACATTAATCACCTCAACTTTCCCTTCCTTTTGGTACATGCCTTCTTTTATTTCAGGCTATGCCGAGCATGCCGGGGGCCTTGGGCTGCCTCCAAGTCAGCCGTGTCCCTGCGAGGGGATGAGAGTGAGAGTGAAGCCACAAGAATGAGGCTCCTTTTAGCTGGCAGTGTGCTGGAACTGGGGAAAGTTCACTGGTGTGTCGCACCTGCGCTGGCCCTCTAGAATGATGGGGATGAGGATAGGGATTGGGGGGGTTTGGTCTACTGAGTGACAGCCAGACCAACCAGTGATGAGTAAGGAATAAGAGCGCTATGATGTCACCTCTGCTGTAGAGACCCGGCTGAATAGGGCTGTTAATGGATTTGTTTGCTATATAGTAGACTCATCCATTAACACTTGCACGTATCACTTAGCCCCTCCACACACACACACAACCATACACACACACACACACACATCGTTTTTTGTAGCCAAATTTATGATCCTAATAGCCAAGTTCTCCAGGATGAGGTGTGAGGATTAACAGCCTCGCAGACTTTTATTACCTGTGTGGTGCTGGTAATTAGGTTCAACAGATTAGATGGGCGCTGGAAGTGTAAACGCAATGGATCTGGGCCCGGTAGATTTATAGCCATAGTAAGCCCTCTGAGGCTCCTCTTAATGCACTCATTTGATGGTGTCACATGTGCTTGACGTGTTTGTTACCACCACTCCAGCACTTTAATATGGGCTACTTTGAATGTAACTAATCACAATTGGTATTAGATGGCTGGAACTGGCCCCTTTCCCTCCACTACCCCCCCCCCCCCCCCTCACTTCCTAGCTGTAATCTGGCAAGGCAGATTGATTTATTTATGGTGCGCAGCTCCCTATGGTCTTAGCGGTAATGTGTGTGATTATGCATGGTTATTTTCTGGACATTTCGCATCTTTGTGGTGTCTTTTTGAGGCAGCTGTGAAATCCACCGGGTTGCTTTGATTTAATTGATCACAAATGACAGCAATTAGGGATGGGAAAGAAAAAAAAAAGAAATCTTGGTTATTGAACAAAGCATGTTATTTGTATGGGCAGTACATGTTGCAGGTGGACACTGGGGTGGTGCCTATAGATACATTCCGCAATTTTCCATAATTGGAAGAGTTGGGATAGAGACGTGCATGTGTGTAGTAATTAGTGGCGCACTGCTTAACAAGGACCTCCTCGTTCTTGACATCCAGCTGAGCACACACATATATCCATAGCTTCAGTTTCCAGTGTAGTCTGTATACAAGATCGCAACAAAGACCTTTAGTGGCAGGGTCAGCGTTCACCTTCCATGTTTTTCCACCCTCATGAAGTTCTGAAAATCTGAGGACAGGCCAACAGACGGGACAGAGAGGCTATAACTTATTACGTGTTGATAGCCAGCGACAAGTCATGGGGGACCGTGTGAAAGTGTGTGCGTGTGTGTGTGTGTGTGTGTGTGTGTGTGTGTGTGTGTGTGTGTGTGTGTGTGTGTGAGTGTGTGTGTAAAACCCTTCACACCTCATTTAGCCCCAATGTAGCCACCTGGGTGGCGGCCCCTCAACCCAAGCAGCCACGGTACTTCCCTGCCTAGCTGACAGCGCCAAGCTCCAGTATACGGGCTCCAGCAACAGATTAATCAACGCAGACCGCCTGACAAATCACCCCGCTACCAGCATTGATCAGACAGAGACAGAGAGAGAGAGAGAGAGAGAGAGAGCACATGAGACTGCTTTTTTCCCTTAGAGAAAAAAAGGTGCAGCTTGTATTACAAATATTTCCTTCTTCTTCCAGGCTTCTATCAACAGATCCTACCCTCGAATCACGCATTCCCTGTTACCAAGATATGACAGACATATCACATATCTCTACATATAACCTCATGCTTCATAACGCGCAGCATTAGGGCTGAATAAGCGCAGATGAGAGAAAACAATAGTGTTGTGTCTGGCTAATCCCATGCCTCAGGTGGCTTCCTCATATCCCCTATTCAGAGTGAAGCAAATCAAATTAGAGCTGAAAATGGGTGAAATCAAAGACCTTAACACAAAAACATAGGGCCACGTTTTTAAATCAGGCCCCGTGGCCATTCCTCTGCCTTTTTATTATCAGCCACAATGCAGGAAGTTTGCGGCGCGCATTCACGCAGCATATCCAGATTAGTATTGCTGTGACATTTGCAGGGCTCGGTACTGCCACTGTAACGCTTTCCTGAGGGGAACAATACGCCAACAAGAGGCTCATGTTAATGCACTGTAGGCTTTATGCGATTCCCCAACCCACAGACAGTATAGAATGTGTCTAATTTAATGCATAAATGAAAATCTTCTCACGTTGCTTAGCTAATGCTTTCGATTGGAGCCTGTTGGGTCAGTGGTTTTAGCAAAACGCTGCGATATTATATGGAGATAAAGGTTTTTTATATTGAGGTACAGTATAAAGTCCTGTCTGATAGGGATATCCCAATCCACTTATTTGATATTTGATGCAATACTGATATCAGTATCATATTTGTGTTTTGTCTGATACCGCATGTATTGCAAAAATATCATCTTTGCAACTAGAATACATTGAGCATAGACAGGTTCATCAAGTATTTTTATAAGGTTACAATAAATGAAATGTAAAATTATTAAACCTGTTTTTACATTTTTTTTTTCCCTTTGAAAGCTTAACCTTTTAAGATTGTATTTCTAGGAAAAGCTATCTGCTAGTACAATAAGAACATTTAACCCATGAAATGTCTAAAAATAGGTTTAATCATTTTATAGTTGGATTTTTCTAATCTTACAGCTGTAACTGTGTAGGTGTTACTTGATAAGATGTCGTTACTGCAGTATATTTGCTTAATAATAAGCAACCAAGTGACACTGTGAGCTTTTGTTGTGCAGAATCACAGAGGTGATAGTGGGTGTGCTTTATAAATTTGGCTTTTCTGTCACTTTTTACGGCATAAAACGTGTCAGTGGCTCAAAAAAGCCGTTCAATGATATAATGAAAGCATATACTGTAATTGAATCAAATGCATACCAAAGAAATGCATATAGTAAAAAAAACAACAGCATAAAAATTATTATAAAATTGTCCTGACGGGAATAAATCAATAAAATTGTCGGGATTTTTAATGCAAAATATACTGTTTTAAAAAAGTTTTATGTGACCAGTAAAAATAAAAATAAATCTAAGGTAAAATTTTAGAAGACAAAATTCTTCTTCTTCTTCTTCTTCTTCTTTTTTTTTTAAGACCATTTTTTCCTTTCACAAATGAAACTGAATAACATTACAGATTCCAGCCCAGTCACAAGTCTACGTGTGTGTGCAGTCAGTCTGGGATCGTAAAGCCTCTCCATTGATGTTGCGTTAGGAAATCTAGCAAAGCAGATGCGAGCCAGTGTTCGCTTCTCATCCATTTCCCCAGCATGTGGAGCAACTACCTGTTTGGCTATGCACACACCATCTGGCTCATTCATCAGCACTCGCTGCGAAACCCAGAGTCAACACGTCCCGGAATTTCACACAGTTTGAGACCTTGTATCGAGCTTGTATTGAACTATTTTTAGGCCACCAAGCTAAATGTGCAAAATCTAAAAATAATAAGAAAAGTAGTTGTTTTCTTCAGACATTGTACCCTGAATTAGATTGAAATGTTTATTAAAAAATAATAATAATAAAAAAAGATTGCACGCCATTGCAATGAAGGAATCGTGGATGTTATTACACATGAGAGTACAGTTACAGTTAACAACAAACCTTGAATGTTCCTTTGTTACTAACCAGTATTTGTTAGCTCAAATCCCCACCCCCCCAGCGCAAGTCATGCTACCCCCAGGTTATCAGTACAATCACGAGATAGCTTAATAACGGCTAATTAATACCCAGTTGGCTGCTGTTATGTACTAAATGCAATAACTTTAAATTACGCGTGACTTCTTGAAGTCCAAAGACCAGGCAAAGCTAAAGGGAGAAATAAAGAAAGAAGGATGAATGGTGGAGAACATCTAAGTGGTGGCCTCATTTTCTTACCAGTCCAATTAGACTGATTTGAGCCATGCCTCCTCTGTGAGGTTTTAGTAATTATGAGGCTACAGTGCTGGGATTCTGACCCCCTCAGGAACGATATTAAACCATGGTCATATATTCACTCATTACTAGCCTCTACCCCAGGGCTTTCACACATGAGCTCAGTGGCAGAGGTCAGCAATGCTTTAAGTCTTGTTAATTCAAGATCGGTTTAAGTGGATGTGTTAATCTCGCTTCTTTTATATAGTTATAGTGGCATGGTTGTTGTTTAAGGCTCTGGCAATTAACCCTTGTGTTTCGTTGTTATATTTGGAATATTATATTTGGAAGATCCGAAGCTGCCGCGCATTAGACGACAGAATAACTTTACGGCGACAAAAAAGCGAAAAGGTACAATATATTCCATCACAACTGCACGGCGACGGCGTCGTATAATTATTAAATGATCCGATACTCGCCAGAAAAGGAATATTAATTTACTGTTAAGCCCTTTCATAAAAGGCACGTCATGCTCTTTCAGACTTAATCCATTCTAGACTGACATTTGTCTCTTAAAAAGCCTGACAATAGGAGCTAGGTGGATAGCGAGTGTGAAGGTGTGCACATTGGCGCCTTATCTATTTCATGCCTCTGTTGTCTGATGTAGCCGCGGAACATTATCATTTCATTATAAGAACCAAAGGCATCTGTAGATTAGGGGCGAGTGTGACAATAAATTAGGCGACGTGTTTGAAAACACATGCCGCCGTAATTAGCTGGCATTTGATATTTAATGAGGTAACAGGCTTGATTTATTATCTCCAAACTCCCCCCCAAAATTTCCATTAGCATGATGGGAAAGGGTCCGCGTGAAACGTTCTCGACCGGCCAGCCTTCTGACTATTAAACCGTCGCAGACGATCCAAAACTTGGAAGGACATGCAGACTGTAATCAACCAAAAACCTCCATCATTCTCGGATCTCATGGAGCTGTCTGTATCGACTTTACGGTGGTGGGTTCAGAGTAGAAAGATGAGAATCCTCTCACTTATGGTCAGGAGACAGTGGAACAACATAGCATTGCTGCCTCATATGTATCTCCCTGGTCCCCAGTTCAAGTAAGAGCTTTTGTTCTCCCCGTTTCCACATACCTCCCATAACACATCCAAGTAAGAGGATTGGTGTTTCTCTACTACACCTAAGCATAAATGTGTATTTCTGTACAGTACGTATGTGTCTGTGTATGAGTATATTCATGCACAAGTATAGTGCCCGGCAGTGGAGTAGTATTCTGTCCAGGGTGTATCCCAGCCGCATACCCAGAGTTCCCAGCATAGACTTTGATTACTGGTTAATGCTTACCGAAAATGAATGAATGAATGAATTGAGATGTTTGTTGAGCATCCATATCAGACTGTGTTACTATGCAACACTGTACCCTACTACTGGCAAGCCTGTTATTAACTCAACAATTCTTGCTATCAACAGTGATGGTACTCTGAAGGTACGCGACAAGGAGGTATATCGGAAATAATAACAGATTGTATAATTTACCATCGAATAGAAATGACATTTATTTCGGAAATAGAACCATCGAGAGTAGAAAAATGGTGCGCTGTTACGCTGGTTATGTCATTCTTGAAGAGTGGAGACAGGATGCTTTGATCGTTAATACCTCTCTTCATAAGACACTGCGCTGATTTAGCTATTATTTAAAATGGTTGTCATACTGTAAAACCGTGCTGGAATTCGAATTTCCATCACACCTCGGCTAGGCCTTAATTTCATGTCATTGTTTTATCGTGCACAGTGTTGTCAGGATGCGCTCTGGATTCACCTTGACCCCGAGTATAATAAAGCGCTTAATCATGACTATTATGCATCATTTGTTGTTGGAATTAATGTAGGGGTTACATCTATTCCCTTCTTCTTTCTTGCACTCAGTCAACCGATGGACGCGTTAACTCGCCGTCCGTGCCACAAACCGCTAGAGACTTGAATCTGCTTCGCGTCTGAGTCAGTATGGGTAAAATCCCGTGCCGAATGAATAAATGTGAATGTAAATGTGAATGTTAAGAGCGTAATTGCTTGACCTCTTGCTTTAGCCGAGAGTGTGGAAGTGGATGGGAAGATCAATATTCTGGTAATCAGGTCACGCTAGCGATCACCATCAAACACTGGGAACTATTGAGTAATCACATGGTTGCCGTTCGTGCGCTGGTGAGATGGCGAGATCAAGAGGCGTTTAAAATGCTACTCAGATGACGCCTAACGTCTTCGGCGTCGATTGACCGTGAAAGCAAATCAGCATTTGAGAATAGCTGTCTTTCTAGCTAGAGTGTCTGTGTGTTTTTTAATGTCTATCATTTATGAAGAGAGTCTAAATAAATGATAGACACACATCTACAGTACGTGAAATCAGACCGAATCACTTTGTATACGCGACCGTATACTCTCTCAGCTGGGAGCGGCAAGAAACAGCTTGTTGTGTGTGTAGGGATACGTGTATACAGTACGTATGCACGAATGTGCGTGTGTGTTTAGAAGTGCGAAGCTTTGTTTGTTCATTTATAAGGCCGCGGCTCGTGGAGACTGTGTGCTGTACGGGCTGTTGTACGCTGTTGCATTGGTGCATTGTGAGGAGGCGGTGTGTGTCGGCACGGCGTCTTTGTGGTAAAATAAGGGCTGTCATAGTGTTCTCGGGGTGCAGCCGAGCCCTGTCAGGGAAGACGGATTGCTTCTGTGGAGCTGCTTGATCCCTGGGACCTGGAGCTCGCTGGAGCCATCAGCAGGTGTCTGCCACTGCTGCTTGTTATGGCGCGTATGTGTGTGTGTGCGTTTGAGAGAGAAATATAGTGAGAGGGTTTTTAAAGAAAGATGTAATATAGAGTTTTGTTGTTCTGTTAATCCTTTCTAAACTGTTTTGCTAGTCCGACTAGTTAGCGTCTGTATCACTGATCACACATCGTCCGGGTGATAAAACAATACGGGGGTTTGGCTTGAGAGACGGTTTTGCCAAGGGCTTGTCAGGCAGCTCAGTGGCTAAGAGGGCTAATGATTTAGCTGGAGCGTAAGGGTCCTGGGTAGCGGCTCAGGAGCTGCTATTTCTGTGAGAGGTGTCATCCACATGAGGAGAGTGCACTCTTGATGCGAGACAGAGCCAAGGGCAAACAGAGCACTGGTGCTGCTTTATTTGACAAACTCCAGTGGAGGTTAAGAACTGGGTGTGTTTAAATGAGCGCAGCAGTCGGAGTGTGAGCGCTGCGTGAGCAAAGTCACTAGGCCTCTTAGAAAGACAAAACAGACTTTCACCTGTCTGCTTTGGAAACCAACCTCGTTTGTTGCACGTAAATGGATAAAATGAGGAGTTATTTAAAAAAAAAAAAAAAAAAGTCCGGGACGAAACAGTAAAATCTAGCACTGATATTTTTATTAAGTTCTGAAACTTCATGTAGAATCCTGCAAAGCAATGTACAAGAAAAAAATAAGAAAAAAATATATATAATATATTATTTATAATTACATAAATAAATAAATCCTTCAAAAAAAAATGACTATTATATATATATATATATATATATATATATATATATATATATATATATATATATATATATAATAGTCAAATTAAATTTTTAAAGAATTTATTTATTTATGTAATTCATTATTTTTATTTCTTTTTTGTGATTTATTTATTAACATAAATAATTTTTAACAATATTATACATAAATAATTTTTTACATAAATAATAAACTTTCATTATTATTTACATTACATTTACATGAAAAAAAAATACATTTTTGTTATTTTTTTTTTCCCATCTCTTGGGAAGAATTTTTCTTTGTATATATAAAATCTTCTTTGTATATCTAATCCAGCTAAATATAGAACAAGTAAGCAAATGGATTAATATTTAATTATCTGCTCCCCCTCTGCCATTACAGATGTATTTCTTTGCAGGAATGTGGGACTTTTTTTTACACTTAAAAAAAGTTACACTATTTTAAAAAGACTATATTTAAAAACATGTACTGGTTGCCTGCAGACCTTCCCCTGAAATCGTAGTTATTTAAACCTTCCCCTTAAAATTGTGCTATTTAGTCATTGACTTTCCCACTTCAGGTTCACACTGTAGGCTCCATTCATTTATGTTCAGAACATTCACATCCTGTTTTCCACATTCACATCACATCCACCGGAGCACTTATCAGACAGCAAAGCCCTCAAACTTTTCAAAAACTCTTAGCGCTCACCTGAACCCCACTCTTGTCATTTTTCTACCTTCCCACCACACCATTAGCGCAGGCCTCAAAGACGCTCAGGCCGGTAGCGTTGCGTGTGAAACTGTGCTCTTTGGTGCAGAACGCTCTCTGATGTGCAGGAGCTCATCAGTGGTGGAAGGGATCTGGGCACGTGGTGCAAATATGAGATTCTCAGTTCAGTCTTTCAAAGGTGCTGCTGGAAGGGCTGTCTGGAGGTGCTTTGATCAGCCGCTCGCCTCGCGTCTCGCGGTGGCCGGTGGAGGCGCTGCAGCAGCGTTTGTGCTGGCAGAGATCAGAGCGGAGGGAGAGGGAAGTGGCTGATGGGGAGATGATGGATGGAGTGAGACGAAGGAGAACGGCAGGAGACGAGGGCCAGTCGCTGATGTAGGATGCTAGCTCGCTGTGGGTGATCTGTTTTTTTTTATGCTTCAGCTAATGTACAGAAAGTTTGCAGTGTTGCTTCAGTTTGTCGCTGTTTTGTTTTCAGCTTTCAGAAAAAAAACAAAAAAGGTGACAGTTTCTTCAGACATAAAAGGCATTAAAGCTACATTGTACACACAGTATGCGTTAGAGGATGTCGAATAGTTCTGACTGAAGTTGAAGCCAATGGCTTTCTAGGACTTTCTTCATGTGACCTATTATTCTTGTCCTTGCTACATTATGTTACTTGGCAACTCCAAAGGGCAAAACCTAGGAGCATGAAATGAACTAGCGTCATCTCATCCCAGGGCAAAAGGCAGAACTTACAGAGCCCCAGACTGATCCTTCTCCCAGCAGACAAATCCGTCCTGCCTGTGGCACGCTATGGAAAGGCCTGACCTTTTCACAAAGTTTAGCACTTTAAATATTTAGCTTTGCGTTATGATGGATCCTTGAAGTGCTAAGCATGTGTGAAGCCTCTGATTAGCGGAACTTGTCAGGCTCCCTTTTTTGTGGCGCGGCGCTGAGAGCAGCATCGCTCTTTGTTTGACATGCACACTTTTAAACAAACACGGGTACCTGATGGCGACTGGGTGCTGGCACGGGCTCGTTGGGAAAGACCGAGCGCTGAGGAAAACCACTCGGCCGGGGCTGACAGTTACTCTAATGGCCCCGATAGCTCCCCTCTCGGCCCTTATTGGGGGCTGAGCCTCGTTTTTTTTTTGTTTTCACTGGAGCAAGGTTTAATGTGATGGGAACACGGTGTAGGTCCGCTGGGTTCGATTCGCAAGCTCGACCCCAGATCCTGCGAGGAAGATAGATGGCTTCGGGCTCGGCCGACTTTCAGGGCGCACTGGCCGACTTTCAAATCGAACCTTTCATTGCGGAATGCGGCAGGACATCTGTGTTGATAATACATGTGTTGATATTACGTGTAGGCCTGGCCGGGCCTGTTTGACTCTTCTGCTATGCGCTGTATACATTCTGCTTAGCGAAAGCGCACGGCGCATTGCAAACATTGGTCAACCTGCGAGGTTCGCGCTCTGGATGGTGTCACGCGTGCGCGATTCTGGCGGATGGCGTAAATTCAGTAAATATATGAGTCCTAATGCATGTAGCCTGCTCTGTATGCAGAGAAAGAGCAGAGTCAGCGAGAATGGTATTAATGCATGACAAATGAGCATGGCGATAAGAATGAAAGGGCACATCAGAGCTGCCTTATTAAGACAGAAACGCTGGTGGATTTGCCGTGTGTTCCTCGACAACCCAAAATCCATCTCGTCCTCCCTGCCGAAGCCCGGTGACTTCTCACCGCAGTAGCAGACTGAAGATTTTACAGTTGTTAATATTGTCGTTACGGTAAATTTGAATCCCTCATGTACAGCCTGACTCCACACAGATAAAATAAATGATTCATTTGAAAGTGTACACACATCATATTAAATCGTACAGACACGGTTCTTAGTAAAGTGTTTACTGCTGGTGTCATGTTGGAAGCCTCTCTTCCCTCAATTTCAAATTTGCACTTAACACCATCCTGTTGCTGGCCTTCTCATTTATCAAGTGCGTTTGTCCCACTGACAAGCTTCACACCGCCGCCGGAATATCAATATCAAGACGGCGCGGCGCGAGCGCCACGAGTAACCTTCAGCTAAATGTCATTCTGCTTAATCCTATTTGAAAATTAAACATTGGAGAGAGAGAGAAAAAAAAAAAAGCTTCAGCGTTTCCTCTTCCTCCATCCACGCAGTCACCGGGTCGGCCTCGGCACGTCTCTGACATTTGTAAATATTGTGTTCTGCTCATGTTCTCCATTATTTGTTATTTGTTTCTTGCTCGGAGGTAATGACTGACCGGAAATGAGTGACTGGAGCTGTGTGTCTATTTTGTGCGACTGAGGAGTGGCAAGTGTGTACTCCGCAGTGTGTCCCTGCGTGTTTGTGAGCCACTGAGGCAGCACTCGGATGCCTCGCTATAGGAAACGGAGTGTGCGAGAAAGAAAAACACACACATCGTGGAGAGCTGTTGCTGTCAGGTTCAGGCCCAGTGGCTCTGCTAAGGGGCCTGTGACAGGGAGAAAGAGACACAGCTTCGAGAGCAGACAGGCGAGAGAGGCCCCCATGCATCAAACACACATATTTACATAAACAAATCCTCCCCATATAGCCTGTAATTACCGCACTGACAGCGCCGGCCACGCAAGAAAAAAGAGCTTGTCTGATCGAGACAGATACACAATGACCGAGGCAGAAGCTCCATCAGAGCGCACCTACACTGGGGGCTTCTTTGTATGCATGAACTGCATCGGATGATAGGCCGTGTCTTCTTCTCCAATATATGGAGTCCATACATCGTCCTATGAAGGGATTCCTCCCCGCTGGATAGGGAGACATAAAAAGACACACACACGGAGGTTAGAGAATGCAATTGTCGTGCCATAAAATAGAGTTGTTTATAGTGGAAATGACAACACAGTTAATACATACAGTTCCCGTGCCTTCAAAGCACAGGGCAGCGTCCTTATCATACCTGCTCAACGAAAAGGTCCTAGATTATAATCAGGGATTATCCCTGACTTTCTCACTCTGTTAAAGCATGTGCAAGGAATATGTCCAAGCGTACTCTTCACTCGTTCGTGCTGTTTTTTATTTGCAGAATGAACTACATGGAGAGCATACAGGATGTCACGACCATAGAGTGTCTTGGACATTTCAAAATAAATAGTCGCTATCGTGTAGAAAGTTCCTTCTTGAGGATATAACGCTTCACGCTGCTAGAAGTGGACATACAGAGAAAGAGAAGAAAATTAAGAGAAGATAAAGTTACAACACTTAAAAGACTTGAGAACTCGAAAACGCGTGCTCGGTGTGTGTCATCGAGTATCTAAGTGAAACTGAAACCGCTAGAGGACACGGCTGAAGATGCTGTAAACTGAGGATTATGTATTGTTTATAATGTTTCTCATGGAAAAAAATCTTAGTAGTTAAGAAGGTTTTATGTGCCCAAAAACGCTCTTTTTGTCCTTTCAGAAAGAATTTTACGTTCTGTTTAACTCACTACACAGTCACAGTCAAAACGTTCGTTTTCTTCAAACTCAACCAACATATTATTGATATAAAATTTCTTATTTAAATACGCACTAACACAGCTGTAAGGGGATTTTTTCATTGTAACAAAACTGTGGGAGGTGGATTTATAGCTTTTTGCCAAATCATGCAAAATTCACACTGACAATTTATTTTGACTTTTTTTTTTCTTTTGCACTTTTTAACATCCTTGTGACTCAAAGAAAACATGAATAATATTTTCTTTACCAGTTTGCAATGCTTCTGGCTTCAAGGGATGAAAAACAACATGTTTTTCCTCTAAATTGCACAAATCTCATTTCTTATCTTATTTTGCTATCAAAATGTTCATTTATAAGATATGTGGTGTGTGTGTGTGTGTGTGTGTGTGTGTGTGTGTGTGTGTGTGTGTGTGTGTGTGTGTTGCAGGTGGGAGATGCAGGACAATGCTCCACTTGAAGATGAAGAGAGGATTTTCGTGAATCACTTGAAGAAAACGTATTTAAATAGAGCGTCATGTTCCGAGGTCTCTGACGGACCTGACTGATGTAGGTTTGAATTTGGAGGCGCTGTATTTGACTTTAAAGTATTATCTCAATGTACAGTGGGATGTGTTATTTAAATAGATTTGTTGTTTAGTATTGTTTCCTATATAAGGATGAACTCCAGAGCGTCAGTATTTACTTACCTTTTTCTCTTCTTTGTATTTTTTTGTATATTTCTGTTTAAGCATATTTTTCAATAATAAAAGTTGTTTGAATTATCGTACTGCTTTTGTGATTTTTTCCATGGTGACCTCAGGTTAATGTCTGTGTCATCCTCACTGCGTTCATGTTGATTTCCTTCAGGTCCTTTGGTTTCTTTTTCACCTCTGAAAAACATGAAGTAGGTGAACTGGCTATGCTAAATTGCTTCTTGGTGTAAATGTGAATGTTTGTGCATGGATGACTTGTTTTCAACCTTCCTAGGTTCTCACGCACCATCTCATCGCTACACTCTCTCCAACAACTTCCTGTAGCTGCCTGCATCAGATTTAAAACACTGATGCTTGCTAATGATAGCAGAAACAGACCAGCACCCGCTTATCTTAAAGCACTCATCACACCCTGCACCGTCCGATCGTCTAGCAACTGCTCAACTGATCCCATTGTCTCTCAGGGTTGAAGGAAGGCATGCATCAAGACTCCTCTTTGTTCTTTCCTTGAATTTCCAAACAGCTGAGTCACTGGCTTTCTTTATTTCGCACATAATTAAAAAAGAAAAGGTCTTCTGTTGTCTTGTGCTTTTCTTACTATATCACCTCCCCTTGATAAGGGCTTCTTTCAAGTGCCATAAATGCATTGTACCCTGTTATGGACTGGTATATATCCCGGGTATGTTCCTACCTCACATCTAGTGTTTATGAAAACCACCATAACTCTGACCAGGATGAAACATTTGATAAAATTTCATTCATTCCTGACTTTTACATATCGCTTATCCTGCTTATCAGAGCACAGAGAGGAGGATCCGTTGGATAGGGTGCAAACCCATCACAGGCACAGACACACACACGTACACACTCTTACAGACCCAGTCACACACTATGGGGAATTTGGATAAACCAACAATATTTGAGACAAACTCATGTCTTTGGACCGTGAGGGAAACCAGAGACTTGGAGGAAACCCACAACGCATGAAGAGAAAGTCCATGCACACATAGCAGAAACTTTGGAGGTGCAAGGCAATGATGCTAACCACTGATCTATCTTGCCCCACCCAGGTTAATGGAGATGAATCAAGTACTAGTATTTCCTGCTTATCATATATTCTTTGTCTTATTTTATCTTTCATAAAGGAACACTTATTACTGGATTCCATGTAATTTTGTCTACTTGTTCATTGAAATTTATTTTTACTAAATATATTTTAGTATTGTAACAATATTTTCTTATTTTAATATTATCGTCACCATTGTCTATACTGCTTGATTCTGTATACAGGGTTGCAGGGGGCCCAAGGCCTATCCAAGGAGACTTAGCGCACAGGGCGTGGCGTGGTAGACTTAGTGCACCTGTCACAGGGCACGCATAAACACACACCCGTTTTCATTCACACATTGAGAATTTTCATTTACACACTGGGAACTGACAGTTAGCCTAATCTGCATGTCTTTGGGCTGTGAGAGGTAACTAGACTACATTGAGGAACCCCACCAAGCACGGGGAGAACCTGCAATCTCCATAGCGGGAATCGAACCCGGAGCCTCCATGGCCAACATGGTGCCTATTTTATATATTTTTTAAATAAATCAATAAATTATATACTATATACATATATATACACACACACACACACACACACACACACTATATTGCCAAAAGTATTCACTCATCTGCCTTCGCATGCATATGAACTTGTGCATATAATGTTGGCCCACTCACACATTGACACCAGCGCACAAAGCAAGGTCCATAAAGACATGGCTGAGTGAGTTTGGTCTGGAAAAACCTGACTGGCCTGCACAGAGTCCTGTCCTCAAGCTTTGGGATGAATTAGAGCAGGTGAGCGAATACATTTGACAATATATATTATGTTATATTTGATGTTAAATTACATATTATGCAGTATATACAGTATATACGTAATTTAACACACTACTATACTGTATTGTGTGTGTTTAGTGTGTAGTGTGGGAAGGGCACTATTGCTTTTCTAAGGATTACTAGAGCCCAAGCACTATGACATCAGCAAATATTTTACTAAAATATTTACTAAATCTATTGTAATATAGTAACAATATTCATAATTAAGCAATTATTACATTCATTTGACAATAATATTAAAATAGTAGACAGAAAATATTGTCACGTATTACAACATAATTAAAGCATTTTATATAATATCATATGACATATGGATGAATGAACGGTGTGTCGTTTTAAATCCCCCCAACCCGGCTGAGCGCGCACTTCCGCTTTCGTCACGCGCGAAGGCGTTACTTCCGGTTTGGCATAAGACGGAAGCAGAGGATGTGTGAAAGCTCAGCACTGGTTGTTGACATGGTACGTGAACGAAAACAAAACCTGCATGTTTAAACAAAACCCTCCAGTCCCAGTGTTTAGCTTCTTTATGCAGCCGTCTCTCCGAGTCGCTGTGCTTTCTGCAGAAGATTACCTGCTTTATTGTTCCAGTGGAAATACTGTTTGACAGAAATGACACGATTAAACATGTAGAGTGTAAGCTGCTCGGAGTGTTGTGTGTGTGTGAGTGAGTCAGGTTAGCCGCTGCGCTAACCAGCTGCTGAAGTCACCTGTGTTCTTAGCTAATTCTTCTTAGCAGTGTTTAGGAGACGCGTGTAAAGGGGCAGGAGGACAGAAGCTGCGGGAGAAAAGGGGACACACGCTGTCTTGTGTCGCAGTGAGAAAGACAGGCTATAGCTTCACACAGGCTTTGTTAGCGGGGTTTCGCTAACTCGCTAACTACCGTGCAGAGTTTCATGCAGCAGTAGGGAGAAAGCACTTGTGTTTACTTCTGCACCGGTTTCAAGTTGTTTTGAGCATGCACTGCTTCAACCATTCATTAAATTACATGCACTGTAAACCCTATTCAGACAGGATTAGGTTTCCTGACCTGTGTGTGTGTGTGTGTGTAAGTGTTATGTAATGCTGCAAGCCATGTGATTGCTGTATAACACAGAGATGGGAGTGTTTTCATGGTGTACCTTTGGGCATCACGCTTGTATACCTCATACACGTCATTTCACTATAGATTTTTATTTCAAATTGTAAGTGCTGCTTTTGATCATCTCCAGGTCACATGACCATGACATTTACCTGTACTAGGAACTGTGTACTGTAGCTCATTCCCTCTGGAGGCGTCTCCTCTCTCTCGCAAGTTTTTTTTTCTTTGTTTTCTTTTTTTTAAATGTTGTTTTTATTATTTTAAACAAGCAGACAGCGCTCGACTTCGTTTTTAATCGATAAAATGGATCGCTTCCCGGAGTAAAAGGCGAAACCTCTTTTCCTGAACAGAATCTTTACCGACGTGTCGATTCTGATGAATATATTTAAAGCTTGGGGTATTTCTGCATGTTCTCTTAGAGCAGCTAAAAGATCCCATAATCTTTCCAGATTCAAGAACACACAAGCTGTCAAAGATCCTTGACATGATTGATTCAGACCAGGCTGAAATCCCGACTTTAAGATACACCTGTAATAAATAGATCATCCCGCCTTCGATTGTAAAACCGATCCGGTCAGAATAGGGCTCAAGCCCTTGGGCTGTTGTGCGTATAAAGTAAATCATTCATGCCTCATGACTGCGGATTCGATTTCAATCAGACTTTTAGCAACAGTTTTGTAAAACTTTTTTGTTCTTGCCTGTTTGCAGGCTACGCCACTGTGAGCTGCTTGAAGCGGAAGGTCCATGCTTGCCAAAACTGACTTTTTTATATTCTGTTTGGCGTGGATAACTATGGCCCAGCTCTTAGCACAAGACGAAAAGGAAAACGCTGCACTCAAAGGTGAATTGTGAGCTTGCTACGTGTATATTTAAGATCAATATGGACAGTATTTTAAGGAAGAAAAAAAACCCATTTCTTTCTGCTCAGATCTTTTATCCAGGATTGACTTGGACGAGCTGATGAAGAAAGATGAACCTCCGCTCATCTTCCCCAAGACTTTGGAGGAGTTTGAATATGCTTTTAATGAGCGTAAGTCCTATTTATACTGCACTTTATACAATGAGTACTACATGCATCATGGTGCTAAATGCATCACAATATGGACCTGTACAAATTATTTAACTGAAAAAGACTAATATATTACAGGTAATATACACATAGTCAAGAATTTATTTAGAGTTTGCCAATAGTTAAATTTTTTAAAAATACTTTTGAGGTGATAAATGTATACTGGCAAGCATCCTCTTAATGATATAATTACTGACTTTCTTTGATGTTAAATAAATACATTTGAATACAAAATTATACTAATAGTTTATACAATTGCTGTATCATATATTATGACGATCACTAAAGTCTACAATGATTTATCTCTAGCAAACAAGCACCGTTCTGATGAGAACAAACTTATTATTGTGTGTGTGTGTGTGTGTGTGTGTGTGTGTGTGTGTGTGTGTGTGTACAGTGCTGAAAAAAAGGATTTGCCTCATCCTGATTTTTTTTTTTCACTTTTTTTTCAGAGCTGTCAATATAAATGCGTTGATGCACGTGATTAATCTTGAAATTTTTAACTAATCACAAATTAATCATACCCATTCCACCCCCTCCCACCCCCCCCCCCCCCGGTATATTTGGCGTGGATCATAAGATGACTGAGGGGAATATCACCAGGTGTGCTGCATAGCCAGATTTATTATAAAAAAAAACTTCTAGACTTCTAGATGAATGTTTGGATAAAACTAAAGTTGTATGCTCTAACTAGGTTCAAGATAAACGGCGGCGGAGGGGACTACGCCCCATACTGCATGCAGCGCCGGTCCCATTCAAGAGAGATTAATTTAACATTTGTTAAATGTTAATGTTTGAGATATTATAAACCTGCATAATCTGTTTCCTCTAATCGTTTTGTCATGCGTTTCTTAATTCCAACATTGCACATTTATAATACAAATAAATCTGAGTATTTTAAAATTGTGATCAATCTTGATTAATCACAGACTATGACTATCTTGATTAAAAAATCATTATCTATTGACAACACTTTATTTATTTTTTGTTGCATATTTATCACTCTTAAATGATTCAGATAACGAAACAAATTTTAATACAACACAAAGATGACCATTTACAATGTCAATACAAATTTCCAAAGTAAAACCCACATTTCTAGTAGTTTTTAAACAATGGTTTTATTTACGGAAAAAAAAACCTGTCCAAGCCTGTCTGGCGCTGTGTGGAAAAGTAATTGTTGACTGGGTAAAAATGGCATCCATGGGATAGTTGCAAGGTGAAAGCAACTACTGAGCAAAACTAACACAACGGCTTGTCTCACATTTGCCAAAAAATATCTTGATTACTCCCAAGACCTTTGATGAGGCAAAATTTTTACTTCTTGGAAGGTGTGTGTCCCGTTACATCTGGTGTAAAGCTAACCCTGCTTTAAAAAAACAAAACAAAAAAACATCAACAATCAAACATGGGCATGGTAGTTTGAGAGTTTGGTGCTAAATTCATGTTTTGGAGTTGTCTTGTAAAAGTCTGGACGTAAATCTGAGATGCTTAAACAGGCCGTTCATGCTCAAAAACACTCAATTGTGGTTAAATCAAAATCTCGAAAGAAGAATGGACAAAATTTCGTCCACAACGTTGTGCAAGCCCCACTGGCAGTTATCACAAACGCTTTATTGCAGTTGTTTCCGCCAAGAGTGGGACAACCAGTTATTAGATTTAGGGGGCAATTACTTTTTCACATAGGGCCAGGTATGTGTGGACAGTTTAATAAGTGAAATCATCATTTAAAAACTGCATTTTTTACACAATTATCTTTGTGTAATATTAAAATTTGTTAGATGATCTGAATTATTTCAGTGTGAAAAATATGAAAGAAAGGAATGGGGCAAATACTTTTTCACAGGATTGTGTATATAAAACAAAAGATCAAACAAACTACCATAATTTACTTTTCATTTCATAATTTACAATAACTTTGTTTAACTTATAAAAATGTATATAATAATAAATGGCAGCTGTAAAGAGTCAGGGTTTTTTTTTTTTTTTTTGCTGGTGAAATTGGCTAGCTGAATCGTACATGTCTTTGCCAGACTTCACACTGTTAGTTCAGGATTAGTATAGTAATATTCACAGTAGAAAATGCCAAATTCAATAATTACAGAAAATTTTGAGAATGTAGATGGATTTAAAATGCCATAGTTACTCGTAGTTAAGATGAAATGCGTCACCATGAAGACCAAAAAAAAAAAAAAGGAACAATTCACTTTTGTTTTTACATTGTAAAAAAAATGTAATGTCATGTTTACACTCTATTAAGCTGTATGCTTATTTCTGTGTACACTAAACCTTAAGTGAACCGTGCATCTACACACTCAAGTATGTACCTAAAGTATATATTAAGTCCTGTCTCATGCGCAGGACTCAATTTGAGCCTCATCTCAGCCGAACGCATTTTTGGACAATTCCAGAATCCTAAACCAGATGAGCCGTCAATCTCTCATTAATACAGCTACACTGATATAGACACGGAGACAAACGCCTTAGTCATGTGGCGCTCGGTAATAGCACTTCATGACACTTTATTCTAATTCATTAACTGTCTCACAAACATAAATAACAAGTTACACTTTATATTCAGAATAAAGAGTAGGCTGATAATTAGGCAGCACTTCAATAGCGCTGGACCAAACAGGTTTAGTTAATTACATAGAGAAGGACTTCTTCTGTTTTGAGTGGGTTTGATGAAATTAAGATGATGAAATTTGAGAGTAGGGATAGGATGACTAGCTAAGTACAGTTAGTCTTGGAGCATTGAAAATGCATTTTATACAGAAAAAGAAAAACGTTTATACTCTCTGGTTGATCAGAAGGTCTGGATGAACTCTCCATAACACCAGGTATGAAAATAGTGTCAGCTACATCAGGGTTATCTTTACTGTTGCTATAGTAACAACCTGTTCACAATTTGTAATCGCACACCTCTAAATATAAATAAATCAGTAAATAATAAATCTGAAAATGAATTGAGCATCTGAATGATCTCATCCACTTGCCACTTTGCATGTGACTGGCTGATTGTAGGAATGTGGAGGTGTTCCTAATAAATTGGCCGATGTCTCTTGTGTCGGTGCTACAGCTTTTCTAAACCATAACACAAACTAACAACGATCTTATTAACGTTGTACAAGAGAAATTAAGCTCTTTTGCCGCATAAGCAGGTAAGTTTGTTCGTACAACTTGGCGGACGTCGTGTGCGCACAATGGGAAGTATACACACAAAACGTCAACATCACCTGCGGTTCGTATAGTGTGTACTTGCTCAGTAAGGTCTCCAGACATAAAGCGAGTCACATACACCAAGCCAGCAGCAGCGCCGTTTTGTTTTGTCAGTATCTTTCCTGCTGTTGTTGGTCAGATCTTGCCGATCTGTGTTATGCTGGTTCTTTTGGTGGGATTATTAGGAACAGCAGGTGAAACACTGAGAAAAACAGCAGAAAGTGTAGCTGAACTGCGCACCCAGTCAGCACAAGAGTGACAGGAACTAGCTGAACACACTGCTGGGATGCTTTCCTGTAAAGACTGGCACTGTTATTAAGTCGAAGGCAGGTGGAACTAAGTAGAAATGACACATGCGACACTTTTTTTTTTTTTTTAAATCCTTTTCCTGGAGAGTTTATTAATTCTCACTGATGATAACTTATGCTTGTTTTTATTGCACACCTACGTTGAGCGGAAGACAGCAGGGAGAAACGCTGTATTAAAAGAGAGGCAAAAGTTTCTAGTCGACTCCAGAGAGATGAGAGCGAGTAAACGTCCTCATTGGCCATTGACGGCAGCGGCTTGGCTCTGATAGCGCTGTCTGTTTGAGAGTCTCCTGAGTCACTGGCAGCTGAATGGACAAGTTGTGCATGCCATGGGCTGTCAGTGGCTTACTCAGCCTTGCACTCAACTTGACGGCCGCATTTGCATAACCTTGCTGCTCGCTCTAAAAAGCCTCCTGTCGCTGCCTTGAATACTTCATTTCACTCGCTGAAAATATACCGCTAGTATTTATTTATTTCTTTACACATTTGCCTATTTGGAAGCGGCTGCTTTTTATGCCCTAGCGTTGCAACTCTCTCTTTTTTTTTTTTTTTTTTTCCCCCAGATCGAATGAAAGCATCGTCGCCAAGGCCTCTAGCCCTGAGTGCTAATTTGAACCCGTGCTCTAATGAAGCAGCCTATAAAATACGTACGCGTTTGCGCGAGAGAGGGAGAAGTTTTTCAGAATCCTGCTGCATGATGGCTTCATCACAGTTAGCCTTCAGCTCGTTCATTACTGGAAATCCAAGGTTATGTACACCTAATTAAGCCAAAAAAATTGAGAACAGCATGCTAATTACGCAAGAAAGAAGAAAAAGTTGAGGAGGCATATTCCTCAGAGAGTCGTTGATGTGAGGGCGATGGAGCTGAACCTCCGCCGCACACGAGCTTTCATTAGATCGCTCTCTTCCTTCTGTTAGACGCCGGCCTTCCTAGCATTGTGCTTCACTCCTCTGCAAATGCATAATCAATTCCTGCAAGATCCCTTTCCCTGCCGTGTGCCCCCGCTTTTCTTCCTTTTTTCACACGGAAAAAAAAAGGCGCTCTATTAGGAGTGGACGCAGTTTTAGTGGCGCACGCTGATAAATGGCCTTTTAGCGCTACATGATGTTGAACAGCTAACAGCGAGGGCAAATACAGTAATACTCATTGAGTTAGCCGTGCTGGATTTATCGCCTGCTAACTGTGCAGAAGTACCGGGGTTTGAAAACGAGCCGAATAAAAATGCTTATGCAAACGTTTCTCTTTGAGAGGGAAAAAAAAAAAATTGCTGTGCAGGGGTAATTGAGAAAGTATGAGGCCCTTGGGGTGTTTGGGTTAAGTGTGTATGCTCTGAGTCTTTTAGCTTTGTGCGCTCGCAATCAGAGAGGTCACAATTAGATTTAACACTGTGTTGGGCTTCATTTCATTATCCAGTCGTGTCATCATAAGAATAGATGGGACTATATCTCATGAGCAGAGTTTTCAGAAGTATTACACACCCCTCGCTCGGCGGCTGGAGCTCTCTCACGAGCAAATATAATGCTTTCTTTTCCTCCTTTTTTTTTTTTTTTTTTTGGAAAAGTAGTTTGTGCTTGTAATGATTTTATTCATAAAGTTTGCTTCATAGAAAGTTGCTCTTTTGTAGCAAGTTTAGGTCGTTAATAAAAAAAATTGGACTTGCCCAATATGTCTAAATAATTGGTCATCTCCAAGGGTGTCTAAGATTAATTTCATAATGAGATGTTTATCTCTTCCAGCATCATGTTTAACCCGTGACCTTGGTTAACAGTTTCCGACATGCTTCCTTTGACTACCTAGCTTTATAGCGTCTCCAGTGAGTGGTGTCTCATTTCTACCTGGAAACTCTGTCTGGTTTTCTCACCTCCTCATTCGTTCACTTTGTTCATAAAGATCAGCTTGCATCGTCAAAACCAGTGTGCCAGTCAGCTCACAAACCACCTGTGCCGAGTAACTTGAGCGACAACTTTTTTGCTTGCATTTTTTTTTTTTTGTAACGTTTTCCATCTCCACTTCCTCCATGCTTGGTTTCTTATCAACGTTAATATGATGTTGGACATGGCTCTTTTTTTTTCTTGTTCTGAGCAAACTGCAGATCTCTTTATTTCATGTTTAAAATTCTACTTGAAAAACATTCTGTTAAACACCAGGGTCCATCCACTAGCTGTGTCCGCTTGTGACATCACAGAAGCACAATCAGTGGCTCAATGTAAACAAATAAACCACCAGCCAACATTTCCGGACCTGAACCACTAAACTCGTGTTTATCAGAAATGCTGTGTGCATCCCACTCTTCATCACCCTCCTCCTGCTCCTTCATGTAGACAGTGATTGGTTGTTAGTTAGACTGTACTTGTTTACCTCTAAAGCCCCTCGCCAGCTGTTTAGCCACTCCAGTGCTTGGCTGTACAGTTTGGCCTTGGCGTCGCTCTGGCATTGGAGAGGGGTCAGTGTAAATGAAGTTCTCTGGCCTCGGCTCAAATCATCCCGTCGAAGGCCTCGCGTAGGAGGGGAACAGTTGTGGTGGTCCACACTCCCTCTCTCGCACACACTCACACACAGACGCCCTTGGAGCTCTCAGGTGGGAGGGGAACTCGGGCACGGATACAGAGAAAGAAATGGCCGAGAGCGGCCCTGCCACACCAGATGTCTTATGCGGGAGCGCCAGACGTCCCAGAAGCCCGTGCGAACGGCAAGCAGAGAAGCGTTAGCCGTCCTCGGGCCTTGTACCTGCCAGATGGGGGACGGTAGCCAAACACATTTAATTGCATGAGACGAGAGAGATGCACATCAAGCAGGCTCCGATCTCATTCACTGCTTCTGACTGGCAGCACGCAGGACGAGGACAGTTTCAGTGGCTTTGTCTGTTTTTGGAACCATGTTGACCCCCTGAAAAAAAAAAAAAGTTTTTTTTTTTTTTTATTTTTTAAATAATCTCATTTTGAAATTTTGTTCTAGATATTATCTGTTAGCAACAAGCATGTTAACGATGTCATGCTACTAGAGATGGGGACAATTATGATGGGTCAGGGGTAGCTCAGTGGTTAAGGCATTGTACTATGGTTTGAAAGGTCCCAGGTTCAAATCCCACGACCCTGTTGGGCCCTTGAGCAAGGCCCTTAACCCTCAACTGTATAATCAGATAAAAAGATGTAAGCCCCTCTGGATAAGGGTGTCAGCCAAATGCCTAAATGAAAATGATTCAGTGATGTATTGTGATTCTTTAGCATTGCAGTTCAGTCTGATTGGTTTGCATGAAACATGAAAATATAATTTCTGGTCAAGAACGAACAAAAATGAAAACTTAATCATTTCTAGTAACTCCTGATGAATATACACGGCCTGGCCAAAAAAAAAAAAAAAAAACGTCACAGACCCTGTTATTCTCTTTGACCACCTTTAGCGTTGATTACATCACACCGTGTTGGGAGTTAAGGAGTGTTCATGTGTGTTCCTCATTCTGCCAGAGCCACCGTGTCACAATCCTGGAGTCCTGGAATAAGCCTGTGCCATCAGGGAAGAAAGAAAAAATCCACTGACGGTATAGCCATTCATTACATTCAGGTCATCAGCTGACATCAGCAACCCCAGATCATAACCCTGCATCCAGAGGCTTGTACAGTGGGCACTATGCATGATGTGTGCATTGCTTCATTACCCACATACCCTTCATTACATCACTCTGGAATATGGTCAGTCTGGACTCATCAGACCACGTGACGTTTTTCCATCGCGCCAAAGTCCAATATTTATGCTTCCTAAAAAACTGAAGTCATTTCGTTACTAACAAGTGGTTTTCTTTCTGTTTAGTTTTCTTCCTTTCACTAAATAGGTTTTTACTGTCAATTTCTTTAAGTTTATAAATTGTTTATTATTATTATTATTATTATTATTATTATCTTTACAATGCAGGTGATCTCTGATTCTTTTCTGATCCCATTTCTGCGATAGAATTTATAGTTCAGCGCTATCCATCCAGAAATTGAACAGTTTTTAACTCAGTTGCAGTAATTTTAATGTTTTTGTAGCTTGACTCTATAATTTGACCCTTTTTAAAATGGTGCCTTTTTTTCTTTCTTTTTCTTTTTTGCGCAGGCAGCATATGTAGTCAAGCAGGACACATCGTTAGACATAATATAATCAAGCAGCTGCAAAGTGATTACTGTTGGAAAGTGGTGTTGTATAATAGTCAATAAAACACTTCACTCACAGGAGGTGTTGCGATGGGAAATTCAGCTTCATTATTATTTTCCCTGTAAGAGCAGGCAGCACCGTGTTTAGTTCCTTACTTATTGATAAATCAGAGTTCTGAAGTTTAAAACACGATAAAACCTAATCAGAAGGATTTGTCTAATAGTGCATCAATTGTTTCGAAGAGTTGCTATTGAAACAGACGAGAGCTTCATGCCTGTTCCTGTCCCGTCTAGGTGGCGAGCTACGACACACAAAAACCGGAGAGCCGTTCGTCTTCAACTACAAGGAGAATATGCACAGGTGGAACCAAAAAAGATACGAAGCGCTGGGAGAGGTAATTTCCACCTTCACTCTGTTCATATAACAGCCGGTTTTTATGATTGTAATCGTTTCATAATTTGTTGGCCAGTTTATTCCTCGCACGTGTTGTGGATTCTCATCTTTTTTTTCTTTTTTTTTTAAGATGTGGCAGATAAAAATAAGGGAAAGCGCCGCGACTTTCCGTGTATTATTAGATGAAAAGAGGATTTTTGGTAGTGTGGACTATTAGTGGGGAACTTTGATGATGGTTTTGATGCATCTCTGTTTCCCAGGTTTAATAACTTTGTAATTGGATTCCCTGCAGTAATTGGAAGCGCTCTCTGGAACACTGCGGATCTTGCGCTCTCTCTCTCTACACTCGCGCACACACACAATAGAATGACTCTAATAAACTCTCACACTTTACTCTTCTCTTTTTCTGTTGCGTTCTCCTCCTCTCTCTCTCGCTCTCGCTCCTTCTCTCACTTTCTATTAACTCGCTTACTCGTTGCTAACTTTCCCAAAACGCAGTGCTTCAGTAAGAGGGAAATGTCCTCTGTCCCTTTTCAACTCCAGGTTCTCATTGTGTGTGAGTGAGAGTATGTGTGCCAGTGCTTTTTTTGGGGCTTTGTTTTGCATAGATTTTAACACACTACCACCTGCCTTGCATGTTTTTTTAAACTCGTCATTAAACAAATTTTTTGTGAGGTCTGAGATTGCAAGGTTTGTACAGTGACTCACTATATTACCTCAAGAAAAGGAAGTATTGTTATAGGAAATTAATCAGTGATGTCGCACTATGTGACGTAGGGTTACTGAAACCACCCTGAAGTTGACCATTTTCTACAAAAAGGTGTATTTTATTCCTCTTTATTTTACATTAAAAACAGCTATTAAAGTTAAAAAAAAAAGATAGGCTTGACTTTTTAATCAAAAACCTGGAAAAGGGGGATTTTTTTATTTTATTATTATTTTTTTTGGCTGGGGTTTAAAAAATGAGCCAAATAGATTTTCTCCCTAATATGACCTCATACAAGAAGGTATGGCTCTCTGCTTGGCTTGTTTCTCTGGAGGGGTGTGGTTTAGCAGTAGCTTATTTACATAGACACTGAAGGCTCTGTAGGCAATATGGCGGCGCGCATAGTCGCAGCGGCTCCTCGCTCTCCTTTCCCAAGGATTGCTTTTCTTTTTCAATTTCGTTGTAGCTATACAATGACAATAAATAAATGAATCTAAATCTGAATCTGAAATGGCACATTTGGAAGAGAAGTACACACGTGGACAAAATTGTTGGTACCCTTCGGTCAATGAAAGAAAAACTCACAATGGTCACAGAAATAACTTTAATCTGACAAAAGTAATAATAAATAAGAATTCTATGAATGTTAACCAATGAAAGTCAGACATTGCTTTTCAACCATGCTTCAACGGAATTATAAAAAAAAATGAAAACTCAAAAACTCATGGAACAGGCCAGGACAAAAATGATGGTACCCCTAACTTAATAGTTTGTTGCACAACCTTTTGAGGCAATCACTGCAATCAAACGATCCCTGTAACTGTCAATGAGACTTCTGCACCTCTCTGCAGGTATTTTGGCCCACTCCTCATGAGCAAGCTGCTCCAGTTGTTTCCGGTTTGAAGGGTGCCTTTTCCAGACAGCATGTTTCAGCTCCTTCCAAAGATGCTCAATAGGATTGAGGTCAGGGCTCATAGAAGGCCACTTTAGAATAGTCCAATGTTTTCCTCTTAGCCATTCTTGGGTGTTTTTAGCTGTGTGTTTTGGGTCATTGTCCTGTTGCAAGACCCATGACCTGCGACTGAGACCCAGCTTTCTGACACTGGCCAGCACATTTCTCTCTAGAATCCCTTGATAGTCTTGAGATTTCATTGTACCCTGCACAGATTCAAGACACCCTGTGCCAGATGCAGCAAAGCAGCCCCAGAACATAACAGAGCCTCCTCCATGTTTCACAGTAGGGACAGTGTTCTTTTCTTGATATGCTTCATTTTTCCGTCTGTGAACATAGAGCTGATGTGACTTGGCAAAAAGTTCTATTTTTGTCTCATCTATCCATAGGACATTCTCCCAGAAGCATTGTACCCTGCACAGATTCAAGACATTGACCGAAGCTCTGATACCTGTGTTAAAGAAATAGTTAAATATGGGACCTTTAAGTAATTAGACATTTATTTTAATTGTTTAATTGTATGTTATTAGCCTTAAATGATTAAGTGTTCATTAAACACATGAGTTGTTATCATAGAAACTGAGCAGTCTTGGCCTATGATTTCAATTACAATCAAAGGTGCTGCATAGAACAATAGCCAACCAGTCAGATTTGAGAAGTGTGTATAAAACCTGATGCTTACAGAACACAAAGTGTGTGCGTTGCTTACTTGTTGACCGTGTGTGTCCGGGGTGTCTTCCAGGTCAGGTGAAGTGCAACGGGTGTCACAATCATCACACGTTGGGGAACGGACACTTTCCCTCATCCGTGTACAAACTCGAAATGCGTTCGTTCCCAATGCATGTAATATGCATGAGCTAATCAGTAGCGCGCGTTTGCTTAATTATCTTTGTTCATTTGCTTTCGCGCTATTTGGCTTTAATTGTTCAGCATGTTCTTTTGAAGTTCAAAGAACAGAATAGTACTTGTTTAGGCTTACCTGTGTGCTTTCTTTTTAATCCAGGTACACTCCTTAGAGAAACGTCCCTTTTGTGTAAAATCTGTCTTTTGTTCGGCACATACATCAGAAACCAGCACAAAAGCAAAAACGCGCGAGTGTTTCATGAACTCACAAACTTCATAACTGCTGGATTTGGGTAAAATTAACAGGCTCAAACTATCACAGAATAATCATATTTTAATTGTGATTTATAGTTTTAGGCATCTTCAAATAATTAAACAATGAACTGATGCATTAATGAGTTTATCTACAGTCGGCTAATTGTTTTTTATTCACTCTAGCGCGTTCAGTTCTGTTCATATGGTTGAACGCTCTGTTTGATTGTACACCCCAGGTGCAATAGTTACATGTTTATGAACTTATTTAGATTTCTTATTTAGCACTTGAGGGTTCACACTTTGCAGGAGCATTTCCTCAAATAAGATCTCTGAAAAGCAGGTTAGTTTGGGAGGAAAAGCGTTCTCTCTCCGCGCTCCTGATTGTGTACACGTATTCATAAGTGACGTGTTAATGTGAATCTCAGTCGATCATCTCGTACCTAGATTATGCTGTCAGTTTTAAATAACGTTTATATAAATTGTCCACACACATTTATTGCAAACGTCAATCGAATGTCAATCAGTCCGTGAATTAAAAAATGAACCTGACTACGTGCTCGAATAAGACAAAAAAAAAAAAAGGCCTGTTAAAAGAAAGGAAAGTTTTTCCTCACAGAGAATTTGAAAGGTGCTTTTCACTGTTTAGGGGCAATTTGCCATTTGTAGCTTTATATGGGCTTTGCCTTTAAAGGAGGGAACTATTAGGCAAAATAATTTTTTTACGGTCTCCAGAAAACATGTTTCCTGTGGGTTATGATTTTTCCATTTTTGTATTCACCAAGGTTTAAACAAGGAAATCAGACTTTTTATATACCTACTGTACACCTTATACTAAGAGACTCAATGCTTAACACCACGCGGTACTTTGAAGGAGGCCCCAGTTATCCGTTAAGAGGTCTCAGTAAGAGGCTAATCGCTAATGGCCATCCTAGCAGTCTTCTTTAGCTCCGATTTAGATCTAACTCTTAAATTACAAAATTCGAAGGGTGTCATTTAGTATTAATAATCGTAAACGTTTTGCATACATATATGGGGCATGGGTAGCTTGAAGGTCTACTGATCTGGAGGTCACAGGTTTAAACCCCAGCATCACCCAGATACCAGTGTTGGGGCCCTTGAGCAAGGCTTTCAACATTCACTTCAGCTCATATATATAGTGAGATTTAAGGGAATTTCAGTCCGCTAGGACAACGCGTTTCTGCAGAGGGTGTTCAGACAATTTCAGACACTGAAACAGTTTGTTTGGAAAAGGAGTGAACTAGAAAGAAAAAAAAAATCAAGGATGCTCGAATCCGAGTTGTATTTCAGGTGGAAAGTTAACAGACATGTTTTCGAGATGTCTAAGGCTTATGCAGCCTTGTTTAACCAGAGGATAATATGTGACCTTTAATAGTGTGCGTTTTTAATGTAAATCATCTGAGCTGTGAATGAGCTTGGGATTTTACAGATGACACACTACTTTTATCAACGTCTACAGACACTAAGAAGGAAATTAGAGTTGGTTTAAGTTAGGCATGGCTTCTTAAAACATTTACACATTTAAACTATATTAAAATATTTAGTCGGAGTCAGGAAATATGATCAGGCAGGTGTCTTGTCTCAGTTCAAATATTTTACAGAAAGATTTTTAAAGAAATCAAAGCTTATAGTGTAGCCTGTAAAAGAAAAGTCTTCCTTGTCTTATGCTGAAAACCTGTAATTATATTTAGGATATAAATAAGGATCACGATTTCAGTGACGATCGTGCAGCCATAACTCGGCTCTAAACTAGCATCAACACCACCTCTGAATCAGTTTATTCGAATCCTTTAACATATAAATGCTGCCACGCTGAACTTGTTATGAAACTCAAGTTATTCATAATCGAATCTGCGTTCATCTCCGTCTCGGAGAGGCCACGGTAATGTAGTCCATGCTGAATCGTCGCGCAAATCGAGTCCTATATGTATTTGTTGATGAGAGCGCAGAAAGGCCACAGCGCTGGGTCACTAAGATGTTTGCATTCATCACGTTTTTCACACACAAACCGTCAGTCAATTTCCTGCGTGACCCACACGGTCACGTCAGAGGCGGAGGAGAGGGGAATAGGCCGGTTGGAAGCGTGTGAATGGTGTTGGGAGCGCGGCGCCGCACTCTCGCCCTCGTCCGCAGGAACAACAGAGCGGCGGGCCGAGCGCTCGCTGCTGTGCAGGAGTGGGCGAGCGCTTTTGTGAGGATGCACACAGCAGCAGATGTCCAATTTGCACTTCAGCTCAGGCTGAATGAAGAGCTGAGTATACACACACACACACACACACACACACACACACGTACAGACAGGCAGGCATTAAAAACGAGAGAGAGAGAGAAACACACACAGCTGAACACAGAGGTCAAGGTGCTGTGGTTTGATGAGGTTAGGTCTGTGCTGTTTGTGATGGTGTGGAAGAGAAAGTGGTTGTGTAAATCATCAGCGGCGACGCGCCGCCCTTTCAGGGATATTACTGATGATTAACACTTAGTAGAATTTCATAGCCGTCATTGACGTTTGTGATTGGTGTTTGCACAAACGCCTTGCTCTATTAAGCTTTTGCTTGGTGGACGAAAATCCCTTTTTAAAGAAAATGTCTGATTTGTTTTATGTTTCGAGAGGGCTGCTGAGGATGGGAGCACAGTTGCCAATGACGAGTTGAAGATGGCAAAGAAAACTATACTGAAGTAACGAACGGTGTTTCAGAAAACTTAGAAACTCATGCCAGATAAATTACACGCACATTATTTTGTATGTATTAATACTTAAACCTATTTATTATAGCAATAATTATTTTGTACAGGTATAAATGTGTCATTAACTTTGAATGAATGTGTACGAGTAGTGGTTTCGGACTGTATGTGTTGGATTGTCAGTGCGTCGGGTCAGAAACACAGTCCGTCCTCATCCAACTCTCATCCACGCTTACAGTATCAGTCTCTTTTGCTCGTCATCACATCATCAAGCACCTGTTAATCCACCTGACTCGAGAGCTGGGTGATACCTTCACAAATCGTGAAACTACGATGTGTTTCCAAAGTTATATTTCAAGTGTATTATTGTATATCTGTGTATGTGAGAGACTACAAACCAGTATGCAAGCCATGGCGTTATAGCAAACACTCTTTGATATCCGCTAAAAATAAGCTCCAACGTTTATTTGCGCGTCAGTCGCCAGGTTGAGTGATTTTATTTATTTATTTATTTATCCCCCCCCCCCCCCCTCCGTGCTCCCAGAGATCACGCTGCCCTTCCTTCCATCATCAGAAATACGAAACCATAAAACCGACAGGCCTCGGACACAGAAAACGTGCCGATTCAGCACTTTGTGCTTCACATTAGTGCGGATAATGATCGTTCTGTTCTTTAATGATCGGACCTGATAGAACGAGTAGTTTACAGGTGTTCTCATCAGCGTCTCACCAGCGTCTCATCCGCTTAAGTCCTTTCTGCGACATGAAGTAATATGAAGGAGACTATCACGTGTTTCCTCCGAACCACGTGACGCCAGCCGACCGCATCTTTTCGAACTGCTCGCTCGCGCACCGTTGGGGGCGGCGTAACACACTCGGAGGACAGCGCTATCCGCTCCCTCCGTTGCGCGAGCTCACAGACGCCCCTGACTGGCTGTAGAGCCGTGATTAATGTGGGAGCACTAAGTACCTCTCATCCCTCCCCTCTGAGAGAGCTCGGCCAATCAGCTCTCTCTAGACCTCCGGCTGCGAGAGGTTACAGCACCACCCGGGATTCGAACTGGCGATCTCCGGATGATAGGGCGAGCGCTTTAACCACTGCGCCACTCGGAGGCCCGGAGAATTGCTTCTTTAGGGAGAATAAAATGTGTATATATATATATATATTTAGAAATATTATTTAGGAAATACATTTATTTTACACGTCATATATAATTAAGCTACAGTTTTATTATTGTTATTATTATGCTAGTCTGCTGTGTTCTTGGCATTGTGTAAGGGAACATGACGTGGATCATGGCTTTGAGAATCATGCTAGGGTATTTTTTTTCTTCCCCTTTTCTCCCCCTCCATGTTGCTCCTCACCCTAAGGCGGTGCAGTAGGGCAGCGTCGTCATAATAAACTCACACTTCCCAGAGATCTAGAACGGCGACGTGTGTGATTCGACTCCTTTTCACTCTTCAGTACTTAAATCAATAAGATTTTGTTTTAAATCCGATCTAATCCAGCGTACATGTTTATGCAGAACACTGTTGCTCGTGCTCCCTCCATGAACGAACGCGAAACCGTATTCTGCATCCCTAAAAAAAAAAAAAAGATCACAAACCAAACAGTTGTACAAACTTATTTTCTCCCTCTTTGGGCCGTCGTGGCTCAGCAGCCCGGCACTTCTCCTCCTAGCAGGTACGAGCCGGACTCGTCAGTCAGCCCGTGTCAGGTGCGAGATTAAACGGAGCTGGTGTAGGACGCATGGCTGGCGGTGTGTAGCGGCAGCAGCAGGGATCTCTAATGCAATCTTCACGGCCACCCAGAGGCTCCTCAGCGGAGAGCGGCGAAACAAAAGCGCCTGTGTCGTGCTTGCTCAGCCGAATCTGTCTCTCTGTTACATCATGTCGGCGCGATCGTTAGGGGGCATGCAGAGATAACCCGCACACACACACACATACACACTGTGCTTTAGAGTGAGCGATCATTGGCAGGATTTGCATTGTTGAACGCTGACAAGTGTGAGCATTTTGCCTCAGAGGTGTGTGTATGTGTGTGTCTGTTCAGTTTTATTTTCATAGTGAATTGTAAATATATATATATAAAGAACTATTAGCTATGTACGTACATGCGTGTGAGTGTGTTGTTCTTGTTTGTGTATGCATGTTGGCAGTGGAAGTGTTTAAGCCTGGTGTGTGGTGTTTAAAAAAAAAAAAAAATCGATAACTTTATTTTTGATACTCAAGTTTACATTTCTTTATCCGTCTGTGTTGAATTGCAAGTTTTAGATGTATACAATGCTCTGTGTGTATATGTGTATACACACAATTCTATGTATATAGTTATGTGTGTGTGTGTGCTTTACGTTCCCTGGACTCCATGACACCTTTAATTGCGGTGTGTTTCGCAAAAAGGTTCACGTGGTACGGTTCGTGTAGACGTATGTTCACGTGCTTTGAGTCAGACGGGTTGCGTCCAAACTCATATAAAGACACACAGCAGAGCATGCATATCTGAGTGTGTGTGTGTGTTTGTGTGTATGAAGGGCGCTGTACAAGCCTGTTCTCTGTGATAGGTGACACGGTGTGGGCTCAGCTCCAGATGGGAGAGTATTAAGCTGTTAATAAATGGGGATTTTTCACTCTTCTCTCTGCATCTGTGGCATGACAGACACCCCCCCCCCCCATACACACACACACACACACACACACACACACACACACACACACACACACACACACACACTATTCTAATGAAGCTGGCCGGTCCAGATGGCTGCCTTATCGTGGTCCTCTCCCTTTTTTTCCTCCTCCTCCCTCTGTGATGTGTCTCTATACACTGCCGAGTGTAATAGTGTAGACAGTATTGAGTCAGACAGAGGTAATAGCTACTGTATTTTAATCACCTATTTATTTATATAAATGTCCTTCGGCTTCTCATGCGATAGTAGAAATGTGATCTTCTTAAACGTCACGGGACGTAATTATTTGGTAAACTTTTGATTATTGTGAAGTTGTGAAGTCTGTGTTTCCTGTTGAGTACTAAGCGAGGAAGAAAAGATGAGAATGTGCGGACGGCTCAAGGAGCAGAGGCCACGCCCGTCTTGACGGTGAGACTATAGCCGCGTTGAAAGCTAAGACAGAAAGAATACCAAAAAAAGGAGAAGAAAGTATCAGTTTGGATCTCCTTTCCTGGGAGTGAGCTGGATAAGCCGTAATGAAAGCGCTGTTCATTAAAACTGCTCGGCGCCTCCTGTTTAGTGTCCTCCCAACAGCATTTAGAGTCTCTCAGTGGTAATATTCGCTCCTCGTTCATCTTGACATCTCTGTTTAACTCTGCCAGATGTCACACACTGCTCAGGTCTCCGAAGAGGCAGAAGCCAGTGCGAAAGTTTGACCGTCTGCTTGATTTCTTTGTCACTTTTTGTCTTAGGCCGGGCAGATGCTGTAGGGATTTCGCCGGGTTTCAGCTCAGAATCAGTCGCCCATTACTAATCTTGTCAAATTTCGTTTGTTTGTTCATTCACCCAATTTTAGAATAATTTTGTGATTATATAATTAGGTTGCATGTTGTTCAGCAATCAGTTGTTCACCTGAATAAAGTCCCGGCGTCTGGTTAATCACCTGAATGAACAACAGCCTGGCTCCCGGGCCATCACATGGACTTCTGGCATTTTAGAAATTTTTCTCAGTGTGAGCAGGTCCATGCTCCGATTATCATGGATTCTGCATGAACACAACTGCGCACACTCCTATGATTCTCACTGCAAAACAGACATGCCATTCATTTTCAGATCCATACAGTTTTTTTTGTTTGTTTGTTTTTTTTTTTTCTGCTGTGAAAACCTAAAAACACAAAGGTTAACGAAAAAGAAAAAATCTGAAAAGAGTAAAATCTCTCTCTCTCTCTCTCTCTCTCTTTTTTTTTGAGTCATAAACCATAAACCTGTCTGCAGATATCTTAGGTGAAGACAACGTTTTTGGGAATTGTCAGGAATGAAAACCCGTTCAGAGGTTCTGCTAAACAGTGTGAGCACTCCTGTCAGGCCCGGGTGCTCAGACGTACACTATGAGATCAAAACGTGTATAGCGCAAGTGAACACCTGTACACCATCAATAAAAAAGAAATAATACAAATTCTCAGATTCTGCTCTGCGGCCTCGTGGTCTGTATTGTCTTGTTATATTATACAGTATTGTGCAAAAGTCTTGAGCCAATATCATTTCTTCATATTTAGCATCCAAAGAGCCAGACTGTATTGTATTATTGATGTCGTCTTGAGGAATAGTTCTCCAGCCTTCCTGAAGGACTTTGTCTGATCTGATTTTCTTTGCCAGGAATTTATCTCTCATTTTCACTCCAGTCGCTGTACCTGAGCAGGTTCAGAGGAATGTTTTTAGTTCATTACGCCACACAGCAACCCATGAATAATTCAAACAAACAAACAAACAAACAAACAAAAAACAGGTGCAGATGTTGACAGACTATCAGGCCGATTAGTGATTAGTGTACGGGTGATGCTGAAGGCTGAGTGTTTGGAACAGATGAGAGGGGAAGTGAGGTTGCTGCTGAGGTTGTTACATAAATAAAAATTTTTATTGTATCTTGAGACACTTTGCAGCCTCACTCACTCACTCACTCATCGTCTATACCGCTTACACACACACACATTTGTACACTACGGGCAATTTAGGAACGCCCATTATCCTAACCTCCAGGTCTTTGGACTGTGGGAGGAAACCGTAGTACATATATATATTTGTTTTACAATTATAAAAAATAATTCCCATTGAAAAATCACCGGGGGTGCAAACTTTTGCGTTCAGTTTGAAGTCATTATTAATTTCTCTTATCTATAAGATCAAGCATCTACCTGACAGATCTTCACTTCGCGTTTCATTTGAACTGCTTACAACAAACATCGCATATGCTTTTAAGGCAGGAACCTGCAAATCCCTGGTCCATGCACGTATGTTTTTCTCCTCTCATTCAAATGTAATAATTGCTATTTACATCATCCACTGAAAGGAAAAGCCTCATTTCGCATAAATCTCTAAGAACGAGAAATCTTTCTCATAATGATCAAGGGTAAGACTGCATAGAAAATAAAGATTTTTATCCTGACATGTTTTTTTTTTTTCCTTCTTCATCTTCTTTTCTTTCATGAATATGGAATGATTTGCAAGCATTGATAGAGATGTAAGCAACAGGAGTTGTTGGAGCTGAATTCACTTTCCTGCTGCTCAAAGGCCGCGTCTGGAACCTGGGGAGGCCAGCTGAAATACTCTGCTAATTAAAAAAAAAAGAAAGAAATAACGATGAATGACGAGTGAATGCTAGCCATAATATGCATTTGTATCGAATAACAATAGAAAATCAAATGAGCTTTTTTTGTTATGCCAAGAAAATCATAATGAGGTTGTGTTTCACACTGTTTTTTTTTTTCCCCCCCAAACATGAACTGTTCAGACATTTGGACAGGATCCCAAACAGCTTATTGTTCACTAGATCTGCTCATTACATAGGATATGTCAATTCTAGATTGAGATTCATCAACTATGAACGTCTAACTTTTTAGATCACACACTGAAAGATGTGTACATGTCTGAACAAATCATGTACACCATAAATGCCAAGGTTTTATTTAGAAATCTCATTTATGGGACTTAGAGAAATGAAGTAAGTTTTTGTTTTAAATAGTTACTTTAGGTGAGTAAAGTACAAATACTTTAAAAAAAATAAATAAAAAAAAAACACACTAGAGGAGGTGCAGTGTGGCATAGTCTCACTACCCGGAAGTGTTTACTTTTCTGTAAGCACATGGTCTAAAGTGGGTTATTCCGCTCATACCACAGAGATCTTCTGACAATTATAGTGTTTAATTGATTAATAAATGACACGTCATGTCATAGTTCATAAGCAGAATTGGTTCAATTACTGATTCATATAATTTAAACCAGATTCAAATTGGAATTTGAATATGAATTTGTTTTTTAATTGCGTGAGAACGCCTCATGTGCTTTCTCTCCATTTTCTCTATTTTAGTGGGGCTTATTTTCGTGTGTCCCTTAAGGATAACGTGATGTGTTTCCCTGATATCTGGATCTTTCCTGATGAATAAGGATCTTTCAGGTCTTGTTGACTGTCAGGATGCACAGGTCCTGTCCTGGGTTAGCGGTTTAACACTAAGTGTGCTGAGAGAGAGAGAGAGTTAAATCTGGGATCATGTGCTTTACTGTGCTGCTTCTAAGAGATGAGCAGGACATGAACCACTGGTCTACAGGCCCTGACACAGCTGGAGCATGTCCCTCAAGGTTTATTTTTTCCCCCCCCCCCCCCTGAAATTTAAAGTGAGAATTAGTCAGATCACTAATAATCCATATCTAACCAGTTATATGAAGCATTTCTCTAAAGCAGTGATCTGCGTGAGCTGGAGAGGGTGAGTGAGCAGGTCTCCGGCCTCTGATGGGACGATCTCCTCACCCTAATGAGAGGAATGTGAAGTGTACACTAGTAAATATCACTGTTTAGAACATCTATTAATCTAATCCTTCGTAATTTAGGCCAAATGTGTGATTTATTTCATTTTTGTAGATCTATAAAGTGTCATTGTTCAGCCCGAGTCTCTCCCTCTTATTTAACCACAGAGTGTGGAGTAGACGGGATGATTCATGCTTTATAGTTTGTGCGATGGTGAGTGATTAATGTACTCTAGCTTTCTCTCTCTCTCTCTCTCTCCCCGTCTATCTGTCTTTGTGTCTCTTTCTGTCTTTCTATCTGTCTATCTCTCTGTCACACACTCACTCTCTCACTGTCTCTCTCTTTCTCTTTGTGTCTCTGTCTATCTGTTTGTCACTATCTTTCTCTCCTGTTCTAATGCTCTCTCTCTCTCTCTCTCTCTCTCTCTTCTTGTAACTCTTCCTTGTCAGTCTGTCTCTCTCTCTCTTTTTCTCTCTCACTCTCTCCTGTTCTAATGCTTTCTCTCTCTCTCTCTCTCTCTCTCTCTCTCTCTCTCTCTCTTTTTCTAATGCTTTTGCTCTCTCCCCCTTTCTTTTTCTTTCTCTCTATCTTGTAACCTTGCCTTGTCAATCTCTCTCTCTCTCTCTCTCTCTGTCTGTCTCTCTCCCTCTTTCTTCCTTACATCTCAATCGGTCTGTCTCTTTCTCACACTCATTCTATCTCTTTCTTCATATCTCTCTCATTCTAGCTGTCTTTCTCTGTCACACACTCTCTCTCTCTTAAAAAAAAAACGGGGAGACTTTGCTGATTAGAAAACACAGACAGTTGAGTAAATGAAGCTTTGTGATGTTAAATAGATTTGCGTACAGCGCTGTAACACAGAATGCATCATGTACATGTTGAGTGTGTTGTGTTTTTCTGATCAGTTCCTACAGGTTGTAGCTTCTACATCAGTCTTCTGAAGTTTTTATTGTGATGACTTTTCGGACCTGCTAGGCTCACCGCCACATGCTGCTTGAAAGCCCGCTGGTGTAAATGGCTGTTTTTAGGACTGAGTGATGTGTGTGTGTGTTTGTGTGTGTGTGCTGGGGCAGTGAAGCAGCAAGCACACTCAGCAGCATCATTCACGCTTCTTTTACTTTTATGTTAAGAGGAACTTCGATTCAGCAGAAGAAGAAGGAAAACAAAATGGCAGCTGTCGTTCTTGATTTATTGCGCTGTATCACTCGTTCGTACCCCACAGAGGAAAGGAGACGGGGAAAGAAAAGAGAGAGACGGAGGGGGGGCAGACAGGGTGTGTTTTAAAAGCATATTATCCCTGTAATGTCTTCAGCACTAACACCTGAGGTGGTCATTAGGCAGGCATTACGTGATACACACACACACATGTACCGTGTATGTGTGTGTGTGTGTGCTTATGTTGCTTTGGCAGGAGAGCAAACTTCCAGCAGATACCAGCACTGTGAGACGCCTGATAATAGTTTGTTCAAGCTTAGAAAAACAAAATTGTAGGAGTGAAAATAGGTTTGCTTTAATTTTTTTCCTCTCAGTTAAATCATTACTTTATCCTGTTTTACTCCCTCATTCTGACTCACTCGTTTTTTTCTGTAGGTAAAAAAAAATAAAAAATTGTTCCTCGAGTTCACCCCGCGGTGTCATTCACACTCTGGGTTTTTGACGTCTGATTAATTTTCTTCTCTCTCTCACCCTCTCAAGTCTAAGTGGCTCCTGAAGTCTGATCTCAGGTCAGCGCATGAGTCGCACACCACGGCCAAAGACAAACATCGCTCGTTATTGATTATCCTTCACCGACGGGCGTTCTGCGCTATCGTTAAGTCAGGGTTAATGCGCTGCTCCCTGATAAGCAACTGTCCTCATTTTTCACAGCCGCTTCAGGACCTCTGTCTGGCTGAGGGTCAGAGTTTCACATCACACCCTCCTCCTCCTCTTCCATCCGGAGCACAAACCTCTTATCGCCCGCGCCTAAGGTCAGCTGGACCAGAGCATTAGAGAGCACTACAGAGACTCTGTAGGAGGTCTAGCTTTTTTCTTTTTTTCTTTTTTTAATTCTCCTCCTTCTTTCTTCCCCATGGCTCAGTTTCCTTCTGAGAGCCCACCTGCTTGTTTGAGGAGGATTTCCCCATGTGGGAGTTTACAAACAGATCAATTTACAGACACACAGTGCTCTTCATTAAGACTCCTCGCTTTTCTCCTGTGTGTCTGCTTGTGTCTTATCTCTCAGCCACTGGCGCGAGACGCTCCGGTCAAGGCTGCCCTGGCGTCTCCTCTCTGTCTCTCTCTCTCACTCGTTGCTAACCCCTCTCCCTCTCTCACATGCTCCTCTCAGCTGTGGAGCTGTGCGTGATCTGGCAGAGGACAGTACATGTCAGGGATTAATTCTGACCCCACGCACTCAGACGCTCCGTCTCCGAGCCACTCTCCTGCAGATCCCCCTCTAAGACTTCCTTCCTCCCTGATCTCTAGAGCACGGCCTCGTGGCAGCAACCGGTTTCCCAAAAAACATGCCGCTCCACACTGATTGGTTCCGAGCTCTGATCTGCGTCTTTCTCACGCAGGATTTGAGCAGCGGATATGCTCGGGTTGGGCTTGTTGCGCTTCAGAGGATTAGATTTGATGCGTATTGGGTTCGGGTTAGTGCAGCTGACTTAAAGGAATGATTTGTTTTTGAAAAACAGTTAGTTTGTACAATTTTCACGTTTGCAACTAAGATGTCTGTGTATGAGTTTCTTTAGTGCTGATCATGAGGAGAGAAAATGTCCTGCTCAAAATCCTGTCCATAACGAAACGCCACGAAGCGCATCCAGTTCTTAAGTCTCATGTATCACGTAGACTTGCTCAGGTATTCCTGTTTCCTGCATGTTCATGTTAGTTTAAAAATGGGACCTGTTACACACAATTCACTTTTTAGTCATTTTAATTCACTTTTTTGTCACCTGAGGACAAAAAAAATTTGCTTCTTGTCCTTTTTTACTCTTTTTGTATTAGCCGAGGTTTAAACAAGCCAGTTTTCTCTGTGTTTTGACTTGATACAAGATTAGCCCCTCCCCCGACTTGTGGCTCTTGGGAATGACTCAGCAAATTCTCACCTGCATAGACACTGAAATGGTGTGAAATAAAGAGCCAAAAAAAACAACAAATAAACATCTGATGGGTTTTTCAGCACCGGCATTAACACATGCGCTGTGAAGGATCTCTGAGACCTGTGTTAACTTAAATAATATTTGGGGCCTTTAAGTTTTGACAGGAGAAGCATACCTGAGAGTATGCCTAAACAGTACAGGAACAATAATCTACATTGCAGATCAGGTTATATACTGTGTATATATATATATATATATATATATATATATATATATATATATATATAGCACTATTTCATAACGTGTAATAATACAAATACAATATAAAGGTAAAGCATGCACTGAAAAATCACAAAATAATTAAAAAACTACCCATCCTTTCAAACAGACTCCAGAAAGTCAATATAAAATCAAACTATTATATGATGTGTGTATTAACCGGGACATCAGTTTGTTAAACCTGGAGCATTACGGTGCACTTTTTTTTGTGCATGCTCACTAAATATGAACCATCCCTGATTAAGCCTGTTTAAAGCCACGGTATGATTTGTGACTGGTTTCTGATTCTTGTTAGCTTCGTTCCTCACACGGATCAAAGTACAGAAGAAAAACATTCCGACATCACATCTTTTTTTATCTCACAGACTGCGTTATTAAAAAATATATAATAATAATAGTTAAATATATTTCCTGATTCAGCTGTTTAAAGTTCCTTATCCAGGTTTGCACAGTCATGTGCTGTACTGTCCGGTCGCTCGAGGTGACTTAACGTAAGCGACGTTACAGAGATGCACAGCGCTACTCCGGTTTCAGAGCAAGTCGTCCATCTCCACCCGGTCTGCGATCACCATCCACGTCACGTAAAAGACAGGGAGAGGTCTGAAGCACTTAGCATTCTTACCTGCGGGGCTTTCATTATCAAACTAATAAGACAATATTAATTACGCGACTCCGCGGCGCTCTAATTACGCTGACAGGCGGCCGCGATTGTGTCGAACTCGGGAGAACGTGCTCCGCTGCGTCTCTGAGAGGGCAGGAAAGGCGGTCACTATGTGCTATATAGAATAATAACAATGGGAATTCTTCGTCTGTCACTCACTGCGTGCACCTGAGGGAATCCCCTTCTTAATCTTCCTGCGTGGCTTATTTTCAGATATTTTGCCGAACAGGTATGTGTCGAGGCAGTCTGCTGATTTTCTTTCTTCCTTTTTTTAAAAATGTAATTATTTAAATCCAGTCTTGGCCATGAGTTCTGTGTGAATGTTTGGTGTTGCTTCTTTATCCGTTATGTTCCTCGATGGATTTTCCAGGAAGCACTTGGCTGTACCTTCCTGAACAGTGTGACATAGTGGGATCCTTTCTCGAGAATGGAGCAGAATCAAGCACGTACTGTATAAGAGATCCTGTTGTAATTTGATCTAGAAGGCAATGTAGTAGTAATAATAATAATAGGTAGTTTCCTTTATTTTTATTACTACTATTATTTTTACGAGCGGTCTAGCTTTGAGCGACTGTCATTAAGAACAGGCGTTATCTTTCGTAGTTCGCAAATACGCAGGGTGAAGGTTCACCTAGACGAACTTGAAAGCGAAATTAACTGCCACTTGAAGCACATTTCGCGGCCCGCCGTCTTTTCCCCCGCGTGTGAAACAGCTCAGACGAATGAGAGGTCAGGAGGTTAGATGATGGGCCCGAGGATCCTGTTGATATTTAATGTTACTCAGATACTCATGCGTCCAATAAGAAGCCAGATCCTTGACCTCAGATCTGCGTCTGTGCCTCAGACATCACACACAAGCTGCCAGCCGGAGAGAAGTTTCCGCGCACTCGCTCCGACACCCATGTGGGAACGATATTATTCCTATACATCAGGACCCGCGCCCTAAGCCTGTGTGCATAGACATACGGCAGATACTCGTGACCCAGTCCTAGGTATATTTAGAGAAGTGTCCACATTCTCCTTCCCTACTATAATCACACCAAGCCACCTGAGACGCCGAAGCAATAACGGCGCACAAATGAAATTTCCTGCGAGGCTTATTGATATCATTAAACACAAGCATATTGCACTTCACAATCATTTTAGTCTTCATCAGAAAGCTTGACATTTAGTGAATTAGGTGCCGTTGAGCAGCCTATATCTTTTACACTGTTTCACCCGCAGCCGCCTTCTGCGGATTCGGCGGATAGATCTGTCATCTCATTTGGGCCGGCTGACCGCTGATGGCTGCTAATATCTCATTGCATTAGCTCGTTTGGCCCTTAATGTGCTTTCGGTGTTTGTAATCAAATCAGCAATAGCTTATGTCCTTTGGCTTTAAATGAGTATGTTACTATGAGTGTATTATGATTGCTTCATAACTTTCTTTTCTTCTGCCACCCCAGACACACACACATGCACACACCCCCACCTTTGTTTCATAAGGAGAAGAATAATTCTACCAGAATCAATGCAAACCTAATGACGAGTGCTGTCAGGAAAGTTCCCTTCAGATTCAAGAGCTTGTGCTTCGATTTTATGAATAAATAGAAAACTTATCCTAGCTAGTCTGGAAACGCTCTTGTGTCTTTAAATATACTGCCAATACCACATCGTCAGCGGTCCTGTAATTTTCTCAACAGTTGGTTTTCTTAAGAATAATAAAAAATGATGCAAAAGTCATATGTTGCTCCTGTGTTATCAGTTACTACATAGTACTCAACAAGTCGCTTCCAGCTATGTAGTGACAGATTAGCAAAGCAAGCTAAGTGTCCTAGCGTTATACATACTTTATTTTGAGCTTTATACATAATTTTTTTTTTTTAGCTTGAGCATAAGGAACATCGGCGCACATACTTGATAAAGATGTATGTATGTATGTATGTATGAGGAAATTGTTAAAGCCAGGAGGTTGGATTTTTCATTTTACAACATCTATGTAGCATTGTTGCTTGCTCTTGTCAGTCGTGTACTGTAAATCGAAGCCAAATGGTTACGTCTCTTTTGTTTTTTTGTCTTTCTTTTTTATTTGTTAATCTTCACAGACAAACCGATAATAATATTCTAATAAATCAGTTTGTAATGTAATCTCTCTGATGGAAACCAGACGTTTATTCATCAACCCGAAGACCTCCCACAAACAATGCAAGGCGGTCAGGCCACCCCGGCGGCTGACCATCCCCGCTTTTGCAGCACGATTCCGGATTCCCGTCCGTCCGAGTGGGCGGCAGAGCCCTTCAAACATCACGAGCCTTGGCATACACCATAATTCCCTCGTCCTCCTCTCCGCTCGTGCTTAAACTCGTCCTTCCGATCGCAGCGAGCCAAATTCGTCTTTACACGAATGTCTCCTTCCTGTCGCCTCACAGATCCATCAAATAAAGCCTTGTTTTTCCAGCTGCTGCGCGCCGGGGTTACGGGGGACAAGAACAAGAAAGAAAACCACCAAGAGTTGTAGACGTCGTCGACGCGTGAAACTTTCGGCCATGGGTTGAATTCGCACAGAGTACCAGTTTCCTCAGTCGTGTAGCTGCAGGGATAAACATACCTTACATCAACACTAGGCTTGTAGTCGAGATTTTTCTGGCTTTGGGGATAGATCGTGTACTCTCTGCTCCGAACAAGAGCAGTCCAGACACTCCTAATTATCTCCCTCGCTCGGAGGGGTCTCGGCTCTAGACATGTGTGCGTCTGGATAACATATGCAAAACACTACATGTGCTCTGCTTACAGTCCCTGTAAATTCAATATTGATGCAGCCGTATCAGTACGCAGATGTGGTTTGTGCTTTTGCGCCAGAACACAAGAACACTCTAAGTAACGTCCGAAACCATTTGACCAAACGATCCCTGAGTTTACCGAACAAAAGGCACTATTTAATGATCTGAACGCTCACGTCTCCTCAGACGTCCTAATTTAAGCATACCAAAGTCGAATATTTGACTTGGCTCAAAGTTTGTTATTCCTAATGCTGATGGCAAGTGGTGGGTCATTTTTAAATATTTATTTATTTATTATTATGCTTGGAATACATATAAAGATGTGTCTCTTCTCTCTTGCAGATCATCACACAGTATGTTTATGAGCTTCTGGAGAAAGACTGCAAGCTGAGGAAAGAGATGCTCCCAGTAAGTGCGGTTGAAAGGACACAGAGGCTCGTATGCTGTTCAATAATGTTTCTGGGGTCTTAATGAGAAATTCCGATGTTAAAACACGAGATTACACAAGCCTGAATTTTCTGGATTTTCTATCTCATTATTCCCTGATTATTTACTTCATCTGAATAAAATAATTTCTGACTTTTTATATATCTATATTTTTGTTTAAACATGCTTACAATGACTTTATTATGCAGTGTATGAATATGCAATGCATGCATGCACAAAAAGCTTTTTTTTTTTTAAGGCCAAGTACGATTTTACATGGTAGCTCTTTTGTAATTCATAAATAAAGCAAATGCCTACCTGTAAATGTATAGCATGAGTCATGTCATGTTAAAAGTGCAGTATATGAGTATTCCTCCATTTTTTAAATAAGCTATAAACATCTTTAATCTGGTGCAGTTATCTCAGAGACCGACCTGTGCTCTTGTCAGTAGGCTGATTCGATGGGTTCGGTCGTGTGTGACAAACAGCACTTAGCTGCACGTTTTCGGTCTTTTCATCAATGGCCATTTAAAGGAGAGGCATAAAAACTCGAGTATAAAAGAAGCAAGAACAGACGCTGACATGACAATTAAAAACCTAATAGGTTAAAACAGACGACCCAGCACGCAAAGCCGTATCGACCCCAGAGTTATCTGTACAGAGTCCCAATCAGGAAGAAAGAAATAGAAATCCATGGCGGTTTAATAAAGTCATCAGACAGACAGACAGACAGACTGCAGGAGCCAGCTGTCTTTCTGCATCGTGCCTTTCATGACGAATGATTCCAGGCTATGACTCACTGCACTGTCAGTGCATCTGGTGCACTTCTTTAATGAAAGCAGAATAAATACAGTCAGTGACACAACAACAAAGGATTAAAGGTTTCACAAGCCATCAATACAGCAAAACGCTGATTCATAATAGAATTACAGCTGACGGAGGCGCATTTAAATAATGATTAGTAAAGTAGAAAACCTGAAGCTTTATCAAAAAGCATGAGGTCCAGAGTGGCTCGGATGAAGTCGATGACTCGTATAATAATCAGTAGCCCGAGCAGCAGAGTGAAGCAGATTTGTGTCTGGGCATTCGTTTCATTCATAAATGTATACGTGACACAAAATAAACTCTGCTTCATACATAGACATAAGACACAAGCTTATATTTAGTATTGTTAAGGCCTGGTTCAAGTGAATACTGGTATACAAAAAAAAATTATAAAAAACTTTGTCCTTCTTTGTTTTCCTAAATAAATAAATAAATATAATCATGCCAAACCAGAAGGCGTCATTGGAACCCTAACCGTAAAGTTATGTTTGCCAAGCAGAAGATGAGATAAAAGTTTTATATAATAATTAATATTACGGTATATATATTTAAAATATAGTTACTCTATTGTTATATAATAAAAGTCACCTAAAATGGTGAGTGCATGTTGCCATAGCGAAAAGCCATAGATGAGAGAGAACAGCATAGCTATATGCTGTATACAGCTATTAGCTATATTTAAAAAGAAATAAATTAAAAAAATTGTGTGCACCAGAGGAATCTTTCTTGAGAAGATTTTACACCTGTGGTCTACAGTCACTTCTCCCGGAGATGTCATGTCCTTGCTCGTTACTCTTACTTTGTATTCGTTTACTTAACCAGCTAACTAGCTGTCCGTACATTATTACTAGCATTTAGCTAACAGTGTAGCCCGGTCCTGGGCTGGGCAGCACACCGAATCTTTTTACCTGCATACTGAACTCGCAAATGAATTTTCATACTATTAAAACCAACCCACGTTATTATATGATTAACACATTTCTAAAACGTTTTTTCCACTCAGCAGTATTTAATAAAGTACATTTTAAGTATACAGTACTGCATTTAAAACATGTATTATTCATACTTTCTTGCAGTGTTTTGTTATACACTATGCAGTGAGAATCCTGTTTATGCTGAAGAGATAGTTAAAGATAACATTTTAAAGGGGATATTAAACTAATTGTTGACAACAATAATTAAATAAAAACAATCTCTAAAAACAACAAAGCATAAAAGGTTAGGATAAAAATTATGTACTGATGGCTACATCATTAGGTATACATACCAACCAATCACATGGCAGCAGCTCAATGCGTTTAGGCATGAAGGCATGGTCAGGATGATCTCCTGAAGTTCAAACCGAGCATCAGAATGGAGAAGACGTGTGATTTTAAGCGACTTTAACCGTGGCATGGTTGTTAGGCTGGTCTGAGTATTTTCCGAAATTGCTGATCTACTGGGATTTTTACACATAATCATGATCTATGGTTTACAATGAATGGTCTGAAAAAGAGAATATATCCAGTGAGCAACAGTTCTCTCTGTGAACATGCCTTGGTGATTCCAGAGAAGTATGTCCAGCCTGGTGTGAGCTGGTAAAAAAGCAATAGAAACACAACCTTGTGTCAAACCTTGAACTAGGTCCGCTTCAGCAGCAGAAGACCACACCAGGTGCCACTCCTGTCAAGAAGAACTGGAAACCGGGGCTACAATTTGCATGGGTTGACCAAAACTGGACAACGGATGATTGGAAAAACATTGCCTGGTTCGATGAGCCTCGCTTTCTGCTGTGACATTCGGTACTAATTAAGCAGGAATTAAATGAGCCAGCCCACCTGAGTGTTGTTGCCATGTCCTCCGCACAGGATCACGCTCCATGTCACAAAGTTAACATCATCTAAAGCTGGTTTCTTGAACCTGACAATGAGTTCACTGTCCTTAAACGGCCTTCATGGTCATCAGATCTCAATCCAGTAGAACACCTTGTGGATGTTGTGGAATGGGAGATTCACATCACAAATGTGTGATGCTATTGTGTCAATATAGACCAGAAATCACCTTGTTGTATTGCTACCATGAGGAGTTCAGTAGTTCTGAAGACAGAAGATGTCCTACACTGTACTGGTAAGGTGTACCTAATGTAGTGGCTGGTGAGTGCATTAAAATAAAGTAAAAAAAAAAGAATTCCTTTGTTGTAATAAAAAGTCACAGCTTTCAGGTCTGTGGATTCCATTACAGTGTGGTTAATAGATTAGTAGATCAATTAAAAGATCAAGTGTAGTAATGAATCTGTGATTTGATTTATAAGAAATGTTCCTGACCGGATTGTATTTATTATTTATTTTTATATTCAAGTTGTAGTATATAGTATGATATATATGTAATCTGTGTCTTGATAATGTGTTTTTTTGTGTGTGTGTGTGTGTGTGTGTGTGTGTGTGTGTCGTTGTGTGTACAGTTGCATATCTTTGCCTAACACAAGTATGTGGACTTCACAGGTGGATGCAACAGAGAGCGAACCAAAGAGCTTTATCTACATGAGCGAGGATGCGCTGAGTAACCAGGACAAGCTGCTGGTGTTGATCCACGGCAACGGCGTGGTGCGAGCAGGCCAGTGGGCTCGACGCCTCATTATCAACGAGGGCCTGGACAGCGGCACGCAGATCCCCTTCATCAACAGGGCCATGAAGGTAAAAGCGTTCGATTCTTCGCCTTAAACACTCTGGGGACGTCGATTCATGGTGTAATTTGGAATTCTGCTTTTGACTGGTTACAGTCTGAATTGATGTACTCATGCTGTAAGCACATTTATATTGTGTTATCTCCTTTTTTCCCTTAAATTGGTACCAATTAGTTTGACTGTGCTGTCTGGAGATTAATGGTCATTTAACTGAAGATGTGAAATCTCCTGAGCTACACCGCTCGGGTTTAATTGAGGAGTGAACGTCTCATGAGGTATAGGGACGTTCTACAGTCACAGGAGTTACTGTATGCGCATGATATTCTTAGATTTGCATGTTTGTTCAGTGAAACATATCATGTTCTATGTAGTTCTTGCGTCATTGATCGTGTTCTCGCTGGTGTTGCTCATGTTCAAGCTGTCGCTGTTGTCAGGTATACTTTTTGACATGGCAAAGGAGAGCTTTATATCCCTCAATGAATTTCACTATTTTAATAAGATTAAAGAACATCATTACAGTCGACCCCCCCCCCCCCCAAATTCGCACATTCATTCCCAGAGCACCTGCGAATTGTGAATTTTTTTTTTAATGTGGTCCAAAAAAAAAGGCAATTTTTATAGTTTAAACGCTAAATACGCCCCTAAAACACTTGAATTTCATTTTAAACTCAGCTTAATACATTACTCTTAAATAAAGAGAGAATGTAAGGGTGAACATATTGTACAATACTCTACTGCTGTGTCTCCCGCAGTTAGAATGTAAAATAGCGATAACTGTTAAACCTGTAACTGTAAAAATTTACTGTAAGTCATGTAAGTGCATTTTCTTTGGTACAAGTACTGTAGTGTACATACAGTAATAATTTACCATCCCAAGCTGCGTTTTCCTCTACGGTTGCTTTGTGTTCTCTCTACAGTACTAAAATAATTGATATAGTATTATATAGTATTCATGGAAATGTAGCTGAATTTACATTAATATTTATGTTACAAAATTAGGAAATGACGTTGCTCTTAATAGTTTAGCATTAAAATGCATGAAAAATTAGATATTGACATGAAAAAAGTCATTTAAAAAACTGACGAGGATATTTCCTGTTTTTAGGGGAAAACCCATGAACGACGTAAACTCTGAACCGCGACTTTGCTACGGTCAACTGTTTTAATGTTGGATTGCCTCCCGATAATTTTTTATGTTGGTCTAACTGTTTAAGTTTTTACGTAACTAATAGCAAACATTTAGTAGTCAGAATTTCCGTCTAAATTAATCCATAAATGATTAATTAATTGGCTTAAATGCGGCTATTAAATGAATAGCTGTAATGTCATTATAATTCAACCCCAAACTCTGACTAACAGCTTAACATTTGACATATCTAAATAAACAACTGTTTAGTACAGTTTGTTCACCGAGCAGGAGTTTGCTTATACTATCATTTAAAATTGTTGCACCAACTTCATTGCATTTTTGATTGAAACCTTTTTGATGGTACTTGTTGCCAGCATTATGGATCAAGTTCCTTCTGTGAATATTATTATTATTATTATTATTATTATTATTATTAGGCCTGCCATTATTAACACTTGAGATTCATTTAAAATCCTTTCAACGTGGTGGCAGGTTGAAAAATATTCCTTGTGCTCAGTGAACCACTCTTTCACAGTTTGAGTTCTGGAGTATGCCAGTGCCATCAGGGATTAAATAAAAAAAAAATCTTTATACTCCCTAGAAAATTAAAGCATTTTGTAGATTAGTCTCAATAACAAGTGGTGTTCTTATGGCCACACAGCTGTTTAGTCACAATCCTCTGTGTTCTTGTTTCATTGTAACTGTGTGTGTGTAGAAATACTCATACTTTCATTATTAAACATAGCTGGGAATTTTCCAGGGAGTTTTTTATTTTTATTTTTTATATTATGCAGCTTCATTAAGTGTTGACCTATAATCTGAGATACACCGATCAGCCATAACATAATGTCAGGGAGCAAAGTCTGTGTGTGTGTGGAGCAAAGATGGCACGAACAGTTAAGGCTCTGGGTTACTAATTGGAAGGTCGGGGGTTCAAGCCACAGCCCTTCTGGATTGTCACTGTTGAGCCCCTGAGCTAGTCTCTTATCCCTATCGGCTTCAGGGATGCTGTATCCTGCCTGACCCCGCGCCCTGACCCCAGCTTCCTAACTGGTATATGTGAAAAAAAGAATCAGTTTGCTGCGCTGTAAGGTACATGTGACAAGTACTTGATAAAATAATTGAATCTTGATAGGCATCAAGTCATATGCACTTCCTGCTTCCTGCTACTTACAAGCTTTACGGAGATGGATTTCCTTTTCCAGCAGTACTTAGCAAATGCCCACAGTTATCGAGCATAATATTACTGTACTTGCTTGGCCAGCCGACCTGAATGCCGTAGAGAAACTACTGGCTTTTCCCAAGTTGCCAAGAGGAAGACACGAGACCCGACAACAGACGAGATGAAGGCTGCTATCAAAGCAAGCTGGTCACCTCATATCACCTCAGCAGTGCCACAGGCTGATCGCCTCTGTGCCGTGCCACATTGATGCAGTGATTCCTGCTTAAAGGAGCTCCTCGTTTATGAGGTCATAAATTAACATATTGTTTTTTTTTTAGAATTTTTGTATTGTAAATCCTTTTTTTTTTTTTTTGATTGAGCTTAAGAAATATTCCAATACTGGATTTTTGATTTTCATGAGCTGTAAGCCGTAATCACTTTGAAAAGTTTCCCTTTTAAAATTAAATTACAGAAAAAAGAGATGCTGTGTGTGTGTGTGTGTGTGTGTGTGTGTGTGTGTGTGTGTGTGTGTGTGTGTGTGTGTGTGTGCATATATATATTGTATATACACACCCATACACTCAATATATATGTATGTATTGTTCCTGCTGAGGCCATTTGTTTTCGCAGCCTCTCTCCAGCACTCTCCCTCTCTCCTGCCTCCATACAGTAGGCATTGATTTACGCAACAGAAACAAGCCGTTTGTAGTTATGTGTGTACTGTAAACTGTAATTTAGATTTTCATTTCTTTTCTCTGTCGGAGAGCGTCTCCCCCAGCTGTACGCCAGGCTAGTCGTTTGTCACGTCGCCCACTGCTACCTGTATAATTTCATCGGCCTCTGCGTTCAAATTGACTTAGGGGAGATCTCCCTCTCTCTTCCATCTAAATGTCATAAAACACACACGCATCTGTGTCTGCCGGCGAAGTCCCTCTCCACGCAGTCCGCGGAATGCAGGATGGAGATGATGAGTGCGTGTATGTGTGTGCGTGCGTGCTTCCGAGCGCGCGTTTGAATAAGCGTCCGGGTGTGTGTTACCGTAAAGTGGCTTATTGCGTTCGCCGTAGAGGTGCATTGTGGGGGATGTACAGTGACAGCTGGTTGCTGCTGACCATTCATCACACTAAATAAGCGCCATGCCTTCTGGGCTCTGACATCATCATAATAGCATTTACAGGAAGAGCAACCCCGCAGGCCAGAATGCCTGTGTCCGTCCTGCTGAGAGCATCTGCACATCAGCTCATGCTTTTTGAAGTGACAGCTTGCTTTCCTGATTTTCCCGGGTGATGAACAAGGACACTCGAAGCTGCGGCGGCGCACTTTACCGACACGACGGCTAGATATCGTCATAAGTTAAGCCATTTTGCATTTTAGCAGTTACAGAAATACAGAAGTGGCGTTAATGTTGCGCCGGATCAAAATATTCTTCCGAATATCTTGTACACTAAAGTGAACGCTTTCGAGTATTGTGATGTAAACTCGTTCCCAAATTGTCACCACTCGTCAACCCTGCTGATCATCTAACACTAATTTGTCATATTTTTATCCGTTCAGTAATTACATCATGAGATGAAAACATCATGAGATGTATCTCCAGATGGTCAGCGAGAGATTAGAGATTAAGATTTAAAGGAAAAACCCTACACTCCTGAGAGTGTAGCTCGACAGATATAGCCGAGAAAACAGCCAGATAAAGCGAATGAAGGTGAGCGGAGACGGAAAATCAGCACAGGAGAGAGCGAGGAGTCTCCAGGAAAATGAAGTAGGTTTCACTCTGCAAAGCCTGCAGAGAACGACAGAGGCTTTTCATCTCTCCGGCTTTTTCCTCCGCCGGCCCAATGATCAAGTAGAACCCGTCCAACTCCTGTTTCATCACACCTTGTTTCAGTTCACTTCTTTGTGCTCATTAGCTCAGATTAAGCAGAAGTGTTTTTTTTATTATTATTATTATGTAGATATATTTATACATCTGTATACACATGAAGTGATGTGCTTCTCCACACACTCCCTGTGTGTGTATATATGAATAGAGCACAGGGTTTAAAGAGTGAAGTTGAGCTCGTTGTCAGTGTGGATATAATGAATCTACGTCTCTCCTTTAAGGGTGACTGAAGATAGCACCTGCTTGGGAAACAGCGTGGCACTTGGTGGATGTGTAACTTTTAATCATTGTTTACTTTCCTGCATTTGGAAGGAAGTTTTCTTTGGAATTAATAGCTCTGTGTGTGTGTGTGTGTGTGTGTGTGTGTGTGTTTCAGGAAGGAAACGTACACACACACACACACAAAATATATAAAAGCGGGTACACAAACGTGCGCACACACATACCCCCACACACACACACACGTGCAGCAGTGTCGTTATTTTTTAGTGGATCTGATAGCTACAGGAAATTTTTTATCTTTATTTATTTTATTATTTCCCCCCTCCAGCTCCAGCAGTGGGAGGACTTTCACTTTTTTTTTCTTTCTTTTTTTAAAAATCATGCTAGTCTTTTCTAAACAGGGTTTTTTCTTTTACAGATTAATGCGCTTTAAGGTTTGAAATTCGGTGATTTCGTGACGCATCAGCATTTCAAGGAAACTCGCCTTTCCTTTGTAGGGCTAAGTAGTAAAGCATACTCACAAGATTGTTTTCATTTCAAATTATATCCTTCAAGGTGACTGAGATATGTTGCCTGTGTATGACCACACACAGCAAGATGTAACCTTGCAAAAAATCCTAGATGATAAAACAGTGGTGAAAGCACCAATAGCATCCACATAAGTACATACTGTAGGACTCCAGGACTTGGGTATAGGACTTGGGAATTGCCTCGTGTAGTTTGGCTTGCTGGTGGTTAAGCTGTCCCTGTAATGATTTGCCTCTGGACACAGATGTACAAATAAGAAGTTGATTTCTTACATGAGACAACTATCGATACTTGTGGATGGTGTAGCTGTTTTTAGCTTTTGGTAACAAAGCTGAATTGTATTGTTATGCAATTCAGTGTGGAATTTGAACCGAAGAAGTTAACTAAAGTTAACAAAAGTTCTTCTTGTGTAACAATTACTAGTAACTGAAACTCAAGGCATGTAGCAGCAGAAGTTATGAAAGAGAAAAGTTACAGGGACATTTATCAACCTTTGCATTGTTCTTCGTGAACACACAGCACCATGGGTCCCGAGAAAGTTAGCAAGGACGATGGCAAGAAGAAAAGGGAGCCGCTTCCAGTATCAGTTTTAAAGCAGCCGGTGCTAAGAGGAATCATAAATTCCGGTCAAGTGAGGTTTAATGTTTGTTTATATATTTTAAATAGATAATATTTTTGGGTGGCTGGAAGAGATTTTCTTCATTTACATTATTTCCTTTGAGAAAAATGCGTTTCACAATACGAAATTTCACCTTAAAAACTTGCCCCCGGAGCAGATTAAATTTGTATGCTGAGGTAACACTTTTATCCAGAAGAAGATTTCGGATCTGCCGCCCAGGTCCCCTGAGATCCGGTTACTATCTTTGCAGACTTACAGGGTTTGGACAATGAAACTGAAACGCCTGGTTTTAGACCACAATAATTCATTAGTATGGTGTAGGGCCAGTACAGCATCAATCAAGTCTTTTTGGTGGAAACAGGAGAGTTGAGGTGCACATTTAATTCTGCATTGAGTTGGGCAGCTGTGGTTTTATGTTTTTTGGATACAATCCGGGTTAGCAACCGGACATCCCGTGTAGACGGCTTCCTCCTGTTGGATGTGGTTCGTCCTTCTTGGTGGTATGCTGACATTACCCTGGATACCGTGGATCTTGATACATCACAAAGACTTGCTGTCTTGGTCACAGATGCACCAGCGAAATGCTAACCAACAATTTGAACTCTGTTATGTCATCCATAATGTTTTGTGCATTGCAATATTTTAAGCAAAACTGTGCTATTACCTTCACACTCTGCTCTTACTGGTGGAATGTGCAATCAGTGAAGACTGGCTACCAGGCTGGTCACTTTTAACCATGTAGCCTCCTACAATAAATTGGCCAGTATTTCAGTTTCATTGTCCAACCCCTGTATGTGTCTTACATGGGTTCTCTCAGGGCTCTCTAGTTTCTTCCACCTGTTTAAAAACATGGGTAGATTGGCTGCATTAGCAAATAGCTTCTAAATAGTCTGGGATCTGATCCAGGACGAATTCTCCACCTCGTCACAGTGGTCCTAAGCTCCAGATCAACCATGACTCAGCAGTTAATAAAGATAAAGATGATTTAGTGACTCAGCAGTGATGAGGTCATGTAGTGACTCAGCTGTTTGGTTAGCCAGGTAAAGTTCATCCCTCTATCCAGGTGACAGCGAAGAGATGACTCGCCTAGACTTACTGAATAACTTCTCAGCACCGTCGCTGTATTACGCTTACTGTCACCTTGTACTCATTAATCAGATCTCACTCAGTGTTCAAACACACACAGCTGACTGTTTACCTGTGTGTGAGTAGGGTGTGTGCTGTTAGTCCCACTGAGCAGGAGATAAGTGACAGGTGCGAGTCTACAGTGGCTCAAGGACACCTGGGCGCCTCACACTCTGAGTGTGTGTGTGAGAGAGAGAGAGGCAGAAAAAGAGAGACGGAGGCTCCTGCTCACTGACAGCTCATCCTGATATGATTTCAGACCTGTGGCACCTCGATCATTACCTTCTGGCCTTGTCAAGAAAGAGGCTAGAGTTTGCACAAGAGTCGAGGAAAGTGGCGGAGTCCGACGTGCGTGGTAGCTTTCAGCACTGGATGTATTCTAGAACGTAGGAGGGTAGGAATTTAGATATCGAACACTGTTTCATGCTGTGCTCCCCCCGCCAAAAAAAAAAGGCTGTGGAACTAGCTAATTTACTCTTCCTTCTCGTCTCAGCTCAGCGCTCTGGGCTTTCTTTCAGCGCCGGATTGATTCAAGCTTCGAGCACGTTGTTTAAGGCAGCAGTTCCATCCTCTGACAGTAAGCCAGCAGAAATGTAGCCAAAGCTAATGCTGGGATTTGATTGGAAAGGATGATGAGCTCCCTCACTATTTTTTTTCCTCCTCCTCTCACTCAGAGATCTCTTTCTCCTAGTGGCTCTCAGGAAGCGAGAGTGAAAACGAGCTCTTGACAGCAGCAGCATAAATGCACTAAGACTCCACCGCCACCTCATCCAACATCCGTCTCTCTCTCTCTCTCTCTCTTACTCTCAGTTGCTTTTTCTTCATTTTATTTCCTGTTACATTGCTCCCTATCTCTTTTCCTCTCTGTCTCTCACTTCCACTCTTGCTGTTTTCTTTCTTTTCTTACATCGACCCCCTGCACGGTTCTTTCTGTGTTGCTGCCTCGACCACCTCCCATCAGCAAACTGAACGACCATACCTTCAATCCCCCCCCCCATCACCTCACCCACACACACACACACACACACACACACACGCATGTTCACTAGCCCTCTGCACCTCCGCTCGTGCTACCTGACTAGTTAAAAAATCAATGAGGGAGAAATATGAACAAATGCATTTCATTAAGAATAAAGACTTTAATAATAAAAAAAGGTCCATATCGTCATCTCGCCCCCCCCTCCCGTGTTCTTGTTAGTCAGTTAGGAGACTTGCTGGAAAGAAGGAGGGGGTGTGGTGTTTTCAAAAGTGTGTCAAAAGCTTTGGGGTTTGTATCTGCCCAGAATTTCAATGGAAGGCTGAAAGGGGGCCGGGAAGCGGCTGAACTCAAACACAGGAATCTTGTTTAATTTCTGTCATGTTGCTCTTTTTTTTGCCAGATTGATGTCTTTTTCAAAACCGGGTTCTGCCCCCCCCCTCCCCCCCCGCCCCTGTCTCCCTCTCTCTTTATTTTTTTCCCCCTCTCTTTCTCTCTCAAACATATACTCGCTCTCCCCTTTTTTCTTCTTCACTGTTTTCCTCCACCTCCTCCTCTCTATCTTCCTCTTGGGACTTGGGTGGATTTCTCATTCCTATTTATGATCGGTGGTGGTATAGTGGAATTACAAACACACACAAACACAGATCAAAATGATGTTTACATAAGACCTCTCTAATACAGAGTAGCGAGCTGGCAGTGTGGGTCAGAGTCTTGTCCAGCATTTCCTGCCACACCTTACGCATTGAAAGCCAGCTATTTGCTCTAGAGTTTGCGCCCCCCCCCCCCCCCCCCCCCAATAGTTGTGTACAGGCGTCACAATATGGTCACAGCTGTCAAGCGTAATAATTATACACACAGGCTGGGAAAAGCACAGTCTGGCGGAATTAAAAATTGATCAGAGAGGGAGAAAACTATATTTTGTGGCCGTAGTCCCTCATCTTCACAATGTGAATTCCAGTCTGTTCCGCTTAATGTTTGTGCCGTTCTTTTACTCACGCATATTTAGCCCCCTCACTCCGTGTCTCTACTCGAGCAGCATGTCTTTGCATTAGGACTGTTTAGAACTGACAGCGTCATGTTTTTTTATATTTTACAATGTTTGCGCACTATGCCAGGCTGCTGCTAATTATTAAAACAATCTGAAATAACGCTTGAAATATCACTTTCAGCAACATGTACATATAGCGCTTTCCATACAGAATGTATTGTTTGTTTCAAAACCTTCCAAAGCCACAAGCAGCAGCTGGCACTAATACACACTGAGGAAAGGTTTATCGAGCTACATTGAAATGTTAGCTAGCTGGCTGAAAAGAGTCAGTCAGTGTTATTGATTTCTGCCTAAAAACCATAAATGTGTCTTACGTTGTCCAAGTGTAGCCAGTGAAAACTGATAAATAGACAGAAAGGAAAACCAGCAACAGAGAAATAGTGACATATAAAAATGTATAATAAAAGAAATTTGAATTACACAAGGGATCAGAGAGATAAATGTCAAAATACCAGTGAAAGAATGAACTAGCCTAAAAGAGACCTAGCTAAAGCAAGGAAGAAAGAGCTAACATACAAGAAAACTAGCTAAAGAAAGAACTAGCCTAAATGAAAACTAGTTAAAAAGAGAAGAAAGTACTCGGGAAAGAATAAATTAGAAAAGGACAAGATAAAAATTATTGAAGAAGAAAAGAAAGAAAGAACTGGTAACTAAAGTACATATGAATTACGCAAGGGAACAGACAGATAAAATGTCAAAATACTAGTGAAAGAAAGAGCTAGCCTAAAAGAGAACTAGCTAAATAAATAGCTAGCCTAAAAGAGAACTAGCTAAAGCAAGGAAGAAAGAGCTAACTAGGGGGAGAGAAAATACTAGGGAAAGAAAGAATAAACTAGAAAATAACTAGTTAAAAATAATTGAAGAAAAAACAACTAGTAAAAGAGATAAAGTAAAATATGTTAGTAAAAGAAAGAGAACTTGTGAGGAAAGGTGTAGAAAATTATCAGAAGAAAGAAAGCTAAAATGAATGAAAGCTCAAAAGAATTAGTGAAAGAAAATGCTAGTGAAAAAAATACAGAACTAATTTCAAATTAAATGATAAAGTTACAAATAAGTAACATGATAAATTAGTGAACGAAAAAAATCAGTGAAGGAAAAAAAAATTATGGCATTAAAAAAAGTAGGCAAAATGGGGAAAAGTAGGGGAGCTGAGTGGTCCACCGGTCTAGACACACACATGACCAGTGAAGCCCCAAAGCATTTTATTGATTGCAGCTTAATTTTCCTCGACTCCTTCATCCTCAGCCTTCATTTGCTTGTCAGACTGCCCCGAGATTAAATAAGAGCTCGTCTATAGGCATCTGGACAAAGGATTCTCAAATGAGATAAGATTTACAACCAAAGACTTACTGTAGGGTGAAGAGCAGAAACACGCACACACACACAGCGTAGTAGTGGCGTTTTCTAACCCATCAGACCTGACAAACTACTCTTATCATCCTGTAGAGATCCCTGCACCATCATGTGTGCTGTGGGCTGGGTGATAATTTTGTTGCAAAGAGATACCATGAAGCAGGCATCCAGCAAGTTTGTGTGCGTGTGTGTGTGTTTTGTGTGCATGTGTGTGTGGAGGATAGCTTGGTGCTGCAGCAGTATGTGCGTGTCTGTCTCGATGAGATGGACTTGTTTAGATCCTTTCACTTGGTGCCTCAGGCAGCATATGAGGCAGTCTTCGCTAGATCTCTCCCTGAGACCACTCTCCAAGGTTGAAGTGAGACGGTAAGATGGAGTGGGCGAGCTAAGACTGATAAAATAAAGGAGAAGAAGAGTAGAGGAGTGAGAAATAAACTATCAGAAGAAATTTTTTTTTTTTTTTTTTTTTAAAGGATAGTATACAGATTAACTTGATTAAACATAAGTTCCTCAACTGTCCACTTGCATGAGTTCTGTATTGGACAGCGGTATTGATCAGATCTCTTGCATTTTTATAAGAAATGTCAAAGTCCTGCACGTCTTTGCTCCTGCCACTTAAATTTTACATGAGGTCAGGGTTCATCCTGGGTGCTGGCCCTCCCTCATGCAGCTCTCCACCTCATCTTGTGAGGGCTTGATCGAAGAGAGGGGCTTGCCACACTAATGGGGGTTAACAGGGTCCTGGCTGTCCAATAAAATAAAAAAAACAGCTATATTGGTAAATTGTTTTTTTTTTCTCCTTCTTCTCTCTCTCTCTCTCTCTCTCTCTCTCTCTCTCCTCCTTCGTCTCATGTCAGAGCGAAATGAAAATGAATGATTTTTTTCGAGAAGGCTGCTCTTAAGGACCTCTGGCTAACTTTCAGCTGGCCAAAGACCTCCACGTCCACCCTGCTAGCTGGTGATAATGCAGATGGACTGCTGGCCCTGTTTCAAGGGGTTTTAAATGGCCTCTCCATATCTGTCTTTATGACCGCTGGTCCTCTGGAGACAGCTCGAGTGAAAACATAATGGCAGCTGGTTCAGTGTTATTAAAGAAACCTCTTTTGCAAAGTGAGCTCCATGAGCAAAAAGACCTTTCATGCATTCGGGCGGATCAGGTTTAGGTATTCTGGTTAACAGCCTGGCAGAGAACTTGCTGCCCCGCTAGATATTTTTGGGGTGTAAATAGGTGAAAATGTTGTCCTTGGAAAGGTTAAATATGCCAGTGCTACTGACCCAGTTTCAGGCTCAGGAGAGGAGCTTTTGTCAAGAAATATTCAAACCTATTCCCACCACCTGTGAGCTCTAGAGACCGAACTCTCAGCAGCTTTTAGAAATAAGTGTGTGTGTTTGTGTGCACACAAGCGCAGATCTGTCACTTGCTCTCCTGGCTGAGAGTCGGAGAGGGAGTCGTGGCGTCGCTGGGTGAAGGCGCAGGGGAGAAATCAGCATTCGGGCTGTGTCACCAAGCCCTGGTGCACTGGGACAAGCCAGACGCTCCGACAGGCGTACGTGCTTTCCCCTCTGAGACGTTCGCGCACACGCGTGCATGCGCGCGCACACACACACTTGTCCTTGAGGCACACTGACAACCTCTCCATAAGCATAAAAAGCCAAACTCCGTCATTGCCAAGATCAGTCCCTTAGTGGAAGTGTGTGAGTGTACGGTGGCTTTACATGGAGAGTGTATGTCTCTGGGCTTTGGGGCTCAAATGATTTTGGAGCAGTGGCCAAGAGAAGCTCTGGCGCTGGTGAACATCTCTAATTGACTTCTGGAAGGTACACCATGCCGAAGGCCCTCTGTGGAATCACAGTGTCACTCGAATAGGGCAAGTCACTGTCAAAAGCTGGGGCATTAAGCTTGGCCCTATTTAAGGCTTTATAGACAGACCCACACGTAGCCCAGGTGTGCCGACTGCTTAAACAGCTGGCACAGGCCTTACAGAGCATCCGTGCCAGTTTTGCTATTAATAAAGATAAATTTAAACCTGAAGAGATAATGTTTTGTTCCCTTACTGTCTTTTGGAGACACAGTTTGAACTGAATCATCAAGTTCAGACCTTGGACTCAAATTGAACATGAGTTTATGAGACTTTAACTTAAATCTTTTAACTTCCGCATGCAATAAAATGCCTAATTCAGCTGTAATGAATTCTGTTTAATGAGAGGCATTAAGGGGCATTGGTGGCTCAGTGGCAGGCTTCTCCCTTCTATGCTGAAAGCCAGGGTTTGATTGCCAGTCAATCCCCGAACCCAGCCGCTTAGTTCCAGTCCCAAACTCGGAAGGGCATCCAGCATAAAACCGGTGATAAGTTGTATGCAGATTGGATGGTGCGCCATGGTGACCCCTTTGACAGGAATAGCCAAAAGAACAACGTTCTTCAACGTACATACCTTTAGCTGGTGGTATTCCTAGTTTAACTAAAAAAAATTATAATAATAAAAATAAAACATACTGATCAATAAATTAACTACTCTAAATTTCATTAGCGGATTGAGGTCCTGTCCAGGATGTATTTCTGTTTTGTGCCCAAGAAAACCAGAAAACAATGTGACCCTAACCAGGATACTGATGAAGCATTGAATAAAGATGTTACCAGCAATAGTACTAGTTTATTCGGTTAACAATAGTCCATTATTCTACACTCAAATACCCCTTTTATTGGATGTAGTACGGCCAAATGTATACAGTAACTTCCACCAAACCTATACGTTGTTTGTCCTTCCCCAAACTGTTAGAATGTCTTTTTATGCAGTGTCATTATGATTCCCCTTAATTGGAACTAAAGGGCGCAATCATGACATCCCATCATGACAGTGCCCCTAGGTACAAAGTGAGATCAATGAAGATTGTTTGCCAAGTTTGATTTGAAGAAAAGTTTGAGTCGCCCAAACCCTGACCTCAACCCCACTAAACACTGGAACAACTTGAGAAGTTTGCGGCACACCAGGCCTGGTCACTTATCATCAGAGCCCAACCTCACTAATGCTCTTGTGGCTGAATGTACATCTACCGTACATTTCAAAATCCAGTGGGAAGCCTTTTCAGAAGAGAGGAGGCTGGTATAACAGCTCTTAAACAAGCCCCTTAGCCCTCGAATACTTAGCTGTATCCTGTCTCTGTTGTGTGTCAACTTGATAAAACTGTCAGCCAAATGAGCAAAAGCACAACAAATGTAAAATTCTGGACGTGTATTGCAGCTTAGGAGCTCCAGATTTCACTTACATGCAGTTGCGAGATGACCTAGACTTGACTTGGACTGCTGCTGACTCGAGACCCAGTTTTGACTTGAGGGCGAGTGACAACAGCGTCGCCTTGCAATCTTTTGCCACTACATCTTTTCTAGTGTAAAGAATGTAATTCATATGGTAGACCTTTTCTAAAATAATTTCTTGTCTGGATTGTTCGTATCCGTATCATTGTTTTTTTTTGCTCCCACACCATCTGAAATATCAGTAGCTGCTGACAGTATCAAGCTTATGTGGGAACCTTCTTGCTGCTTTTCAAGGTCAGGAGACTACTTTAATGTCAGCCCAAATGTCACAGCATGTACGTGCAGAACCCCAGGAGTTGATAAGGCGACCCTTTTGGGAGTAGAAGTGCTACTGTTCAACTTTGTGCGCAGGTACATGTATGACAGCGTGAAGCCCATAGCCACCTCCTGTCACAGATACACACACACACGCACGCACGCACACATTCACACTCCACCCAGGGAGTGATATGTGTGTCAGAGACAGCAACCTTGGCTCTCTGGGCTCGCTTTTCTGCAGGATCAACAGGGCTAATTATAGTGATGCACTGACACCTCTTCTCTCTGCCTGTGTTCTGGTGCCATTTCAATCACCTCCCACCACCAGGTGCTTCACTGCCTCCCCTCCCCCCCACCGAGTGAGTGTGGCGAGGTATGCTGGAAATGTGCACAGGTTTGTGTTCGTATGTAGGTCTATGTGTTGACACGGGAGTTAGCGCTGAAGGGGGGGTGGCGCAGTGAACGATCCTCATGTGTGTGTGGTATGAACTTAGTGAGAAGTTCCTGAAACCTAGAACCATCTGTGTGGGAGGTGCGAAGTTATGGAGGATACATTTTCAATACTGTGCTTGGTCTTCCATAGTTTAGACTAGTGATGAATGGTTTAATTATAATTAAAACAATAGCTCAGACTCACAGTAGGTTTATTTGTCTATTGATTGATTTTTTTCTTAATACGAGGGGCAAGTCAAACCGGGAATTGTGATAAAATTTCTTGTGAATGAAGGTATAAAACTGAATGGCATTTAAGTACAGTACGCCGATGAGACTCGTAGCCGCAGTAAAACATTTGATCGTGGACACACAATCGTTCACAGACACTACTTTGACATTACAGACCTCAGCTGGGGGTTATTGCCGCATCCTCGTACAGTTCTGATCTCCTGCCAAACCATTTCCACATGTTTGGGTCAATAATGGAGTTCCTGGGAGGCCAGGATCGTGGCCCTATTGTGCTGAGAAAACTTTCAACCTTCTGTGTGAAAACACTGGGATAAGTGCATTAGTGTATCAGGGGACTATATACTGTAGAGAAATAAAACAAGTTTTTACTCTCATAAGTGTGTTCTGTTATTTTGCACATTCAAAAGTCCCAGTTTGACTTGAACACCCCTTGTAATTTTTTCCCCCCTTTTCTGTGGAAATAAGGCAGTGTTTTAAATGACTGTACCAAACTCGCAAGTAGGCATAGTTCATTCTACAGTCTCACATGTATGATATTAAAAACGATAACTAGGAATACTTTAAATTAAATAACAGGGCAAACGAACTCCCATAAGCACACGGCTGTGCAGCTGATTTAGAGTTTATTGTTAAGCAGCGGCACTGGATTGATCCACTGCTGGAAACCTGGACAAGGGCTACGGTGTAAATTCTGTGTTTACCTCGTAAAACCCAATGAGGTAACGCAGTTTTTCACACACACAAAAAACAAAAAGGTCTGTGTGGGCATAAACTGTTCAATTTGTTTGGTTTGAAGGCTTATTGTCTGTTATACTTTTGTAATTGTGAAATCTTTAGATTTTCACTTTATACCATTGCATGGTGTAAGCTATACTTAAAGGCCTTATATTTTTCTGTTACTTTAAAAAGTTAACACAAGTCTCAGAGCTTCCACCAAGTGTGTGTGTTTTAATGCTGCAGCTGAAATACACCTCAAATCACGCATTCTTACCTTCTCACATTCCCTTGATTTCACTCCTCCTCCAAACATGCCGTTTCTGTGTCTACTGTATGTCAATGATTAGCCACGCCCCCGGAGAGAACAGCATAGCTGAAAAACAACTTGAGGGAGGAGCTCTTCATATATGAGGTCACGTAAGGGGGGGAATGAAATTGGGTGAATTTTTTTTAAATAAAAAAGGACAAAAAAGCAGGCAATGTTTATTTTTTTCCTCCCTTTAAGTTTTTTTGTTCGTACATGCGCATGGACTGTTTAAATGTTTAAACATTTTGCATAATAGGTCTCCTTTAAGTGTTGGAGAAAAGAGAGGGAAAGTGCTAGCAGATGGAAGACGGAAACAGCATGAAAGAATTAGAAAAAAAAAAAGGAAGTATCTGTTAAATTTAATTTGACACCTGTGCCAGACTAGACTCACGCTATGTATTTAGCTGGTGTTACAGTACTTTTCACCTCCTCTCTATTACTAAAGGTGCTTACAATCTTTCCTCCTCCTCCCATGGTTTCTCTAATGGAAGAATTCTGGCAGCCAGAGTCGAAAAATGTACGTCGCTACTCGTAGTCAGCGTTAGTCGAATTAGTTTAAACCCGTGTCGTCTCTGCCAACACTCACTAACAAAAGGTGCAAAGATGTTCACTCGGCTTTTTTCCTGGAGTTTACCAAATATATACGTCAGAAGATCTTTTAAGTAATCTGGCACAGTGTTATCATCAGAGCACTGTGTGTCATTCTACATGCATATGCTGACAGTATATCCCATACCTCTCTCAGGACTTTAGTGAGCTTTTCTGACTTGTTTGCACTTATGTCAAGTCCCCCCCCCCCCCCCCTGCTTCTTTTTTTTTTTTTTGGACTATGAGGCATGCCATATGCTGTCATGTCCTGTCAACCCCTTCCTCACGGGGTAGTCAGTCATCAGAGCAGCAATCCTTCAATCCCACGTTTGGAAAGTTGTCCCCGGCAACAGCGCAACTAGAGGCTGTTTCTTTCGGGTGAGGGGTTGTTTGTTTTTGTTTTTTTTGACGATGGAGGGAAGCGGCGCCGGTGGTCCTTGACGTACAACAATCCTGTCTCCGTCAAAAGCGGAGAGAGGAGGAGAGAAGTTACTTGTCCCTTCACTACCACCATGAGTGGAATCTGTTATCTGTGTGTGTGTGTGTGTGTGTGTGTGTGTGTGTGTGTGTGTGTGTGTGTGTGTGTGTGTGTGTGTGTGTGGAGCTGAAAGGACCAAGGCTGGCCTCTTTATCGAGGTTTGTTGCAATGGAGGACAAACAGGATTGATAGCGTCTGGCCTTGCCTTTGATGCTCTTGAGCCGCTCCAGCAACACGTTGGTGATAACTTACAAGCATGATAAACATTCTACATCCTTGTTAACCGTGTGCGTGAGTGTGTGTGTGTACTGCTATGTTCCTGTGTGTGGGCGGGGAAGAAGAACACAATCACGTACAGTTGTATGCATTATAGATCTTTGTTCAGATTTTTTTTTCTTTCACACCACAGCATTGTGTTTGGCGAAATCATGTTCTACAAGCCACACAGGCGAATTATCCCCGCAGTGTATCCCAGCTTGCCGACCTTGCCCTGCATTCATACCCTTGGATCCCATTTTTATATATATATTTTTATCTTTTGGGAGTCCTTTTGTGTTTGTTTTTCACTTTCATCCCAGCCATGATGATTTTCAATGCCCCAGTACTTTTGGTTGCCTGAATGCCGAAATTTGCATCGCCCCTTTTAAGTTCTCGTGTTTACTGCTGCCTAGAGTGTGTGACCTTGCAGAGCTTTCTCTGGATGTTGCAGCATTACAACAAGTACGAAATCACATTTACTCTGTGCTTAACTTGGTATTGCATAATTTCAGCAGGTTATACTTTCATAGTAATGTAACTAACTTTGTAAAATACTTTTTTAACACGTTTTTAAGCTTGACCTCAAAACAGACCTCAAAAGGAACTTCAGAAATAAGTTCAGAAAATGCGCTCTCTAACTGTCTCTTCCGCAGTGAACGGTGGGTTTTGATATTGTGGGGAATTGTGTTGAATTTGACAAGAAGTTGCATTTATTAAATTACAAAATTTTACTTTCTAGTCATCCTTAGACATTCAGATGGGTTCCCAGTGTTCATGTCCAAACAAATGACTCATGACAATGAGAATGACCTGCTTTTGGTCATTTTCTATTTTTGCATTGGGTAGGGCTTAAACAAGCCAATTATAATTTTCCCCAGTTGTGACATCACATAAGAAGATCCCCTTATCTTGACTTGTTGCTCAGCTCTGCTGTTCTTTGGTGAACGTTGCTCAGCAGTAGCTCACTTACATATACACAGAAACGGCGCATTCAGGGGATTGGTGATGTAAAGCAAGTTTAAGGTATAAAGAGTATGTTGCCCTGCGGGAAGCGGGGATTTCATTATGGAGTTTTAACATACACACTTCAGTGGATCTTTGAAACCTGGCTTAACTTGTTACGGAATAGTTTTAGACCTTTAAATTTTACACTTAAAAGTAATGATGTGGTGCCATTATTTCTTTTCAAGATAAGCTGCTTATAGTGAATCAGAAACATTCGTCTGGATCTGGAGGTTTAGTTAAATTAGATACATTAAACACGTTGGTGCTCGCTAAGAAAAAAACAAAATTGTAAAAAAAAAAAAAAAAGCCTAAGTACATTTCTGAAGAGTCTTGCCAAGCACTTCCAAGGTTATGTGGTCATTATGTGTGTACAGTGCATTTGTAATTTCATCTTCATCTGATGGACTGTCTGCTAATAGTTAAGAACCTCCTACCTTTCTGAAAAAAAGAAAATCCATTATCGTTTATATAATAAATGTTTGCTGTTTAATATATACAGAAGAAATTGTAGTTTTGATTCATGCAGCCTTAATTAAGAAGCTCTTGGGTGCCTAGAGTTTTCCTGAAGTGGGTCATTACACAACGGCCTGTTAGTCCCATAATGCACTAGGGGAGAACAGGCAGTTTTTACCCAGCATGTCCTTCAGACGCATATATACAGTAGATGCAACGCAGACGTGTGTATTGCAGCCCTGAGATGTTAAAGATTCTGCCAATTGTTGATCCATCAATAAAGCAGTCACGTGTTGGTTTTAACTGAGAAGTCCAGTTTATTGTGCCAGGTACTAACAGGTATTGATTGGTTTTATCTCCATTTCCTCTGTTTGTTTTCTTGTTTGCCTCACAACAGCAAATTTGCTCAGTGTCAGGTTTTGGCAGCCAAGCTGAATTTACTGATTACTACACTCGACGTGCCAGGAGTCTGTTTTTCTTTTTCTTCCTGTGCCAGTAGTTTTCAGAGATGAAGAATGAAAGGCAGTTCTAGAGAGATGTTTCTTTTACTCTCTTTCTCTCTCTCTCTCTGACCAGAATGAATCAAATGAGGTTTATCTGACCCAGTTCCAACCTCTCTTGCTCTCTCTCTCTCTTTCTCTCTCTCCCCCCATTCATCCTTTTGTACTGTCTTTGAAGTCCACATGCTGATATTCCTCTATAGGAGACAGGGTGCGTACGGGGGGGGGAATAAATCCATGCGGAGTGGATGCTGAGGGTTGAACACGAGAACAAATGACAAAAATATCAGAGTGTAACAGTAATTGCAACTGCTTGTGGTACCATGTACAAGCTGTGACAAGCGTAGAGCGTAGAGCAGGTAGCTCTAGTGTTCCCCAGCGCCACTGGTTTATTTATCGTCTCTTCTGTTTGTTACCAACTGAGCAGTGTCGGGGGATCTGACCTAGAAAGGTCCAATCGCTCTTAGTCAAGCCCTCAACCTCCTCCCGTGAGCCGAGGGGTGCCAGAGACACAGTCATTTCCAGCAGAATGGGGAGCAGAGCTCACTCGCACAGCCGAAGGGCGACCCACTTCAGGGATACGCACTGCTGCCAGCCTGGCTTGTGTGTTGTGAGGGCAGGGAAAAGATGGGGCATCGTCCCCACTGAGAATAGTTCATGAGGTGTTAGGGCTGCCTCACTGGTCACCACTTTGTTATGCCCCGCGGGTTGGCAGGTGTTTCGGGAAAGGCTCAGATTCCCCGAGTTATCTCTGTTCATGCAGGGGTAATTCAGAAAGCAAAATAAAGCTGAATGGAATAATTATCGTCTTAAGTGATTGATGTGATTTATCGTATGTTTGCACTTATTTTTCAATTTCTTCTTAGATGCAGATTCGAAAGGAGTGATGCTAGGAGTGTTTCAGCTAATTAAAAAGCTGCTTTATAATTCATGATGAATGAGGAGGGACTTTACTACTTCAGCTGAACCGATTATGCAAAGTCAGCAATTCCAAAGCAGGGACGGGAGATCCAGTTCAGTTTACTGTGCGATTCTTCCCAACTTCTGATTTAAGTTGCCGTTTTGTTTAGTCCACGGTTATGTCCAAAGGAATGTAACAACTTTTGAAGAAAAAAAAAAAAAACAAGAACCGAATGCTAGCTTATTGAGGTTGGAGTGGCTTAGGTAGGTTTACAGCCTTACAGTTTCAACCATCAAAGATGATTAGAACAAGTAAAAAAGTAAATACTTGACTGCCAAGAAGTCGAGTGAATTATGGATAGACTGTCAATTCAATCTGATACAATTTTTGAGCTTTTTAATTTCCAGTTCCATTCAGTATCACCGTCAGTTTACTGTCTGGTTTGTCTCCGGGCAGCTATATTTCCTACTGGCTTTGGAGTATTACGAACAACTAAAAGTCTCTAATAATCATTGAAATGCTTTGTAACTTGTGTTGTTGTTTTTTTCTTTTGCCCATCTTTTGCTTCACTCTCAATCCAGTAGGTATCAATATTGCACCCAGCTGACAATAAACTCAAAAGATGAAGAACTGATACTCTAGTAAAATACAAGTAGTTGCAAAAGATGGAAGCATTTTGTATTTCATGCAAATGCATTAGTATAGATTTAAGGAATTAAATTTTAGAGTATTTAAAATTTCCCAGGTTTACATAAAAACGCGGGGCATTCAAGTCAAGCTGGGACTTGTGATGAACTTTCTCATGGAAGAAGACATAAAACCCACTGACATTTACCGAAAACTTCAAGCTCAGTATGGAGATTAGGCTCTTAGCCGCATTAAACATTAGAATGTTGCAAACATTTTAAAGCAGATCCCGGCCGCCGTGGTGCAGAGCCCTTTCAAAATTTAGGATTATTTATTGTGACTATACTAAAAGTAGAGAGAAATTAGACCAGTCCTTACAGTGAAAACTAAACTTTACATTTTACGGCTTGTAGGGTCTTTATTCACATGAGATAAGTACATTAGCGTAGCAGAGATATAAAGGTGGTGTTAACTCTCACAATCGTGTTTTTGTTATTCTGCACAATCAAAAGTCCCCGTTTGACTCGAATGCCACTTGTAATTTTAAAAAGTATGAATTGATTCTGATCCTAAAACTTAATTGCGAAAGATCTATTAAATTGCATATTAAATCACACAGCTCTACTAAGACGTCATACCAAGAGTCATACAAATGAGAAGACTTTCTGAAAAGAAGGTCTTTAGATTGAGTTTAATTCAGGGCAATATACAAGTTTTTACTGCAGCAAATACATTTTTAGCATGCTGTTTAACCTGTATAGTTTTTAAACCATCGTCTCTAACGCTGTGTATAGACGCCGAAGTTTCATTCCGGCAGATTTGTGAACTCGAGTGGAGTCAGTTCATAAGAGCGGTTCGTTTATGAGTTGGGCATCATTACTTTCAAGCTACCAACAGTTTCCCTAATATGCTAGAACAGTTTTTATTTATTTATATATTTTTTCGAACTCATTCCCTAATGACTTTCTCCAAGTGGTTATGAATCATACGGCGGTGATTCCCGTGCTTTTCTGGTGGCCACCTCTGAGCAGAATATCAATCTTTTTACTGAACTGGAACTATGCTGGAGGCTATCGTGGGAACAATTGTATCCAAAAAACAAAAACAACGAACAAGCGAACCTCTCCGGAGCCGAAGACGCCACAAGGCCAGTGAGAGATGACTCCCTGGGCTCCTGCCCTCGGTTGTAAATAGCCTCATTCTGCATCCCCAGGAAGCACCAGCCTGACAGAAGCCCCTGCGGCGCTAGACTGCTTTGCTTTGTGGCTATGGGAGATTGATAAATAAGCACCGCTTCTCGGTCAGTGAAACATGCATCCATCTCCAATATAATCATCAACCCTACTTTTGCTCTAAGCTGTGGTAGGCTTTGTTTAAGATCTGACGCTCACTTGTTTACAAGCCCTGTTTGCTGCCTCGTATGCTAATGCACGCGGCGGAGCAGATTTAGGTTCTGATGTTATGTACGAAGCACCCGGAAGTCCCTGTGATTCCAAGTCTCAGATATCAACTTCGACTGTTCTGCTCGTTCGCGCGGAGCAACAGCTTCTGAACTTGGTCGACTCATCAAAATGTTCCCTTTTGGTCTTTGTCCTCTTTTGAAATAGAAGATGAACTGGAGAAGCCTATGTTCTGGGGGCATGCTTAACCTTTTGCTGTTGTTGGAGGAAGGGTACCAGGAGTCTCTTCAGGTTTTCGTGTTCAATTAAAATTCCGCAGCTTTTTTAGCAAGCTTTTTGAAGTTGGCCTCGGGCCTTGAAAGACTCATCAGCGGCAGTCGGCTAGATTGCATACAGGTACCTGCAATGTTATTTCAAATGGCTTAATTAGTTTCTGACTGCGGAGTCTGACGGATTTACACGGCGCAGCACATTATTCACATGAGAAAATGATTGAAACCATGTGACATGGGCACTCTTTGCCCCTGGTTTTGCTTTCTGGGTCATGCTCTTTTGCTGCTTATTACCATGTGGAATAGATTCCCACTTTATCACCATCACTTGTTGGTCACGTGGTACATACTGAATTAAACAGGAATCCGCACCGTGATATTTTACACGCACTTAGGCATGATGTTTTTTTTTAATTAAATGTTTCCATTCATTTAATAGGGCTTGCTCTTTATTAACTTTGATACGATGGCCCTATTTTTTAGAACGGTTCCCTTTACGATGTAGACTTTTGTGTCTTTTCTGCTGTAGGCATCTCACATCAACTCATACATGCCATGTACTTGTTGTTATCGGCGATATCGCCAGTAACAATCAGTAATATGTTAAATGCTATTATATGTATAACTGAATAAAACTGTATTAAACAATATGGTTAGCTTAGTCGTAGTCACTAGACGGGCTCCTTACATGCTCGCTAATAACCTATTTGAAGAGTCAGATTTCTTTTTTTAGCGAACACCCTTTCATCACCATTATCTTGACAGAGAGCGCGATCTTAAAACTGATCAATGTTGTTTTTAAACTCTAGAAATGTGCATCAGCTTAGCATTCATTCATTCAACCGCTTATCCTGTACAGGGTCACCGAAAGCCTGGAGTCGATCTCAGGTGACGTGGTGCACAATGCGGTGTACACCCTGTAGGACTGCGGTGCCAGTCCACTGTAGGGCATACAAGCCTAAACGCACACTTCCACTCACACACAGTACAAGGAATTTTAAAATGCAGATTAGTTTACTCTGCATGTCTTTGGACTGTGGGAGGAAACCGGAGTACCCGGGGGAAAACCCACCAAGCACAGGAGAACATGCACAAGAACTCCACACACACACCGACCTGAGGCAGGAATCGAACCCCGTGCTAGCTGTTTCATCATTAATTATTAACAGTTATCGATTACTGATTAACATGTTTGACTATTAGTCAAGAAAAATGTGTGAAATTTGCAACCTTAGTTGCCACCCTCTCAAACGTTTTTTTCCTTTTTTTTTCTTTCTCTTGTTGATCTCATCTTTAAACACCAAACCCTAGTTTGCATCTACCCTGGACGAGATCTTTCTCAGTGTCCTTGGAGCGGCAGGTTTGTATTACAAAACACTTTCAACATGTTTAAGTGGTGTGACAGACCAGCGTTATTGGACGAGCAGTTAGTTCAAGAAAGCTATTAAGTTTTGCTGTGGAAAAAAAAAGAAGAAAAAATCCTATATTTCCAGATGTGTCAAAATATTACTTCTCCATGGTTTGAGGCTGTTTCAGTTAAGTGGTAGACCGTTCGGTCATCTTAATGCTCCAGGCTGAAGTGGAAAAAGAAAAAAGAAAAACCTTGGCTTCCTATAAATGAAGTTTTGCTATGGCTGCCCTGTGGTATGTGAGGCGCTTACATTATCCAGGTTTAATTGGGAGATTCTTAGCTTATAGGCATAGTGGTAGTGCCAAATACTTTCTCAGACCCAAAGAGGAAATGAAAGGTGGTTTAGAAGGGCATTCTAGATGTACCGTGTATGTGTGTGTTTATGTGTATCACCGGGCTGTGCACAGCTGGGGATAGACTTGAAGCAGACTCGCGAATGATCCGACATGGAATCACAGTCTGTCCTTGGGAGATTATTAACTTTAGCCCTTTTTAAGCCCCTTGGGCTGGCACAGCAGGCTTTAGCACTGTTACTAGCAGTGACCTACCTATATCCACACATTCCCTTCCGACATCTTTAGGGAGCTCCGAGCACCGTGTTTGTATTTTTCTCCTCGACAACTCCGCGTTCCTAAAAAACGAATAATCTTGCTGGTACAATATTAAACTGCCCGACTGAGGTCAAAACGAACCCTCGTGACCCGGCGACGCCTTTCCCACTCACTAGGCTCTCCAGTTTGGCGGCGAGATTTGACGTCTTCCGTCCATTACTGCAGAATAGCGACATCCTTACGTTTTTTGTTTTTTTCCCAGTTGTCATGCATTTCCGTCCACATCTTTCTTTTCTTTTTCTTTTTTTTTTGACATTTGCAGACAAGGTTGGCCCACTCTGCCTATCAGTCACAAAGATCTTCTCTAAAAACACTGAAGAATGTACCAATGCTGTCTCTGCAAAAAGCCCCTCCGTGTCGATCAACGTAGAAGATCCCTGAGATTGCCAGACACCGCTAGATGTGGGGCTCGCTCCTTCAGAGTTGTGTTCATTTCGTCTTCTATAGCTGACAGCCTCGGTCGTCCTCCGGCTCCCTTCAGCGCTCGCGCTGTTTGTTTTACTGACCCTATTTCTACTTCGAGCGTCTGAAATCGATTACTATTTTCTCTCCACCTGTTTGCGTGTCTTGTCAAAAATAAGTGCATTTTCAGAATACAGGTGGTCCCGCAGTCATCTGGACAAAACTGGTTACTCCTCCTTTCCCCCACTTCAGCTGTGTTATTATCCTTTTATTGAAATCCATCTGAGAGAAGTTCAGGAAAGTGTTCTGAATGCATTGCTGGATTCTCCCTCTGCCATTCCCATGTTTGTTTGCAGGTGGTTAAGCTCTGCGGTATGTTTTGCCTTTATTCGCTCTTGCTTCCCCGCGTTGTCAGACAGCCAGGGGGTGATATTATCATCCTTGCGTTTTTATAATCTAATAATTACAGAGCACTCGACATTAATTCCTCTGTCGGGGAACGCAATGAAAAGATGAAAGTAAGAAAACCATGTTATGAAAAAGTTTGCGTAGGCATTAGAGATAACAGCGTGATTATCTTACGGTTGTGAAAATCCGGCATTAAACGCCGCCGAGCGCTTAGGAGGTGACGATGGCCAGACGCGAGAATTCAGAGGTTCAGAGAACGTGAGAATTTCTCTTCAGCGGTTAAAGATGTGAGAATGTGTTTTCCTCGGCAGAGTTTATTATTAATAGATAACGAGATCTGGTAACCTGTTGACGTCTTGATTCGCCCGGCATCGTCTCGGCTACAGATAATTCTTTAACGTGTCCTTTTACGTCATTATACATTCATACATGCAAAAAGTTTTAAGTACTTATACCTCGAGTTCTTGAATCTGAAGGTGTTGATTTATTTTCTAGAAGAGCAGCTCTGACAGTAGTGCCAGCTGTAATTCAGATCACAGGCTTATATTAATATATAATTTTAGTTCTTCTTGTAAGGAGACGTTTATTTAACATTTATGAAAGGATGTTTTAATAATGCATGGGTTTTTCTGCTGCAGGAGAGGAGAGGATTTTGCTTTTTATAAGTGTATTAATTTATTAATAAATAATAATAAAATAAAAAAAAACCTGTCCTTGTAGACAAATTGCTGTGGGATTAAAGGAATAATAAAAAAAACGAGTTGTTCTCCGGAAATAATCATCTCCAGGACGAGAGCAGTTGCTCTACTGCTCTTGATTATTTTCCTGTTAACGCGTGCCCTCTCGTGTTTTACTCCTTATTTATTCTCCGAAACTCTTCCTTATATTACCACGTGAATAAATTTCAGCATGAATGCGTTGTCTTTTTTTCTTTTTTCGGGACAGGAGCTTACTCGGTCAACATCTTTATTAGAAAAAAGGAGGTGTGTTTGCTTTGTGTGGGCGTGTGAAGAGACAGGGCGTCCCTTACACGAGGTGCTAAAATTATGATATTAAATTTTATATTAAATAAATTATCTAGATTATGATAGAGAGTGTAGGTGCAGGGGAGAGGGGAAAGAAAAGCAAAAAAACCAAAAAAACAAAGCAAACTAAAAAAAAAAAAAAACGCATTGTGAGATTTTGTGTGCGAGGTGAAATTAGAATTCCTCTCCTCACGCCTGCGTGCGCCCGTTCCACCTGACTCATCGAATGAAAAATTCATCAATCATCAATCCTTTGACAATAAAGATATATATATATATATATATATATATATACACCCAGATCAATGTGTGATTCTCACACACCACCTACATACGGAAGAGATGGATTCAGATTTAATGTGAATTCTCAGGTATCCCTGCTTTCAGCATGATAACAGTGAGTTTTCAGCACAGGCGGGAGTGATGGATATGATGGCTGTAGCGTAGGCAAGGAAAGAAAGATATTTTGGAAACGCATTTTAAAAAAAGATTGACTGACTTCTTTCAGAATCAATCCCTTTTCTTTGATATAACTCTGCGTTTGTTTTGTTTTTTTGTTCCGTGTATGACAAGTCTGCTTTTTTGACTTTGCATACACAATATCAGTAGCTACTGTATGGTGTGGGCTGTTCGCGCCAGCTAAGGACGCTGGGAAAGAGCTACTGAGCGGGGCTAATGAAGTTGTCAGCTCGCTGTAAGGAGCCGACGCAGGTCCCTGGAAGTCGACCAGTGCGTCCTGCGGAGGAGGGGGGAGGGGGGGGGGGGGAGCAGGTCAGGATCGGAGACCACCCCCAAACCATATGCAGCCCCTGTTTGAGCAGCACGGCTAAAGATCAAAGCACGGTCCCCTGTAACGCTGCGGCAATTAAAGCGCCTCCAAATCCTCGTGCGTGCAAAACGAGAAGTGAAAAGCAGAAAGAACTGCAATTGTGTTCGCGTATGGTGAATTTAATACCTTTATTTCTCATCAGGGTATAGAAAAAGTGTTATATATCGTATATATCGTGCCTGTTTGGTTGCCCTTTGTTACCAAATTAATATTAGAATCTGTGCCTTGATCTCTGCTCAGGCTGATTGTGTGTATATTTATTTATTAATGTTTAAAGCATTAGCTTTAGAGTTCATTTCTTAGGAGAAAATGCTAAATGAAAATACATCAGGCTCACACGGGTTAGATAATAACTCGACGGTAAATTCCAGGTTGCCAGATTCAATACGCCAGATTAAAATCCAGTTCTTCCGAATCCAGTGAGATGCTTCAGCACTCAAGAAAGACCACAGGCCGTACGCAAGATGAAGAATCCTTCCCACTCTCAGAAAACTCTCATTTTAATAGTATGTTTCTGCACTCTCACATCTCCTTCTTCTCCAGCTCTTCTCTTAAGGTAGCACCTATCCGTGTCCCACTGACTCCTCACTGAACCCTGCAGATGAAGGCAGTCAGGAGTAGAGGGCAAAGAAGAACAAAGTGAAAGGTTTTTTTTTTTTTTTTCTTTTTCTCCTCTCCATTCAGGTTTAGCCTGGAGGTATGTCAGAGACGCCTACAGCAAAGCAGGTGAACCCGTAAAGTTTCAAGGTCAGCTCTTGAGTAGGTTTTAACAGTTCAACGTTGCAACCAAAGCAGAATAATTGAACAACTTTTTTTTTTTTTTCTTTTTTTTTGGTTTAAATATGCCACTCTCAAACTGCAATAAACCATTACATCATCGAAATCATTTTCTGTTTGTCCGTTTTTTTTTTTTTCGGTCTTTAAGGTTAAGAACCGGCGCAACCTAACCTCATCAGTTTCATCCGACTAGAGTTTGCGCTCTATTCCCTCGCTCGGACCCGCCGGTGCAGTCGGGTCGTGCTCTCTCAGACGCACAGATTTAGATGGTAATGCTCGGTAGGAGAGGCGTGAGCGGCATCTGTTAATGCTGTGTTTGACTAAGGGCTTGTGCGCTGATTAGAACATGTTTGCTCTGGTATCTCTCTTTCGTTGGCGGCTGAAAAAAGCGGCTGCTCGGTATGTTGTCTTCCAGCTTACGGCTAATGCATCAGAAAGCCCCTGCTGTGGCCTGTAACCTGCGATGCAACAGGATACCGCAAATCTAGTGCAAGCTAACGTTCGTCTGTTCCTCAGATTCCTCAGACAGAAAAGTGCGGCGCTTTTGCGTGTTTCCAGACTCGAAGGCTTTTATTAGACGATCCCTTGTAATTCAGTTACGTCCTGTAGTTTAGTGGTTATTATTCAGCGCTATCCCTACTATGAATTATTCAAGTAGTAGAGGTGTGTGTACGGTAATTACGAGCGTGAGGAATTCGTCTGTAAAGGGTTAAAGAGATGCGCCTTAATCCTCTTTTTGAAAATAAAAGACTCTGTATCTCTAGCGCCGTTATTATTATGATCTAGTGACATTGATCAATGACTTAATACCAATGATTTTCCTTTAAATAAAGTTAATAAAGGAAAATTGAAAACATTGCCCAAAACCCATATTGCTGAAAGATTTTTTTTTTTTCCTTTCTGCATTTAAAAACATTTTTTTTTTTTTTTGTCAGAATTATAATCAAATGCACGTAAGTACATTTAAGAGTGACCTAGGATTTTCCTAGAAGAGTTTCGCGCAACGTGCATATTAATGGATTAAGAGCTTTGTGGTTTTATGGATCACGTTAAAAATATATATATATTTAATTTGTCTGGATTAACGTTAAAGCCTGTATAAAGACCCTTTAGGACGTATGCTACAGGACACGACACGCTTGGATTAGAGGTGCAGGCGTGTAGTCAGTTTAGTTAGTCGATAGCAAACGGCATCGTAGTTTACACGAGAGGAAGCTGTTACACGCCGGGTGTATTTACACGCAGCGATTTTCTTAATCTCGATCGTCTTTACTCATAAATATACATTCACGAGCAGAATTTAATACAAGTCTCTACAGTTGTCCTTGTGTTTTATTAAATATACAATCCCCTGTATATACAATCACGATTTTTTTTACGACTTATTTTACACCATTATTACTTCATTCATGCAGCTTAAATTTTAAACAGTGTATCTTAGGTTTTTTTTTTTTTTTTTTTTTACTTTTACGTCATCCTTTTCTCATTGCGATTTTTACTTGTTGCATATTTGTTGTATTATGTGCTATAATGATACAATTTCCCTTTAGAATTAATATCTATCTATCTATCTATCTATACATACATACATACATACATACATGAGAACTGTTTACTGAATGGTAATTAACGGTAATTAAAGCCACGTCCTCTCGCTCTCTCAGACAGGTCCGAATTGCAAAACCCGCGCCGAATATCAGTCGACATGAAAGTGCTTCGTCCCTGACGTATAACAGCTGCAATAACCAGACTTAACACCGCACACTTTTAAATAACGCTCATGAAATAAATGCGCACCGAGTAACAGAAATGTACTTTATAGTTAAGCAGTTCCCTGTAGAAGCTCCATAAAGTTCGAGAACCCCCGCATGGAGCGCGCGCCGAAGATTTCTGTTGTTGTTGCTGTTGGATTAACCATGCTGATTGTTCCTATGGAGTTTCAGTTTCAGCCAGTTTGTCCTCAGTGGGTTTCCTCTGTTCCAGTTGTAGGTGTTTACATCCAGTATAATCATCTCTTCAGTGTATAAACATCGCTCCTATGTCTTTCTCTAATTGTCTGAAATACATTAGTAGTCAGTTATTGTGTTCATTGTGTTCTTTGTGTTCTGTTTGTGTGTGTATGTGTGTGTGTGTGTGTGTGTGTGTGAGCTCAGATGAGCGAACGTTCCAGCCGGTCAGGACGATGATCAGAGGTGCATTAATACACAAACACTGTAGAGACAAAAGAAGACAAATAGCACCCATTTGGCCGTGGCTGTGATCAAAGGTGCAGCGTGTGCGTGCCCTGAAGGTGTGCTGTGCTATCAGAGTCAGCTTGTGGATCTTAATGTTGTGTGTTTGTTTATGTGTGTGTGAAGATCTGGCAGAGGAGCAAACACCCGCTGCAGGCAGCGTGTATACGTTTGATAGCTGTGGCTTTTTTTTTCTTTCTTTCTTTTTTTTTTTTAAGTTTTTTTTTTTTTATTTCTTTTCCTTTCAGGCAAAACTCTAATGTCTGCAAACAATCATGCCTGTGCTTTCATCATCACCCCTACTTCATTTTGGTTTTCAAGGTTTCTCTCAGTCATTTTTCTTTTCCCTCTTTTTTTTCCAATGACTTTTTATACATTTGAACTTGGCTGTAGTTTGCATTTGAGAAAGCACTGGTTGTGGTTGTGGTCGTGGTTTGTGTGCACAGATAGGTGGCAGCCTTTTCTTAGGAAGCGGAAGCAATCTCTCTTGACTCTCTCTCTCTCTCTCTCTCTCTCTCTCCTCTCTACCCCCCCTCCCTCTCCCTCTCTCTCTCTCTCTCTCTCTCTCTCTCTCTCTCTCTCTCTTCTGACGATCTCACACTCCCTCACTTCCTCTGCTTGTTCACAAGGAATCGCAGCGCTACAAATTAACCTGTCACTTCATCATTTGACAAGATCTTCATTTTTATTCATTAGGACTCGGGTCCGGCCGCGTTTGTGGTCATTTGCCTCCATGCTCACTCTTTCTCCTATTCCTTTCTTTCTTTCCGTCTCCCCTCCCATTTTCCCACTTTCTCTGTCCCCCTTTTTTTTCCTTCTTCTTTTTTTTTTTTTCTCGCTTTCTCCCCCTCCTCTCGGGATGGGGTGGTAAAATGCGATACCATTAGCCCTTGTTAGGCGTGCACCCTATGTAGATGCCCCTTGAAGGGGACAGGGAAGGAACAGAGGGCGTAAAAGCACTAAAGAGCTGCTAAGCTGTGTGTGATGAAAAGATAAATGAATGCATAAGTAACCGGGGGCTCGTTCCTGTTTGCCCAGATCAAGGCGAGATCCATGAGCTTTAGAGAGCATTCACGTCGACCCCTATGGAAAGAAAATGACGTAGCGGCTTGGAATGGAGGAGTAAATGGAAAGAATGCTGTCCTCCGCTTTATCCTGTCTCTCTCTCTCTCTCTCTCTCGTCTTCTCTCGTTCCTTGTCTCATCTCTGCGCTGAGCTGTTGCATTAGCCTTCATCACTTCCTCCCTACGCTACCGCTTTGACCATACAGGGAACTCTCGAGAAGGCGGGGAAAGGAAGAAAGAAAAAAAAAAAAAAAGCGGAGACGTCTTTAAATTCTCTCTCTCTTTGCACATTTCCCGAAGAGAATTAATACGCAAAGGCTTCCAGTGTCATTTTGTTAGGCCCACTAAAACCAACCAGGGCCGTATAAGAAAAACGAGTCTCCCATTAAACGTCAGAAAGAAAACACAGCTCAGGTTATTGGATCGTCATCTCCCCTTGACCACGTCCGTTAAGTCCGTTTAAACGTCGTTAAAACATCCTTAGTGTCGGTTTACAGTAGACACGGCCTTTTATTGCCCGCGTGGACTGCGCACGGAGGGAGCGCCTTTAAACACTCGTGTAAAATGGCGGGCGCTTGAGCAACACCCTACTGGCAATATGTCTCTGTAGAAAAGGAAAAAAAAAAAAAAAAGAAAAATTAAGGTTTTGCCTTTGGGGCAGGGATTTTTGTTTATTTATTTATTTATTTTTGAAAAATAGCTGTAAGGTATTTTTAGAATTGAGACGGGAATAAAGACGCGTAAAGTCCAGGCAGCGAGATGAGAAGTGGAATGAGCTTTAAGAAAAAAAAAAAAAAAAAAAGCGACATTTCATTTCTCTTTTCTCCTTCACATCACTCCGGTCTTTGATGAGCCCAAAGGCAATGATAGTTTCTTTATCTCCGTCTTTCCCCCCCTCCCCGTCTATCCCCGTCTCTCTCTCTCTCGCAATACTGACCAAAAATAGTGTGTGAAATATTTAAGTCTCGATGTGTGGCGGAGCCGAATAATAACCAATTCTCCGGACTATTACTGGACACCTGGAGACCACTGGGCTTCTTTTCTTCTCCTCGTCTTCTGTCAAAAAGGGCTACTCGCCGCTAATGTTAGCAAACCCACTGCGGTCTACCCACGTAAGCAGATTACGAGTAATTGTGTGTGCGTGTGTGTGTGTGTGTGTGTGTGTGTGTGTGTGTGTGTGTGTGGAGACTAGAGGGGAAAGAAAGGTGGAGGCGGGAGGGCCGGATGGTTAGGGTTCTGAATGAAATTTAGATCCCCGCTGGCTGTTTTGTGGTGGCCCAGAAAGCGGTGCTGCGAGGTCGGGTCCTGCAGAGGGGCCCCCAGCCTGTGGAGGAGCATGCTGGGAAAAGGTTTGATCGGAGCTGTGGCAGCTCTGTTAATGATCAAAACTCAAAATCCCTCACACACACACACACACACACACACACACACACACACAGATGTGTAGAAGCATGCATGCAGGCCTGGTTTGCCTCGACTGAGCATATGCCCTTTATCGTCTTTCTTTACGTTCGAATTTAGAAAAGATGCAAATTTGTTGAAAAGATCCAGATTCTCTGGTTGTTCAGATTAATTTGTGATACGCGAACAGAGCGCAGTTTCGACAGGAAGTAGACAGTGTTTGAGAAACGAGCGCCGCCGATTACACCAGGTGTGTGTGTGTGTGTGTGTGTCCTTCAAGACAAACGCTTTGAATGATGATTGGCTAAGCAGACGCTGACAGGATGACCCTGTAAAAAGAGGCAGCGCCCTCGCCTCATGAAAGCGAGCCACGCTCTGGTTTTCCTCCTGCGCTCAGGCTAATACCGTCTGCGTGGCCATTCACACATCAAACACCTGTGCTGCGTCAGACCCAAGACCGCTCGCGAATGGAGGACGATTATTTAAAGCAGAGTGTTTGTGCGCGCGCGGGTTTGTGTTTTTTGGTTGTTGTTGTTTTTTTTGTTTTTTTTTCCCCTCAGTGTGTGAAACACACAAGTGTTGTGTGTGTGTGTGTGTGTGTTTGTTTTGTGTTCCCGCTGTAATTTCTGATTATGGTGAAAAGAATATTTTCTCTTCGTTTTTTCAATTCACATGATATGCATTTGGAGTAAAATGTGTAATTTGTCCAAATGGGTGTTTTTGTAAATTTTTTTTCTTCTTTTTTTCCTTTTCCCTTCGTTGTGCTTGCGAGTATAATTTGTATGCGATGATAATTAGGAGAATCCGTTTGCAAACTCGCTGTTTTTTTATTTATTTATTGTTTTCACATAAGCACGTACATGAAATTAAGCATAACATACACAGTATATTATAACATTTACATAAAATATGCGGCTGGAAGTTGAGTGAAATTTCATCTTCATTTAATAAAACTGATTTATTTAAGTCGTTGCTTAACACTGCCTTCTCTTCACTTCGATTTACATTAATTGTTGCAAAAAGAGAAAAAAATGCAAATAAAACAACAACAATAAATAAATCAACAGCATCGGTGTGTATGAAATTCATCTCTTCCAATTTGTGTATATATGTCTGCGTTAAAGCTGTGTGTTTGTGTGTGTGCGTGTGGGTGTGTGTGAAAAAGCGAGAGTGTGAGAGTGTACTTGTGTGTGTGTGTGTGTGTGTGTGTGTGTGTGTGTGTGTGTGTGTGTGTGTCCACTGTGTCTTAATAGACATGCTGAGTTGAATGCAGCCTCACATCTCAGTCCCTCATAATGGCTAGTGTGGAGTCTTTAGCCTGGCTGAATCTCAATCCTTTGCTTATGGATAATTGCACTCCCAGCCCCTTTTGCCTCCCCTTTTGCAGCTGAAAACCAAGCTCATTGCAGCCCATAAAGAAATCCCCCTGCTGAAGAAAGAGAGAGAGAGAGAGTGAGAGAGAGAGAGAGAGAGGGATCCCAAGTTGTCCTTGTGCATAAAAGTAGATTCGCACTTCAACACCTTTTCAAATTAATATTTGTGATGGGTCTATTCTGCAGCCACGGTTTCTGTTCTGCAGCCTTTGTTCCTGCGTTTGATGTAATGGAGGAGAGCACAAAAGGAGAGCCGGGAGAGTGAGGGAAAATGGTAGTTAAGTGGGCTTAAGGGGTGTTTCAGGCTCAGCTAAAAGACGGCCAGCGTGAATAGGAGCTGCGAGTACTCGGGCCCTGGGCCCCGGCTGTAAACACACAGGTCCGACACAAAGGTGTGCCGTAAATGAGCACAGGCAAACTGAGCGGCACCCACCAGCAAGCTCCTTCTGTTTCCTAAACCCCCCCCCCCGGGGAGGCGGCTGACCAACCAGGACCGGGAGGAACACAGTCACTCGAGTCTTCTTCCCTCAGAAACGACTAGTGAGGCTGATTTTCTTGGATTTCTCCTCCCGCCCTTCTTCTCTTGTCTGAGGATTTAACCCCAATCTCTCTCTCTCTCCCTCTCTCTCTCTCTCTCCAGGCTTAGCTTCATCCCCAGTGCTTGGGCGGTTAAACTCTTTTGTTTGGTTAATTGCGATGAGTATAATATACTAGTCTCTCAGAGGTCCACGAGACAATTAGACAGTTGCCCATTTTTAATGAGACAGCGCCCAGTCAGACACTAGCCCCCTCATTCAGCGGCAGCCACCGTGGGCCTTTCTCTCTTTTTCTTTCCTTCAAGGGAGGGGTAGAAATGGCGGGGATCGCCCGCGAGTCGGGGTTCCCTCTGAGTAATAGGGGTGTGAATGGGGAGGAAAAAAAAAAAAAGAGCGGGGGAGAAAAAAAAAACAGCAGATTAAAAGAAGGGTATTTTGTCCTCAATCAAACTCTCATGGGCGACTCCCGTGTTTGGCGGAGGCGGCCCGAGTCTGGCTGCTTTTGCAAGCTTTGAGCTTTGGGAACAGCCAGGTAATGGGCAGCTATTATCTCCTGCTCCGGGAGTGAGACGTGCACTTTCCCATTGTCACTCTAGTAAGCAAGAGGGATGGCCGGCAGACCCGGGATGACGGATCACACCGAGTGCCTCCCGGCAGGGCTGTCTTTCTCTCTTTCTTCCTTCCTTCCTTTTTTTAATTTTTTTATAGCAAATTGGTATTAAAAAGTTGTCCACTCATTGCATCACTCTTATTGTTAATTAATTAATAATTCTGATTCATGTCGTCGAGTGATTTCAGTTCACATGCTCAAATCGACACTTCTACAAAGTTATGAAGGACACTACTTTTTTCTTTTCTTTTTTTTTTCCCCCTTTTCTCGCTTTTTTATTCACCCGTTCTCTTGTGCTCGCTTTTTTTTTTTCCTTCCCAGCACTAATCACACTGTTACAACAAAGATGGGCTCCATTATTGCATGTGTGGTTGAGAAGAAAGGAAATGAGAGAGGGACAGGGGTTGGTCGCCACCTGACACAGGACAATTAATCTTCCTGCATAGCCTTGTCAGCCAGCTAAGACGACACAAATGGATGGCCGGCATTAAGCGAGGAGTGTAGGTAGGGATTTTAACAAGCATTTACGAGAGTCCATTTTCTCACTAATGAAGAAGAGAGTAAGTGACCCACCGCGCCAGCAACATACACTTAAGGCCCTGTCCTCCTTCATCGGCGCTGGACTGACGGAGCGACCGAGAGAGCCGTCGCCTAAAGGATCTCGTTTGCCTGCTAATTCCTCTGTCAGCGTGGAGATCTGAGGGCATCAGAGAACCACGGCAGGGTGAGGATGGGTAACTTTGCCCTCGCACCGTGCCCTCTGCCTGGCCTCCCAGTCTAGCTCTGCTTGGCTTCCCAAATTAATTAAAATGAAGCCAAGCAGAGGCCAAACGCTGCAGCCTGACTCCATGCCCTGCCCTCCAACGAGCTTGTTTATGTCGAAACATGAATACATCGGTGACTGTGAACTTTTAACGAGCCTTTGCAGAGACAGACAGAGGGAGAGAGAGAGACACGAGTGGCGTTTGGTCAGAAGCTCAGTGAAGAGCTGACCCAAAGTGCCATTGATTATTAGCCCTACAGAGAAAGAGGCGTCAAATTTGGCACAAGGCGAGTCGAGCGCAGAGGATGAAAGGCTGTATCGTGTGTTGCTAATGTAGCGTGACTCCGTACTGCTGTCTTTAATGGCAGCGCACATTCGCCGGGTTTGACCCGAGTGCTCAGGCCAGGTCAGAATAAACAGGGATGATGGAAGATAAGACTCCCACCTCAATTAAAAAATTTTTTTTTTAAACTAACACCTAGAACCATACACACTCATAGATTTTTTTTTTTTCTTCTTCTTTTTTTGTCTCCTCCCCACAGCCAGGTGTGTGTTTTACATTTAACTAGTTTCACTTTCTCATGAGAACTGTGACAGCTGTGTGACCGGGGTGTCGTCTGGCCACCTCTGCTCCATCCTCCTGGACATCTCAGCTTCTTAATCCCAGAAGTAGCGTCGTCGGAAACGGCCGGCTTTTGAATTGTTAATGTTCGCGTCTCGCTGACAGGCGCAGGCGAGAAAGAAGACACGGGTCGACATCGGACACCCAAAGAACGCAGAATTCTCGGTTAATAAAGAAGCGACACACACACTCTCTCAAGTTCTCAAAGTGGTGGCCAGGAAGCACTTTCGTCAAGTTATTTATCATTATATAACATTGTTATAGTTAGTCACTGGTTGGACCGGTCATGTGAATTGAATGAGTTCCCCCTGACTGTGAATAATTAAATTCAATAATCAGAAAGAAAAAGCTCCAATAAATAGTTAGAATATTACTACAGTATGTAAACTCCTAATACGTGATTACCTAAATTTATTTAAGTTAAAGTTAAAGCTGAAGTACATTGAAATTTTAGCATAATTCAAAGACGTGTGTGTGTGTGTGTGTGTGTGTGTGTGTGTGTGTGTTTCTGTTGTTGCTCTGTTATGGCTCAGGCTGATTTGTTGTGACTGTTTTTTGTTTTTTTTGTGTGCGCGCTTTGAGAACCAATCTCGCAGTTAGTTTGCATTTGCACTTTTATTCCCCTCTTCAGTCCTTCTATTCTGTGTAATTTTTTTTTACAAACACTTAAGTAAGTTCCCCAAAAGCAGTCATTGTGTATAGGCGAGAGTTTATCACCCGTTAAATAAGATGAGTCTGTTCGGCGTCTCGTCTGCGAAACAGTCGTCATTACCGCTCTCGCCTCCCTGACCCGCAGTGTCACGGCTCGCAAAACCCATCCTGTTTGTTTGCCGTTACACACCCCGGGCCCGTCCGAGACCCGCGACACGAAACGAAGACGAGGTGAACAACGAGACGGAGTCGCTTCACAGTCCCCATCCTTCCCCTCTTCCCTCCCTCCCTCGCTCCCCCCACCTTCCAAACACAACCCCTCTTACCCCACCTTGTATTCCTGTTCTCGGCGGCCAAACATTTTTAATTATATCTTCTGTGAAGTAGTGCGCCTCAGTAACCAAGGAGCTGACATTGATGCATGTGCTGATAAATCCGCAAACACTGGAAACGAGATTAACAAAGATTTTGAGGAAAGGGTGACAGCTAATTTTGCGCAGTGGTCCGCGCCTCGTTCAGGAGTGATGTTTTGATAGAGAACCGACTGAGAATTCACATTTCACGCCGCGGAGAGGGATATTAGGAGTTGCGCCGCATATGCACTTTTTAAAATTGTTTTGCTGCTTTTTATACTTCCTCCCGTTCCCGAATTCGGTTTGCTCGCTCGTCGTCACACTTTTATTGGCGGTTCTGACGCTAGGGTAATTTATGCGCAGTGTTGTGAAGGTCTTGAGGTTTTTGACAGGCGGACACTCAAAAGTTGCTTGTCAACTAGTGTTAAGTACCGTGCAGGTAATCCCGCCCCCCCCCCACACCCCAATAACGCCCTGTATGTAGCTGCTAAAATGAAAAAAAAAAAAAAATGTGCATAGTAATCCGATTTAATAGTTTATGCGCCATGAATTTTATTCCACCATTGTGTTTTTTTTTTTCTTCGTTTTTTGTTTTCCCCTCATAGACACCGGACCAGCCTAAAAAATGATCATTACACAACCGTTTTATCAGCGTTGTGGTATTTTGTGTGTTTTACTTTTTTTTTCGAAGCAGCAGGCCTGGCCTATGAGTGAGGAGAGAGAGAGAAGTGATCTGATGGGGTTTGTGTATTGAACGTGACCGACCTCTGTGTTTCTGAACACGTTGTCCGTGTTTAAACAGGCGATATGCAGCCCGGAGTGAAAGGTATCTCTGTGCTTCATCGTTTCTTTTAGAAGAGAGGAGACAAGCAGATAACAATCATATCTGCCACCGCCGATTCCTCACATCTCTGACGAGTGTGTGAGCATGTGTGTGTTAGAAAGAGGGGGGGTGGGGAGTAGCGGGGGTTCACAGAGCACTGCCAGGCCTACTCTCTCCAACCAATTTTGTGTCTATATGGCAGAAACATCTTGTAGTTATCTTTTTTTCCCCCTTGTTCTTTTTTATGCCTGCTCTCCTTTTGTCTGTGTCTTTTTCCCCCCTACTCTCTCTCTCTCTCTCTGTGTCTCTGTCTCCGTCTCCGTCTCTCTCTCTCTCTCTCTCTCTCTCTCTCTCTCTCTCTCTCTCTCTCTCTCTTTACGCTGCCTCCCCTCTCCGAATCAGCTCCCCATCTTCATTTGCAGGCAGCTGACAGCTTCTTTCACTTTTCTTTGTCATTTTTTTCTCTCTCCTCTTTGTCTCTTTTCTTCTCTTCTCACCCTCCATCCTTCTCCATCTGCTTTCGCTTTTGTTTGCTCGGGCCCTCTCTCATCCCAACTTGATAATGAGGAATGTGGTGTGACCCTGACCTCCATTGGCCCAGTGACACCTTTTGACCCCAGCATGTGACCTTCAGTCTCTGTTTTGACAGCTTGATTAATTACCCAGTGTTATGATTTATGAGTAAGCAGTATGTAAAAATAATAGACAACAGGTGGTCTTAAAAAAATCTTTTTCTGGTAATGTCTGGGATATGTGCTTTTTTTCTTCTTCTTTCTTTTCTTTTCAGCTTGGACTCAGATTTTTTTTAGGAAAGTTGTAATATGGCACACACTCACTCTGGATCAAAGGCAATAGTGTCTGAAGGTACGTTTCAGGGTACACACAGACACTTGGTCATTCCTTTATTGAAGTTACGGTAGAAATTATTACAAAGTACAAACTTTATCCCATAATGAAACATTTCTCTACTGTTGGGGAGTGTTTTCTTTCCCAGATGACACATCCGCTGAATGGTAACGTGTATAAAAATTATACGGCCTTAACATCTGAACACCTACAATATGAAAGATCATGGGGAAAAAAAAAAACCATCAGTCTGGAATATCTTTTGGACAAACGGTGTTTCCTCACTGGCGTACAGATCCCGACAGTTGCAGAAGTGATACTTTTGATCAGCGAAGCTGTTCCAGCCTCGTTACAATTTGCCGCCTGTCAAATAATCAAACGAGAGTTTATTCTGCTCATTGTCTCCATCCCTATCCACCGCCCCCCCCCCCTCCCCCCCCCCGCCTTCAGGAAAGTTTCAAACCAGTGAAAACAGTTAACTTCTCACAAATAAAAATTCCATGTTAAACGATTCCTATGGAAACACAGTGATGAGAAAAACACCTTAGAGACCACCAGCTTTTCTTTCAGCTCCGCTTCTCTCGGGTTGCAATAACAGAGCGGGGGTCAAGGGATTCCACTTTAACCCTTGACCCCAAGGGGTGGCCACAGTGAGCGGTGGTCACTAAGATTAATACCCCATAGGACACTCATTATTCTTACTCAGCCAGAGGTAGATTACAAGGGAATATGAAGTTTGGGAAGTTTAGTCCCTCTCGAGTATCTGTGACCTTTTTTTTTTTTTTTTTTTTAAATCAGCAATTAAATGTCTGCTTTAGTGTTTTTATTTTTTTATTTTTTATACATATCCTGCACTAGGTCCGAGCACTCCTTCACACCGGTCCGGCGAGCGAAAAGGAAAGCCGCGCAGGTCGTATCGTGAGATTAGCGAAATGTCTCGCGACGAATTTAGTTGCAGAATCACTTTATAGGTTAGCAGCTGGACCGCCGGAGCGTGATCACGTCTAATTCGCCGCAGAAAAGATTTGACAGTTTGTGATTTATGTCTGGTCGTAAATCATTTCGGATATATTGTAAAAGCATTGTCAATTAGTGAGCCTCCACGTCTTCTGGGTGAACGCAGGGCTAGTGTTCTGTGTGGAACTTGAAAATGATGGTTTAAAAAATTGAAAGGACATTTATATACTTTTGAATGATTATTATTTATTTACTTCTTATTATTATTATCATTATTATTAATTGATTTAAACGCATGGTTCGCTTATTTGTTTGCTTGTGTTTTGCATGTTGTTTATTGCTTGGAATCAGAAAAATCTGAATCATTGCTACATAATAATGAAGGTATCAGGAAGGTTGAAGCACTTTGCCTCATAATGCTTAGTGTAATTTCCCAACCGTCTTCTTACCCCTTTACTTTTTATCCCATAAAAAATGTAGAATTTTTTTATTATTTTTTTTGCAGCACCTTATAAACGCTGCCATGCCCCTTCCCATTTTGTATCGTGCAGTGATTTATATATAAAGCAGTTAGACAAGAATATCAGGGGGCAGCCATCATTCCATGATCTATATCCTCTATTCCCCTCATTAAAAATGTATGTGCATGCTGAAGGCGAACAATATAGAAATATAAATCATATAGCTAAAGGCATGTGAAAAGGCTGTGCGAATTATTTATTTTTGGCTTCCTCCTAGGTGTTTTCTCTCGCTCCATTGTTTCTATTGTCTTACCTGGCCAGAGGGCTGCTGAACGGGGAAGTGAGCGTGGGGCGAGCTTACCAGCTGTTTTATACCCAACCCGTGGCATGGCCCGCTCTCCGCTATGGATTGTTTCATTTTGAAGGGTGAGGGTGGGGGGAGAAAAAAGAAAAGAAGAAGAAGAAAAAAAAAAAACGCATCTCTCGGGGGAAATGTGTAAACGTTTGATCACGTGACGTCTCCGAGTGGAAGGGTACAGTATGCAAGATATAGTGTTACCTATTAACAAAATAAGCACATGACCTGCCTCGGCCAATCATACGCAGCCACATACTGTAGCAAGTGTATCATATAGTGTAAACATTGTAGTTCAACTCCAAGTTGGACGTTTTATATAGCTTTTTTTTTTTTTGGAGTCACATGCTATCAACTAAATTGTCATGGTTATGCCTGATAGCATGTAGAGCACCACTCCAGCTCTGAAGCTCAAATTATATTTAAAAGGATCAAACGAATGACTAATTCCAACTGTGCAATTTGTCAGAAACACCTCAAAGTGTTTCAGCCCGAGTATACACTGAGCATGTTGCCAATGTGTTCCTATATCTTTAATCCGTATGACTGTACTAGGATGCCTCATCAGGTAACCCGAACATACGCGTCACATAGTAGATATCCATCATTATATCAGCAGTTTAAAAGGGACCACTAGAGGACAACCATGACCAGATATCAGAGTGCTGTATCGTTCTCTTGTAATTGACATTGAGTTCAGTATAAAATTATTTCTAGGGGAAAAAATAAATAATTGTCTGCATTGAGGAGTAAAGTCATTGTTGTGTGTACGTGGATACATGGTGTATATAAGCTGTTGATCAGTAGCAGTACGTTTGTTGGTCAGTTAGATGTGTGTGTGGGTTGGGTGGATGGATGGATGGAATGTGTTTTTGTTTGTGTCAGTATTAGGAGTGTGGTGGTAAATGGCATTTCCCCTGCGCTCACAGTCACTTCCTCCTGAGCGATTGACACGTTGCCCTCCTGTAAAAAGTTGACAAATGATTTCTGTAACATTTACTTACACAATCGATAGCTCTGACAAATTCCACCTGCGCCGTGATTAATGCTATACCAGCCTCTCTCCCCATCCTTCTCCCTCGCTCTCTTCAACCTCCAGGGGCTGCCTGCACACTCCGAACCTTGTGTGTGTGTGTGTGTGTGTGTGTGTGTGTGAGCCCTCTGGATGTTTGTGCATTGTGTGTGGTTTTTCAGCAGCTTTATTAAGCAGTAACTGTGCTGTTATAGTAACATGGAGGATGTGTTAAATGAAACCAAGTGGAAGCGTTTTGGGGAAGGTTGGTTCTGAGCGGTCGCGTTGCGTCTCTGCTTAACCTTAACACACGCAAATTAGAGCCAATCTGTCAACGTCACACAGCACTAGGGTCTCTTAGGGGATGAAATAAACAGGATTGTCTGTTTAGGAGAATGCACACACATACGCCTGCGTGCTTTATTGCATCCATCGTGGCTGTAATTGTGTAGCGTGCCTGCGAAAGGGATAAGGTTTTAAAAAGAAATAAATATGATACGATCGTATGATGTATATGTTGTATTCCAGTCTAATGGCCTTTATTATTAGTTTCAAGTAAATGTTTCATCATTATGTTCTCAATGCACTTTCTTTCATAAGTCTATACTGAAAAAAAGTGACACTTTTTTTAGTTTTTTTTTTTTTTACACAACAACCCAAATACAAATGTTTAAACTGATCAGGGTTATTCAAGGTCATTCAGTTCCGCAAGCATAATATGACATAAATGTGTAAAAACAATGTACTTCGTTTTTAAATGTCTCTTTATAAAAAATCTTTAATTATTCTTAGTCAAAAGCTTTGATCTGTTGCTCATTCTTCAACAAATCCACATGACTTCTATCACTAAATCATGTCACAGACGAGACATTTTAATTGAGACAGTAGTAGTGCTTGTTATTTCATAGGATTTGCTTCAATACACTGTTTAATATTTAGTCATTTATTTGTTTAAGATTTAACTTTCCATTAAAAAAAAGGCACGAGTGTTTCATTTTAAGGATATTATAAAGCATTTTCCAGAAATAAAATCTAAAAAAATTTCCATTACCCGCAAACATACTGCATCTTTGATTGCCGTAGACATGTTTGGTTTATTTATTGGTTTATTTTTCACGGTGAATCTGCAAACCTGTAGTATAAAAACAAAACAAAAAAACAAAAGCAGTACTGGTTAGCTGCACGTCTTAGCCGATCAAGCCACAGAGATGGAAATTGCGCTTTTTTTTGTTTTTGTTTTTTTTTTGTTTCAGTCACATGACCTTTGTCGGCGTCGTCCAAAAATCTGAGAGCACTAGTAGTGAAAAATAAATCAAAAATAAATAATAATCGGTTTTCTTTACAGATAATATAATCAGCAATGTCTTAAATGAAAAGTATAAATATTTACATACATTTCTGACTTTCTTCTCGTACCGTTCCGGCATTTAAAAAAAATATATATATATTTTTTTTGCTTTAATGACAGCATGCACTCGAGCTGACAGACTGCACAAGTTGTTTTATTTTATTTTATTTGTAAAACCTGCTGATCCATTTTAGATCAAATCCATCGTCACGAGCACACGCTTCAATAGAAGGGATGAGACTCACAGAAAATCATCTTCTCTCTGTTGTACAAAGGAGTTAACATGATCAGTAACACAGATGCGCCTGCATTTCAATAGGAACCTAGAAATCGTGCAACATCCTGAATACTGAACAGCGAGGATGTTGCACGTTGCCTTTATTTCTTACTTATTTCTTTTAAGAATTAGCAAATTACTAGCACTTTTTTTTTTTAAACAGTTTTTTTTTTTTTTATTATTTAAAAAAAAACACATTTTCAGTGTGGTGGCAGACTTCTGGACTATTTTTCAATTTCCTTTTTTTCTTTTTTTCTTTATTTCTTTTTCATTTTTTTATTTTAGACTAATATACGCCAGGCTTAAGCGAGTACCTGCAGTATAAACACAGTGTGAATAAAGCCCTCTGCAGATCCTCAATCCCCACTTCATCCTCCAATCGGGTCGCTCCGTCTTCGCTGCCTTCTGCTTGGTGATTGGCTGGCCCTTTCAGCCCTGAGCTTACAAAGAGACGACAGGCAGTGGTAGAGCGGGACGCGCAGGCGCAGGAGGCCAGGCCGAGGCTTTGTGGTAATGGAGGGTCAGCGCGTTGCTCGAGACGTCAT